>CP059614.1:2400000-3000000 GCA_016906575.1 Ceratobasidium sp. AG-Ba
ACAGATGCTCGCATACGTTGACGAAGATGGCGTATGGATTGGTCGGCTCCAGCATGACGACTATAAACAACATTCAGCTTTCGCCATGCGAATGTTCGGTTGATGCAAACTCACTACAAGCAGTGGAATCACAATATTTCCTCTGTATTCAAACCTATTCGAGAGGTGCGACGAGGGCGAGGGGAGAGCAGCTAGCAGGGACCCTTTTATTTAAGGTATAGTCGTGAATCCGGCCAGCGTCAAGGCGCTCTGTTTGGATTCATTAAATTAGCGCCCCAATAAAGCATGAGGAACACGGCCGGCACGCAGGTGCGTTGGGAGACACTAGACCATGCGAATTCCGGGATCTCAAGAACCAGACAAAAGACTAGGCAGCGCGTGGAGAAAATGTCTCGGGACCTGTTTTCGCTCTATCCTGTTCCATCTCGTGTTGGGCCTATCACTTAGGTGGGTTTCAATCCTTCCCCACCTTTCTGGTGATACCAGAAACAGCGGAGACCTACGGTTCGCCCATTAGAACACTCTCGGGCAAAGGCATAGGACGAGCATAGGGTATTGCCATCCATCACCACAACGCCCGGGCAGAATCTTCGTGGATAACTTCGGATACCAGAAGTGTATGTGGCCCTCTTCCTCCGTTGATCAAAAAGGTGTCAAGTAAACGAAATTCCATATTCCTCAACCTCGATGGACCCGACATATACTGTATTCACGAAACAACACGCGTTCTTAAGCAGCGCCTCTAGAAGCGTTGATGCGATACCTTGAAGAGCTTAAGGGGACCGTGTGTGCCATGTCTCTAGCTGGCGCGAACACGAAGGACACCAACAATATACCTCATGTTTGGTGAGTTGACTCTTTACTTTTTAGCCACGCGAATCCGTTGGGTGGCAAAGTCGGGCAAAAACCGCTCACGAATCGGCAGTCTGGAACCAAGTAGTGCCGGCAATGCTGGATTTAGTTAGCGACCCCGACAAACGTGGGAATGCTCGCGTTCTTGGGATGCCAGATGTTGCATACACATGGAAACCTACCCTATTACGATTGCGTTAAGCGATGTCAGCATACGTCGTCGATTCCACTCGCTGAAATCCAGTCATGAAAGTCAAACATATATTAAGCCTACCCGGGTGAAACAACGTTGTGTCAGGTGGAATGCTAGTCACAGGCGGCCCCGTCGCTCGGGGCTGTATATGGCGGCATATAGCCAGCTGATGTGATCGGCGCTAAACACCATCTGGCAGCCGGTCCGGATCTGTTGGTTAGCAAATGGTTCATTTCGTGCCCATGTTAAGGCTTCTCTCATCTACCACTTCTCCTCTAGTGATGGACTGAGGCTTAAGGTGACGACTCTCTATACATTATCTCTCCTTGACTACAACAAAGCAGGCGGGATGCCCTACTCACTTACTACCTGCTGCGCACATGGTCTCTAGTTTTTTTTTTGCATATATATTTAGCCAGCTTCATGAACACGAGGTCAAACCGCTGGGGTCACAAAACCAGAAACAAAACACAGGTCAGCCTCAAGGGCGGGGGTATCAACAAGAGAGCGAAGAACTAGAACGGGGGCGCACAGCAAGAGTTGGTCACAAGAGGGCCTTACGGCAGAGAGAGAAAACAGGACACGAGGAGGCATAAAACAAACTAGCTACAACACATGGTCTTTAGTCTAGCGTTGTCGATCGGTGGCTGCGTTGTTGGCCTTTCCCTCCACCCCCTCGTAACGTACCGCGGCTGGATTCCTAGTGCGCTGTCACCGCCTTTCGTATACTCTCAGTTGGAAAGAAAGCCACTTGAGATTGGATCATGGGTCTCGTCTACATTGCCCGCCTCCCTTGGACGTATAACATTTTTATACAACAGATATATACAAATATAATACAAAATCGAAACCTGACAAAAAAAAAAGGTTACGGATCAATTTATACCACCGGTTCTAGAATAATACTACTTACTATCGTGAGTTCTTATTAAAATTGCCCCTGTAAAGTAACGACTTGGCCAGCAGTGCTCATCATGGGCACCGATGTATCCACAATTACATGATACTGCTCAGCCTCAACTGGGGTTTCGTCTTGGCCATCATCTTCGCCCTCAACGACACACTTTCTATCTGCTGCGACGAGAACCATGCATGTGAAGTTTGCAAGGCTAGCAAGCTCGACCGACACGCCGATCACGGAAGTTAGCGTGGCGAACAACATCAAAACGAACAACGTAGGACCGGCATAACGGTACATCAAATCAGTTGATGTCATTGACGGCGTTGGGAATCGGAGAGCCAGGTATCGCACGTGGGTCTTGACAAGACTAGACGCCCCAGTAGGCGTTCGAAACACTTTGGAAATTACAAGCATTGGGGCGGAGAGTAACGTTGTGCCAAACTCGGCTACAGCTATGGCACTGTCGACGGCCCAAAGGGCAACAGAGAAGGTGAGTCCGTCATTAGACATCGATGGTGCAGGCCCAAACAAGGTCGGATAAGGTGCGTGATGTATTCCGTGTTGTCGACCACGGCTAGCTCGAAACAATGGTGCAGCTGGTGCCACGGGGTACGGGACTCTGGCAAGTTGGTAAATATATAGCAGCAAGCATAGATATAGCGCAATGGCTGTAGCGTATGCGATGGCAGCTACGAGAGGATCGAATCTTCCGCCAATTACTGTGGGGATGATGGGGGAAAGGTAGAGTGCAAATACGTCGAGCATGGCAATGTTCACCGATTCTACGATAGAGGACAAGCAATCTGCCTTAGCCTACATTGGGGCGTATGTTGCGATTATAAAGTGCTTACCACACACAAGATAATAGGGTATTTGCGCTACAAAAAGAAGAAGGACGGCAAAGGTTGCGGGTGCACGGGATGAGAGCGAGCCACCATATACCTATGGCGGCCTATTTGTACTCGGTTTCATTCTCACTCGGATCATGCGAGGACGCCAGTACGCCCGGTTAATGCTATTCACTCAACACCTCCGTTTGGCTAGTTTCCAGCGCAAATAACCCCACAATCCTTTCATCCATAGGCCAATCCCGCCACGATTAGTATCATTCTGTGCTGGTTTCCTGGGAGCAAGTAATGCCTTTCGGGAACGATGATCCTTTTAGTATAATCCCCAACCAGCAGGATGCGTGGTCCGCAAGACATTTCACATACACCTATGGAGTAGATGTGCGCGAGGACTTTACTAGAATAGGAACCCGTGGCGTTTAAGTACGATCAACCCAAGCAAGCGCGCCGCAGTTCCAATATCATACTAACCCTAGAGATGACTCGCATACCATAGGGTTCAATAATGCGCAAGACGCACACAGCCTAGTATCGATAAAAAGCAATATACGCGTGCATTATTGGGTTCAGATACATCGACCACTCGTACTGGTAGCAAGCCGGAAAAGAACCAAAGAGCACAAATTAAATCGTACACGACCACGGCCACGGGCAGCGGGATCACGAGTCAGCACGATTTTGGGTCTGCCTCGCCTCACAGTATAGAAACCTGCTTTCCAAGTGAAATGCCGGACCCATACTTTTGGTCTGACGGTATCCGGTAGTACATTGTGCACATCTTCTAGGAAAGTGACATATAGGGGCTAAGTGACGGAGTTACTCTCGGGTAACTCCGCATCAGCGGTGTTCCTTCGGAACTACCCATCCAGGGGGACCCACGGGTGCCAGCTCCCGTTGATTAGTCATCCCCTTTTTTTCGAGTCGCCCTTGTTTGTGTGCGTTTCGTTTCAGGAGTGCGTCAGTACACGCACCCAGTGTGACAACAAGTGTGTGAAAAGGCACGTGCGTCGTTTCCACCTCTGGCTGATAATACGGCCTTTTCGCATTAGCCGCACTCGAAATTGGAAAGAACCAAGGCACGTCAGCTGCGCATATATGCTGACCTCATTTGAAAAGGTTGCATGGTGGACTGAAGTGTGGACATGGCATGTGTTCCTTTCGCACGCTTGTTGTCATATTGAGCACACCACCTCCCATTCGTTTTTCTTCAGCTTGATTCTATTCATGCTTAGGTATATTTCTATGGTTCGCTCTTCGGCGTTATCTCTAACTGATGTATCGATTGCCTTTGCGTTTAAGACACTAAAGAAATGTTCTAACAATTTTTAGCGTATAACTGATCCAGTTTCTTTTCTGCCCATAAATGTGTGTTAATTGGGATGCTAAGGTTGGAAACGCCGCTGTAAGGTCAGAACGGAACCGATGTCCTAGGGTGCTCTCCGCGGGTGACAAAATAGTGTATGCATGCTCTGCAGCAATGCAATAACCTAGGTATATCCAGCTCTTGTCTAGTCCGCCATCGGATAGTGTATGGCAAACCTCGTGACTCCCTGTTTAGCCATTGCCATGTTGATGTCTTGAACAAGCATCGACTTGGGGTGTGTGTTTGCATCGTGTTCCATATCCCGTGCGTGGATCGTGCAAATTACATCTCACGACACTATTATGGTGCCTTTGCGGGCTATACCGCTGGGGTAGGCCTTGTGCCCTAATACATGGGGCGCGTACGTTGGTCCTGTATGCGGATAGGGTTTACATACAATACACTTTCGCCGACCTGTCGTAAGCCTGTACTAACGCTGTGGTATCCTACCGCTCCCCTAGCCTGAGTCGTCTGGAATCGGCCGCGTAGAGCTGATGCGTTTAGAGCGAGCTTTCTATGAGTGTTATTTGCTTGGGTCGGGAGCGGGTGGGTTCGCCGGATCTGGGCCAAACACCGCCGACGAAACACCAGCCTCGGTCACAACACATGTTATGAACAGGTTGAACGTTTTGGTCCTTATCTATCGCACTTTCCCATCCGAAGTATAAGTAGGGGGCGCTGAATGGGCTTTCTATTTCGATGCTGACGTATCATATCACATCGCCGTCAGAGGTGGTTGCTCACCTCATGGCCCATTATGAGCAGGGTGTTGCCTGCCGGCCTATATAAGAACCCACCTTTTCCCGGAGTCCCACATTCCATCTCCCGTCCACCACTGCCCTCCCTTTGTTGTTGTTTGATCAAGTCGACCCGAACAGCGATCCTTACACAACACACAATTGACGAACTGATACACTGTTGTTTACAGACAACTCCTTAAGATACAAGAAGAGACCAGATAAACAATAAATAACCTGAGGTATGTGTTGAGTTGACAACATTACGTATTTTTCGCGGTGACTCACCGATACAAATCCCAAAAGGTACATGGTCATGATTGCCATAACTGGAGGCAGTCTAGGCCTAGCCATGCAAGGCAATGACCTGACCGACATCACCCATCTCAGGCGTTGACGGCAGCTCCAAGTTCTCTTCCTCGTCGACGCCTATCCTGTCCCCCGCGACCAATGTCAAGCAGACAGCGGCACATACCGAGCTCGCGTACACGGCCGACACTCCAGCCACGAAGACCAGCACGACAAACATTGCGAGTACGAATGATATAGGACAGACGTAGCGGTACGGCATATTTGGAACCCGCATGACGGGGACGGGCACTTGGACAACTCCCCTTCGGAGGCGGGCCGCCACTGGGGAGATGAGCGTTACGGCCGGACAAACGAGTGTTTCTGCCAGACGTCGACCGGAGAATGCTGTGTTGATATTGTCAGCCGCCAGGTGGAGCGCGTTCAAGACGGTGAGTACGAAATCCGTTGTAGCTTTCGTGAAGTTCGTCAGCGAGACAACGATGGGAACGACCCATTCGTTGTCCTCATCCTCGGCCGGAGCGGCGAGATGGGCTTGGACAGGGGCCTTGACTGATCCTTGTTGCCTGCCGCGATGTGTGGACGACGGCGCAGTGGGTTTAGGCAACGTTGGTCGGACGGTGAGGTCGCCACACGGCATGAGTCGTGCGACTACTAGTGCGGTTGCCGCCGTCAACACGAAGGCGCAGACGACGTGGATTTGGGAGTACATGTGGGGGAAATTAGCTCGGGCGACCTCACGCTGAGCGACGTTCGGGATGTATACGGAATGCGGCTCTTGAATGTGAAATCTAATTTTGAGCATTAGCTCGATATCGTCGTTTGTTGTAAACCTACCTATGGGAATGAACGATAGAAGCCGTTTACAAGACAGTGAGCAAGACAACCAATGGTGTTGGGTGGTAATGCCAAGGACGTTTGTTGAGCGAGGGGTTTATAGGGATGGCGAATTTGACTGTCTGACGGCCGGCGGTGCAAGGCACTTGTAAGGCCTAGTGCCTCATCAGGAATGGGACGGAGAACCGAGGCGGGGGTTCTTACCGTGACGTCACCGCGTGGTGGACGTCAGTGATCACTTTGCTTTAGTAGGCGGTAAGTCATACATCTGGCAAAGCCTTATGAACATTCGTTTGGTTTTACATCAGGTCAAGGACATCGTATATGTCTATCGCTCTTTTAGGTCGGCTATGCAGCAGGAATTTCCAGCCTCCCTCGATCGCCGCGGTAATAATAAAACTGAAAAAGGACCTGTAATGGAGTTAGCCGCAGATTGAGCGTGGGCGATAGACGGGCGTACGAAGAAATCAAAGAACATAGTCAACCCGCTTCCTACAAATTAGGCACCTGTCAGCACAACTCGCGCAAGATATCCAAATGCAAGGGCAGGAACAACGGCAGACGAGTCGAATGTGTAAATTAGTCACCAAGATATGGTACACATTTCCGTGATCCTTATGAACGAATGTTCCACGCACCTGCAAGCCAACTGGCATTTGCCACCAGGTGCTGCTTTGACATCGAAGCGACACAGATCGACAGGACATAAGTCAGGTTCCCAGTTAATGTAAACATGAATAGCGCCAGGGACAACCCTTCACACTTTGTCTCTCGGTTCTTCACTATTTGACCATCTCAGTCCAGCCGGTGGCAAATTTGGATGAAATTACCACTCACAGATTTGGGGGATTCTTGAGCCCACTGGACAGACAATCATTCAGCCTCGCGCCAAGATTGTTCGATGGCAGTCCCACTCACGGTAGCAAATTGCGCTTGCATAGCCCAGGAGCTGACTTTTCCATTCAATCACTTCGTCTTCTCGCGGCGGTACAGGTTCTGTTCCGTCGTGTGGACGTATCCAGCGATTGATCGCCCATGCCGCTACGCCGGTCCCGATAACAAAACCAAACAACAGGACATAGTGCAAGATACGTCGAGCGAGCGTCTCATGTGCATATTCTTCGATAGTCTTGACCGACGCCGAAGTGTTGGGTGGTCTGTCCCTGAGGAGCGGAGAGTGCTCATCTGGAGTCGACTCTGGGTCGGCGGGGTTAGGCGGCGCACGTGGGAGGATAAGCGATGCTGGGTGGACCGGGTGTGTCCACCTATAGTAATAAATTTGGCAAAGGAGAATTATATCGCATATCGTGTACTTGTGTTTGGGTTAGATTTGGAGTGGCGTCGAGCGATGACGCACAGCACTCACATAGACAGCCAATATAATGATGGTAGGCAGGAGGCCAGCCAGCCACCCCCCGAAAAGATTGCAAAGGTCTCCTATGAGCCAGATGACTACGAATGCCACGCTCAGGCCTTCGCCAGACTTTAGTCGGTAGTTTTCAAGTATTTGCGGGGAGTATACTATGATCCTGAGGCGTGCATTTTGAGTCTAGTTGTGTTTTTGTATATTATAGGTACTTACCAGCAGGCGATAGAGACCCAGCCCAGCTAGAGTTCATGGGTTAGTGCGTTGAAGCTACTTGGTAGCGCTGGTCTTAGAGCCAAGCCCCAAATGTGCAGCCCTGTGAGCACGCACCACATTGCTGGCCTCTAGCCTTTCGCTTTCTGAGCCCGTGAACATGTCTACCGAGGGCGCCAACAAGAAGGTGGTCGTCGAAAAGAAATGTTTGGGAGAGTACAAGCGCCGTTACCGTTACCGAATCGTGCTCATCGGAAGTCGGCATCGGCGTAGCACCTGCGTCAGTCCCTCACTCCGGTCTGCACGATGAACGCGCAACAAGGACGAGATGCATTTGCGCGTTTCGCAGCTCAGCTACAGCGACAAGCAAGAGCTGGAACAGGAGGAGGCGGATCACCTCGTGGCCTATTGGGCGGGGGAGCTGGGCTACTGCTCCTTGTCGGCGGCGGGATCGCTTTAAACTCGAGCTTGTTCAATGGTATGCATTGTAACAATACACGAGGAATTTAGCTTAGTATATGTAGTCGACGGTGGCCACCGCGCAATCAAGTACTCCAGGCAAGTCCAAGTTATTAATTTTGTAAATTAGTGATCTACAATTGCATCATACAGGTTCCAAGGCATTCGTAGAGACATCTACCCGGAAGGAACGCATCTTATGGTTCGTAACGCTCGCTCAATGCTTGTCTATGCGCATCAACAAACCGATTCGCTATATGCAGCTGCCGTGGTTCGAGACACCCATCATTTTTGACATTCGAGCCAAGCCACGAAGTATCGCTAGTCTTACCGGCACAAAAGATCTGCAGATGGTCAACATCACCTGCCGTGTGCTCTCTCGGCCCAATATCAGCGAGTTACCGGCCATCTACCGTGAGCTGGGGCAGGATTATGACGAGCGAGTTCTACCGTCGATCGTCAACGAGGTGTTGAAAAGCGTTGTTGCCCAATTCAATGCAAGCCAGTTGATTACCCAACGCGAAATGGTACGTCCAGACCCTTCCCCCACAGCCTCTCTCGGTTTTTGTACCCTCTTTAGGTTTCGCGACTGGTTCGGGAGAACCTTACGCGGCGTGCACTCCGTTTTAATCTCGTACTCGACGATGTATCGATTACCCACGTCGCATTCTCCCCCGAGTTTACGCATGCCGTCGAAGCGAAGCAGGTCAGTATCTTTCCATAATCTCTGTTGAGAACCGTTCTCAACCGTCTATTCGTCGCATTTCAGATTGCCCAACAAACCGCATTGAGGGCTGCATTCCAAGTCGACCAGGCCATCCAGGAGAAGCAATCGATTATCGTACGCGCACAGGGAGAGGCGAAATCGGCAGAGCTGATCGGTGACGCTGTGAAGAAGAACAAGGGCTTCCTCCAACTGCGCAGGCTGGAGGCCGCGCGGGACATTGCCAACATACTGGCGACGAGTGGAAACCGCGTCATGCTCGACTCACAGAGTTTGTTGTTGAATGGTGAGCCTCATGGATACATCGTTTGACGGTTGAGAGGCTAACCTTGATATCCAGTTGCTGACGATGCGAAGGATTTGTTGGCCGTGAAGAAATAAAATAAATAGCCACCGCGGCTTCATGAATGTACGATAGGGTGTATTCATCACAACTCAAGTTTCTCCCCCTATCAATTGACTGCGGTGTGGGAAACGTAGAGTTCGGGTGCGAGGTGTGTATGTGGAGAACCTGTACAGCAATTGGGCCAGGCGACCAAACGGCTGCAAGGTGGAGCAGCCATGCGGAATATAAGCCCTCGAGGCCGGCCTGCAAGGTTCCGCGTGGAGAGTCTTTCATTTGGTTCTTGAAGGTGCGCCCTTGTGGTTGATCGCACTCACATCCCCCACCCCGCGAGATCACCTCTTCCTGAATCGCAATGGACCACGCCTACGATGACCCTGGGAGCCAAGAGTGGGTTTTGTCATCGCCAGCGTCCTATGCAGCTCCAGGTGAGTTGGCTGCTCACCCGAGTCGTCCTTCTACTAATGATGAACAGTCGAATTTACCGTTGGATCTTCGCAGTGGTCCCTTCAAACTATCTCGGATGCACGTCTTCAAAGAACTCCAATGGCACCAGTGGACAACCTGGTTCCAGCGACAGATGCCAATCCTCTGTGGACCTTTCAGCACGTTGATTCAACATTCCGAAATACAATTACCCCACTTCGGACCGCGTCCATGCCCGATGCACCCTCCAGTCCAAGCGTAACAGCCTTTCCAATCTCCCGATATTCCTCTATGACGTCAGTCAAACAACGACCCCGTATTGTTATCGACTCGCCACCCCTCTCGGTCGCATCCGATTCTCCACACCCCGACGCTGGATCCGCGACGCCCATGTTCCCGCCTCGCGAGAAAGAGCGGGACTTTGATTCACCCATGTTTGGGCTGTTTCAGACCCTGCTCCCGCTTTCACCTGCATTGTCGTCCAGCCAAACGAAGCTGGTTCCTGTTCCTGCGTGGTCGCCTATGCGATCACCTTTGACGCCGGTCTCACAACTCATGCCACCACCCCCGTCCGCCATCTCTGGTTCTGCAACTCCTACACCTCGCGCAATGGTTGCGATTTCCACTTTGAACCGCCTATCTCCGACTTTTGAAGTGGACTCGGGTTCCGATTCAGACACTGATACCGAAGAGACATCTTCCCTTCGACAAACGCTCGATTCACTCGATGATCGCCTAAGGGACCTCCTTGAAGAGAGGGCGCGGGTTCAGAGTCGACTGATACGTGCAGCAAGCAAGCGGTCTCCGATTCTGAAGCTCCCGGCCGAGATTTTGGCTCGGATCTTTGAGCTTGGGGTCGGCGGGAACGAGGTGGGAACTGTAGGAATCAAGCTCGATTCGATTCCAGAAATCGGAGGGCTGTTCTTCGACGTTGTTTGCAGAGTGTGTAAACTGTGGAAACAGGTTGCAGAGTCGACACCTGTACGTTCCATCTATATTTGAAATGGATTTAGCTAATGTGCGCCCAGTCTCTCTGGTCGACTATTACCGTCGACTCGCATAATTCTCTCAAACTCGCTCGAGTGCGTCTAAAGCGCTCCTGTTCTGTCCCACTCGATATTCAGATCACTCTCCCCGATCGACTCGCATTCGCCAGAAACAGTCTGGTAGCTGGGGAGCTTACTCGGGCTCTGGAGCTACTCAAGCCCCATATATCAAGATGGCGTACTCTTCGTGTTCAAGTTCCAGATCATGCCCATGCGCAATTGGTCTTCACAGCTTGCGCTCGGTCGCGTGCCCCATTGTTGGAGTGTCTTTCTGTTCAGGTTGGTCAAACGAGAGTGGCTGGTTCTGAAGAGCTGCCTTGGTTATTTGGTGAAGCTTTGGCGCTGAGAAGTTTATCGCTGTCTTCGGCCTACATTGGGTGGAGTACAGTACCATTCAAGAACCTGGCTTCGCTTTATTTGAGCGATTATTGGAACGAACTTGCTCCATCAGCCTCACAACTGCTCGACATTCTTGGGAGTTGTGCAACGACGCTTGTCGACCTGACGCTTCGGAATATGTCCGACGCGGACACGGACGAGGAAATACAGTTGTTTGATGATATCCGACACACGACTTGCATTACCCTTCCGAGCCTAAAACGAGCGACATTCTATTTCGTTGGTAGCTCGAGACTTTCAGTTGTGATGAGTCGATTGCGCCTGCCAGCACTAGAGCAGTTGGAATTATCCTACTTGGATGATGTCACCATGCTGTTAGAAACGCTTTGCCAGCAGAAGGGAGTGAATCTACCTCTTAAGGTATGCGCTGTGGTGTTGCGTGTGGTTGCGTTGTGTTTAATAATGACTATAGGTTCTAAAAATAACTTCCTCACTCGTTAGCGAGGACTGGTTAGTCCAGCTATTGGAACAGGTGCCTGAACTCACGACACTTGAGCTGGCGGATTGCGAGGATATCACATCCTACTTGCTGAACGTAAGCATCGCCTTCCATATAGCGCATACATGTCCCCTGATTCAAGTGCAATAGGAGCTATCCAACCCACACGACTGGCTCTGCCCCAAACTCAGGCTACTGTCCGTTGACGGATGTACAGCGGTAGATTCTCAGTCTGTACGCGCCTTTGTCATTTCGCGACTTGCATCGCAGCAACGAGAACGCCAGTCACGTACACCAGGTCCTGTACCAATCCAGGAGTTGCACCTTTCGCGTTGTTTGGGGATTTCATCAGACACCATTGACTGGCTGAGGTTGTATGTCCCAGTTGTTCACCGGGAGTTTTGAAACATTTATCAGGCTAGCTCTTTTCGCACCTATATCCTTTTCATGATTGTATAGCCATGCTCCAAGCTCTTTGCTCTGTATCGCAGTATGCACCTGTATTACAATCTATGTTGCACCGTGAGCGGGGCGATCCGACCCACAAACCCGGAATCAAATAAAATGGCTGAATGTGGTCCCTTGACTCGCAACAAGTCCATCAGCGACAGAGGTGAACACATATCGTATTCAACCCTCGCCTTTTACTAGAGTTGACCGTGGGTCTGCCTCAGCATGTCGCATACGAATTTTTCAGACATCCTATCCTTCCAGGATAAAATGGTCCAGTTGTTTTATGTTTTTGCACATCATATGTCGAGTCGTTTTCTCTAATAGCGCTGGATTTCTGCTGCTCTGGATGCTGTGATGCAATTGTTTTTCGCAAGTAATGATCCGTCTGTCGCACTCCCGCTCTAGCTCGGGACTTGTTTGTTAGCCTTGTTTACACCGACATCTGGCGCTAACTAGTCGCTGTCTCTTCAGCCACCACAGCTGTATGTTGAACTCTCTTGTAGACTATTCTGATGACTCTGAAAACGAAGTTGGGGCTAGTAACGACCTTGCAGAATCTCCAGCACCAGTCGTAAACCCCGCGAAACGCAAATCTGATGCCAGCCACCCAACAGCATTAGCAAAGAAAACCAAGTAAGAACTTCTGCTACCTTGGACCCCACATAAACTTATCCTTATATGAGAACATTGCCGCAACTAGAGCCTACGTTATTCGTACCACGTATGTCTAGATAAAAACCACTATTCTCCACTCTTGTTACTTATGAGCTATACAGCCCCAGTTGATGATCCTTCAAGGCACCAGGGTAGAACTAGAGCAATACCATATGTCGAAGGCCAGTTCGTTGGACATGTCTACGTACCCATCAAACTGGAGGGAGCACTGCTCTCGATGCTCCGAGAGGTTGTTCAGTCCGCTCAAGCAACAGATCCCGGGTGGCGCTCGTCTTTAGACCTCGAAGACGCACCGGCGACAGCTTCAAAAGTCTCGATGCACCTGAGCTTGTCAAGGCCGGTTCCACTTCGGGCTCATCAAAGAGACGGCCTCAGGAAAGAAGTTAGGAAAGCTGCTGCACAGAACAAACAGTAAGACTTGTCTTGTCTTGGCTCGTTCGAGAATTTGACGATTTAGTAGATTTACGGCTTCGTTTTCTCAACTTGCCATTTTGACCAATGATGAAAAAACTCGAACGTTCCTATGTGCCGAGGTTGGAGCTGGACACCAGCAGGTGAGTGATGATTGTTCCTATAGCCCTCGATACCGATCATTCTGTTCTTATAGTTCCAAGATTTATCGAGCTCCCTAAGCTCCTACATTGCGTCTCTCCGACAACTACCTTACTACTCTCAGCCTCGTTTCCATATATCCATAGCCTGGATACTCACACCTCCTACGCTACCAACATTGACTGATTCCGGAGATGGTCAAGAAAGTAGCGCTACTGACGAGTTTCTGCGACGCACTGCAACCTCGGTTGGGGAGCTTCAGCAAAAGTTTTCCGACCGACTCTTGGAGTTGGGAAGGATAGATGCGCACAGCGTCGAGGTAAGGATTGGAAAAGAGACTCACAAATGGCCACTTGTGTCTTCACCTTAACGAAAATCCGCTCATTGTCGGCGGCCAAATAAATCACAACACCTGACCACATCTCATTTTTGACTACCATCACAACCATGCCTGTATCACTATCACTAGACGTTAATCTTCCGACTTGCTTTACAATGGATAGAATCGATGATTACATATCGAGCCTGCTGTCGTTCCTAACATCGTCGCTCGTGGAATCCTTGATTCTGGCTCACCCTAACGAAATCGCTGTCCAAGGCGAATGGTCTTTGGATTGGTGGACCTGGGCTGGCAACATCGACGCGAGTAGTCGACAAATAATTATAGATAACCTGATAGAAAGTGCGAGGGGAAGGGAAATACCTCCAGGTAGGTCTTGTCCACTTTGCCCTTTTGTCTCGAGCCAAACTCAAAAACGCAGTCCACAAGAGATCACACTACATCCTTCACTCGCCTCTCTCTTAAACGACGTATCCAGGCTCCGACTACCTCGAGATATCCACTCATCACTTGACACCCCCTCCCCACCTCTCGTGGGTATGTCTCGCAAAAAGGCGCATGAAATCGACAAACTGTGCACGCTCATTGGTCGAATATTTCCTGATACGAAACTGATTGTTGATGTTGGAGCTGGGCAGGGGTATCTTTCCCGTCGACTCGCTGAATCTGACCCTCGGACCAGAGTACTCGCGCTAGACGGTGATGAGAGCCAAACCGAAGGCGCTGCGTTGCGCGGCCAGGGACTGTCGCATGCGCGAAGACAACAGGTTCGGAAGGAAGCCAGTGTTGCTACACCTGCGAGACAAGTCGAGCAAGCTGTGACGCACCGCACGTTATTCATTACGTCCGACTCACTTTCCCATGCGGTCGACGAGTGGATCCACGACGTAGAGACGGAAGGCGGCAGAGATGTATTGATAACGGGGTTGCATGCGTGTGGAAGCTTGACACCGGCCGTGCTCAAATGCTTTGTAGACCTTGCCAAGGCTAAGACAGGGACGTGGCGGCCAAGTGCACTCGCATTAGTTGGATGTTGTTATAATCTTATGCACAACCCAAGTAAGTCTATCTTTCCATGCGCTGTTTACAAGACTAGACCAACGTATCCTCGACCAGGCGACTTTCCTCTCTCCCAAATCACATCTACAACCCCCACAAAACTCAACCTCACCCCAAACCACCTCCAACTCGCAGCCCAGTGTCCAGCTCAGTGGACAAGCACGCCGGCCGAAAGAGAACGTGCAGCGCTAGCAAGACGTAAAATTGTTTGGCGAGCGCTCTTGGCCCGACTTTTCTCTGCCTCTGGCGTCCAACCCGGGACTAGATTAGGCCGACTACCTGACCGAGCGTACACAAGTTGGGAAACGTTTGTGGGGGCGGCTTGTGGGAAAATGGGGGTAGGCGTGCCCTCAAATGAGAGTGACGAAGACACAGAGGGGAGTCTAGCGTTTAGACTTGAGCTGCTTCATGTGCTCCGAGCATTGATTGGACCGGTGATTGAGAGTTTGATCGTGGTTGACAGGGCAGTATACTTGGCAGAGAAACTTGGAGGTCATTCGATGGTACGAGCTATCAATATATTCGACCAGTTGAATAGCGGGAGTCCGAGAAATATTGCACTTGTTGTTGAATTGCGGAGCTAGAAATACATTACTATGTTTATCGCTCTGTCTAAATGACTGTGCACAACCAACAAGTGTTATCATGATGCAAGCAATTCGAAATCACCGTCGGCTCTAGTTGAGCTCCTGGAACATCCTCGACCTCTCCTCAGCCTCCCGTTTCGCCGTCCTCGCGAAACCACGTTTACCCCTTCCGTCCCGCTCCCGTCTCGCCTTCTCAGCAGCAAGCCGAATGTCAGACATCGAATGGGTCACAGCCGGTCGAGGTGTCGACTTGGACCTGGGGCCGATCCCTCGCTTGTCAACTTTAAGCGTCGTCCGGAGCGGGGTGACGAGTGCGGTACGAGACGTGTCAGGTTCGGGCGAGTCTTCATGTGCGGGTGTGACTGGAGCAGTTTGGCTGGTGGCACCCAAACCTAACGGTTGTCCTTCCTCCCATCCGTGCCGTTGGAGCATGCCCCACCCTCGATTCGTTGGATTCAGGTGAAGGAATATAGGCGGCCGAAGTGGGTCTTCGAGAGAGGGCGGCGATTGCTCCAGCATATTTGCTATACTGGATGTTTGGGTTGGTGCTGCATCAGGAGGGACGTTTGAGAGCGCCCGGCGGATGAACCAGTCATTTTTGGTTGGTTTTGGGTGTCGATTCTTTGGGTTTGTTGAGGCGGTAGGAGCAGGTGACGGAAGTGGTGGAGTAGATGTGGGTGTGGGTCTGAGCTCTTGGTTTGAGCGGGACAGGCTGGCGTACCAAGAGCTAATATCATTCGAGTCTGGTTTAACAGAGCTAGTGGGCGCTGCTGGTTCGACGACAGGACGGGAGTTGGTGGCAGCGACAAAGCGAGGTGGAATCCGTCGCTTGAGGGATATTCGAGAAGGCCCAGCTTCAGACTCCCAGAGTGCATCAACGTCTTCTGAGAGAACCGCCTCGTTTTGCACTGCAATCTCATACTCTTCCCCGGGGTGTGCAAAGTCGGAGACGATTGTGTAGGCTTGGGTGGCCATCTCGTGGTGGGAGGCTGGAGCCACCTGCCATCATTGCTGACAAGTCTCGATTGATAGCGCTTGTCTATGCTTGGCTGTCCGAAACGCAGTCGCGCACAGGAAACGGTGTAGCACCTCCTGGGCTTAAGATTGCGGTTGGAAAGAAAGTAAAATTACGAACAAGGCTCTGGGCAGAGATATTCCAGCAGCACACGCTCGGCCAAATGTCGGGCTCGCCTCACATGGAATTGTTTTCATATTTAGAATTTATTGATAGTTCAAGTTACACGACCCGATTGATTCTATCTCTTTTTATAGGCATAATCCAGCACGAGAGCCATGAAGATGAGCTGGGCAGACCCTCATAGCGCGCTTTGCTCGCATTCCCCCTCTCGTCTCGAGGAACACTATTTCATCCTCGGGCATCACCACCACATCCCCAGTTTCGGTCATCTTCGTGATAGGGAATGGGTCAGGGCTCGCTGCACTTGGCAGTGTAAGCATAAACTCGTTGAGCCCAGAACCATCGGGCTTGGAGTCTTCCCTGCCTCGATACAAACGCCTGCGTCCCTCGGCCAGCACCATGTATTCGTCAATAGCCGCTTGCCCGTGGTCTTCCGGATTGTTCAAGCGGGCGACTACCCGATCAAGGTATGCGTTGATGCGGTCCGTGAACTTTTGGTTCCATTCACTATCCGGAGTATTGAGCAACTGAAGTATCTCGTATTCAGGCGATTCTTGGTCGTGAGAGCTCGACGAAGCGTTCACGTTGGCTATAAACTGGTCGAGCAAGTCATAAGACGACGTAGCTGGGTTGAAACTTGCAGTTTCAGGAAGGTATTGCATCAACTTCTCCCGCCTTGCAGAATAGAGTGGGTTCCTAAGAACGTCGCACTTGTCAACCCGGCCTCGTCTAGACAATGGACGCCAACTGAGCTCACCAAAAATCGACCATCAGCATCGCTGCGATAGCCTTTCGGGGCATCACGGGGGCTACACTATACCGCTTCACAAGTACGGCCACGCCATAAGTGTCTTCGAAACCTGGTTCAATGATAGGGAACGCAAAGGGGCCCTCAGAACCCTCAACGGCGATTTTCTTCGAAGGAGGATTTGTCGTACGATCGAGATAGTAAAGAGACAGTTTCAGTCTTTTTAGGTTATTCCGATAAGCCTCGATCGAAAACAGCATGGCCTGTATGCAACAACCACTATGAGCGGAAGATGCATAGGCTAGAACACACCCGAAGCACTGACCCCTGGCGCTTTTATGTGTTTTAGGATAGTCTGGAGAGCTTGAAAGTTAAGAAAGAAAGAAACCGGTATTCCGTTGATTCTCTCAGTGTCTTGGGCTTGAGCCTGAGGAGTCGAAGTCGCGCTAGTAGCGATGTTCATAGAGTAGTTGCATAGAACATGCTGCATCAATTTCTTATACTAGAAGAGATTGTATCTAGCGGCTCAGAGGTACCAGGCTTTTGGAAGTCATGAGCTGTGTTGGACCCGGTCACTTCATCCGCCTGAAAAGTAGGGATATAGTGTGTGATACTCACCGAACCGCGAAATGTACCACTTCCTAATGCTATTCTGAACGATTGGTTCCAGATCTTCGGCGCTCCCCTAGAAAGACGCATACAGGCGGTCTACAACACAAACACGGATGCACGTATCCCTACACTCACCACAAGAGAGAATGGAACTTGGCCGGGAGCAGTAAACAATTTATCAAAGAGGGCATTGTGAGGATCAACTGGCGTCCCCTTTTCCGGAGTAGATCCCAGTGATGCTTGGAATTCGTCCCCGTTCTTGGTTGCAAACCAGTGTGTCCAAGGCTCCCCCAGCTCCTACAGAGATAATGCGTTAGCCAGAAATAGCAATATGCAGGTCAATAGACTACCTTCATAATCATTGCACCTCCGACATGACTATAGGGCACTTCATGTTTTTATATCGCAACAGTAAACTGTATGTTCAGACTTACCCATCAAAGGGCCCGAACGGGGCAGAGGCCGGGACAAACTAGCATGAGAGCCCTAGTCAGAAACAACACATTTATCGCAAGCATACAGCCACCTACTGCGTCGAATCCATCCCCAAAATAAGGCCAACCATCCTTGGAGCTGCGTTGGAAGAATCTCGTCAATCCTAGACCCTTCCCTAGCGCGTGGGGATCCCACGAAAGGCACTGGAGAAACGATTCTTTTCCGTCGGGATTTGAGCTGCCTACTATGCACAATGTCCTCTCGCTAAACGCATTCGAGAGGTTGTATTGACTATCAGGAAGCGCAATGATAACGAAGCGAAGGTGCCGTCCGACGGAGTTGAGTGGATTGTCTAGGTTTTTATGGTCGTATTTGATCGGGAGTCCATCCACAATAGCGAACGGTTTATACGACCCTTTGGGGAGCGAGTCTAGCAAGGCGCGGAAAGTGGTGTGACGGTCTGCTGGCGGAGTGACGGATAGCCAGTTGGCAAACCAATCTCCTTTTCCCGCTTTCGAATCAAGAAGCCTCTCGACCTCGTCGGAGGTCATGTCGCGGGAGACATCATCAATACCTCCAATATATCTACGAATAGGTTGCATGAGGGATTCGCGGGGCAATGCCTCGATAACAGGGGCTTGCAGGCTTTATAGAACCCTTCGCATCTAGAAATCACCGAACAAGGCAGAATGGAATAGTCCGTGGTCATTCTCATATGTAGATCGGTCTGTGATGCTTGCAGAATCCCGAAGATTGAATCCAACCGACTGGGCAAGGCGACATTGTTCATTTTCGGGTCCGCCGGGCTGAAAGTCAATTGTGCCCGCAACTAGGCCCCGTTCACGGCAATCGTTGGCCGGATATTCGTCTGGTCACGGGATTGTGTCAAGCGACCACATGATTGTACATCACAGACATCGAGCATAGTCAATCTCGGCTCGAGTAGTTGGCGCCGATACGTAAAATACTCGAATGATAAAATGTACCCCACTTGGCTCCTAGAAGAATCATATCCTTTACAAGGGAGTCTGGGCACAATTTGTGTGAATACACTCGCGTTTTCCCGCGTTAGCTACATCAAATATTCGGTAAAAACTATCTTTTCTGGTAATGACCCGATGAATCGGCGATCGAGCAAGAAAGAGTGCTCGAACTCATGTTCATTCATTGGACTGCATTGTGCGGCAAGATCGCCCATGGGCATCTGGCAACTTCGTTCGGCGATGGTGGATTGATTTACCACATGTCACCAGGCCATCCCGTTTAACCCAGTCCTCGCTTGCCACAAAGTTCTCTCGTAATTATTATGGCCACCAAGGTCCCCTAAAATGTCCTGCGTGTACATGCGCGTCAATCAACATCATCGCTCATTGCCGACGCCGCTTTACCGCTCACAAATTCATGGATTCTTCTGTATAATAGGTACGATCCGCCCCCGAACGAGCTTTGCGGTACCGTTGGATGAACTACATTGTTCGTTTTATGGTAGCGCCTACGGTGCCCATGGGTTAGTATTGTATGTTTAAAAGGAATCTGGTAAGCCGGAACATCCTTAATCTGTCTTTTTCTTGCTCATGTGAGGGCTGGAACATCTTGCGACCATCGCCTTTCATGTCAAGAATGGGAGTAGTTCCCAGAAAGTCGTGTCAACTGGCACCTTTGCAAGTTCCCTTTGTTATGGGGCTAGGCCTCCTCTTTTTCACTACACGGCGTTGCCAAAGTACCGCCAAAACTCATACAGCAAAGACTACTAGCTAAGGATCTACAGAATCCCTCAATCCCGTAACGTTTTTGCTCCTATTTAAGCCAGGGTGTACCCTCTTCCCACTTCATTCACCGCTCCCTTCCTAGACCTTACAGCACTACTTCTACCATGTCTCTTAGGCGGCACGATCCTCCGGGCTTTGTTGAAGATCTGAGCGAAGCTAATAAGGACGGGTGGTAGGCCGAGCCACATCTGCTGATTGCTCATGTTTGGCTGACCCCGCCCTTCTAGGAGCGCTATAATCAGCGGCTTCATGCTCACTGAACAAGTTTCGCCTATCTTGACTCCACAGTTCTATGATGAGACAAAGGTGGTTGTCGAAAATCCTAGTTCTTACAAGGTCACATGGATTGGCTTCCCACGCAAGGTAGATTTACTTCGCAACCTCTGCTTATATATGCGCTGAAATCAAACGTAAATCCAGGTTAAACTCGCGCACCCAAATGATCTAGAGAGGTGGAAAGTGGCAGATTCGGACAGGAACCTACAGGATGAACACCTCGAATGGTAGGCGACCTATATGCGATATACATTTACACGCTCTTATACATACCACATATAGGTCTGTCAAAAGAAACGCCGATGGCAAGATCACAAAAGTGGTTTTTTCTAACGAAGGACCAGAGGTCGATATTCAGCCTGCTCTTTGACGGGCATACATTCACCATTTATATTCCAGTACTTTTCGTATCTCGGGAGCGTTCAACCCGACACACTGCTTGAGCTGTACCGCTCGCTACACCCTGGAGTACATATCGCCAACGAGGATATATTCGAGCAGGGCGAGGGGGGTAAACTCAAATACAACCCTCGGAATCGATGGAACCGGTCCACAGACACAGGCACGATTATGCATTTGTTAGTCGGGCTGATTTCTGAAATTCGAGTAAATCATTTACACATAACCCAGGATCCAGAAGAACAACACTCTGGGTGCTGAAATCAACCTCGGTGCTCGTGCTACGGTGGTCAGGAAGCGACCGGATGGTACTATAATCACCGACTCGGATGAGCTGATCAAATGTTCTCGATATGGGAACCCAGACCGTAATTCTGATCCTCAGGTTTGTTGACACTTTTTTTTATAATTCTGTAACATGATTCGAACCAATATCCTCTGGCCGTAGATTGGGGCTGGTATCAATGGGTTTGCACGCAAAGGGCTCATGCTTACAGTTAAAAACCCGGTGGGATTGTACATCGAGCCGTATGTCACCAGCACCCTTTTCTAGCCGTTTTTGACTACTTTTCGCAGTGATATCAACTTGGGTGTGATTGAGCCTCCCCCTGGACATGAAGGTGACGACCCCAAAGATTTCTGTAGATTTACCCGGGGTAAATCGGGCAACGTAGGTGAAAAGGCCACCGTCGCTATGATGTCCTGTTCAAGTTGATTCAAACTCTAGTACGTTCGTGTTGAATTTGAAGTACCCGAAGGAAAGCCCTATGTCCTTGGGGACCTCATAGTAGACAATGAACCGTTACAATATGGCGCCCAGCTTGCAGGTGGGTTTATCGATTGAGCTTTGACGACGAATATTATATTTGTACCCTTTTAGACCTGATCAAGGTTTCTATCACTGCGGACGCAACGCAACTCCAACTTCAGCCCCGCTCATGCAGCGAGTTACCCCTTGCTTCAAGCGGACCGCCTCCAACTTGCGCTTGCCAAAAGCAGGCAGCATTCAAAGCAGTGGTGCCAGTTATGGATAGCCATGAGCACGAGCGGTGAACTCATGACCAGCCAAGGATGTTTCAGCCGAGGTAGTAATTGAATGTTAAAAAGTGCTATGAATTCGCCGATGGATCTACTGTCGCCCAAGATAGTATAGATTGTAGACTGTCCTAAGACAAAGAAGTGGCCAGCCTCAGTATTCACGTACCCGAGGAGCGTGGTCGAACGACGTCCAGCGCTCCTAAGCTCTATCTCCAATGGCGTTTTATCACGTTCTCGGGGTTCGTCGGCTCGTAAGTCTCAGAGTGGGATTCGGCTGCGTAATAGAGTGGTGGCGGGCCAAGACGAGAGGCTCTCTCGGATGACGCAGCACCCGCTCTGTTTGTTCAATAATAATCACCTAAAGAAGGCTCTGGGCCGATTTACTGACCTCATCGCTCGCCTTGGGTTTAGCTTCCATCAGTGGCCGCAATTTGCGGGTTTGTATTGGAAGCTGATGCTTTCGGCGTAGATCGGCATGGGGGATATGCTATCACTCCCGGCGGCGCCCCAGACCCCGCATTTCCCCATCACCTCGCCCTCTCCACAGACAGCATGGCCGACAACGGAGTGTGCAAGTTTGAGCTCGCCTCTGCGCTTTCTCATCTGCCCGAGCAGCCGCATACAGTCAGTGAGATTGGACTGTTGTATTTCGTCGCTAAATGCGAGTCTAGCATGGCGACGACCACCATACCCATTCGCACGACGGCCACTCGCATTCTCATGGTGGAACCTGGACTCCGATGGAGCATGGCCATACTCACGAGCATCTTGAGCATGCAGGTCCGTCTCTCTACCTCTCATCATCCCGATGATCTGACCGTAGGTTCCAGGCAAGTTTGCCGAGCGCGACATGCCCAACTATACCGGACGCGATTGGACCGAACGGGGGTTCACAGTTGGCATTGGGGGGTGAGTGTTCGCGATCTTGCGGCCAAGTAGTGCTGATCTCGATGTAACCCCCTTTCCTTAGCCCGGTAGGGTCGGGTAAAACCGCACTCACTCTAGCGCTGTGTCAAAACCTGAGGGATAAATATAACATTGGTGAGCACCGTGCGAACAAGGTAGATATGTCAAATTCACGTGTGTGTGCAGGTGTCACCACCAACGATATTTTTACGCGCGAGGACCAAGAGTTTTTGATTCGCAATGGGGCGCTGCCGGCCGAGCGCATTAGGGCAATCGAGACGGGTGGATGCCCTCATGCGGCCATTCGAGAAGACGTTTCTGCCAACCTGGGTGCTTTGGAGGAGCTTCAGGTGAGTCGACGCCTAACAAGTTGGGGATCGACATGCTTACAGGGCAGTTAGGCTCAATTCGGATGCGAACTGTTGTTTGTAGAGAGCGGAGGAGATAATTTAGCCGCGAATTACTCGCGAGAATTGGCCGACTATATTATCTACGTGGTACGTCTGATACCTATCGCAAGACCGAGGGTCAAAAAGCTGAGTGGTTTAGATTGATGTCTCGGGTGGGGACAAAATTCCGAGAAAGGGAGGACCAGGTATATCCCAAGTACGCCCCTTTGCTTTCCCTCGCTGGCCTTTGCTCACCTGGCACACGAAACCCCAGTCCGACCTTCTAGTCATCAATAAAACCGACCTAGCGCCTTATGTCGGTGCATCGCTCGAAGTCATGGCCCGCGACGCAGCAGCAATCCGAGACGGGGGTCCAACGGTATTCGCAGCGGTCAAACATGGCAAGGGCGTAGACGATATCATCGAACTTATTCTAGCAGCATGGAGAGCAAGCGGAGCAAGCAAGGGGAAAGAAAAGGCCGTGTAATCTAGCGGTACAAGAGTGGTATTTCGACAATTGCATAAACTACAAAAACAGAGAGCAAACCGATGCGCCAAGTATGAGATGCAATTGTCCAGCGCAAGAACAGACGAATGGATACAGAGTCTCACCAAGGAAAGAAAATAAAAGAAATACAAATCCTCGATTCCCGCCCATCATCGCCTGTAGCTCGCTCCAAGGGGCTTGACCGTCCTCTCGCGTCCCCTAGGCTCATCCTCGCTGTCACTGGAATACGAGTAACTCCCCTCACTCCGCTCTTCCTCGACCCATAGTTCCTCGCTATCTCGTCCCTCGACCACGTCTTCGTCGAACTCGTACAGCACGGGTGCACCCGGCCAGGGACGAGCGATCATGTACCCGACCCCTAGATCATGATTGCGCGTCATCTTGACAAGATCGCTCATCCCTTGGTCCGGAATTCCTGCGCCGGGCCCATTGAGTAGTTCGGTTGTCCAAGCATCGAGGTGTTCGGCCGTTCGGCCCCATGCACCTCGTGCACCCGGATAATTGAAGAGGGCGAGGCTGAAGCAGATGAACGAACCTAGTTCGATGCGGGGGTGATGGAGAAGGAGGAAAGAGGGTTGGTTAGTCAGAGAATGGGCAAGGGAAAAGGGAAAAGGGCGTACAAATGCCACTAATGTATTGCTCGTTGACCGTCCTTGGATCCTCTTGCTG
The DNA here is from genome assembly GCA_016906575.1 of Ceratobasidium sp. AG-Ba. NCBI lineage: Eukaryota > Fungi > Basidiomycota > Agaricomycetes > Cantharellales > Ceratobasidiaceae > Ceratobasidium > Ceratobasidium sp. AG-Ba. The sequence continues at coordinate 2,424,009 of CP059614.1, forward strand.
TCTATCTAGCTCGTCTATTGAACCTGGTTCGGGTGAGAGCAGGGGGAGTTGGTCTCCGACTGCGTAGAACCTCCGACATGCAGGACAAATCCTCGCCGTCAGCCTCGATTTGTTGTAATGCAAAATCTATACGCGTATCAGAACCTCGCTCTGACAAGCTGTCCGAGTTGAGATAACTTACCAACGCAAGCTCATCGGGCAAAAGCTGTTCGATGATCCCAAACGTGGTCGAGTCAAAGAACCAGTCGCACACGGCGTCTTCCAGCGAGGGGCGGGCAGCGAACGGCGAGGAGAGAAACGAGAAAAGGTCTCGAACACGTGGGCCAGTTCCTGGGTCAAGTATAGCCGCTGCTATCCCTGTTGGTTTGGTATCTTGAGTGGAAGCAGGGGTAGGGGGAGAAGTGTCGAGGACAGGGACAGGGGCCGGAGCCGAATTTTTATTTTTGTTGTTCTTTTTCTTCTTGTTCTTGTTTTTGTTTCGTGCTCCTGGTCCGGGCATCGCCCCCGACTCGAAAGACGCGAGAGAGAGGAAAGTGTGAGCGGTGGTGGTCGTCTGTCTCTGGCTGCCGAATATGTTTTCCCCTTTGAGCACACGATCACGTAATCGTAAACATCAATGTCGTGACACTAATAGAGGCCGAAGAGGTGTAGAACAGGGGCGGACTCGGTCTTTAAATAAGCAGCACACAGGCACAAAGACGTAATAAGGGGTAAATTTTATGTCGCCGTCGAGCGGTGCTGACAAGCGTCATGGGGGAGCGGAAAACGCGAACGCGAATCGTCCGTACGAAGCGTGGACACGTGCGTCCGAGGGGCTGATGTGACTGGTACAGTGTGGGTTTACGTGCGTACCGGGACGATGACGCGGTCCAATCATATGTACGGATCCCATCAAGTGTTGCCGGTGGACAAAGTTGAGTAGCACAAAGCCCAACAGCGTACGCATACATTTACCAGCTTAAGGAACCGTTGGCTGCGGTCTCTAGGGAACAAATAGGCGTTGTGAAGAGAAGACAAGGCAATGACGACAGAGGCGTTCAGGAAGTGGCACTATAATTGAATACATTCGTCTAAAAAATTAGCTGCCAGATCCCCTACGCTGTTTCTGTGGCTTGAGCACCACTTAGTATACACTCGCTCATCGGCTTGGTACACCGCATCGATTGCACTATGACATAGATTCATAAAATCGATTCCCCATTGCACAATGGCGCTCGCTCATGGTTTAACCTGAGCCCAGTCATTGGCAAATGTCTTCTATCATCAGGCGCCGACTTGTCAACTTTTATCATTTCCCGCGCCATCGCTCACACCATAGCGTCGTTCGAGCTCCTTCTTGCCCCATACCACGGGATACGAAATGCAAATGAGAATAAGCCTAACCTTGTCAGTCCCAGTCATGCGCCTCTCCATAGTCTTGTGATCATGATATCACTCGCGACATCGATCTGGTACGTAACACCAGTAGCGGCGAGCTAGGGGCGAGTATTGATGTCATAGTTCGCGAGGTGGCACTAGGTGTCTGGGTGCCGGGTCTGAAACGCCGGCCAAGTGGCATTTGGCGCTCACACCGAGGAAGACTCAAGTGCCTTGGGCTGGTAACAAGTGGAGCATATACTTAAGCCGGTGGGGAACCCAAGTCCTAGGCCATTCAAATCTCTTTCGTACTCGCGGGATCCGTTTGGCTTGGACAAACATGGGCCACTGGACTCCGCTGACCGCCGGTTAGCACATGCCACAAGGAGGGGTTTTTATTGCGTCGTGTGTTTTACATTATGGATACGGGCTGTCTCTTTAGATGACGATAGCTGCACGGTAACTGAGAGTGGATGCGAGGCTGCCTTGAAACCCGTGTTTGACTACGCTTGGTTCGCTTTGTTCACACCTAGTGGCAAAGTCATGTGACCGCGTTGTTTCTCTATCCTTGCCACGCGAGTTACACGTACCCCAGTGCATCCAGCCCTTGAATAATTATGGACGAAGAAACACTGAAGCCGCAGCTGATGGAAAGGTTTCCCGGCATTGAAGAAGATGTGTTGATCCAGTGTGAGAGCATCCTGTCCACGTACCTCTCCCGGGTCGGGGCGTCTCAATTACGGTGCCGCAGGTACGTCGATATGCAAGACGTTTAATATCACGCCCGAAGACCTTCGATATAAATGGGAAGCTCTCATATACAACTCATCGATCAAAGATAAACCGATCTCGTTCTTCGATGCAAACTGTGCACGAGACCTTCAACAACAGCTCCAACGTGACTTGGCCAAAACCAGTCAAACCAAGGCCAAGACGACAAAAACCAGCGTGGCTAAGCGGCCTATGAGGGGAAATGCACTTGGCGCAAACCCTTTCGCACCCCCAGCCGGGAGAACACGAACAGGTCCCAGCGTCAAGGTGGAGCCGTCAACCCCATCCATTTCTAGTCATCAGAACTTATCTACGGGCCGCCCTGTGAATTTCTCTATGCCTCAAGATTATGAATCTTATAGATGTAAGAAGGTTTGTTTAGCGTACCCTGGGTGCCGCTAATCTCTGATAGATCGTTATATGCACGAGAAACTATATGAGCGAGCGTCCAGTAAGCATGCCTCGGCTCATAGCACAATAGCCTGCGCTAATTTCACGCAGTCCTGGATGAGCAGATAGATAGGGTAGCCGAAAAGGTTCTCCAACATTATAAACTAGAAGAGCTAGCAGATCCCAGCAGGGTCACACTGGTAAGTAGGCCGCTCGTAGACTTTTGACCGGCACTCACTCGGAAGCGTAGGACGAGGTAGTTGTAGTCGGGAGAATAGTTGATGACGGTGATGCAAAAATAGGAGAAACATCGACATTGCTAGAATCATCACGGATGATGGGTTCGGGTGTGCGCGTTCCCCTAGAGTTTGATGCCAACCTGAAGACTCGTTGCGCATCTAAACGTGCCACTGGTTCCACGGGAGTCGACCTGTTCCCTGGGATGATTGCTGCGTTGAAGGGGAAGAACGGCTCTGGCAATAGTTTTGTTGTTTCCGAAATCCTGAGAGTAAGTACGTTGTCTATGGAAGTATGAACGAACTGATCGCAAAATGACCAGTTGCCTCCCTTGCCAATCAACAGCAAATCCGAGGCACCAAGCTCGCTCAAGGCTCTCATAGCGTGTGGCCCTTTCACTTTCGAGTCGGATTTAGATTACAAGCCATTGCTTCAAGTTGTTGAGGCTGCACGCACCGAGCGACCTGATTTGTTGTTATTGGTATGTCTGCATCTTTATGTTCCCTCAACCGAAAACCGATACGTATAACTATGGCGTCTAGCTAGGACCGTTTGTGGACTCCAATCACCCGCTCATCAAGGCTGGACAGGTCGATCTAAGTCCTGCCTCGTTATTCAGAGAACGCATATCAAAACACTTGACGCGGCTTGAAGCCGATATGCCAGAGCTTGTGATAGTCCTTGTTCCCAGTCTCCGTGATTTGATCAGCAATCACGTTGTGCTGCCACAGGCGGCTTTGGAGCGTGACCCTGAACTCGGTTTATCTCGGGTGTGTGTTTTACGCGACCGGAAATCTTTCTTCACTGAACCAGAGGCCCCAAGCGATGTCAAGTGGTGCCGAACCCTAGCATTTTCTCAGTCAATGGTTTCACTGTCGGTGCAACCTCTGTAGATGTGCTATTCCATATCCGCAAGGTCCATTTTTTCAAACAATCTCCCGAAATAGCAGACGAGCCAAACAATGAGCCCGAGGATTCGATGACAATGCTCTGTCGGCAACTCCTAGAACAGCAAAGGTACTTGCGGTTCGTACGGGTGGCGTGGCGAAAGTATTTAATTTCTTTATTTCAACCAGCTTCTACCCTCTGTTCCCGGTTCCTAGGGAATTACATGAAGATGTGAACCTGAGCGTTGTACACTCGGATCTTCTGAAAATCAGGGGAGCCGCTCCGGATGTTTTGATTCTACCAAGTAGACTGAAGGAGTTCCAAAAGGCACGTGAAAATTTGGTGCACTATCCACAGTCTGCTAACCAAAGATGGTAACTAGGTGGTTGATACGACTGTCGTGGTGAACCCCGCCTTGGCAGCAAAATTCAACTCCGCAGGAAGCGCGATGTTGTTGAATGTTACCCGGGACGCAGGCACCGAGGTTCAGCACAGCACGAAGCTGGTCAAGTTGGGGGCATGATTGAAGATTGATACTTCCCGGTTGGGTGTTCTGCTATTACCGCATTACAAGAGTTTGATTTAATCTATGCAATGCCGGTTCAGCCGGGTCACTTCTTGGTCCGGTAGACAGTCGTTCCCGGTGGGCTGGCTCATCAAATATCCAATTCCAACAGTCAAAAGGTTTATGCTGAGGACGGGTGGCACCCTCCCCTCGTACCGATAGGGACAGGTCAACAGACTAACCAAATTCAACAGTTTGTTTGGTGATCCACACTCCCCGGGAATTGGTGGCCTAGCAATATGCGGCTGCATATAATAATGAGACCACCCGGCGATCATGATCGGCTCACGAAATCGAAATACCCCCGCAAGACTTTGCGCCTCCTTTCCGCGGCCACACGGGACTTCCTGTGAAAGCCCGTAGAAATTAAGGTCGGGATACTGATTAGGCAGCGGCTTTTGTTCTTTCCCTCGTTGAATCTCTCGTCCGCCCCTCCCTTCGTGCCACCTCGCCTTGAAAGCCATTGTTTTGTGCGTCTAACAGCATGGGCGGTCCGTCCCTCGCGGAGCTGGATCGCATTGCCGCTCCTCTCCTGTCAGCAGACAAGTCGCTATACCTTGGAGTGAGTCAACCCTATAGACCTATGACCATTTGGTTGACGATGACATTTGTGCAATCCGCAGCCCTTTGTTATAGCTACATTCATTGACACATTGTTCCTAGGAATACTGCTGATGCAATGTGGTTCATACGTGACAATTGGAAGAAATGACTGCAAACTGTTCAAGACGATGGTCTCCTATATCATGCTGATGAACATGTAAGTTTGCTTGGAGAGCAAACGATACGCAGAGATGTGACTCTCCTTCCAGCGCCACCACTGTGTTTACATGGGCGTGGATATATGATTTATTCGTTTACAATTTTGGATCATACGTGAGTGCCTTTCTTTCGGTTGGTCAAGAACGGAACGTTCCATATTGTGTGCATGTGCTTACTCCAACCTGACGCTGCTAGGGGTTGTTCTTATCTATCAAATACGTACGCGATTTATTTCTAGTTCTTCTCGAAAGGTGGCTGACGCATTCTGTAGTTGTCCTGGTTCTATGTACTCGATTCGATGATGGTCGTCGTCGTTCAAATATTTTTCGGGCTACGGGCCTGGAAGGTTTGTATTCCCAACAATACGTTGAGCGTTCAGTGATCGACCAAATTGAATACTAGCTCATGAACAAAAGCTGGCTTATTGGAGGATTGATTCTGGCTCTATTGACCACCGAGTTTGGTGCAGGGGTTGCTATCAAAGTCCTATTTACGCATTATGGATCCACACTATATGCGGGGAAAGTCCGAGTTCCAGCGTGAGTAATCATCGATTGGTTGTTTGACAGTGAGCTGAAAGTACTGTCGCAGATACATCTGTCTGTTCTGTACTGTGGGAGCAGATGTAATCATTACTATGATCAGTAAGTGGAATATCAATAACGTAATGGCTTGTCGAGCAACCCACATTCAGTCCTCTGTTACCTGTGGAAAAACCGGATCGGAAACCAGCCAACAGATGACCTGCTGGGACGCCTGATTCGCATGACTTTCTCGTCACAGCTGCCTCCAACTCTGATCGCTATCGCGCTAGCCATCGAATACAGCATTCGGGTGCGTTCTACTCGCGTTGGCGGAGTTAACGATAGTCTAACCAGTTCCGGTAGTATGACAGTTTCATCGCAATTCCGTTTATTTGCGTCCAAGGAAAAGTTTACGGAATCAGCTTGTTGCACACGCTTAACGTGTAAGCCTTTTTTGGTTGATGGTTCAGACTTTTGTTGTTGGAAACTGATTCTAATGGTTTGCCTCCTAGTCGAGAACACTGGCGCCGACCTAGTACTACCGTTGCGGAAACGGGTGACATTGAGTTCCAGCAAGTGAGCATTGTTTGCCTCATCCGGTTGTTGCCAGGTTTTTGACTCGACCTGATTCCTAATTAATATCAGCCGTCGCAACCTACGATGTGGAGATCCAATAATGTGGCTGATACATACCAGCATACACGGACAGATCATTCGGCCAATTGGAGCACCCAAAAAGCCGACGTTGACGATACGTTGAGCACAGAGACAGCTCTGATCGATACCAAAGCCAGGACGTTTCAGTTGTCCCGACTGAGTGATGCACTCGCTAGCCAGACTGGGTCGCCCCGTGAAAAGAACATGGCCGTTGACGTTGCGGTCTGACTGTTGTAATGCCATCGATTGCAGAAGAGCATATAGCAATGTTCATGTCACTCGCCCCTCACTCATTCAAACGCATTTCATTTGCAAAAACATGACTTGCAGCCGTTCTTTATGAAGTATGGACGATGCAACAAGCTAAATATGGAAATATTTAATTTTCGGTGCATCCTCAAGGGGCATAGTCATCATACGAGGAATTATGTGTGATTGCCGGAGAGTCACCAATACAATCACTTCTCCGCCGGTAGCCAATACATAACTGTAGGTGCCACATATTACTCCACAATCTGTCGACTCTGTCAACTGCTTCTGAGGTTTATCTTGGTACGGCCAAAGTTGTATGGCATCGGTCTTTTGCACACTCTGAAGAGGTAAGCAGCTGGAGCCTAGGAGACTCAAAACTTGGCAAGTACTGATTCTCTCCGACGAACAGGAAGAAATTGATGGGGCAATCTCCGACAGTCTTTAGTACAAGTTATACTTCCCCCAGTAGCGGAAACATACATTTCTCAGATGGTACGACCAGGGCAGCTCAGGTGGCTCAAACGATCGATACCGCTCACAATGGCGTTATTCATTTGAAGACACTAAGATCAACTCTTGCCCCAGAGAGATACGTAGGGCTTAAATATTCTGGTTTCAAGCAGAACGACTTTCCATCAAGTCTGGAAGCTGCTGTGCCAACTGATATCGAGATGATGGGGTCATGCGGTTCCTCGCCGGACACGGGTGTGAAAGCTTCGGAGGAAACACTAACTGCTGCTTGTTTGCAGCCAGTAGCGTAGCTTGGCGTTTGCGATTTTACCTTTTTGATTATACACGTGTAGGTAGAGGATCGAGTGCAACAACAACGTGCGTTCATGCCTATCAGTTTTTATCTATTTATTACACTCTTTTCGAGCCACGTTCCTCCGATTTGTACGCTCACCATTTTGTATTATCTTTTTGCTCGAATGCATGCACATGGCCCAAACTTCGGATCCTCGGACCGGTTCCGAATTATGTGCTCGTGTTTAGCCATGAGGGCGGCCTGCACTTGACTTCGACCACCCTTCTCATGACACAACGCAGCACTTGGCTATAAAATCCAAAGGATCACGAGCTCCTAGAATGAACGACAAAATCGGATAATTTCACTGCGTGCGTCGGTGCCATCCGGCCCGGCTGCCATAATGGTATATTCAACCGTTCTTTGATGCATCTTCGCTTTTATTCAAATATCTCTACCGGCTCATTGCTCACTTCACCGGATCTTATTTAAGTCGTCTGTTCTGAGAGTTTCACGACATCATCCCCTCGTGTCTATTAACTCGTTTTCTTGCCATGCCACGCCATCGTATCCCAATAGGCTTTAGTCAGGTCTCGATCCAGTCTGGCTCTCCAGGAGCACCTACCTTCCAGCTGAAAAACGAACAAGGACACAAGCTGTCCGTAAACGTCGTAAACGATGGACTAGTCAGAGTTGCACATGAACTCCCCCCAGAGTACCCTCAGCGTTTTACTTCTGGTATCCAATGGGAGGAAACCGCCGCGCAGGCGCAAGATACCGTTGATGTAAGCACACTATTTCGTGACCACACTCATGATATTGATATAAACCAAGGTCAAGTCAAAGGCTGAAAATGCCTCGACTATTGCTACAAAGTCCATTAGAATTGAGGTTGATTGGTCCAACGGATGCCCTCGCTTGCGTTGGTTCAGCACAATACCGAATCTTGAATCGCCAACAGAAGCGCCGTTCTTGTCTGATTGCCGTACCAGAGCTTACACATTTGACGCTACTGCCGGAGGAGTGCTTCATTATGTGAGCGTAGCGATTTTTAAATCCACAGAAGGGTACTAAAAATCTAACTCAACAGGTTGAGCGTGAGGATTGGCTTCCTGTATCCGAGCACGAACCTTCCCCAGCGATGCCTCTGGGGCCTCACGACAAACCGTTTGTACATGACAGGCGTAACGAGTTTGTTTATGGACTTGGAGAAGTGAGGGGTGGAGTACTGCGAAATAATCGTAGATTCACGCTCGAGGCCCGTGATGGAGCTGGGTATGACTTGGAGAACGGTAATTTTGAACTGGACTACGCGCATTACAAGGGAACTAAGTTTAAATTCTAGGCGACCCCCTGTACAAAGTAACGCCATTTTATGTCGTGTTCAACAAACGAACTGGAATTTGGTGCGGAGTATATTACAACTCCTTGGCGAATGATGCGAGCATTGATTTTGGAGCGGAATGCGATGCGTTGTTTGGTAAGCTACTCATGAAGGTTCAAACTGTCATTACTGATGCTTCTGAAAGACGGTTTCCGTACATACCGTGCTGGGTGTGGCCCGCTTGACTATTATGTTATACTCGGAGATGGGACACTGCCATCGATCGTTAGCATATATGCCTCTCTCACATCTCCTTCATTCTCTACTCAATCTTCACCGGTAGGTTGTCCGAGCTTGATTGAACGAGTAAAACAAACTAAAAAGTTCATGAGTAGGCATCAAATGAATCGAAGTGGAGGGCCTCTTCAACATTGCCGCCTCTTTCACAATTCGGATACCTAGCTTCCAGTTTGGCTCTCGCAGAAGAACCACACGCGCAAAATGCCGTGCTTGACTTTGTCAAAACTTGTCGAGCAAAAGGTTTTCCGATTGATGCGCTCCATCTTAGCTCGGGTTGGTGTCAGCGTAAGTCTTTCGAAAGCCATTCACAAGATTCGATAATCAAGGTAGTATATAGACCCAGAAACCGACAACCGACATTACTTTGTGTGGAATCGTAATCGATATCCGGACCCCCGAGCTCTAGGCACCGCCTTGGAGAACGACATGAACGTCCGAATCATTGCCAACATCAAGGCCTGGCTGCTTGACGATCATCCTCTTTATGATGAGGCCTTGAAAATGAAAGCATATGTCCACTCTGCCAGTATCGGAGGAGACCATAGCAAGATAGTGCCCGCAAAAAGCATACTGTGGGCTGGCCCTCCTGGAACACATATGTATGGTACCTATCTTGATTTCTCGGCCAAAGGTGGTGCCGAGTGGTGGTCACAACACATCAAGAAGGATTTGATTGGAATGAACGTGACTGGGATGTGGTCAGTTACTTATGTCATGTCAGGTTCCAAGTTATATTTACGTGGAATGGTCAGGATTGATAACAATGAGTACTCGGGGCTCGTTGATGATGATGAAGGCTACGCTGGGGAGAACTCGTTCTGGGGAGGTGGAGACTGGGAACGACGATCCGGATGGGGTGGCGGGAAAACTACGGTCGGCCGGGCTGGTCGCTTGATTCAAATGATGGGGATGGCAAGGGTAAGTCAGCGGACTCAGTGTCTTAATATCCGTCTAATGTGACTTAAAGACTACGTACGATACGATGCTAGGCGCTTTTCCAGATCGGCGCCCTGTGATAGTAACCCGGGCGGCAGTACCTGGAATGCAAGCATATGCGCATGGTGAGGAGAGCGGGTGTCAAGCCATGGCAGTGTGGCTAACCGTAGATTCAGGTACTTGGTCTGGCGATAATTCCACAACGTGGACGAATCTCCGTCGATCAACTGCAATGACGCTCTCTGCTGGCATTTCCTTCTTACCCGGTCTCTATGGACATGATATCGGCGGATTCGTAGGAGCCCATCATCCCAGTCCCGAGCTCCTGATTCGGTGGTGCCAACAGGTATAGCCTATGCCTTCTTCAGTCGCGGTTGTCATGCTAACATTCTTCAAGGGGGCATGGCACACCAGGTTCACTGTTCACAGCTGGAAGGCCATTTCAACCACATTATGGATGTATGATGGGATTAAAATTGATGGGACAGATACAACTAACATACTTCGTGACGTTGTTGGGTTCCGGTACCAGCTTCTACCAACTATGTACTCGCTTTACGTATCCCAGTACTGGAAGAAGGGATGGCCGGTACTTCGAGTGAGTAGTCCCAGAGATTCAACTACCTAATTGAGTATGCTAATATGGGTCCCCTTTTAGCCCATGTTTTGGCACCATTCATCCGACCCGAGGATGTTGACCCTCGATGAACAGTTCCTGTTCGGAAGTCATATTCTCGTTGCTCCGGTACTCGCTTTTGGAGACCGCAAAAAGCGGGTATATCTCCCGAATTCGGTAGTCGGGTCAAAAGAGACACCAGAATGGTGCGAACTAGATACAGGCCGGTGGCATACCGGCACGCCCGAGGGTTTCCTCGACCTAGGTGGGTATATATGAAGCCGCTTATCTGACTTTGATCTTAACTGTGAGTCTGCCAGATGCCCCAATAACTCGAACCCCTGCTCTAGTTCGCGCGGGTGGCATTCTTGTCCTAGGCAACAAGTGTGCCAATACTGTATACGACGGAAACACTCTTCGCGTGGCGCATATATTCCCGAGCCTGGCTCCCCAAAACGCTGGCGCAACTGGATCGTTCACACTCATCGAGGACGACGGAAAGACCAATGCTCATGTGGACCAGGGCGTCTACACAGAGGTCGAAGTTACGTTCCAGGTGCAGGACAAGGGATGCGTGGAGGTCGACGTGAAGGTCCTTCACAACGCGTATGAACTGCTATATGATGTCATTTGGTTTGTGCTTCCCATAGGGGATAATAGGGAGATGAAGGCAAAAGGCAACGTAAAAAGTGAGACCAAGACAGGAGAGGATGGCAGGATAATGCTTGGGGTATATTTCAAGTCATGATTTTCCATTGTATTGAACCGTATTTTTAACAATATGAATGACGTGGGCATCGATCATTGCTTGGGACGAGATCCTTGTCAAGTCAATTACGCCGATAGCTTATTTTAAAAAGGGCACCTACAGGCCTCGTTAAGGGGTTTACTCCTCCGTATCGTCCATTTCAAGGTCGTCAACACCTCCCCCAGCCTCATGTACCAGATAATCCTCCATGATGTCACCCTCGCCGACGCCCCACGCACTTAGTTCACCAGGTACAGTTGTTTGGGAATTACCGGCATGGCTTGGCATTTGACCGTTCACCTGCGCGCCTGATATGGATTCGTCTAAAGTAGCAGGGTCGATTAGGAATGATTGTTTCACCAACTTCATCATCTCATCAAGGTCGTCTTCTGAGAAACGCTCTTCTATGTTCTCTAATATCTAGTACACACTTAGTAAGGTACCACAGCGCTATGGGCTGACGTACTATATAAAGTTCTATGGTTTGCTGAGGCGCGAGATTCACGATTTGCAGCTTCTCACTCTTTGTCAACTCAAATTTACTTAGAGCACGGGTGAGATTCCGGATAGCGGTGTCGTTTTGAAGTTGCATCAGGGGATATTCGTTTCGTAGGTGGGCTATTAGCTGGGTACATGTTAGTTGGGCTTCATATATAGATATAAGTGAACGTACCTCAACTTCTATTGTTCGTAGGTTTTGCGGGACCTCGTCGTGGGTTGGATTTCCAGCCACCGGAGGCGCCGATGCCCCATTCAATACGGCGGATTCCTCCTCTTTTTTGGCGGCAAGGTGAGAGCGAGTTTTGGCCAGCTGGTTTGCTTCAAGTTCGGAGAGGAGAGCGAGTACTTCATAGTTGGAAAGCAGCGCAGAGCTCTTGCTGACGACCTGCAAACTAATTAGACGGGGTTATTTTGACAAATCGGGAGTTTATGTGAGTTGCATACCTCCATTATCGTTCAAACAGCTGCGGACTGGGGTTCACGGCGATGCCGAATTTTGGGAGAGGATCGAGGCAAGTGACAAGAAGGAGGACCTTGGGGGTGTTTGTTGTTGTTAGTCAGGGCTCTCGCTAAGCGCCGGGTCAAAGTCTAACTCGCTCACGCCAAGACAGAGACTGCGCAGATGACCGGCATCACCGCGTGCAACTTCGACTCTCAACCGAGGGTGGCGGACGCTCGCTTGGCGTACTTTAATCTCGCACCACACGTGTTTAACTGCGGAATATGCCTGGGACTGCTCTCAAGTCCTATCGGGATCCCACCATGCACTCATCTGACTGTAGGGGCTGCACGAACCGTCGTATGTACACGCATTGCAAAGAAATCTAGAAAAAATTGGTATCCATTAGCCGAGCGCTTCTCCCATGCTCAAAGGGGAATACGAGTGTGCGGTCTTGTGTCAGTCTCACATCTCCATCAGTCCTGGCTATATAAATACATCCAAGTGCTCAAGCACTGTAGCACGGGTGCTCTCTGTCCAGTTCCTTGATTTCTTCGCTTGCAGGTGCCATTACCAGCTCTTTGTGTATCATACGCTGACCACAAGTGAGAGCATCACACGGCAAAGGCTGCACCTATTCTAAGGTGCTGGCTGGGCTAACATCACTGTTCACAGGAAACCAGAATGAGGCGTACCGTTCATGTTCGCCCATCGCTACTAGCCGTTCTCTTTGTCTCAACTTCTCCATCGTATGAGACTGTGTTGTCTCCAAGAGACAAACTTTTGACCTGTCTCTCGAACGTGCCAAGCCTAAACACAGTATCACCGAATTCTCCCACCTACAACTCAGACCGCCTCACCTTTAATCGTCGATTTGATTATCGGCCGGCGGCAATCGTTTACACGTACGCTCGTATGCCTGTTCCAGTTGTAAACACAACTCTCACGAGCCATAAACAGGACATCCGTGGAGCAGGTTCAAGCAGCTGTCAATTGCGGAGCATCTAGCGGTACTCCTGTTGTTGCTCGATCCGGTGGCCATTCATACGCAGCATACGGTGTAAGTCGGGCTCCCCTACTCTGCATCGATGTCTAACTCAAGGTGCGCGGCAGGTCGGTGGTCAGAATGGCTCGCTTGTGGTTGATCTGAGTGGGATGACCGCCCTAACTCTAAACAACGTTACGGGAGAAGCTACGGCACAAACGGGTCTGAAACTCGGGCCTCTCGCTCAAGGTATATGGGATCAAGGACGGCGGGCACTCCCTCACGGAACATGTCCATACGTACGTCTATTTCCTTGGGCGTGATGGGTGTTTGATTTAACTCGTTTATAGGTTGGAATCGGAGGGCACACTGCGTATGGCGGCATGGGATTTTACTCTCGTCAAGCAGGCCTTTTAATCGACCGTGCCGTTCGAGCCGAAGTCGTACTTGCCAACGGCACCTTGGTCACGGCCGCATTTGACCGCAATCAAGATCTGTACTGGGTAGGTAATGATGGATAGGTCGCTCCGTGTGTACTGAATCTACGGATCTACCAAGGCTCTTCGAGGGGCTGGACCTTCATTTGGGATCGTTACGGCTTGGACATACGCGACCCTTCCTGCTCCAGATAACATTGGTTGGGAGTTTGACTATGAGCCTCCAGCTGGTGGAAAGGACGCATTCGTAAACGCTTTCAATAGTAGGTTGGCCATGTTCAGGAAATTTAAGTAATGAGTCTAAAGTAATCCAGGTTTCCAAAATTTTGCTCGCAATGCACCCTCCACACTCGGCATGGCACTAGCAATTCTACCTGATGGCGCGAATAGGCTCGTGTTTTCTGTACGTTTTTCCTGGTTGCATTGCCGCCGTTGTGTTTCATTCAACTCGTCCATCAGTTGTCTGGAAAATTCTATGGTTCGCTGGCGGACTTTAACACTACGATTCAACCGCTACTCGCTCAGATCCCCGAAGGCAACTTGACTTCGAAAGAATTCAATTGGATCGAATCATTAGCCGATACCGCCGGATCGTTGAGTGTCACGTCTCCAGAACCTGTACGCATATGTCTGTTCAACTTTAGCACGGGAAGCTCATCGTGTTTTCTAGGCCGACAACTTCTACGCAAAGGTCTGTAGTCTATACTCAAGCCTGATTCGAATTTAGGTTTATTCACTAGGGTATCTAGTCTCTGATGACCAGTGATCTCGTCTCTAACTCGTCAATTGCGAGTTTCGTCGACTACATGTATACACAAGGCACCACCTCCAATCTCGCACTCAGCTGGTTTGTAGAAATAGACGGTACGTTCTGTAGAAGCTCCCTTATCATACTGTCTAACCATTTTGTGTTCGTAGTTTATGGGGGCGAAATTGCACGCGCATCATCGGATGTTTCTTCGTATTTCAACCGTAATGCGTTCTTGACTTTCCAATTCTATGCATCCGCCAAACCACTATCTGCGCCATACCCCGAAAGTGGCATCGCATTCTTAGATGGGATGCACGACACTCTTAAAGTTAACAACGAAGCCGCTTGTAAGTCTAAACTCTCCGCTTGTTCGAAATACAAAATCATGCGATATTTTTCAACCAAAGATCCTAACTATATCGACCCGACACTGTCGCCGAGCGAGTGGCAGACCCAATACTACGGCTCGAATTATGCGCGGCTGTTGTCAATCAAGACTGCTGTGGATCCACAGAACGTGTTTAGGTTTCCACAATCAGTTGGGTAGGTTGGTTCAACATCAAGTTTAACTACATACTCAAAATTGTTGTGCAGTTCAAATACAACTGGAAACACACCTGACACAACCTCCAGTGATCCAGCCACTGGGAAGCCCACTGCTTCTCTGTCTCCCTCAACATCGAATGCTGCGCTCAAACTAAGTTATACAAGTGCACAAGTTATATTACCTGCCGTCTTTTCCTTTTTTGCGATTATATTCTAGGAATTTTTGTGTAGCTATATATAATCAACTTCTGACCTGAACATTATACATGTGAAGCAACAATGCAGACGCAACAAGACAAGAAAAGCCAGTCATGCTCGCCCTAGTAATCCCTACGAGCCTTCGAAACGGTGCCTTATTCACCTGGAAGCCCAAACAAAAAGCGAACGGTTCCCTCGTTTGAGTCCCCTCCAGGACCATTCATGATCATATCCGAATCAACCGCCGCTCGGGCTCTAACTGCGGTAGGCCTCCGGTCACGTTGCTCGAGCTGCTCCTGTTCTCGTAACTGGATCTTTATTCTTGTAAGTTGCGTAGTCGAATAATTGCTCGGTATAATAGGTGCCGTGGGCGATGGTTGGGGCTGTTGCTGAGATGGAGATGGAGAGGACGGTGTTGTGGGTGACGCGTTAGAGTGCAAAGATGTGCCCGATGGATTTGAAAGAAGTAGATCGAGGAGCGCATGCGCTATATCTGCAAGAATGAAAGTCCATATGAAATGACATTGAATCCCCCAAAAGAACAGACCTTCAAGATGTTCAACTCGTGAGAAGAACTTGTTCTCCCATTCTCCCGGATGAGTGAGCGTTGCGACAATCATGGCAGGATCGTCTCGCCTGAACGAGTGTTCGCGGGTATCGTAGGAAGGCGATACAGCTGCAGCGTTGGGATCGGCGGACATAAGCAATGCAGCAAGGTAAATGCATCCAAGCGCAATCGTATGAGGTGGATATTGAAGCGAGACAAGTGTACGGTTACTGTTCGTGCTGAGTAAGCATACAAACGAATAAACCCGTAGAACATATTTTTGGCAAACCTATCAATGCTCAGTCTCCATGCGAGCTTCGCGAGTTCTTTTGATGCTATAACCGCAAGTTAATACAGGGAGCACTATCAGAAATGAGCACCCACCATGGAGTTCACGGCTTAGCTTGATTACATACGAGAACGGTAATCTCACTCGGAAATTGAAACAGATTGTTTCGAGTATGAGCCGTTCAATAGCGATCAGTCGATGACGGTCGGCTTCAAGCGTCTACACATAATAAACGTTCATTCGCAAGGCCTACCACAAACGACCAATATACTAACTCACCGAAGGATCAATCTCGACGTCGGTCCCAGTCTTAGACTTAGATGCGAGCTCGGGGTAACGGATGAAATACGAGCCCATGAGTATGTCGCGAGGTTTTTTGAGGGTATCGTGGAGTTTGGTAGAGACATAAAGGCAGGCCATTGTCACGTCCTAGGGGTATGATCCTAAGTCATTAGGGCTACCAGAGACATCACAGACTTACGCAGAAGTCAAATTGGGAAAGCGGGAAGAATAAATGGAACCTATGATATAGATTCTGTGCAGTCGCAATCGTTCTCCGTGGACTATCTTGATATATTCAGACATACGCTCACGCTTGTATCAGAATGTTCAAACAAATTACTCACAACCCCAACCTAACACCAACGGCATCAATAAATACACAAGCTTGCTGCCTGGCCTTTTCTCCCCTCGCCTCGCTCGCATTTCCGCGCATCCTCTCAGAGAGTCTTGCTACATCTTCTGGACTGAAATACTGGTTGTGGCGCTTGATGCGGACAGCAGTCCCAGGGGGAGGAGTCTGAGCTGGTGATGGTTGGCTCGACATTCTGAGTTATTACATAATCCTGGCGCTAGGGGCGAGCATCACAGACCAAAGCACACACGCGTCGCGCCCGTCTACCACCCCACCTACTCACCATGTCCTCTGCTCCTCCACCCAACCCAAACTCAAATCCCGGCTCTGGAGATGTGAAGGATGCGCAGATGACGTCTGCGCCAGCAGCAGAGACGAAGGAAGACCAGGCTCAACCAATTGAGGCAGACGCCCCAGAGCCTGAGGATACGTTTGAGGATATCCCGGAGGATGTGAGGAATGCGCCGGTGGATGATATTAATACGAGGACGAGGTTAATAGACAATGACATCAAGGTGATTCTATAGGCCCTGGTGATAGTCTGGCCTACAATGGTACTGGGAATTCCTAGTTGTCGTAATGCTAATATCGTCTTCTTAGGTTATGCGGTCAGAAACTCTGCGACTGAGCCACGAGCACTCTGCTATGAAGGAGAAGATTCGTGACAACGGGGAAAAGATTAAGCAGAACAAAGTTCTCCCATATCTTGTTGGGAACGTTGTCGAGGTGAGTACATTTGCTGAACCAAACGACACAAAGCTCTCAACTACACAAAGATCCTGGACGTAGATCCAGAGGTAGAGGAGGATGGTGCGAATCAGGATTTGGACTCTATGCGCAGTGGAAAGTGTGCGGTCATCAAAACCTCCACCAGACAGGTATGCAACCTGAATTCATTGCGATAGACTTGAATATCCGATACTCAACTTGGTTCGATTCTTTGCACAGACCATCTTTTTACCCCTCATCGGCCTAGTTCCAGCCTCGCAACTAAAACCTGGCGATCTGATCGGCGTAAATAAGGATTCATACTTAGTACTCGATACCCTCCCGGCGGAATACGACTCGCGAGTCAAAGCAATGGAGGTCGATGAGCGTCCAACTGAAACCTATACCGACATTGGTGGTCTGGACAAACAAATCGAGGAATTGGTTGAAGCCATTGTCTTACCGATGCAGCAAGCGGATAAGTTCAAGACACTAGGCATCCGGCCACCTAAGGGCGCGCTAATGTATGGCCCTCCTGGTACGTTGAAAGCCAGTCTCTAACCCCAATTACTCACAAAGCCTAATCAAGGTACCGGGAAGACTCTGATGGCGCGAGCTTGCGCTGCTCAAACTAATGCTTGTTATTTGAAACTTGCTGGGCCGTCGCTAGTTCAGATGTTCATCGGTGACGGTGCGAAGCTTGTACGAGACGCATTCGAACTGGCCAAGGAGAAGGCTCCATCGATCATTTTCATCGACGAGTTGGATGCTATTGGCACCAAGCGATTTGACTCGGACAAGAGTGGTGACCGTGAAGTCCAACGTACCATGCTTGAGCTTCTCAACCAGCTAGATGGTTTCAGCAGTGACGAACGCATCAAGGTATGTGTATCCTCGGCCCACTAAGATCGGTCTTAACTAAAACCGAATCGTCATGATGGTAGGTGATCGCAGCAACTAACCGTATCGATATTCTCGACCCTGCTCTTCTTCGTTCGGGCCGTCTGGACCGCAAAATTGAATTCCCGCTGCCGAATGAATCAGCGAGAGCACGAATTTTGGAGATTCATTCTCGCAAGATGAATGTGGGGCCTGGCGTTAATTACGAGGAGCTTGCACGAAGTACAGACGAGTTCAATGGTGCGCAGCTCAAGGCAGTTTGTGTAGAGGCCGGAATGATTGCCCTGCGCGAGGGTGCGACAAGGTTGGGACACGAACACTTCCTGAGCGGGATTGCCGAAGGTGAGTATCTGGCATTCAAAAGAAGAATGCCGAGCGCTGACCTGGGCTCACCTAGTGCAAAGCAAGAAGAAAAACGAGCTCCAGTACTTTGCATAAGATCCTCGTTTCATGTCTTGATGTATGCTGTGCTGTTAATCCATTTTTTTATTTCGTGAGAATCATTGATGCGTTCAAAGTGCTATAGCTAGTGAGGACAGCACTATATCCAACCCTTTGCCGCGGCGACTCTAGAGTGAGTGTATTCAGTACGCAAGGGTCGTCGGCAAGGGATTAGCACGGTGTTCCAGCTTCTAATCTAGCTGGTGGTACCCTAATCGGGTGCCCTGAACACCGTAACCACTCATAACTATACTCAGGGATGGGGCTTCTACTCTCCTGATAGTGATCCACAGACAGAGAAGCGGGGATAGTCTACCGCCTGTTTTTGCGTGCTCTTCGGGCTCTCTTGATGGAGGGTGCTGTTATAACTACCCCGCGCCGCTCTTCTCTGCTCCCTCCTCCCTTCCCCTTCCGCTCCCTCCTTCTGTTCCGTGTTCTTGCGCTCGCACCGACCAAAGCCCCACGAGAGCCAAGATGGGTGCCCCGTCGATGGATGAGCTCAATAAAATTGCCGCGCCACTGTTTGCATCGCAAAAGTCGATGAGTTTGGGGGTAAGTGTGTACTAGTGATGTCGCCTATTGTTCGCCCTCCTGATGCGCCGTTTCTCCATTTTCCCCTCTATTCCACCGCCAACTTCCCCAACTGCTGATTGGTGCGCCAAAACTGGTATTTGAATCCCCCGGTTCGGTCCGGTCATATCCCGGCGTATTCAACCGTTCCGTTCTCGACTCAATTGGCTCCCACTCTCGCCCCAATGCTCCTGTGATGCGAAATGCTATGCGCTCTCGCGGCAAAAACTAGCCGTTCATCGTAGCGATGATTCTGGACACCTTGCTCTGTGGTATTCTTTTGATGCAATGCGGCGCGTACGTTAGTCTGGGCAAGAACGACAGGCTGTACCTCAAAACGATCGTCGCCTACGTATTGGTTATGAATTTGTATGTGTTCTTCCTCCTGAGACTATCTCCGGTTAACGACTCCGGATTGATTGTTGTTTGCAGGGCCATTACAGTTTACACCTGGACATGGATGTATGATGTGTTTGTATACAATTTCGGGTCCTACGTACGTGGATTTCTTGATGAGTTGACGCATACTCATGCGTGGTTACTGAACCAACAGGGTTTACTTCTGTCGCTCAAATACGTAAGTTTCTCACCTTGGTGTCTGCGGGTATAAGCTGATAACCTTGAACGATTGACACTCCCGGGTGGCTAACACATTTACCTTGTCAAACACCCTGCCCTGCCCCGGGGATAATTACCTCTATCGAATAGCTATCAAATTATTACATATTGGACGCGGTGACTGTCATTATCGTTCAGGCATTTTTTGCAATCCGGGCGTGGAAGGTCAATATATGCGCCGAGTCCACTTCGTCTAGTGCACTGATTTGCGTTTAGGTCACTGGCCGCAACATTTTCGTCCTTGGGGTTATTGCAACTTTTGCGTTGGCGGCACTGGGTGGAGGCATTGCTGTCAAAATCGTGTTTACTGAATACGGGTCCGTTTTGCACGCCGCCGATGTCAAAATTCCGGCATATGTTTGGCTGTTTTGCACAGTGGCCGCAGACCTTCTGATTACTGGTGCCAGTGAGTAGCCATTCACATTCTCATATGCGCGACTCAACATTTCCTCTGCATAAAAGTTTTGCAATACCTGCTTCGTGGCCGGACCGGTCAGCCGACCACGGACAGCACGATGGCTCGGCTTGTACGGGTTACGTTCGAATCACAACTACCCCCGACACTTATTGCCATTGGTCTTGCGGTGGAATATACGATCAAGGTGAGCCGTAGTCTTGTATGCTCGAATCAGTAGCTCACCTGGCCGTTGCAGTATGACAGTTTCATTGCTATCCCCTTTATCTGTGTGCAGGCCAAATTTTACGGAGTTAGCTTACTCCACACTCTAAACTCGTAAGTGGTAGTGCATTCCTCCTTTGGAGGAGTCTGACTTTTCCACTAGCCGGGAGAGCTTGAAAAGCGTCAACGGAACAACGAGCATGACCGGAGACGGCGATATTGAGTTTGCTCGAGTACGTTCTGATTTTTCACTAGCTCGGGCAGGTGACAAACGTGATGTTAGCGTTCCCACAATACCTTTTGGCTCAGTTCTCGAATTGCGGCAACGGCTGAAGATAACAATGCTACTCGAGCCGTCAAGGGCGATACCCATCGTCATACCCAATTCACTATCATGCCCGAACCACGTACGCGTCGCGTCAAGGCTGAATCGCTTGATACCGTATCGTTTAAAGGCGTAGATCTCGGCCCAGACGACGATGATCCCGAAGCCGATACCCGAAAGGTCAGCGAGGTTGACCTTAACCAGGGAGAGATCACCGAAATGGAGGTCGGCGGCGACCACAGCTCGCGCCCACGGCGCGGAGGTGGCCAGTCGAAGCTCGCCAGTATGGGTCTAGCTGGCGGGATTGTGGGGATGGAGGGTGAGAGACACCGAGACTGACCGTGGGTGGATGTATGCAGTGTTTTTTTGGTGCCGCGTTTGCTCGTACTTTTAGTTCAGAGTGCATATATTAAATTGCTGTAGAGACTCGCGCAACCCCTTTGCGCCGATATTCATTTAGATATTTTTTCCGAGATACATTTTCATCGGGAGGGTGAGGCTAGCCCTCATGGTGGAGAGTTTATTTGTCCTTCGTTCCGTTTTTCGTTTGCATGTGGATCTGCTTAAAGATGCATACTTCGTCGTGTTATATAGTGCTGTTCGAGCATGAAGAAAATAATATTAACAAGAACCAAAGACCAAGACAAATAGAAAGCAACTAGGCTGATATATACGCAGGAATCAGGTCAGCAAGAAGACGATGACGTACCATAGGAGATATCCGACGTCTGGTTTTCGGTTCTGAGCTAGGTAATATCAACTACCTTTCTTTATCTCTCCCATTATTTGTACTACTGAAAGCTCTACCATGACGCCTTGGGGAGGAAGAGGTTCGATAGATGGCACGTTGTTGGAAACCGTACTCATAGTCCGCCAACTGGAATACATGCTAAGCTATAAGAACGTCGTCGGTTTTTGTTGAAATGTGCAAGACTGACGAAACAGGTCAAGCACCTTGTATGGTTGCTTCGCGGAGGTTGGCTCGGCGTGTTTCCAGGGTTCATGGCTATCAAGTTGGGATGGACGCTCCGGGACATATACGGGGTTGACGAGGTTCATGCCTGCGAGTTTAGAACACGCAAAGCGCTGATCCTATACGATTTTAACTTGACAACGAGGATCAGTATGATCAAGAACCTGCGTTCTTGCTGTAAGGGCCGTCATTTTGTGGGTCCACCTGTGAATCCACAAGGTAGGTTACAGTAGCGGTCACGTAGAAGCGGCGAGGGTTGGTGGGAGCCGGGATTCGAATGTGATGCGCGCGACCCAATTAGGGATTTGCGTTGTGAGTCCTATGTCTTTATCTCAGTCGTACAAGTGTAATGTAGAACACGATCTGAGGTTTATCGTGTTTGCATGAACCAAGCACCCGACCCCGATCTCACGTTCTCCCCCCGAGCGCGCCAAGAACGAGGGTAATGATTGTACTGACGATGACTGCTTTTCGATTCACGAGCTATGGGCATATGAATCTGGAATCATGAATAAACGAACGTGATGCGCCATACTCGCCAGGCTCTGCGTCCAAAAACAACTTGTATAGCTGTTACCAAGTTGATGAAAAACCACTATATCTATGTTTATCCATTAACCAATTCATAGACCACCAGGGTGCGCAATTGTTCGGTGAGAACATTCGCGGTACACCGTCATCTAATGTGCCCAAGAGAGTAAGATAATAGGGCTCACATATGTCCCGGAATGGTATATGAAGAGGTCATATAACCAAACCAAGGTTAGCAGGGACCCATCCCTATGTATGCGTTATTAAACTTTATGAACGCGGGGGGCAGTACCCGCACACTCACTATTATTCTGTGTGCGACAGCTAGTTTGAATAGTAGTCTTCGTAAGTTGGCAAGAGGTATCGCCCACGTTCCATGAGACGGCCGCGGTGGAGTCGATGGAGAAGTACAGGGATTGAGTGTGGCCGCGCAAAGATGAACCACCAGCGGGAGGGCAGTATGAGAACTTGAGCTGATACGAGGCTGATTGTTGTGCGAAAGGTGAGCAGAGGCGCTTTGTTCTTGTCGATCTATAATGAGGGAAGGATGGCAAAGCAGTTGGTGCTCTGTCCATTTTACCTTTGTGTACCACCTCAAATAAATCAACCTAAAACCAAGGCTTCCTGTACCTTAGGAATCTCGTTCGGATGTCTCGAGGCTGGCACGCAGTAGTGCCGAGGGCAAGTTATCGGGTCTAGATGTCTTTCGCTTGGTTGAACGAAACATGTGATTTTATTTTGCCAGCCTCGATCCGATTTGGTATGGCGTTTGTCGATCTTTGTTGTTCTTGATGGCTAGAGTTGAACGAGAAGCAAAACCTTGCTTACAGTATTGCGAGAACCAGACTCTTGTCCGGGGCTGAGGTTTGAGTGAGTGGAAGGGTGACGAGTGTTGTCCGGTGAAAGGGGAATGTCCGAGGAGACGTAGATGTAATTTTACGAGCTGTTCCTAGAAAGTTAAAATCCTGGAGCACACCCCTGGCTATGTGTCGGGCACGTCCGGAGGGGGATGTCCGTAGGGATGAACCCGACAAAGGACAGAAGAGTCCAGCTGCCAGACAAATGTACGAGTGGCAAGTTTGAGTCGCTGCCCGGTCTGATTGGAATGCAGGGAGTTGTCCCGAGCAAGTGTCGGGGATCAGTTCATTTTGGCTCGGGGGTCATGTGTACGATAACAGGCACGACGAGGAGGCAGCTCTAGACGATGCATACAGGGCACTCACGAGAGAAGATCGGCTTTTCCCCGAGGGCCTGATCTGGCCGGTGGGGTGAACTGGAGACGAGTGATCTACGGAAGGGCGTGGGGTAAAACGTGATCGTCGAGTGCACCACTGTGTTTCATTATACCAAGATGGTAAATGAGAGAGCCGCACGTGCGCAGGGCGGGACACGGGGCGCGATGTTTTCGGCGCCTGCAGATCGCGACACATCACGACGACACATTCGCCGATGACGCCGCACTCGACATCTTCCGGACACTGGCAGCGAGAAGGAAGGCGGGGGCTGGTCCACAAACAGAACCCTTGCATCGCCACCATGTTCACCTGAAGACTCCTGACCTCCTCACCGCGACTCGACGACGACGCCATGGCCGGTCGCGGCGACAACGAATATGTGCTTGCCATGCACGACTTTGTGCCCGCCAACGGCAACAGCACATGCCTCTCCTTTCGTGCTGGCCAGGTCATCCACGTCCTCAACAAGGGTCCGTCATCTACCCGCCTAACTCTCTCTGCTCACCAGCTAATCTTTTTACTTGTATTTATGCACAGACGAAACCGGGTGGTGGGATGGTGAACTCGAGGGCCGGCGCGGGTGGTTCCCGTCCAACTATGTCAAGGCCGGCAAAAAGCTCAGAGTCAGTGGGACCCCTGGAGATGAACGGCGTCTGACCCCCACCCAGCGCAAGGGCTCGCCCTCGTCCGAGAGCGGCAGCGACGCAGAGTCATGCCCGCGCGTCATGGTCTCGCTCTATCACGCTCTTCTCGTCCTCAACACCTCGGTTCACGCCGCTCGCGTCTCCCATTACCAACCTTCCACGGCATGCGTCATTTCCTCCGTCCGAACAGTCCTCACCGCAACCGATTGCTTGCACAAGACTGCACCGGCCCTCGCACGATACCCCCACCTCGCCCGCGCACGCTCCGATGTGCTCCAGGAACTTGGCCGCCTCGTCAGCATCAGCAAAAAGGCATCGGCTGTCGACGTCCCCGACGACGAGCGCGCTTGGCTAGCTGAAAACATGCTTCGATACGGGGATGCGGTCTTTGCGTCGTGCAAACGATACGTTGAAGTAGCCGTCTCGTGTGGGATCCAGGTCGCCGAGCGCCGCCCACTACCTCAACTATCCATGACCACTAGCATGGCTACGACAACAAGTACCACAAACAGCATGGTCGCTGCTCGATTAAGCAGCGCCTCGGCATCCTCCCTTTCGTCCGTATCCTCCTCGACATCTCCGCCTTCCCCGGCGCCCCAATTTCCAAGCGGTGCAGTACCCGCCTCGCAATTACTCTCCGCGCTTCGGACGACCCACGACCACCTGCTCTCGATCATTGCTGCATTCATCGGGCATGTTCATTCACACTCGCGCGCCTCGCATGCGTCCAGCAAAGGGCATCTCATCGAAATGACTCGCGAGACGGTGGACAAGGTCCGACAGGTCTTGACCATCGTCGGAGCGGTATGTGATCACCCGGCCGTAGTGGGTCCTGAAAAGCTTGCATTGGGCGCGGCTAAAGATGCACTATATGGAGCGACAAGCGTGCTGGTCGAGGCTGTCAAACGGATGCTCGCACCGGCCGGAACGCTCGGCAGCCCGGTTGGACGAGAAGAAGAAGAAAAGGCGGTCGCAGTCCAAGCCGCCACCGGGACATTGCGCGCCGGTGGCGATTGCGTTACTGCTGTTCGAAGCTGTCTGACTAGGTATGCCGGGGTCGGCTACGGTAGTTTGGCGGATACGATGCCTCCGCTCGTATTCGAAGTCCCGGCTGCTCCTCCCAGCGTCTCGGACGCGCGAAGCGTGAGCGGGGCGAGTGCGAGCGGGAGCGAAGCTTCAGCTCCGGCTTACGTCAATGGAAACATCAAATTACGGACGAGGTGGGCGAGAAGGCCGAGTTTGGCGAGCGAGGGACGGAGCAGCGAGGACGAACCTCGACGAACTAGTATCGAAGAGGCGAGAACTCCGAGTTCTGAACCCGATCAGCCGAGATATGAAGCGAAGGACGAACAACCTTCGTACTGGCCTCGGCCTGCGACGCATGACCAGTCCCAGTTTGACGACTCCCGGCCTGAAGTTGACGAACCCCGACTGGAGCCTGACAGTCTTGGTCCAGATTCACCGATACCCGATCAACTTACGCCCCAACCAACTCAAATACGTCCATCCTACATCGAGGCTGAGGCTGAAGATACCAGCCTCGGTGCCAACCTTGGCGCTAGAGAGCGGGATTCGAGCGCCACGGAAGTTCCGATTGTGATCGATCAGCCAGAGCCGGAGGAGGAACGTGCGCCGTCTGACTCCGAGTCGAGCGTGGAGCCAGAGCCAGAGGTACCTCTTGAAGACGAGCCGGAAGCAGGGCCAGAGGTGCCTCTCAAAGACAAGCCAGATGAGGCGCCTGAGCTGGAGCCCGAAATTCAACCCGAACCCGATTCGCCAGAACAAGAACAGCCAGAGCATGTACAGGAAGAGGCTGACCAGGCATCACTAATGCCAGTGGTCATTTCTAGTGCGAGCTCAATAGCGACCACCAGTCGAGGCGCCTCGTTTGATGCTCCCTCGACGTTTACGCGCGACCAGGTTCGCCTATCATTCGAGACTGGCCTCACTTCGATCGACGAGAGTGTGAACCAGGCCGTGACTCCGGTTGGCGAGCGCGAAGAGGACGAATACGATCCTGAAGAGGGCGAGTCGCTCATGGTTGAGCCACCAACGATGTTGATTGAAGGCGATGGGTCTGGCGAAGAGGACGGCATCGTGCTTGTCGATCCTCACCGTACACCCATTCCCTCCCAATCGATTCATCTTTCAGACTCGGCTGTTGGGCTCCAAGACGATACACCCAGCATTACCGAAAAGTCGCTCCCGGCTGTTCCAGAGCCAATCCCGATTTCGCCGGGCGTGGACTGGCTGGCAGCACAAACGATCGATCCTCGAGATGTGGCGTACAATAACGACGGAAACTTGATCGGTGCAACACTCGATGTCCTTGTGGAGAAGATGACACCGCCGGATCATTCCCCAGAGCCCAAACTGTCGGCCACGTTTTACCTTACGTTTAGGATGTTTACGACTCCACTAGAATTGGTTCAAGTTTTGCAGCGTCGATGGGATCTCCAACCACCGCTCGGGTCTTCGTTCACTCCAGAGGAACATCGCACATGGTCGTTGCGAAAGCTCGAGCCTGTTCGACTTCGGGTGTACAACTTTATCAAGACTTGGCTGGATTCGCATTGGCAGTCTGGCACGGATTCTGTCGCGCTCGGTCCTCTCAAGGAGTTTGTGAGCATGACGGCAACGGCGATGCCCCCAGCGGCCGTCCAACGTGTAGTCGATCTGTTGACGCAACGAGAGCCAAGCTCAGACGTCGAGCAATCAACCGTCTCGCTCGTGCCGCGTCCAGCCCTAGCTGACCGTGCACGATCTGATACCCGATCTCGTTCCAAGCCCAACGCGCCTCCTACACCCATCATGAGCAAGTCGCTGTTCGCATTGCTCAAAGCCGCATCGTATAGTGCCGTGAGCGTGGTGGATTTCGACGCGCTGGAGCTCGCTAGGCAGTTTACGATCATGGAGTCTAGGCTGTTTTGCAAGATCTTGCCTGAAGAGATTCTCGAGGTTGGTTTACCAAGCAATGCGGGCGAACGCGGGAATAGCATTCGCGCAATGAGCACGTTGAGTACGGCGATCACCGGTTGGGTGACAGAGATGATTTTGGACGAGCAAGACATCAAGAAGCGGACCGGACTCTTGAAGTTCTTTATCAAGATCGCAGATGTGAGTCTAGTGCGATTATTTCGAAGGTTGTGTACTAATCGGGCTTTGGATGTCAGCAATGTCATGAATTGAACAATTTCAGTACCTTGCGATCGATACTCGCGGCTCTCGATTCGTCGACTATTTCTAGGTTGAGCAAGACCTGGATGGGTCTGTCTGCAAAGAACAAGGCGAGGCTGGAGAATCTTCGCAAGCTTACGGATCATACGCGGAACCATCACGAATATCGCTCGAGGCTAAGGGGTGTGCACGGTCATGCCGTCCCGTTCCTGGGCAAGTTGTACTATGGATAACAATGTCCCAGGAGGCTGATTTTCTATATTAGGGCTTTATCTTACGGACGTCACGTTTTGTCGTGAAGGAAACCCCGACAAGAGGGTCGCTCCCTACGATAACTCACGCACGCTATTGAACTTTGACAAGTACAGACGATTGGCTGGCATTGCTGATGGTGCGTGCCTGTTCAGTGCAACTTGGTAGGAAAGCTGACCCTGATTTTTGCAGATGTCAAACGATTCCAAGCACCCTACAACCTGATTGAGATACCCGAAGTACAAAAGTACCTCCAGTTTGCGTTTGAAAAGGCCAAGAAGAATGGGAACGATCTACAGGATCTTTATCGACGGAGGTGAGTTTCCGCCATGTCCTATCAGCAGGCATCACTGACGACGTTCCTACGTAGTCTCTTGGTTGAACCCCGACAGCCTGCGGATAACATCGAGTCCAAGACGGGCACTATGAAATCTTCCGAGCTGTTTGGTTGGGCAAGCCGAGACAAGTCATAACATATCCCTCTTATCTTTTCGTATTTCCTGTTGTTTTGTCGCTTTGCCCTGCGGTTGGACCTGCATCTGTTCTATCTCTTTCTTGCTTTCTGTTCAACGCTCCCAAATTGTAGTATTGCATGTCCTAGTGTGTGGCAGAGATCTGTAGCCTTTTTGACATATCATTTTGGTTTCTTTCCTTTGGTCGACTCGAACTCTGGCTCGTTTTCGGTCCTGGTTTAGGTCATTGAATGGATCTTAGCTTTCATCTCATCTACATTCACTCAAAATCCGTGAGGTATTTGTCAACACGGTTATCATCGAGGCAGGCCGACAAGGTGGCCATAACTTTGGGTCATGAAACCCAGCCCATCATGAGTGGTTCGGTGTGGAATCTCCTTGACAAACGGATACGTGTCTCGTGCAATATCGGGGCCAAAATCGAACACAAAAGGGCGGTGAGGTGTGGTCCCGAATATACGAGAGGCTTCGACATGCAGCGAGGAAACCTGAGTGAATCCGTTGTGCGGCCGGGGTGGACCGAGAGATGGGGATGGAGCATAGATTGTATAACCCATCGAGGGCGAGCGAATGTCAAATATCGCGAGCTGAGTTCAAATAAGTTTAAGAATCGACCCCTCGTACGCTGTCATTAGTTTCTCACCATTCCGTGTTTTGAATAGCCAGCAACAACATGTACGCCTGACCCTCCCGCGTCAACACAATACACGCCCGATTCAGTCCATGGATCACGCATAGAAAGTTCAACCTTCTCTGTTCGTAAATCGTGTAGTCGTACGACGCCATCGTGCCATCCGCTCAGTACGATGTCTGGATGGTCGTCTGGCGATCGAGAAAGAGCGTAGCACGACGATTGTTTAAGCGGACCTTTGATCGGTCGAGGTGGTTGAATCCCAGATGAGAGAATGGGATGAAGAGAGAGGTGAGTTGAACCCGTAATCGCGAGCGTGTCCGAGGTGTTGATGAACGAACACCATGTTCGTGGTTGCTTGGTCCCAGACAGGCATTGGA
This sequence comes from Ceratobasidium sp. AG-Ba, assembly GCA_016906575.1. Classification (NCBI taxonomy): domain Eukaryota; kingdom Fungi; phylum Basidiomycota; class Agaricomycetes; order Cantharellales; family Ceratobasidiaceae; genus Ceratobasidium; species Ceratobasidium sp. AG-Ba. Next base: position 2,452,884 of record CP059614.1, read on the forward strand.
TTGGCGGACAAAAGCGAGTAGGCTCGATCCAAGGGGAGCGAGTGTTGTAGAGCGAGACCACACCACCTTGGGCAGTCGTTATCGCTAATGCGGATTTATTCTTCCATCTACTTGTAGCGAGCGAGGTGATGCCTTGTTGAGGAGGGTGGGTGTAATGTGCTGTCACAGTTGCCCGGAGTGCCTCGTCGGGACGAGAGAGCTGAACACGCAAGACCTGGCCGTTCGCGCATCCCACAAACAGTGCCTCCTTTCCTCCCAGACCAGGCAATGCACCAATTCCGCTGATATCATCGTGTGGCGTACCCGCTTGAATAAGTTGAACCTGGCCCCGATAACGAACTTGCGAGCCACCCAGGAGAAAATCATATACGTGCAAAGCGCCCGCAACTCCGATAACTAGTGTGTTTGGCGTGACTACAAGATGGGCGCTCGCGTCTCGGACGGCGTAGAGGCTGAGCGAGAGAGGTCGTGCGACTGAATTATGTGATAGCCACGCCCGATCTGTCAAATGAATAAAGCGCGCGTGGCCCCGTGAATCAAGGTTAGCGATGTAGGTACTGAGAGAGACGCTTGGTCGAGGTCTCGAGATGATATAAGTTGCCCAACCAACAGTGGAGACCTGGAAAGGATGACTGAAATTTTAGAGGCTTTGCCACGAGTTAGGCTAGTGGCATACCAGTTTATGTAGAGTGCTGCATGTTCGAGACAGTAAGGCGAGTTGCAGTACGTCTAGATGCCTAAATATGACGACAAGAATGTCTATTGGCAGGTCAAGAAGCTAGAGCCAGGTCTGGATGAATGCGCATTTATGGACCAGCCGGAACTGCAAACGGTAAACTGCACAGACCTGTATTATTGGCCTAACAAGTTTAGTCTTTTTGTTTTGTTCTCCCATCGTGGTAACAGATAAATAGGTTTGACGTATCCAAGAACAGATCGTCGACGTGGTGGTCAAAAGGGCAGCCCGGCCTCGGCATCACGTGAATATATGAGAACAATCATTGATTGGTGTTACAATTTGTCAAGTACAATCAGTTTATGCAGCGATACATCAATCCAAAACGCTGATAACCGAGGCACTCGTCTCCAAACCTATCAGTTTTCCCATTGAAGAAGAGATTTCCGCCCGCCCACCCAAAAGATAATCATATTGTTCATATACGCCAGAGCGTGTCAATCGAATCGCGCGTTTTTTCTCTTTAACCTTAGCTGTGGGCCCGAACGAACAAGCGAAAGCAGATTCATTATACAAGCGTCGGGGGGAGGCGGGGGGTTAACGATTAAAAAACGAACGAGTCGATCACTCTGGGGCCGGAGCCGGCGCAGCAGCAGTTGGAACAGGCGCAGCAATGATCGGGACGTCTTCTTTAGCTGAGGGTGGGTTTGACTCGGAGGCGAGCTCTTTGATTGGGCTACCGATTTGGCCGGTGGGAGAGGTCGAGAGTGGGGCATGGACGTTAGGGTGGGGCGAGGGGGTTACGTGTGGAATGCTAGCTCGGCAGTCAGCAACCGTGTCAGATATTTTTGGTTTGAATCATACTCACTTTTCCGGGTGGGGAATGGCAGTGCCGACTGCAGTCTGGGGAGTCACACCCGCCTTGGAGAGAGCATAGTCACCCGAGTCAAAGTATTTGCGATCCTGCACACGGGTCAGCTGCTGAAACAAGTACCAAGGCCGATACACACCTTTTGAACTTTGGTGAGGACGTTCTTGTGGGTAGGGAGCTTGCCGTAGAGGCGGAAGAGCTTCTTCTCCTCTTCAGTCATGGTCTACACATTCAAACAAGCCTGTTAGCACATCGAGCCGCATCTGGACTATCTGATATGCGACGTACGCTCATGTCCACCTTCTTGCGTTGTGCGGGCAACATTGTGCGGTGAGATCGGTCAAGGTGGTCGAGATGGGTAGCGGGCGTCGGCCAAGAATAAAGTCCGATGACGTAAAGTGAGGAGCACAGATGGAGCGACGGCGAGGACACACGCAGCGGCGACGAGGGCCGGAGAGAGAACTAGATTTGGTCCGAGAGAGCGAAGGGGAGCGGTCGAGAGAGTCGTGTGGCCCGTGCGAGATCCAGTGGTAACCTTATACCCCTTGGGCACGTGTCTCTCATGTAAACACCCATTTGCCTACTTGGGCACTGCTTCTTTTGCCCAGCAACAGGATACCCCAGTTTGAAGTCGCCGATTGTCGCTCCGCTACACAGCTTCTCAATACATCGTTGCTATACATTCGCTGGCACATTCATGCTTTACACTGTTATATACAGTATATTAGCATTCAAAAACATCATGCGGCGCAACACACGGCCAATTCAACTGTCAGATCCCCGAGCTCTCTCGCTCACCATACGGCAGAGCTTTTGCGACCGAAAGCCAGGTTTTTTCAACAATAAACAATTGGCTTGTATTGTCGCAGCTAGACTAGTATATACACGGCATTGCTTCCATGGCCAATGCGAATGCAAATCTCGGGCGTCGGTACGACGGCCCCACAGTTGCGTCAGTCCATATGACAGAAGACTGTATGCGATAAGTGTCTATATATATGGCAAGGGCCGTCAACTAGATCGCGTAAGGATCGAGGCGAGAACTCACACTGCGGGCACTGAATCATGACAACATACAGCCTCCACACACCCCTAGCACCTCTACGATGTCACTGGAAAGGCACGCACCCGTCAAGCACGCAACCAAGATACATCTTGGGTGGGAAGACTCGCCTTCTTGCCCCACAGCAATCTGAAAACAGGGCAATCGTAAACGCGCTACGTCAGCACTCCAACTAACGGCTCAACAAAACAGGCCAACTGACGCGGCTGCACCATCCCTGGGCAACTTGCCGATCGTGCTCTTCTTCCCGGAGGTAGCAAGCGGCCTAGCGCCCAAAGCCAAAAGGTCAAGTCCGAGCTCCACTCATACACGGAACGGACTTACTCGTTCGACTTGACCGGCCATGGAGCAGTCAACAGTGGATCATCGGCTCCGACCGCAGGTGGACGAAAACTCTGGAATATCTCCTCGTCTTTGACTTCTTGGATCTTCTGGGGCAGGAGGATGCTATAGATCGCTTGGCTGACTTGGCGTTCGTCGGTTTGATGATGCCGGTATGAGAGTGACTCGTTCATCACGGATTGTTCAATTTCAGTCGGCTCTAAATGGGTAGAAAATAAGTAGAGGTGCGTAGAAAAATGGGAAATCGTGACACACCTCCTAACCCTATACTTTTTTCAACCATCCTGGCAAACGCTCGGTCGTCGAGGTGAGCATATTCGTCATCAGATTGAGTCGAATGTTCGTGTGTGGGGTCCATGTTATTTTCCAAAGCCAAGGAATAAAAACAAGTCGCCCAAGCCTGGGTCCCTTGAGGCTTGGTCGTGGCCAGGTTTTGCCACTTGCTGTGCCAGGCGCCGAGCTTATGTTACACATCTGCTGACATCGGGCTCCCCTTTTGAAAATGAGCCGGGTAAAGGCGGGACACCGGGCCGGGCGACGAGGCGCGAAGTGACCTACTTGTTCCGACAAGTCCTATGAGAGGTCTTTAAATGCGAGCAGCCTACTACGAAATATCTCCACACCCCCGCTTTCCACCCCATCCGTCCCCACACGCATTTATCCACACTGGGTCTCTTCAGTTCCAAGATGACGACTGCATCCAAGCAGGGCGAGTTTGTCGGTGCCATCGACTGTGGCACGACGTTAGTTATCGCTCTTCAGAAGAGATGTGCCGGTGTGGACTGACGTTTTTACAGTTCTGCACGTTTCCTTGTCTTCGACGAGTTCGCGAACGTCGTTGCCGAACATCAGCTCGAATTCCCTCAATACTTTGAGCATCCGGGGTATGTTGCGTCATTCTTACACTTCACTAGACCATTCATCTTGAACGCACACACAGATGGCACTCGCACGACCCCAAGGAGATCCAAGAGGTCTGCGAGTCCTGCGTCGCAGAGACCATCAAGAAACTAAAATCACAAGGCTATGGCCCCAATAGCATCAAAGCAATCGGTACGTTCTCTCGCTTACTTTCAGCCATCTCCTATAGCCGAGTCCCGAACCCACTTCGTATAGGCATCACCAATCAACGCGAAACCACTGTCGCATGGTCTCGCAAGACAGGCAAACAGCTCTGTCGGGCAATCGTCTGGGACGACGGCCGAACCAAGGCCGAAGTCACCCTCTACGAGAAGAAACTGGAAGAGGAGGGTATCGAGGTCGCGCCCGGTGAATTCAAAAAGGGTCCAGAGGCGATTCGAGACCTGTACGTTGTCCCCGTTTGTGCATTTTGTGCGAGTTTGTCTGATCATGTGAAATGGGTACGGCTAGGACGGGCATCCCGATTTCTACGTACTTTTCGGCCATCAAGCTTCGATGGATGATGCAGCATCATCATGAGGTCCGGGATGCACATGAACGGGACGATCTGATGTTTGGCACTGTCGACTCTTGGTTGGTTTACAACTTGACTGGAGGAGTTGACGGTGGTGAGTGTGTTTTGTTTGGTCTTTTCCGGTGTAATTTGATTGAGTGTCGCTCAGGTCTTCATATTATTGATGTAACCAATGCATCCCGCTCCTTGTTGATGGATCTCCGCGGGCTGAAATGGTCCGAGCCCATGCTCAAGTTCTTTGGACTCCGGAGCTCGATCCTTCCTAAGATTGTTTCCAATTCCGAAGTGTACGGAACGATTGTCAAAGGTGGGTTTATCACGTTTAGTGACATCAAACTTGTGTCATTTAGTAATCCTAAATAGGCAAACCTTTGGAGGGGGTCAAGATTTCGGGCATCGTTGGAGACCAACAGGGAGCTCTGGTTGGAAACAAATGCTTGCAAGCAGGAGAGGCCAAGAACACTTATGGAACCGGTGCTTTCTTGCTGTTTTGCACTGGGGATGAAGTGGTTCTTAGTAAAAACGGTCTGATCAGCACGGCAAGTGGCAGCTCTATGCACAGTTATTTGGAGGGATTAATTTTCGGTTTACAGGTCGCATACCAAGCCGGTCCTGGAGCGAAGCCTATATATGCGCTTGAGGGGTCAAGTGGGTTATGATGGTTTTTCACTCGCCTGATACTCACTACAATCCCTTCTAGTCGCTGTTGCTGGTAGCGCTATCCAATGGCTCCGAGACGGTGTCGGCCTAATTGAAAACGCACCTCAAATCAATGAATTAGCTGCGCGACATGAAGACACAGGAGGCGTTTATTTCGTCACTGCGTTCAACGGTCTACTTGCTCCGTATTGGGATGCAAGTGCAGGGGGTGTTTTGATAGGTCAATATCGTTCTAATAGGGAGCGAGAAAAAGCCACTAATCGACTCTGTCCTATTAGGCCTTACCGCATACACGACCCCCGGCCATATTGCCCGTGCCACTCTTGAGGCATCTGCGTTCCAAACACGCGCTATTCTGGGTGCGATGGCAAAGGACTCTGGTGTAGAACTTCAGCACCTGAAGGTCGACGGGGGAATGACCAACGGTGACTTGGCGATGCAGCTTCAGGCAGACATCGGAGGATTCGAGGTCATTCGACCTGAAATGAGAGAGTAAGTCGCGATTTATCCGGTTCGGGTGCAAGTGCTGATCTTGCCTCTATTAGGTCTACCGCTTTAGGATCCGCCCTCCTCGCTGGAGCTGCTATTGGTTTGTTCGGCTGGGATCTTACCAAGCCAGAAACATTGTCCAAAGTCAACACTAAGGGCAGCACATCGTTCAATCCTAAGACGACCAAGGAGGAGCGGGCATTGAGGTGGGCGGGATGGCAACGCGCCGTTGAGCGCAGCAAGGGCTGGAACGCCGAGTATGTTGACTATGGGGATGATGACTAGGGGCATTAGGAAATCTTTATTTGTAAAATTAGTCGAGAAGCCATTGAATGCCAAACCAAACCACAAAGCTGGGCGCTGAAAATGAAGCGTGAGCCATAGGTGGTCAGGATACATGGTGTCTCTTCTTAGCCCGTAGAATAGACAAGAATGTGCGATTGGCATTTATCGTCTATGATGGGTCCTTATTCGGCACAGTGATCTCAAAACACTGTCAGAATCGTAGCTGGGGCAGAAGAAGAGCACCGAGTCCGAACTTAATGGAGACAGATGTAATACAACTATACCATTTTTGGGCGTAATAGGCGTTATCTAGGAGTTCTTCAAAGCGATGAGAAGGGGTGGTAGAGCTGGTTCTCTTGAGTCTCCCAAATGCCTAATCATCGATGATGAGCCTGAAAGGTTGTAAATAGTCGAAATTGATACCACTCGCCAGCTCAGTCTGTCTAATTGCGACATGATTTCTCGCCGCTGATAGAACGAGCCACTGGGATCTAGCTACTTGCGAGTTCGTTGAATATCCACTATCAACTAAAACTAGTGAGTTCATGGGGGCATGTATTTGATAAAACTGAGCCTACTTCCACACATCTGGAAAGCCGCCATGCTAGCGACTAAACCTTCAGTACTTTACAATACTGTCCTTTAGGTCGTCTGTTCTCGTCTTCTGGATGATCGGTTAGTCATTCAGAGTCTCTACATCATACCAAACACAGATTAGCCTATATCCTTGTTACAATGATGGTTGTTAGGCTACTGTGCAGATTACTAGTGGGAGGTGAGTGAACCTCTATGATCACACATGCACAACCATTAGTTGGGGGTATTTTGCGCGTCGAAGGAGGTACATACGATCCCGAAATCCTATAGACTCTTTGGAACTCTTGCTAGTCTAACTGCCACCATGAAACGACTAATTGCTGAAACTAGAATGATGATTTGCTAATCTTTGGTTTCTCGGGCAAAATGGTCTAGGACGGTGGGCTCAGAGCGGTACTCGAAGGTATATATATATGAACTAAAGACTGAGGCGCACGATGAGACGTCGGATTCCACAGACTTGTCCAGTCGGTCAAGCGGTCGACAAGTTTGACCCAAACTAGTGGATATCACATTTGTGGATAACCATCCGGACGAATGAGCCCCAGCTTGCCCTGATGCACAACCCAAGTCTTGGGGCAACTTTCGAGTAGGATCATAAGTGGATAAAATATATTAATCAGAGGTTCTCCTGACTATACTTTCCCACAAACGGATACGCTCTTCCAAAGCCGCCAGATTCGCAGGATCCAAAATATCATGATTGTTTCTGACGCAGTCAGGTAATGACGCCAACACAGCTAGTTCTGCAGGAGATTTGGCAAACAAAGTGCGACGCCATACGAGTTCGTCTATATTTCTGATGAAATTCAAAGCGGAATCCATATTTGCTGGTTGCGGTCGTTCGACGTGCAGATCATTAGGTGGTGGCATTTCCCGTAAGTCGTCTTGGCGCTGGTGGTTCGGCAGAGCAGACACGACCTCTCCAGGTAATGAAACCGGATCATCATGTTGTATGCCAAGGCGCGACTCCAATTCCAGGCAGCGCTGACGAAGAACTGTACTGTCCGCTTGTGCAAGTTCAAGCGCTCGGGAAAGAGCGGTCATCTGGGACTGCATCAAGTCGAATAATTCCTATAATTGGGTATCAGTGCTTAGACACAGGATTCGGACCGGAGCTAATACCATCATGTTTCGCCATGTAGGTATTGTGGACGGCTCGGCAGGTCTCTGAGTTTCAGGAACACTGGGTGTGCGAGGTGGAGGCGAGGAAGTCGAGTCACCCAACAAAGGAGGGTCTAACTTGAGCGGGGATAGTAGGGTCAAAGTCTGATCGTCTCTAGGGTTCGGGTTGGCGACAATTCTGTCTGAGTTGCCTTGGTCTGAAGGAACTAGTGAGGTCGGGGTCTGTGATGCTATCTGAGGATAGAGCGAATCAGACCTTTGGAATGTTACGACCTCGAAGCGGATTGGTGGCCGAGACTTACGGAGTTCGACCGACTTGAAGCTGATATTCCCGTGGAGCGCACTTTGCTGCTCCTCGAACTCTCTCCTTCTGCATGAGAACTGTTGCTGCGTGTCCAAGAAAGTACAGAGGCATCCGAGTGTGATTTGGGCGTCGATGCCCGTGAGAGTTCTTCTCTAATGCGGTCAAAGTCGAATCGGCCGCTCCTATCTCGAATGCTAGAGCCTGCAGAAGAAGAGCCAGAGAATCCAATAGCAGCCGCCGGTCTAGCCGAAGACTGTGCGACAACATGGGCACTGTTGAACGACGGTTGGAGAGGACTAAAGGTCGCTTGATCGCTTCTTTCCTCGCCATCGTCTTCGGTACCGATCAAGTCAATTAGCAAGTTGGTGATGTCGCCTCTCTCGGTGCTCTGCATAATAGCTTTGTTAAGGTAACAGACAAGGTATATGTTTGGCAAACACGAAGCGCCTGGGTCCAGACAAACATCAAATTCACGTGACAAAATTAGAGTGGCTATACCACCTGGGAATTGGAATTCTCAGCCACTCCAGTGCTCATCGCAGCTTGCAACACGCGAAAGCCATTCCTGAGCCGCGCGGGCCAACTCTCCAAGTCCAAGGTCTGGAATGTGATAGCAAAGGGGGGTTCCAATTCCCACTTCGCCAAATGGTTCACAACGTTGTCCGAATTTGCAATTGGAGAGGTCGAACCGAGGCGGGAGCAACCGCGGTGCTTTTCGATATTGATGAACACGGATCATCATTGGCCAGCGACCTGATCGCTCGACTTGCGGCGGCCGCAGCGATTCGGTGGAATATACAGCGCCCATTTACAACGTTCTTTTCCTGAAAGATTTGACTCGAACGACTGAAACTCGCGGACTCAGCCTCGGAGCACGGAGCCCCCAATATTCGAGGATTAGGGGGTTGACGTTTCTATAGAGTTTCGCGACGACGATCGTGGGGCCCATGCGTTCGAATTGGGTTGTTATCTAAGAAACTCTTCCTCGGCCGAATGCACGAAGAGCCTGTGGGCTCGCCATTACCGCGAAGTGCAAATGGGCGTGGTATCGAGGCTAAGATATCGTCCTGGGACTTGCGACAGGACGCGGACGCGACTTGCACGCGCCTCGTTTAGCCACATCAATCGAGCGTTTGATGGACAGAGAAGATGAAATCAGCATCTAGCTCCATGGCACGCAGTCATTCATCGCATAATCGGGCTATAATCAAACACGGATCAAACAGATACCGACGCCTCCCGCTCGATCCGGGAGCCAGTTAATATCCGACCGAGTTAATTGCCCTGGATGTGTCAAACCGGGAACGGCTCGGAAATCCGCATGTACTCTATAACCATGAAACCCCTGTAAGATCCAACTGTAAACTCTGAGCACTCTTCTCCTGTGCCTTTTCTCCATGGCCCAGCGGGCCAACCTGGCAACATGCGAGACCGGTCATATTTGAGTAGCATCGAGCCCCTCGAAGCGCGGGCACGATCAGCTTCTGCACCACTGTTTACCCCTAAATCCAGTCCCATGGCGACTGCATCCTGATCGTCAGCAGAGGGCGCAGACCGTTTATCCACCTGCGTAAATGATCTTTACATTCGCGTCTTCCAGTTGAAACAGATCGACGGCCTGTGCGACCACCCAGAGCGAGAAGGGCATCACGGGATGCGCCGCTGGGCATTAAGGCTACAGAAGCTGCCGTCTGAGCCGCCAGCGCCTGTCAGCTTTTTGGACAGTGCGCACAACCTTTGTCGCAATTCGTATCCTCCCATTCCAGCTCATATCGTTCTAAAATAGAACCCACGAACCTCGCTGACGGTAGCGTGAGAATCGGGCATATGTAGCTGCATCCCCGATAGGTCTTTGTCAACCGAACAAGAGGAAAACGCAGCGCATAGAAGTGTAGGTTCAGGGCCAGACCATTGATCCTTTTGCCCTTTGTTGTTCGTATATGGCTATATGCCAAATAGTCCTTTATTCCTATGATCGATCTGATTCATGCCTTGATGTTTAGCTCGCTGACGTTCTTGAAGTCTTCCTCGCTCAAACACTGCAGGAAGTTGATGGTTGCTGAAACATTCGAGATGCACTATCGACCGAATAAATGTAATCTGAAACATCCACGGTTCAAATGAAACTATCATGCCTGGTCATAAAAAGATGTACAAGTATTCAAGGAACGAGAGTAGAACGTATATAGTAAGTAACTCTCTGGTTCGCAGCATAGCCATACTTGTCAAAGTGCAGAGAAAACCCAGTTGGTAGATGCAACGGCCAAAACGCCCAGCACGAGCGCTAATCGAAGTAAGACCAGTATTAGCGTCGCCCTGCTCCGAGATTCCAGCGTTCCTGTTCTGGCAAATGACGCAAGCGACAGGACAAGGGGACGCGATATCTCGTGTGGCGAGAAGGCATCGCCACGTTCCTTGTCCCCGCTTTAGATCGACAATTCGGTCCGTGGCGGGTCCAAATGAATTGCTCTAGATAAATTATCTGACGCACACAGATGTATTTGGTTAGCTTGAACATCTTTAGGGGGGTAAGAGAAACACATTGCCGAATGTCAACGTGCCTTTGTGTGCGCACGATCGTTGCGGAGGTGCAGATACTTTTACCTAGAAGAGTACAGTACGGGAATGTCCGGGCATAACGTTTGAACCCATGGTGCGTTGAGGATGGCAAAGGATCAACATTTATCAACGGCGATAGAAGAAACACATCGGTTTATCGTATTTATCACCGATTATAGCCTCGAGGCCATCCTCGTGAGCTGACTCGAGGCAACAAGTGTATTGGTTTAAAGTGTATCTGTCCTCGACACGGGGCTCGAATGTATTTTCATAAATGTCTGAAGCGGACCGGAATTCATTCGCAAGTTGCCATTGGGCCCGAAGATTCATGAAGAGCGCGTAAGTCTCGTTTCGACCCACGCAGCGAGTTTGGCCGGTCGTATGTTCAAATGCGCCGCCCGATCGGCTCAATGGCGATTAAATAATGTATCAGATGCGCTCCCTCGCCTATGATCGCAGGTGTCGGTTCTGACAGGACTCGCACGAGCCGAATGGACATAACTGTGCGCCCCGCCGATGAAGGAACACGATTTGTTCGAAGAGCCGTACGCACAGCCTAGAAGTGAGCAGCGATCTGTCCCTTGCGCTAGCAACTTTGGCGGAACTATCCATTCTTGATTAATACTGGTGCGATGGTAAAAAGGTATCAATATTGTAGTTATTAGTTTTTTGATCGTTTATTCGGTCGGAGTCCGAACATCGCGTAGGACGCATCGCCGAACGAGGGATATGCACACATCATCGTACATATTGTCAAGCGGGCCGCGGGCGGCAAACGGCGCACGGAACCAGCCGGACAGCCTCATCAACATGACGGGTTGGAATGAAACGCATGCACACACGAGTGGCTATCATGGGAATGTTACGAGTCGTGTGGTGTGCGTAAGCACTTGCTTGGTCCAGGAGTTACGGCTTGTCGCATATGTACGAGCCTAATGACCGAGATGAAATTACCCATTAAAGAATTTCAGCTCGCTCACCGGAATTTGAGACTTGCAATCTAACCCCTCGTTCTAGTCCATTATTCCATCTCCTATTCTGCCAAGAGGCGATGAGGACAAAGACAGTGGCATCGCTTGGAATGATCCCCATCTTCAACCCAACAATAACAATCATCTACTATGAGAGACAGAAGTATACGGATAATACCAGATTAGCCGGGTGGCACACAATAATGAATCTCGTATCTCATCTCATCTTGTCCCGATGGGATGTCGGACATCATCCTCAACCGGGCTCAAGCGATTGTGACCATATGGCAAACAAACGCCGCAGTGGGAACTTTTAGAGTTAGCAAGCTTCGCGCAGGTGGCAAGACGAAGGCTCTGGATCTGGGGAAGCGTAATCGAAGGATACAGATGCGAGTCGGGCGCAAGTCGTGAGATGAATGCGTATGGATGGATGAACGGAAGAAGATCACACCGGTCGAGTTCCTCCGGCCGGGGTCTGCTCCACTCGTGTTCGTGTCTTCCTAGATCGTATGCTCCCCAGATTATGGCAGAATATTATTTGGTTACCTATTTTAAAGCGGCACTTCTTTGGAGGATCCCGGTTCTGAACAGGTTTATGATTGCCGTACATTGACCGAGTGCGCTCCGGACATACCGTTGGGCGGGGGGAAGTGTCACGTGAGTTGTTCAGTTTCCTATGGGGGCAGAATTAGCATAGGCACGCCCTAGATATGGTTAGGCGGAGCAATCAATCGAGGGGACATAAATCAAACTCCGCCTATCAGGAGCCCAGATGCGCGGGGGATCGTAGACGGGTCTCCTATATGCCCAGCAGTGGAGTATACGCGCATGCAGAGACAGTTGTGGGGAGGAGCAGGTTAGAACGCCGATGGGCAGACGAGAGAAGACGCACGTTGAATACAGTTTGCCGTGTATCGAGGAAGAAGATGGATTGACATCGGCGGAGACGCCAGTCGAGCGCGGTTCGCAAGCGCTTTTCTGCTGTTGTCGAGGAGAGGATCGGGCACGGGCTAGGCCAGGTGCAGGACTGAAATCGGATTTTCGGGGGGCAGCTGGATAACGTGTTGCAGCGAGCGCAAGGGCAGAGAGGGTGCGGCCGGAATATAGGAGGTGCTGCTGATTCGAGTTAGTCGGAGCGCGTGGACGATATGCAAATTGCGAGTGCGAGGTTCGGATGCGCGTGCGAGCCCGACGACGGTCTCAGTGGCAAGATGAGCAGCGTGTGGGACGTTTCAGGTGGTGTGGCTGCAGCGACCGACGGGGGCAGGGGCGCGCCAGATGCTGGCGGGCACGGACAAGGGAGCGACAAGGGGAGGGGCGTGGTCGGTGGGGCCATGTGTGCGGATGTGTGGGTCAGGGCACGTGATGGGGTCCAGGAGCTGGATCAGATGTGAGTCAGCGGATCCGGGCCGCCGGGTCAGTGCCAGGGATGTGGGCGACGGCGTCAGAGGCTTTTCGCCAGGGGTCAGCTTTTGTCGGCAGGAGGATCACGCCGTGGGTGTATAAAGCGGGTCGTCGGGCAGTCATCAGCAGGCAGCCCCCGCACCCATTGTCGCCTGCATCCGTCGGCCCGTCCCGCTCCGTCCTTTGTCGGTCTGTCCCGCCCGTCTTTTATCTGCCCCGACCGCTGCGAGGCCCCCCGGGTTGTTTGCGATGCCGCCTTGTCGCCGCACACACCTGCCACAATACGGTCAGTCATATAGCCCTCCCTTGGTCCCAGCTCCCCCGCTGACATGCACACACCCATCCCGTCCTCGCCTGTTTTGTTCGACGCCCGATCGTGGTCACAAACACCCGCCGCTGCCGATGCACCCGACCCTACACCGTCCCCTCCAGCCTCTCCCATCTCGCGCCGGAGCGTGTCCTTCCAGGAGATCAATCCGTTTATCAGCGTAGATCCGTCGGTGCCCATGTACGACTCGTACCCAGGCGTCGCAATCTCGCCCACGTCCACTGCGTCGCCACTCCCGCCCTCTGCATCCGCATCCCCCTCGACCGCCCCGTACAGTGCGTTTGCCGAACCAGACACTCAGCCGAGCACTGGCCAGGTCTTTGACGCATTCTCCTGGTCCGCGGCGATCACCCCACACGACTATGCGACCGCTCCCCAGCCCTACACCCCGGGCCATCCCGCCAACGTGGCCCATCGAGAGGCCATGGAGCGTCAGACGTACGAAGGCGCCGATCCGGACATGATCGACGCCGCTCCTGGTCCAAGTCGGAGGAGCAGCGGCAGCAGCCGCAGGCGCGTGTCCAACCCCTCGGCCGCTGTTTCCTCGGATGCCGGCACGAGCGTAGAGCATGCCCGCGCAGTCACGGCGGCCGTAAAGCCCAAGAGCCATGCGCGCAAGATGAGTGCTGGTCACATCCTGCGCCCACGGAACGCGTTTATCATCTTCCGGAGTACCATGATCAAAGAAGGCGCAATTACGGAAAACATGGAGGTGCGTGCATTGCATATATGCTCTATCCTCATGTCCTCATATCCTATACAGAAAGACCACGGGAACATCTCCACCATCTGTGGCATGCTATGGAAAAAGCTCCCTCCAGCAGAGAAGCTCAAGTACCAGCGCATGGCCGACTTGGAAAAGGAGCAGCACCGGTTGGCTAACCCTGGCTACAAGTATGCACCAAAGGTGTGTTCACTCTCAGCCGTCTTGTTTATCGTTCTTACACATGGTCTAGACCCGCAAAGAGCCTCCTGCCCGACGTCGCCAAAAAAAGGACCAGGACGTTGTCGCTCAGCGATGTGCGCTCGCTGCCTCTCTTCTCGCCGACGGTCGTAGAGGCTCTGAAATGGCTCGCGAGCTCGACCACTTTGACAAGGAGGTCGCAGTCCAGATCAAAAAGGAAAAGGAAGAGGCCGCTCGTCTTGGGATCCGCCCCGACCCATACGCCACCGCTCACTCGGCCAAGAAGCTCAAGAAACTCGAGCGAGAGCGCAAGGAGCGCGAGCGTGCATTGGCCGCTCAGGCCAACGCGACCAACATTCGAGAGGGTGTCCTCGCGATGCACGCCAAGGCAGACGCCGAGGCTGCGGAGAAACGAGCACGGATGATCCCTCCTCCGACCTCGGGTCCGTTTTCTCGTACCCCTCGCACGGGCTTTGCTTCGCCAGCCCCTGTTGCGCCCCCTCCAGTTGTGAACGAGGCTCCTCCGAGCTGGACGAACCCCTGGGCCAATCCGACTGTTCCCGAGGCAGCCAACATGGGCCGGCGTCCAAGTTCCTGCCCTCCGCCTGCGGCAGGCGCGATCGCACTCCCTGCGCTCCCGTCTGTGCCCAACGTCGGATACAACGACTATGTTTCGCCGACTGCTCCTCACGCCCCGCCTCAACTCGCGATGAACGACCTTCCTCCCCACCACGGTCCGGCGACTGCCCCACTCCACCACCCGCAACCCCAGAGTGCTGGATTTGCTTTGCCCCGTCGTCGATCGTCCAGTGTGCCGCCTCCGAGCCTGTTTGCTGCTCCGTTTACGGGCCCCAATGGCACCAACGAGTGGGGTGCAAGGCGGCCATCAGTGGTGTACTCGATGGAAATGGAGAGGCGACCATCGCAGGTCCAGTGGAACGACGACATGGGAATGGGTGACGCGAGGAGGCCAAGCATGGCTTGGGGCCGAAGGCCGAGCACGATGATGTGGACACAAGAGGGAAGGAGGATGAGTGCCCAGGCTGGCGACAGTTGGTACGGCGGAATGGTGAGTCAATCTTCGGCCTAGACACGTCTCAGTAGACTAACGATTCGGATTTAGGGCTCCAACTCGAACGTGGTCAATCACTTGGCCGAGACCGAGCCGCAGATCAACTTTGGAAACTATAGCTTCCAGACTGCGACGAACAACGGTGCTGCGGCTCCTACCTCGACTTATGCTCCACCTGCCAACCCGCCAACCGCCGAATCGCTTCCTCCTTCCTCTGGTCCCGATCAATCCTACCAGTTCCCTCCGCCCGAGATCGAGATGTACACTGACATGAACCCGTCGCCTTTTGGCACGATTCTGGCCGAACGGACATGGACCTCGGATGCCCAGTCGGCGCTCTCGCCCGGGTATTCTGCCCACTCGCACGCGCCGCACACGCCCGAGGGTGATTACCAGGACCCACGACCAATGCCTGCCAACCCTTCTTTCCACCAACAGTGGGCCACGCAGCCGATCATCGAGTCGAGCCCGCACACAGTCCCTGGCGACGACGAGGGAGATATGTTCCAGCCCTATGGGGAAGAGGTCACCTTTCTCGAGTTTGGTCAAGAGGGTCCGGGCGGGCAAAGTGCCAAGTACGGAGCTGGGGAGACTGATCTGAACGCGTATTCGCGAGCTGCAAATGGATTGGGAATTGGTGTGAGTTGGGGTGCTTAGATGAGTAGAATCTTTGAATTTCGTTTTCGTTTTTTTTTTTTGTTTTTGTTTTGGTTCGGGGCTTATATGTCACCTCATGTCTCTTGTATGCCTCTCTGCTGTGTTTGGTCTCGGTCATGTCCCATGTCTCCTTCATCCCCCCATACGAGTTGTTTATTGATGCACATACTCACAACTACAGACTGTTTTCGTACATATAATCTTTCGCTGTTTCTGTTTTTTTGTGGTTCTCGGTGGTTGTGGTGTGCGATGTATTAACACTGATTACAATTGATACCAAATTGGACGCGATACTTGTCATATGCTTGCGACTCTTGGTGCGAGAAAATCCAGCTTGTTCAATGCCCGCTATGCAACGTGTTGTCGATCAGTTCGGAAAAGGTATGGAGAAATCTTAGTTCGCTTCGAGTCTAGTTCCTGCGTTCTCATGGATTCGGTGGGTAGTTCGTATGCCCGTACAGGACGAAGATCGTCGTTGCCCGAGCTTAATCTATCAGCTTGTTAGGTGGCTCAGACCATAGTTGGAGTTGCACTACTCATGTCCGGTCAACCGCCGTGCTTCCGTTCGCAACCGATACTCTCCGAATGCTTCAACCTCCAAATACTTCAACGTGTGAATTCGTAGATAAGGAACGAGAAGAATAGAACGGAAGAAAAAAACTCTACGAAGATAAACCTAGTTCGCCCGCGTGCGTCCGCGACGCCAATAGATCCAAGAAATACCCGTCTCTTCCCTTGTACGAGGCTGAAATGCGTTCGTGATCCCCATGCTAGGTCGGCGATCTTCGTCTAAATACCGACACGCACGTCATCGAAATGAATTCTAGGTACGGACGTCCCGACCCACAGACACCGTGGGTAACCACGCCTCCCCATAACGAACCCGCTCCATCCCTGAACATTCATACACTTTATTAATCGATCAAATTTTGACCTGGCAGCTATGTGAGCGTCCGTGGTCTGTCACTTTTAGATGGCTCCGCCTTTCGATTCGCGATCATTCGGTTTGCGGTCCGATGGACAGGCGATCAGGGCGCAGTGCATTTTGGCTACTTTGGCTCGAGATGTCCCAACCCACGTGAGTCTGACAGACAAGCCGGCTTATCCTCTGGCTCAAGTCATGGCTTGTCTCATATTCACACACACTTCGGAAAAATAAATAAAATAAAAGGGCATGCCAGTGCCTACTACATGAAAGATATCAAGTATCACAGATACAATTGAGAAGAAAAATTAAAAGTAAAAGAAATCACAAAGAGGGGAGGCCTACAGGTAGAATTTAGAACACAGCAGGAGTAGCACATTCAGTTGGATACAGATTAAGCAGCACCAGAGCGCCTGCGCCTCTCAGGAGGGACTTTCATCCCAGGTAGATTGTACCTTGCATTAAGAACAATCTGTGACTCACCAGTGCAATTCTTGCACTTGCACTGATTTCGTTGTGCTCCCTCCATGAGCCAGAGAGCATGCAGCAGGAATTCACCTGGAGAGCGGAATCGACCAACATCTGAACCTATCATACAGTGAGATAATAGCATGTACCATATTAGGAAATGGTCTTACCATATAAGTATACATCATCCCTATCTGGCTTTCCTTCAGGCATTGTCTTGTGGTGACGATACAGGGCATAGCCTTTGGGAAAACCATTCATCCAATATGCAGTCTCATCTAATAGTCATGTTAGTCACAAACTGGTAGTCAGCATTTGCTAATCTTACCAGTATCAGTATATCCCAGGTGGCGTTCTGCAATAAATCCACCAATGAATTCCCGCCAGGCCTTGTTTGTTGCACTACTGTTTGGGAGATGTTCCATCCAGTTGACACGGCCAATTGGATCAGGGTTTTCCTCCAGGCTCTCTTTGGGTTGTGCAGGGTGAACACCCACATCAGATGTGGTCCATTTAATCATATTTGTCCTATCTGTCACCCAAGAATCACATCAGTAACAGCATAATGAAGGAGTGTAGTGATCAAAAATATATGTGCTGGAGCCTAAGTGTGATACTGGGCTCAGGACTGACAAAATCCTTGCAGCACAGAGGTGATGGACAATGAGTAAGACCCTCAAGGTCCAGTAACAGTATGTAGAAGTAGATTTGACACAGCCACTGTTGGTTACTTACCTATTACAGTTATGAGGGGTTGCTTGTGAATGGAGGCAGGGAGCCCCAGAGATGCACTAATATATACCCTGTCCGCAGCTGTTTGTACATATTTGCGATATTCTGTTGACAGCTTCCAATTCGGGTTTCCTTGGTTGCTGTGCACTGTGGAGATGACTCGAGACATTACGTCATTGCAAGGGTTGGCAACGGATGTGTTCCTCGGACTTGGGCGCTTGAAATACAAGGATCGCGTTGACGCTGTTTGGCATATGATATGCTGAGTCATCAAATACACTTTCTCCCTTGACCGCGACAGCACGACAAGACCCGACCCACGCATTGACCTGTTTGACCAAAGGCTAATCTATCATGGACCGGATAGAAGCACTCGGGAGCACTCTTTCCCAAATGACGATGTACGATCTTAAGAGCATGTACAATCAGGTCAGTTGGACTCGTTCGGGGTTGACATTCCGTTGGTGTCTAAAAGTGATTTTGAAGGCGAAAAATATGGTGCTGAACGTGTCGGAGATGGAGGCCAAGGTCAGGGATGCTACGAATGATGATCCTTGGTTAGCTTTAGTCGTATTTCGATGATCGGAGAGGGATGCTGACGCGACCTTTCGTAGGGGCGCAAGTTCGACGCTGATGCAGGAAATTGCACAAGGGTATGTGTTTTCCGACACGATCATTTCTTGAATCTAATGGCTCGATTGTAGAACATTTAACTTGTACGTATCTTGTTTGTCGGCTGGTGATGCTGGCTGACGCATGTTCGTAGCCAACACTTCAACGAAATTATGCCCTGCATCTACTCACGGTTTATGGAGAAGGAGGCTTCCCAATGGCGCCAAATCTACAAATCTCTCCAGCTGCTTGAATATCTAATCAAGCACGGGTCTGAGCGTGTTGTCGATGACGCTCGGTCGCATATCAGCACTATCAAAATGCTTCGAAACTTTCACTACATCGACGACAAGGCCAAAGACCAGGGCATTAATGTCCGAAACCGAGCCAAGGAGATTGCTGAGTTGCTGAGTGACGTGGATAAGATCAGGCAGGAAAGGCGGAAAGCCAAAGCAAATCGGAACAAGTACACGGGCGTCGGCAATGATGGTGGTATGTCGTTTACGACAGCCAGCGGAAGTCGATATGGTGGATTTGGCAGTGACAGCGCTGGCTATAGCGGTGGGGGAGGAGGAGGAGGTAGTGGATATGGAGGTGGATACGATCGAGATCGAGGTGAGGTGGGACGCGTTGTGGGTAGAGTCATCCGCGCTTACATATGTTACCTCAAGAAGATTACAGCACCTCTGCAATCGGAGGTTCTTCGAGCTATGCTAGGGGCGGGGGCGATCGGGAGCGCCAGTATGATGAATATGATGCCGGTGACTGGGAGAGCACGCCGAGACGCTCTACGACTAGCACGCCTTCTCGTAGCGCCTCGATGAATACGACTGCAACCACAGCCAGGAGTACCGGCACCACACCTGCGCCCGCACCTCCTCAGCCCAAGGCGCCCGCAGTCAACTTGCTCGATTTTGGCGACGATGAACCAGTTGTTGCCCCCTCTATTCCTGCTGTTCAGCCTTCAGCCGGTTCCAAACCTGCGCCAGCCGCCGTTGTTTCTTTAGATGGTACGGAACTGTTATACATAGGATATTAAGCAAACTAATTTTGGTCCTCTATTCAGATGACTTTGATGACTTCCAATCCGCGCCCGTTCAGTCTCCCGGCATCAGCGCGCCAGCACCCGCTCCTGCTAATGCTCCAAAGTCGAATCTCTTTGACATGCTGAGCAGCGCTCCAGCTCCTGCAGCCAACAACGCGTCTGCATTTGGCGCATCGACTCCCTCGACTTTCGGAAACATCCAATCACCCAGTGCGATGTCTTTTGGAGCCCAACCATTGTCACCGACCGGCATTGGTAGTCCAGCAGTCAGGCCTCCTATGCAACAGAACATGTCCACCTCGTCCGCCCCCAACTATTTTGCTAGTGCACCGATTATGTCACCCACCAGTACCGGATCCCAGGTTCGGACCTCGGCTGCAGCCAATGCGGGAAGTGCTGCTCCCAAGTCGTCTGGCAATTTCGACGATCTCTGGAGCATGTCCTTGGGTTCGGGCTCTACAGCATCCAAGCCCGCGGCTGGGACGGGCACGAGTAAATCCATTAAAGATTTAGAAAAGGAGAAGGCTCAGGCTACGATCTGGGGTACTGGCGGTGCCAAACCTCCTGCTTCCGGAGGCGGGTTTGGCTCCTTAAGCGGAGGCAATAGCAGCGGAGGTGGGGGTGATTTGCTATTCTAAGCGTACACATGGGACCATGTGGATGTGTTTTTCGGAAAATATCAGGTATAAGGGTAACGGCAGGGTCAACTCGCTTGGGATTATGTGTATATCGGACCCGTGCCCACCTCGTATAATTCTGCTGGCCAGTCTTGTGCTTGATCGCTTAGAACGATAAATGATGGTTATAAAAATGAACCGTATGGCGCTCAGGCTCCTGTTTTAAGCGACTACTGGGTGTGCCACATTAGACCTTATCCGTTTGATTATACGACGCGCTGCACACGCAACTCGTTGAAGCGGTGCTAGCCGCCTCCGAAAACGCCGCGCCTGTTCTGGGATCCCGCATCTTGTCAACGAACCCACCCTTGAGCTTCTCCACTTCTGACAGCCCTAGATGAAAAGACTAGCACAGTATATAATTAAGCCCCACCAGAGGGAACACTGTCCAACCACAAGCAATGGTCCCGCTCTCTACCTCTCTAGCTCTTCTTGCACTCTTGGGGGCAAACCCGGCTCAAGCACTCTGGCCGCGGCCAACGTCGCTCTCGAGCGGATCGACCGCACTCCGGCTTTCTCCCTCGGTGTCAATCTCACTTCCGAATGGCGCTCCATCCGACTTGAGTGACGCCGTCACGCGAGCCAAGTCGCAGCTCAAGAACGACAAACTCGAGCGATTGGTCGTTGGTCGCGGATCGGGTGATGCGTCCAAGATCAAGAGCGCCCGCGAGTTGAGCAAGGTCGTGCTTGCATATGACAAGGGATACAGTGCCAAGGGCAAGAAACTTCAAGACGAGGCTACTGCTGCTCCTGGAACGCGCGACGAGGGATATACGTTGACCGTTCCAGCCGACGGCTCGGCTGCTACTATTACTGCCAACTCGACACTTGGGCTATTCCGAGGATTGACAACATTCACACAGATATGGTGTGGAGCTTTTTTTACTTTCAGCCCCGGCCGCCGTTTACTGATTTAATTATAGGTATAGCTATGATTCGTATACCTATACTGTCGAAGCACCGTTTACTATCGCAGACAAACCAGCCTATGTACGTACACGGTTTTGACCAAGCTCCACACTTTACTGATGTGCTCAATTAAACTAGCCCTATCGTGGCCTACATCTTGATACTGCACGCAACTACTTCCCAGTCTCGGACATCAAACGCACAATCGACGCCATGTCCTGGGTCAAACTCAATCAATTCCATTGGCACATTGTCGACTCGCAATCCTTCCCGCTTGTCGTCTCCCAATTTCCAGAGCTCTCAGCGAAAGGCGCATACTCAGCCTCACAGGTCTACTCTCAGGCTGATGTGAAGGACATTGTGACCTATGCGGCTCAGGTATGTTCCAACTATACCTCAAGGAGATCCACAGCTTGATTTCTTTGGCTAGCGTGGAATCGATGTTATGCTCGAGTTCGATACCCCAGGTCACACGAGCGCAATTGGCGAGTCTCATCCAGACTATATCGCCTGTCGGGTACGTCTCTTTATCCTTCGCCGTTCTCTTCTGACCAGTCTCGGTAGTATGCTACGCCGTGGGCAACCCACGCCAATGAACCCCCAGCAGGCCAACTCCGCCTTGCGTCACCCACAGTCCAAAAGTTCACGGCCGACATCTTCAGCGCCATCCTTTCCCCACTCAAAGGCCTCGGCACACTCTTTAGCACCGGCGGGGACGAAATCAACGCCAAGTGTTATGCAGAAGATCAGCCTACCCAAGATGAGCTCAAGAAGCAAGGGATCACAATCGAGGGCGCACTCGACAAGTTTAC
Organism: Ceratobasidium sp. AG-Ba; assembly: GCA_016906575.1. Lineage (NCBI taxonomy): Eukaryota > Fungi > Basidiomycota > Agaricomycetes > Cantharellales > Ceratobasidiaceae > Ceratobasidium > Ceratobasidium sp. AG-Ba. The sequence goes on from CP059614.1 coordinate 2,474,806, forward strand.
AAACCTCACGCATGCTGCTGTGAGGACTGCTGGGCGTACACCGGTTGTTTGGGAAGGTGAGTGCTTTGGGCTGTGATTCTTTGGTCGAGACAGATGACTGACCGAGCGGGTTGGACAGAAATGGTGCTTGACCATAACGTGACGCTTGCCAAGGATACAGTTGCAATGGTCTGGATCTCGTCTGCAAACGTTGCTGCGGTGGTTCAGAAAGGATATCGTGTGATTCACGCAGCATCTGACTTCTTTTACTTGGTATGTCACACAAACACAGTATTCCTGGGACTTGGGTTGACTGGTATCTCTATAGGATTGCGGAGGAGGTGGATGGGTTGGCGGCTTCCCGAGCGGTAACAGCTGGTGTGATCCGTTCAAAACTTGGCAAAAGGTTAGACGCGTTCTAAGTTCGAGTACGACCAGGCTAACATACCTGAATAATAGGCGTACTCGTTTGACCCTCTGAATGGCACGGCTAGCGCAGATCAAGCCAAGCTGATTCTTGGAGGCCAATCCCTGCTATGGACGGAACAGTCTGACCCATCGAATCTCGATCCTCAGCTCTGGCCGCGTGCTGCTGCCGTTGCCGAGGTGTTCTGGACGGGAGCGAACCGCAATGGGACTGAAGCTCTGCCGCGTCTGCACGACGTGCGATATCGGATGGTCCAACGCGGTGTTCGTGCCATTGCACTCCAACCCCTGTGGTGTGCACTTCGCCCGTATGCATGCGACCTTACTGCCTAGACACTTCTATTTTGTACATCTAAACAATAAAAGGCTTTATATTACAGATAAAAATACAAGTACAACGAACACGTCCAACGTGGACAAAGCAGCGGCGAGCATTTAACCAATAATATGACCGGCGTTGCCACCAAACGCAGTGCCGCTGGTAGCAGAGCCAGCATCGCCGCCATTGCCTAGTCGCAAGAGTCTAGTGAGCTAGGGAATACTTCTATATTGATAGGGGCAACTCACCAGTGCCAATGTTGAGCAGGCTGATTCCTCCGTCATCGTGGACAGCACCGGCATGAGCTTGACCGCCAGGACCAGTGTAGGCGCTGCCGCCAGCCGAGCCGCTGGCAGACTTGCCCTTGCCGCCCTTGCCCTTGGAGATACTACGAGAATAGGGGTGCATCAGCCACAAAAATCAACCAATAAAAGCTGTCAGACGTGCCGAGAGCCTCCAGAGCCAGCGACGGCGGTCCCAGAGTCAGCCATACCGCCGCTGCCGCCATTGCCCGAGTTGATATTAATCGCCTTGATGGCCCCAAGACCCAGGGGGCCACGGTTAGGGTTAGAATAGACAGTGCCGCCATTGGCCGCACCACCAGTGCCGGTGTAGCTGAGACGCGCGTTAGCTGGTGTGAATGCTGAAATGAAACGAATGCATACCCTTCGCCGCCATCCCAGGGAGCAGGGGTAGGGGTTGCAGCCACGGCGATCGCGAGAGAGACGAGGGCAGCGAGACGGAGCGTGATCATTGTGTTCGTTGTCGAGATGAACGAAGGTGGGTAGCGTGTTAAAAGGCGCAAGTGCGGGACGAAGCGTAGAGAGGTGGTGGAAGAGAACAGAATAGCGAGCGAGAGCAGGTAGGTGCGGTCTTTATATACACTGGGCAGCCCCTAATGCGCACGGGCCACCGTCCCCCCAAGGCGCATAGATTCCCAGAAAGGGGCAGGGGGCTGACAAAGCGGCGGATCAGCATGCAAACGTAAGCACACTGTCCCGGATGCTCAGCCGCGCCGTCCGATCCGTGGGCCAGCTGAACGTGACCCATTCGAGCGTCGCGGCGACCGTCATGTGCGCTGCATAAAACATCAGCATATATACGCATTATAGATTAAACTTTCAATCTTGCCTTCGTCCCCGACGTTAAAGTCTAGGCGCTTGTACGGCTCCGATGTATCATGGCCATGCCCCTGCCGGGGAGGTGCCCCTGGCGTGAACCAGGTGGTGAAGCTTGCGCCGACTTTCCAGACCATCACCACACTCTCTTCCAGACTCGCAGTTGCCAACCTTCGACCATCAGGAGAGAAGCTCAAGACAGTCAACCGTCGCGCATGCCCCTCTAAAACATATAATCGAGTAGCAGTTTTAAGGTCGTAGAGAATCACCGCTCCTTCAGGGGTCCCGACCGCCAGTTTCTGAGTGGACATGTGAAAATCGACGCTTGGATATCTAGAAAGCCATTAGCAATGTTGTAGTAGAACCGTTGGCGAACTCACATGCGCACGACCTCGGCGAGAATCTCAGTAGCCGCATCCATGATTGCATCTCTCCCAGATGAGCTGGGGTCCAGGGATCTAATCACCGCCTCGACCAGCCGTGGTAGATTAGGATATAAAACCAACGGTTTCTGCCAACCCAACCTTAGCCCAGTCTCCAACCCTGCCCTCCCAAGACTCACCTTGCGAACTATAAACGCTACCAACTGCATTGTCGCCCGTCTATGCTCTACTGTTTTTGGTTGCGTAATATCCAACGAAAGGGTAGTCATAAACAGTGGCGTACTGCTCGCCGCAATCTGCAATACCGCCGCACGTGCCTCTTTTCCACCCTTGCCAACTCCAGCAGTGGCAACCGCGAAACCAAAGAGTGCGCGTAGCATCTCCATGGCGTCGACATGATGCTGCCAGACTTGGAATCCACGTGAACAGAGTTCAATCGAGAGTATTCTATTGGCATAAGATGCGTTTACCGCTTGAGCTTCGTCATGAAGGTAGAGCGCGATAGATTTGGCGATGTCGGTAACATAGCTAGGACAGTGGGTCAGCAAGGAATCATACACCTTGAAAGCGAGCATACACCGTAGGAAGAAGAGAGTGCTTTACTGCGGCGATCACACCACAGACAATTAGGGCACGAACCGCTAATGGTGAATGAGCAGATTCGAGAGGTTGCAAGATTGGCACTAAAGGAGCACGATCAACAAAAAGCAACCCAAAATACCCAAACGGACGCACAATGCTCTCTCCAGAACGAAACACATTGAACGACCTCGGTCTCATTCATTTGCGCCAATCTCGACTCGAAGATTGTGCGTGCGGCTTGCCTAACTTCGTCTTCAAAATTTTGTACGATCAGATCGCAAGGCGGCCTACTAGTACCATTGGCTCTAACGTACCAGGAGTGCACACCCAAAACGAGGCCAAGATACCCAATGACGGTGGCTGAAACTCCGGGCCAACAGCATCTGCCAGACAGCCAACATAGAATGAAATAATAGCGCTAACTCGTTGCTCGTGTTCTGGATAGTTGGACAATAAGTATTTTGTCTCACCAGATAGCATGTATTCACACCTTCGAAATTCAGCGCACTCCTCAACAATGCAACGATGCTCAACAGCCTCATCGCGGTGTACCGAGAAGATACCTTCCAGACTCCGGCAGGTTCGCTCGACACGACAACAGAACTTGCCCCAAATCGCTCGCTAAAGTCTACCTGTTAACCTCTCACAGTTCACTACCAAACCAGAAAAGACACACCTGATTAATCCTAGGGCAACTTTCCCATATTGTCCGTCCGCAAATGCTGATTTGCATGATTCATCCACATCAGAATCCAGACCGCAGGGTGAGAGAGCGGCCAAGATTTGGACCACTTGTCTTCGCGTCGTTCCATCTTTTGCAAGATCAGCAATCGAGGAGATATCCATAATAAGCGTGCCAGCTGCGTCTGGTGACGATACATTATTTTGCAGCGAGCCGAGGGTATGGATGGGACGAGGTGCTTCCCAGCGACCAATCGGGCTGCCAAAGGCTTAACACTTGCCAAAGCGAAGCAAAATAATGAGACTCACACTTCAAACCAACCGCCTTGGTCGAGCAGTTCTTCTCCCTTATTTTGTTGCATCGAACGCCAAAACTCGTGTGTCTTCATATCCCATAGCCGTGCTAACCCTTGGGAATAGAACAGTAAAAGATTGTCTCCCCCGACGCATATGCGGTCTATAGGTGCGGGAGACCCAGGAATAACACATAACCTAGATTATGAGGAAACTTTCTGATTAGCCCCGTTACTCGGCAAACGAGAGATATCCGCACAAGCTCATTCCGTCGAGAACAATAACTGCGATTGTACCCCCAGCTGCAATAGCCATCACACACCCCTTCAGCCGTCCAAGACGGTCATCTCCAATGCTGAGGCTCACGACAGACTCGAGTTCGGTGATGAATAGTGTCCATCTAGCAACCAGTTGAAGCGTTCTAAAGGATGGAAATTCAGAAAATTGACCATAGAGATCCTGGTAAACGAACCGCGCGTTCCAACAAGCAATTCCGCCATCGTCCACGGCCCCCAGTAAAAACAGCTCCTTTGAGTATTCTTCGGTCACAACCCACAGCTTCGTTACACGAGCACCTAGGATGTCCTCAGCGGCCTGCGGTGTTGGATATGAGACAAGCTCGGACAGCGAGATCCGGTACAATCGACCATCAGCTATGGTTAAAATAATTAGCTATGCCAAGATACTTTGCTACAGCGCAAGAAGTCTTACAGCGGGCCGTAAAGATTGAATCGGCGTCTACTGGAAGAATTGCCGTTGTCTCGACAACTCCTGGTGTGCTAGCACGGCTTTCCCATACCTTTTGGTTTCGCTTGGTCTCTTGGTCAATATTTTGAATCCCGATTGTCAGTGGTGACTCGGGAGTCGATTGACCGGTTGTAACTGCACACAAATGACCGGGTAAGGGTACGATAGCAACGATCTGTGCTTCGACCTGGAACCTGTTTGAGCTTATTTTGTCGCAGCTGTTCGGTCCAGGATTCGATCAGAGCTCGCACCGTTAACAGGACGGGGAATACTCACTGGTAGAGTATTTGCTTGAGATCAGAAGATGGATCGCCATTAGGGTCAGTTTTACGGAGCTTGTATTTTTCTATCCCACACTTGGTAGAACATTAGATATATTGTAGTGTGAACAAAATCAATACTCACCTGTCTCATGACAATAAAACTGTTGATCGAACTGAGATGGATGGTCCTAACATCCTCAGCTTGCGTCTCGAAACATTGTTTAAGATCATCCCGCCCAATCTCAGTTGTATATCCCTTGGAAACGTACGGCCTTAGCCATTATTACCTGACGACGAGATCAACGACGTACCAGGACTCTCATTGCTGTCCAAACAAGGACAAGCACGTCGCCACCAGCAACCCCCTCCCCATAGATTCCCATGCCTTGGACGATCTCGTCCTCCTGGTCCGCTAATGCCCAGTCCCAGCACGAGCCTAAGTCTTTCTCGGTCCCAACTAATAGTCGTCCGTCTCGATTCTGTGGCCTAACCAGAGGTTTGGCAATATCTCGAGGCTTAAAGGCTTTAAACGGGTTAGGAATCGGTATCGCCCCAATAGCTGTGGCGCCTGGAGCTGCTTCAGGTTTAGGTGCTTGTTCCGGCTCTGGCTCGGGGGGTGGAGGGAGCATATTCAACGGAGCCAGTATTGCATGACCGTGCGCGTTGAGGTACGTGAGCATGAGCCCATCTGTAGAGATCATAAGAAAGCGCAATTATCCAAACAATCGCGTACATACTGTATCCGGCGACAAAGCCAACGGTGTTGGCATCTGCTTCGAGTAACCATTCCCCAACCTTTTCGAGCGCAGTGGCGGGATCAGGTACGGCTTCAAGGTTGAACTCGGGTATTTTATACACAGCAACACGGGAATGGGTGACCCTTGTGGTCACGGACTCTGGATGGGGCTTTGCTGCAATCATGATGATCATGGACTAATGGTGATGGTTAAGATAATGGACGTGCATCGATCTATAATATATACCTCGATATATGGCATCATTGAGAGCTTAACCCACTCCCATGACCCGAGTACCGAATCCGCGCTTTTGTATCCATGTGGGGGATTCAAACGAGGTAGATCATCCGCGTGCGTAGAAGAGAGACAGAAGCCATCTACGACCGAAAGTAGACTCAAGGTTCTATGTTCGTAGATTAGCTGAAGACAAATTCCGTGACGAAATGCAGCACCTACCCGCTTGCTTGTAGACATATATACATATCTTGATCTCCAATCGCCTCTAATCCAGTCACAGCTTCCCATGCCCCACCATGCCCCGGTAAAACGTGGCTCCTCAGTTCCAATTTTATTTGACTCAAATCCAACCCCATTTTGATAGTGGCTGCACCGGCCAAAGTCATCTCTGATAAAGTGGGGCTTACTACTGAAACTACTTCGTCCCCGCTCTCGTTTTCCACTACTGGCAGAGTCGTGGAAGATCCAGGTGCGGCTGAAGCCCGGACTCCCACACCGCCGAATGCAATATCGACAACACTTCTTGCAAGGCTCATAGGACCTCGCGCGTCCCCCGACTTTCGTTCTCGCCCTTCTAGACTCTCCACGCTCCCTAGACTCACACGCCGGGGCTTTCCAGCCGACCCCTTGGCGAGCATGGCTCGAAGTTTTCCCTGTTCGTCTCCGACATCTACGTGTGCTTTGGGTGCCTCGATCGACGCCCGAGATATGCCAGGCTGAGTTGCTCGGGATCGACTGGGTAGAGCCAACGGATTTGGGGTATGAGTTCCGCTACTGCTCTGAGTCGAGAACGCCGAGAGTGAGAGCGCGGATGGCGATAGCGGGCGATGGGTCAATTCTGGCGAGGCTGCTCGCCGAGGGTGTGGTGCAGACAACGGCGCGCTTCGCCGAGTGGCCGCCACCTGGGACTCAGACGGAACACGGATTGATGGGGTCTTTTGTTGGTCTATTTGCGTTGAGCCTATGGGAGACACAAACGAGAATATCGAGCCATCTTCACAGCCAAACGCAATCGCGACTTGGTTCTGAGGCGTATAGCATCCGGCCAAGGCAGTGGGTCGACTGTACGACGCAGCTCTTGATACAGTGTGCAGGGCAAGGTCATCAGAGCCAGCACATGTGGTAATTAGCTTGAGAGGCTCCGTCGACATGATGGTTTGAATTGAGACGTCGATCGGCGCTCAGAGAATGAGGATTGCTAAGCCAAGATTTCCAGCAAGAAGGATGTTCCTGTGCGTAAATGTCTCTGAGGACAACCACAGAACGAGCGGACTCGGGCTGAATGCCCCAACGCAAGGAGAAGTCAAGACGAAACGGTACAGTCAACCAAACAAGGCACAATACTAGACCTAGCGCTGAAGAAAAAATAGACTTAGCGATGTCATGTATTGTGGCCGATCAACATATGCGAGTTTGATGCGACGCCTGCGATTCGCTGGACATCTACCAGCCTACGGTTCGGGTGCAAGGGCCAAACGGGGATCCCTTCGCGCCACTAAGTGGGAATACCTTCCAGGATCGCCTAACCAAACTGGGAAGGCAATTCTAGGAACCCGACAACTACAATCTCCCCATCCAACCCTGGAAAAACAGGTCAGCGAGGCTGCTTGGTGGCACGTTCTCCTCCTCCTCTCATCAGCAAGCGAGGGCGTGCGCGCATGACCCAGCCCCCCATCGACTTGGCGCAGGCCCTTTTTGACAAAACTGTTGCGAGCTATGTTGGTTGTAGGTAACTTCTCTACAGGTATAACCCACCAAATTGACCGCAACCAGTTGCTGCAACTGCACTTCTTGTATATGACTTTATAATCACCCTCGACCTTGAAGTTAAACACATTTGGTCCTCCGCATGGACCTTTGGCAGAATTTCATTTCATTTCAACCGACTATGGGCTCTGCTTATTGTATGGTGAGTGTTTACTTCAGAGTGCTCTACACAGCATCTGATCAGCCATGGTTTTATTAGTATAATCGCGCCTGGTACGTACTACTCGGCAGTCAGTGATACAATGGTTATTGAACATTCTATAGCATCTCGTGTCCACTCGCCTACGTTCAGAGTAAGAGCAGCATCATAACTCGAGATGATCCACCAGAATCTAACGGTTACTCCTCATTAGACGTGTGTTAAGTTGCCGTTATAGCAGTTATGTGTCTCACGGTCTTGTAGGTGTCAATTTGTGGCGGGAGTATACGGATTCGGGATTATCGTCTTAATACTCAACCTCACATGTGAGAACTGATCAACTTGTGGTTACAATATACTGATATCCGAGTTGGTAAGGTATCGTATGCATACGTGCCTGGGTGTTGTACGACCAGAGGTAGGCTGAACTACAGTCTGGAAATCCAGCCCGAGCGTGGCTGACGTGGTTCGTTCCTAATAGGAAATCTGTTTTGATGTGAGCTATGTTTACTATCAATCTAATTCAACCAGGTAACTGACCCACGCCCTAATAGCTTACTTAGCCTTGGAATAACTTGCTCCTTTATGGTCTCTACCATAGATCTCGTGGTGCAGCTCAAACAAATGAAAGTACTCCCCAGTCCAGGCAAGTATAAATATAGCCATTTTCGATACCCGAACTGAAATATATCATAGCTCCTGATGTCTTGAAGGGATGCTTCATAAGTATACCCTTGAACGTGGCGCGAGTACCATACATTGTTGCCTTCGTCCTTGACACAGCTGTTTTCATCCTCAGCATTCGAAAAACTTGGATTCTTACTAAAGAGGGCCATGGCTCTCCTCTTATATACCGCCTAGCTCGAGAGTGAGTTGTACTTCTTGTTATCGAAGGACGTAATCTGATTACCCAGAAAGTGGAACTATATACTATGCGGCGAACTCGGCGTCCTTGGGGTTTGCGACCATTGGGGTCGGCATGGGTGTCTCCGGGTGAGTGCAAAGTCCTGCGAGACATAGCCGCTAGCTGAAGTTCTACAGCTATATGATATCGTTTCATTGCATGTTGTGCTCAAGAATTATATTATCCCTGCGGGCCTTTCAGCCGGAACCTGCTTTAATCACGGAAGTAAAAATCACCACTAGGCCATTTGGATCCAATACGACTTCTCGGGCAGGGATACCCACAACTGATACTCAAGATATTGCCCTTATCGAGCTAGGCGGTGCGGGGACCTTTTCTCATAGCTCGGAGCGCTAGTTGTTGGTTAGGACCGTAAGCGTAGGCCCATCATTTTGTAATTTATGTTTTTCTCGATTTCGATGCTTCGCATCATCCTCGGTCTTATCTACGTATGAGTTCTCTGTAATGTACATTTTATAGTCGCCTCAACGCCATGAATATCCCCTAAAAATTGCTATTTGGGTGCCTCTGAGCGGTCACAAAGTCATTCGAGTTACTTTGTTACACGCATACACTTGCAGGTATTTGGTCCGTAGCATCCCTTGGCTATACACTGAGGGCTTGCTACCGACTTTCGCTGTTTTGTTCTCGAGAATAGACTTAATTCAGCTTTGATTGACAGAGTGGCGGCGTGGATTAACAAAATATCCCTGGTTTCACTCACGTGACTTCGACAGCTCTTCGAACACGGTCACCACAAACCCACAGGCGTCATGAGTGAGGTCTTAGCCCGCCGTGAAGAAGTTGCAGGTAAATCAGCTATTCTAACGTACACAAGTGAAAATAATCAACATATTTTCTCATTAGCGAAACGTGCCGCTCTTACCGACGGAAGATGGCGCAACCGCGAAGGCGTTGGGATGTACCAACGTTCGACCTCCAACGCACTACGAGAAATGTTGGCAGAACTCAAGCCAATTCAACCTACCAAACCGAATCCTCGGCCAAAATCACGTTCTCGTTCTCGGAGTCCGCAAAAGAGGAAGAGCATAGCTAGTACGCTTCTGTTTCAACTATATTTTTTTGGTATTTCTCACGAACATACATAGGTGGAATTTCTCGGGCCGGACCTTCTCGAATACAAACGGAAGACAGACATGATGAACCTCTCTCTCCTAAATCACCTGCTCGATCTGCAATGTCCCCTGCTCGACTCTCGTCGATTGTATCTGCACCACTCCGTGCAGCCCAATCCCCTGCCCAGCCGACGCCCCTCAAGCCGAAAGCCAAAACACCGTCCAAGCCGAAATCGAAGCAAAAGAGTCAAGAAAACGATAGCCAGCCCGCGATGACGGTCGCTGCTTTGCTGAAACAACGACGAGCAAAGATCGCAGAGGAGGAGGCTCAGAAAGCGGTAGAGGAAAGTCATCAACCAGAACCAGAATCAGAACCAGAGGGCGAAGATGAAGATGTTTTCATGGACGCTAGGAGTTCCAAGCAAGAGCCTCCAGACAAAACTTCAAGTGCGAAGAAATTGATTGCGCAGGAGGCTGAAGACTCGGTTGTTGTTATACCCGATAGCTACGAGGAGCAGGAACCAGAGGAGCAACCCGACCCGCCACCCCGACCCAAGGCTAAAAGTCGAATCCAGACGATTATCCCAGAGCCGATCCAATCTGTCAAGTCAAAGCCCAAGAAACGGATCGAGGATCCGAAACGCACGACGAAACCGAAAGGCAAAGGCGCTCGAGGGAAGAGCAAAAAGGATGATGAAGATGACAACGACGAACAAGCTGTGCTTCGCAAAGTGTCTGGAACGAAACGAGCTGCGCCGAGTGACGATGAAGGCGAACCAGACGGTCCTTCGACCGATTCAGCCCACTCTCGTGAGTAACCCTGTTTCCTTTTGCCTTCTTTAATAAACCTGACATGAATCATACAAGCCCCAAAACGTAGCAAAACCAAATCTAACGCTCCTAAAAAGTCTAAAGCGAAATCCAAACCAAAGTCCTCCAAAAACAAGAAATCCCGCGACTATCATTCCGCTCCCGACTCACCAGAGCCCGAGCCCGAGCTTCCTGAAGCACGGGATATTATGGTCCCACTCCAAGATTCTCCACGCCCCAAGAGCAAATCGAGTCGCCGCAGGTATACACTGATGCCTATACGCACCGAAGCTGAAATGGCAGATCCGGACTTCGATCCTATAGATTGCATTGGATGGCAATGATCGCTCTGACTCTCTTTTTCATCCACGATGTTTCTTGTTTCAACTATCACGCTTTTGCCAGCTCGGATGCTGTCGTTTATGGACAGGCTTTGGACTCGAGGTGTATCAACAATATAATTTATTTTTTGTACGACGTTACAGTCCCTCCGAAAGCCGTGGTTCGCCTGGCTGAATGCTAGTCCCCTCCACCTCCACCAAAGAAATCTCGCAGCTTCTTTTGAGTTGGATCATCTCCCGAGCTAGCATTTCCGTCCTTTTGGCGAACCTATTCATGCTTTTAGATGGGGACTACTTTGAGGGCATCAGGAAAGCTTACCACATCTCGTAAATGACTGTGCTGGTTGCACGCAATAACCTTCATGCGAATGGATGGAGGACCGGCCTCTGCGCATTTAACCGGAGGAGGCGCCGCTTGTTCAGCCTTGTCCGCAATCACGGCTGACGGGTCGGGCGGCGTTCCAGGATTAGAATCGGCTACGCCTGCGCTATTGACCTCCGATAACGTCTCGTCCTGCAACGTGCAGGAGCGTTGTGGTCAGTTCAAATTTGAAATCGAAGAGAGACAGGCTACCCACCTCAAGGCCAATAGCCACCCTTGTCCAGGCGGTGTTGTGTAAGCCTCTAAAGCCTTTATTCCAGCCGTTCTGATCGACAGACGCAGAGCGCCGAACTATTGCCCCCAAAGTCTCGGCGATTGCGATTCCATGGCTGACGACAACGACGTTGACTTCTCCAGCTGGTTTGCTTTTTGCTTCGGTTATAATGGGCGCTAAATGCTGCTCGAAAAAGATGTCCCCGCGTCGGGCGACGTCGTTCAACGATTCGCCGTTGGTGAACTTGCCGTCTCGACCTTCAGGAAGGGACCATGCCCCGCCGGGCTGGGGACTCCATGGCTTGCCTTCACCGTCTCCGAAATGTTGCTCGCGGATCAGGTTGGTGATTACAAGCGGTGGCTTTGGATCCGGTTGGGCATCGTATATTGCCCGAGCGGTCGAGTGGGCGCGTTTGAGATCGGACGCAAACATGTGTGTGATCGGGTATGATTCAAAGTACTTGCCCACGGCTTTCGCTTGCTGTGCGACGTGTTATTACGACTTGGCCGCTAGACAAGATAAACGATACATACGTTCATACCTAAAAGAAGCTATTTAGTCAACAGCGTCGTGTGACGTCTGTGATTTACCCACCGTGTACACTTAGACAGGCGTCCTTCCATCCCGCCCAGAACGCTGACTAGACAAGGTTTAGACCCAAGTGAACGACCGTGTTCTGAGTTATACTCACGAGATTGTCGGTGCTACAAACAAAACGCGCCATAAGTAAGAGGGAGCAGGGTGACTCCAAAGACGAACCTTTCTCCGTGTCTGACAAAAGTGAGGGTGATCATGGTCGAGTTCAAGAGTTTGGCCGGGCGGTGCAACTGTCGACCGAGGTGATGTATCCTGCCAACAGTTGCAATCCGCGTCGGGAGAGTGTGGGGTAGGAATATCATACTGCGTCTGACTCAGCTGACTAACGCCGGGATGACTAAACTACGGGCTTGCGCTAGCGCTTACTGATTCTCCGGTGTTCCACCACATCCCAGACACCACCAGAGCGCCGTATAACTAGCCGCGTAAGTGATGGGCGGTCTTCACACTCCTCCTCCTGACGACGATGGACTTTTCTCCAGCGATGGCCACCCGCAAAGACAGCACCGATGCCCAGATGTTGTTTGTCGGCAGCTCCTGCTCCCACCCTAGCTGCAACTTGGTCGACTTTTTGCCCATCCGTTGCGACCTCTGTGCCACCACGTTCTGCTCCGACCACTTCCGCCCCCTAGACCACCAATGCCCCAAGTACGACCATTCTAAGGTGGACCGTGTTGCTCCCAGTTGTCCCCTGTGCAACGTTCCCATTTCGATCCCTGTTGGCCAAGACCCCAACTTGAAGATGGACGCACACATTATGAATGAGTGCCCTGTCATGGGCAACAAGCGCCCTACTAAATCTCAAGCGCCACGTTGCGCGAGTAGCAAGTGCAGTAAAGTGCTCATCGCTCCTATCCGCTGCAACGTACGTGTTCTCGTCACGCCAAGCCTATCTATAAAGCTTACCTATTCCGTCATCTAGACGTGTCGCAAAGACTTTTGTCCAGAACATAGGTTCCCACAGCAGCACAGCTGCGCCTCTCAGTCGTCGGCGTCTATACCTAAACCAGCTCCGTCGCCTGTGCCACAACCCGTATCATCCAGGCTTGCCGACAAGCTCTCCAATATTTCCATTTCTGGTACTCGCCCCGGTCAGTCTGCGGCTTCGGCCAAGGCTGCTGCCGCCGCCATGACACGCGCTGCTGCCGCTTCGCGCCCGAGACCTGCTGCTACAACAACCCAGCCTAAACCCACTCCTATACAGGCATCTACGTCTGGTGCCTCTTCTTCCAATAAACCCGCGGTACCTAATCCATTCAACAAGACCGACCGGTGCGAGCCTAATTCGCCTACCTCCCCCGCCGCTGACGTTGTCCCCGCCATGGACGTTGACCAACCGCACAAACGACCGGCGCCTATTGAAACCTCGTACCGTCCCCCACCCATCTTTGGCTTTGCTTAATTTTATTCTCCCATCTAATGCATCCTAATTCTGTCGCATACCAACCTGTATCCATAACTCTCGTCGTCTCTAACTCCATTCCCTTCATTAATTAACTATGCTTATTACTATTCAGTCGGGCAAAGGCTGAGCGTGCTTCCCAGTTGCGAGGATTGCAAGAGCGCGACAAGAAAGGCGTGAGTTGGTCGTACTTCGTCTCGCAAACTCGACTAATCAATGTCTAGTTGCTGAGTAACGCTGAGAAGGCCCGACTCGCCGAACTCCAGGCCCAGGCAAAGGAAGACGGAGATTGTGTTTTGATGTAACCATCTATTTGTAGTTTATTTTCTTTGGTTAATCGTCGGTTAATATATTCGGATACCTAGGAAATCTAGTCGAATAGACTTCTTAAGTATCGAGAAAAAGTCGGATCGTTGGATAGATATATGCTAATGATAGCATCATGTTCAAATCTGCCGTCTAAGCATACTCCAGACCGACAACGTAGGCATTCATACAATATAGGATAAGTCAAGAAAGATTGATGGCACATATTCAGTATGTGTTGTGTCGTTCTAAATTGCGCTCTGGTTCACGATATCGTTCAATAGTTGTGCTACGATTGATACCCCCACCCCCCTTGAACCTTTAGCCTATCGTTTTCGATTACGTGCGGTAGCCACCTGTACCGACCTCGTTCATCTTCGAAACCACCCGCGAGTTTATTACGACTCACCTCCCATAAAACTTGTCGGGGTGCCAAGTAAGCATTTGGTCCTTGATAGCCTTGCGCTTAAGCTTTGAGGGCGAGGATGCTTGTATGAACTTGACAACTTCCTCCTGGGTGATCTCTTCCGGTGCGGTAGGGACGATTAAACGTTGGCCATGGGATATCCTCGAACTCCAGCATCGGCCCCAACTCATCGAGGATTGGCTTCAGTCGGACTAATAGACCTCATCGCCACCTATACTCACCATGTGAGACACTGTTTGGCCGTTTGCCTGCGGTGGACTTTATCTTCTGGTGAAGTGTCTTGACCTCTTCTTCCAGCTCCTCGCATCCATCTTGCTCGTCCTTCAACATTATCTTCAGCCTCTTACACTCCCTCGCTCTCTTCTCCGCTCGGTCGGCCCTGGCCTTCTCCGCGGCGAGCTCTCGCTCGATCTTCCCAGCTGCCTCGGTCAGCGCCTGGATCGTTGCATCCAATGCCTTGAATTCTGCATTTGCCTGTCGCTCTGCCACTAGTTGTCGTTCCAAAAATCTGCAGCCAACGCTCCACGAGTGCCTAGGTTCGTCCGAAGAAGACTCGTCTGGATATACGAACGAAAAAGAGGAAGACCGAGCAAAAGATTTGTTCCCTTACTTGAGTGGTGCCGTCAGAGGCGTAGCGTCGTGAGTCCCGGAAGTTTTGCATGGTAAGATATGGGGGTTTACGCGAGCTGGCTAATGCCAGAGTTATAATGTTTAGAAGAGGCTTTGATGGCCAAATCGAGTTGTAGCTGATGAGGAGAACAAAGCCCTGCCTGATTTCTGTCGAGCGTCTAGACGACGTAGCCTTTATCTTACCATAACCGGAACCTCTCCGCCCACGTGTATCCTCAATTCGTGACAAATCCAGCCCTAGGTTTCAATGTAGAACGAGCCTGGCTAATTCCGCTTGAATGTATGCGCCAGGTACTACTCGCCACTAGCCCGCCACAAATAATATCCCGGGCGCTCGTGTTTCATTTGCTATTTTTTTATACCTAAAATAGAAAATCGACCATCCTATACACGCACCGCAGCTAAGCAAACGCAAACTAGGACAAATGGCCTTTGCTCCACGACAGATAAGTTATCACCCGGGACATCACGTGCTGGTGCAGCCAGTGTTGTTATTGACTCCACCAACGCTTGAACCCGTTCGTTGAGTCGGCCCGGTTTGTTGGCTGACTAAGCGGTTGGTCCAGACCGTTCGTTCGTTCACGGCCCCGTGACTACAATTGGGCTGCGTGAATACAGAGATGCTTATTGTTAGGGAAAATGCAATAAGAATAACAACAATATTGAGTAACATGACGCAATGAGTGAAGTGCATGACGATTATCCCAGGTTGCCTGACAATTATGACAACAATTTGCCAGAACAAAAGACGAAATATGGGAGTAGAAAAGGCGTGAATAGTGAAGAATCTTGATACATGTTGCCAAACCCTCTTCTTGATCTTTGAACCGACTTATTCTGGCAATATTGCACCTAGGAACTGGACCTGGGGCTTCTTTGTTAAAGGCAAGAAACAATTTGGGAATAATAAGACAAACTATGAGGCGTTCTGTGTCGCTTGTGTTGCATATTTCTCCTGCTCGCTTGAACGTGCTGATCAGCAGGCTGTTGCCAATGGCGGTAGCATCGCTTTGGTTCGTAATAAAGGCGAAATATACAAGGAGGGTAAGCAAATATATGCGTCTGAAGTATGGCCAAAGTTAATGCTTACCTTGTTGTAGCTTGCAGGCTAGCTAAACCAATCTGTGGACGCCTGGCTGACTTTCGCCGTCATATCAAAACCTGCCCGCACGTATCTGAGGAAGCCAAGGAACAGCTGCGATCTGAAGAAGCAGACTCTGGACCAGCCAATGATTCAGCCGGGGCTGCTCAGTCAGTTCACCAGATCTCTGCCACAGCCACCAACGCCACACTTGATCACCATCCCAAGACTCAGCCAGTTCATCTCACTTATACTGAGCTACAGGGATACCATCGTGATCTCCTTCATTTTTTTGTAGCCAACAATTTCCCTCTCCATGCGATCAATTCTCCCCAAACCCGCCTTTTTTTTCAGAAATGGCTACCCGGTCCTGAACTCCCAACTCGACAAGCGCTTGGTGGGCGTATTTTACAAGCAGCAGTCAAGGACTCGAAGGCCAGGATGAAAGCTGCCATGGATGGAAAGATGGCAACTGGAATAAGTGATGGTTGGAAAACCTATAGGAAGGCGCTACTGGCCTGCATGATTAATGTTGATTATGAGGTTAGTATTTGTTGTGGATGCTCTCAACGCTGTTTGACAAATTTTCTTAGTCTCACACGGTCAAGGTAGTTGACACCTCAGCGCTTCCTAAGACAGCCAACAATCACCTTGAAGTTGTCAAGTCGGTCATTAGGTTCTGTGAAGACAACCTTCATGTCAAGATCATCGGATGGGTGTCTGATGCTGGAGGCGATTCACGTGCTATGCGTGTCCGACTCGTAAAGGAGCGACCGGAATTAATCCAACTTGATTGCTGGGCCCACCAAGTATATTCTTATATATTGGTTGTTTTAGAAACTACTTCTGACACGATATATAGCTCAATCTAGTTCTAGGCGACTTATTCAAGATTAAGAGCGAGCTTGTATCTTCGGGTTCTGATGCCCATCGAGTTGTGAAGTGGTTTCTCTCCCATACTCGTGCCTTTGCGCTTTTGCAGGGTCAGCAAACCAAGTCTGGTGGGCGGGCGCATAGCTACATTCTTGCTAATATCACCCGCTGGACATCTCATTGTCTTTCGATCCAAAGTCTGGTTGACGACGAAGGCCCAATGCGAGCCACTGTGGCACTCTATCGTAAGGAGCTTGAGCGAATCGGGTCGGGGGACCAAGAGCGTGCAACTTTTGTTCTCGACACGGTCTCGCGCCCGGAATTCTGGGATAATATTAAAGAGTGAGTTTATTGGGCGATGGAATTGTACCTGACTGACGATTTCTAAGGCTTGTTTCTTATCTTCGACCCCTTGCTATTGCTTTGAACGTTGCACAAGCCACTGACACTCGACTCAATCACATCTTGCTCACACTTGGTAATCTATTCCGCTTGTTCAACGTTTCGCAAATCGATCCGCTCGTGCGAGCGTGTATTCTAGCCAGTCTTGAGCTGCGGTGGAGCAAGAGTGATCAAGACGTCTTTATTCTGGCGGTTTTTTTCAATCCGTACATTCGAGCGCTCTTGTTTAACCCTCACAACCCAGCTTTCTGTATTAATGGACTCTACACAACTGTGAAGCGCGTCTTCGAGCGCGTTTTCAAGACTTCCGCCGGCTCGGGTCTGTTTGAAGCATACGTCGATTATTTCAACTGGCGCAACGAGTTCTCGCGCGAGGCCTGGCATCTCGATGAATATGCAAGGATGTACACAGACGAGGTCAGTTTGTTCATTCATTGTGTTGGTACATCGCATTTCTAACTTATATTCGATATGCCAGGGTAAATCAGTTAATCTCACTGTCTTATGGGCTGCTCTACCCTATCCTGGAACGATTAACACCGGCCGTAACCAGTTCGCCCACCTAGCTCGGCTTGTGGTCTGCATAGTCGCTAATTCAGCTAATGTCGAGCGACTTTTCAGTCGTATGAATTACACTCACGGAAAGCGTCGAAACCGAATGCACCCCGACAAAGTGCACGACCTTGCGACGGTCGCAATGGACCTCGAGGCACAGCACCGAGCAGCAGGGCTCGTTCGAAAGCGAGCGCGTCGACATCTGGAGCCAGAGCCGACTGACGTTGTGGCTGCTGAAGACGATGATATTGATGATTCAGCCTCCGAAGACCTTGACGACGAAGGCGCACCTGTCGATATAAAGACCCTCGCTGCTCGTTTAGCCGAGGCTACGGATGACGACAACGACGACACTCCCGAGGGCGGCGAGTCGGATAGCGATCTCCCAGAGCCCGCTGAAGTGGTTGCTGAATCGACGCGACAACCACGGGTGCGACTTTTCTTTAGTTCGGGCCACCAGATCCCTCTGCGAGAGTTGTTTAACTTCTCAGATACGGTGGAGGGCGTGGAGGATGGTTTGGGTTTCTTCTGGAAAGGTGGAATACACAATTTGAGCAAGGAGCGGGAGGTTTACGAGGCGCTTGCATCTGAGCATGTACCTAATTTGGGTGATGACTAACATAAATAATGGATTTGAAATTGGCTTTGAACGAACGAACGGCCTCGTGAACACGTTGGCTCCACAAACCAGTTTCCGGCCAACTCCGGGGTTCGAACCGTTTATAACAACACTGGGTGCAGCCACTCATCGTACTCCACAACATTCACCATGGACCTACACACGTCTCGCAATAGATTGTCTTTTGCAAGCAATGTATCTATACTCACAATGAACGACCCAGACACATCAACCAAGCAACCAGCAATTAGTTCAACCACTGAGCCACACACGCAGTCGTCCCAACAAAACTGGGCCCGAAGATACCACAGCATTCTGTGCGTCTTTTGATTTATCTTGCTTAACGTACATCCTCATACTAGCTACAGCTTAGTTGGCCGCTCTGGATCAGGCAAGACATTTGTACGTTCGCTTTCCAGCCTGTGTTGTAGCGTAAGACTGAGGTATACGATGTATAGTTCGTCAAGACCGCTTACCAAAAGGCCACCGAACCCAGCGTTTCGACCCAGCACACACTCGACATCTCGTCTTATTGTCTGAAATTTCCCCATAACAACTTCAAGCTGATTGACACCCCCGGATTCGACAACCCCCGGATGAGCGACCTCGAAGCATTCAAAAAGCTTGCCGACTATTTATTGGACGAGTGAGCGAGAGCACTTATATAATATACGGAAACCCCATTGATATGCATGTGTCTAGTACAAGAATAGAATCGGGCATCACAGGGATTGTGTATCTACATCGGGCAAATGATCCAACCTCCAGCCGAGCTCTGGCGCAAAATCTGGGGGTTCTTTGCGACGTTTTTCTTGGTACAGCGGCCATACCACGGCTCACTATTATGGCAATACAACAACCGGGATCAAATAAAACCAGCATTCTTCGAAACATATCCCAGGCCGATGTCTTCCGCGATTTACAGCGTAGGCGCGCCGAAATCATCGTGTCCTCCCTGTGCCAGGCTGAGGTCGATTCCGTCATGACGTCCTACGCATCTCAGGCGCCACTGTTGCTTCGTGTGCAAAACGAACGTATAAGGAACCCGCGTACCCCGATTGGAGCTCAAATCGAGCAGAGGCTGGGGAACTCCACTCTAGAATCAATGCGGCTGCATACCGAGGAAGTAGTGAGGCGACACGCCGCCACATACGCTAAGGATGCGCGTACTCTTAAGGCGTCACTTGACAAGGCCACCTCAGAACTCGCCGTGTCTATGAACACACAAAAGGAAGCTACCCGTCAGCTCGCAGTTAGTCAAGAAGATTCGAAATTATTACAGCAGCAGATACAGGATATCCGGAACCAATATGATTCGCTACGGTCTCGATTTGGCGTTCAGGAAAACGACGCAAAGAAAGGTCGTAAATTTGACTCCACGATGAAACAGAAGAATATAAACATTTTGGAATTATCCAAGGCTCTAGAGCAGTCAAAACAGGAGCTCGCAGGCTTAAGTGAAGAAAAGCAAGCGCTGACCCAACATCTTCGACGGATCCAATCCATGTATGCGTCGCTACAGACCCAGGCTCAACTTCAAACCGACCTTGCTCAAAAATTAGATTCGCTCGAGCTTGATTCGAAAAATAAAGAAGCGAGAATTTCCGAGCTGGAGGAGGACAAAATTCACATCCAGAGACAACTTACAAGCAGCCAAGAAGAGGTCAAATTACTTCGGCAACAACTAGAGACGTCCAAGAACGATATCGCGGCCCTAAATGGCCGTCTAAAAACTGAAGTAGCTAATGAAGAAAAAACGCGCCTCCTTGAAGAATCTTCGGCACAGAAAGACTCAGAAATCCTGGGGCTTGTCACTGCCGCTACCCTATCAAAAGAGGTGCTTTCGAACAAGGAGGTGACCATATGAAGTTTATCTCAGCGACCCCAACAGTCCCAGAGTAGACTATGCTCTGTTCAATTGAGGGTGCAGGAACAGGATAGCCGCATACAGGAGTTGCGGCTGTTCGAGGCCGCACTCCAACAAGAGGAATTGAAAGTTACCGAGGTCTCGCATATAAACAAGCAACTGGAGCAAACCCTTGAAAACAAACACACAGAGATATCGGGGCTTCACAAACAACTTCAGCAAGCTAAGACTGATTGCGCATCTCTAGTATCTAAACTACAGCTCTGTGATACTACCGAGCAGGCTGCCGTCATCCGAGAGCTTGGTGCCCTCAATGAAGCGATTAGCACTGCTGTATCCTCGATCTCAGACTATCTGATTCAAAAATACTTTCCACGCATATCGAATAACATAACTGCGCTGAACGCGCGCCGGCTACCTGAGTTAAAGGCCTTGTTAGGCTACGTTGAGGATGGACCGTCGCTCCTTGTTTTACCAAACGGAGCAGGGAATCCTGTCTTGCATTTTTTCAATCAGGCTATAGGCTCATTCCTCTGTGAACACATTCACACGAACATTTTCCTCCCCTTCCATCCTGCTATTGATCTGGCTCAGAACAGTGTTCTATTCAGTATATATGAGCAACTCCAAGCGAAAGGTAAAGGCACAAAAATTCTTGTTAGTCGCGTTGTTTACTGAATTATATACTTCGATGTTTCCGCTGCAGAGCCACAAGCTACTGTTGCAAGATGGCGTGCCAATAGCTTTCGCAATATTTTAACCTCTCACGACTCGCTTGTAGCTGCCTCTTGTGTCGACTCCATAACCCAAGATTTTATCAATGGGGCTTTTGGCCGATTCATAACCTATTTCTTTGGGAGAGGCGAAGATGTCTGGCTCGAGAATCAGCATTTTGAAGATCTAGCTCACTTAATTAAGGTATCTTGGGCCTTCAATTATTTGCTTAAGACGGAAGTCGAGTCATGCGACTTTCACCCAACATACTACACTCACGGATGCCGCTTTGATTTTGGCTCGATGACTTGGTCCACCTCTCTTCTAGACGATTCTCAGCCAAACAAAATCGCGGCAACCGTTGGGTTTGGTCTGGTCGCTCTGCGTACCGCAGGTGATGGTGATGCTCCTAAAACAACTACGGTGGCTAAAGCATTGGTTGTGGGTTGATGTATATGAACAATTTCAAAAACAGTGTAGTAGCATATATGCAGGGATATCACACCGATGGGCTCCCTTGTGTTCGCACACGATAGTGATTTTGATAATCTTCGGAGTAATTTTGAATGCCCCCTAAATAATTAGATCAAAGCGACTATCTTCTAGGGGTTTCATCCCGAATGTGTTCATAATGGGCTTCCTATTATAGCCCTACATTCGGCATTAATAAGATCACAACCATACATATCAATGTACATCCAATCTCAATTACACACAAGAACGGCACATTTTGCCTCTCCGGCCAGAGCCTCGGATTATAGCAAAGGAAAAATTTCCAAAAGTCTACAATGAGCGCCGACCGTTGATAATCTTATGCATAGGAATCTATCTAGGTTGACTTTCTGCGGCTCGCATATTCGGTCATTAGATCGTTCCCAGCCCGTGTCACCGCTAAAACAGCTTCCGTAACTCGCGCACGATCGGTTTCGAGAACAAAATGCATCCACCTATGGTTCCGGTGTGATATTAGATAGTCATGTACTTTTTGGCGATGTGAGGACGCACCTCCCGGAAAATTTGTCTGGGTGCCAGGTCAAAAGGCAGTCACGGATCCTAGTCTTCATTGTGTTCCCTTGGTTGGAGAACGATGAGTAGAGAAATGCTGCTACTTCATCCTTTGTGATCATTTCGGGGCTGGAAGGAGTCGACAGCATTGGCCAAGGGATATCCTCAAATCGGAATACTCCTCCCGGATTTGAAGATGCAACATCAGAGAAGCGCTTGAAAAGCGCCCATTTATTCGTGTATTGAGACCACGCATTCGACTCGTTTTGCTGGGCCGTTGACGCCTGCTCGGACTTGGCTTTCGCAGCCTGTTTTCGTTGTGCTTCTTCAGCTCGTTCAGCCCGATTGCGCGCTGCTTCTGCTTCGCGCTCCGCACGTTCAGCAGCCTCTCGGTATTTTTTAGTTTCTGCGTGTGCTCTTTTGAGAGATTCAGCTGCCGCTTTGTCGGCGACACGGCGCTCTGCGTCCTCTTGCTTCCGCCGTGCCTCCCGCTTATGCTCCTCACGAATTCGTGCCTGGTTTTTCTCCTCCCACTGAAGCCACTCCATCGCCCGACGCATCTCCTCCACCTCTGCTTGTCGTGCTCTCTCCAATTCTTTCTGTCGTTCCTGCTGTGCTAGACGCTGCCGCTCCACCATCCCTTGCAATTTGCGCTGCTTCTCTTCCGCGTCTAAGCGCTTTCGAAAGAGTTTTTCGGCCTGATTTTGCTTCTCGTCAGCAGCATCAAGTGCACAGATAGTCATTTGCATGGCCATCCTTGCTAGCCCTCGAATGTCTCGTGCGGCTTGTGTAGCCTTTGTCTCCTCGTCTGCCGTGGTCTTGGTTGGTTTCGTCGAGTTGCTCCTAGTTTGTGAGAGCATCCGGCGCAGAATATCTTCAAACCAGTCCTTGTCAGTGTCTGTTGCAGCGTTTTGTGGCTCCATAGTGTGAGGTATGTGCGCTAAAGCTGATTTATGTCGGTGAAACTATTATTTATATGAATGGCAGATGAATGGCAGGTGAGTGGCTAAGCAAACAAAGGGTGGCTATCCAACAAATAGCGCCAAACTATTTAGTCAAATCGGCCTCAGGTCGCTCTCACTGGAGGAATGCATCCGCTGGGCCTGAGCTGGACTAGCCGAAAACTCCCGTTTTCCGGAGCTCCTGCGCGACTCCACAGTTCAGCACTGCCTAGTCCCGTCTAGGAGTTCTAGTACATGCCAGACCAAAATTTTTATATGAAGATGGACATATCCTGGGGCTGGTCCAGGAGTTCACGAACTTCTCGCCCCGCTCCGTCCAGAGGTTCAGGACCGGAGCTGGACCGGCTATTCCGGGCCCGCCTCGGAACCTTGTTCCTCCAGTGTCTGGGCCGGACGAGCCGGCCTATCCATCAAACCCGGCACGCGCTGTGTGATAGGAGAGTCGAGTCTTCTACAGGCGGTCCCACGAGTAGCCAGACTGCCCATACTACGGCCGTAGGGACCGGTCGCAATCTATCTCATAGCTGAATAAGCACAAATCTTTTGTGATTTGACGTTCGAGTGGCGATGTCTCGATAGCAAGGGGGAGCGAATCATCAGTAAAATACACGAGGTCAAATCCGAGGGCTCTTGAGGAGTGGGATCATCGTGGTGGACTCAAAGCTCAACGTTAGCATAGAAAAACCATAAGATACGGGTACATCACCTACCCCCACGGCCTTTTTGTACAAGTAGAATTGTGGTAAAAAGTACATAGATTGATTTCTGACCATTGAAATACCCACCCTTAACTAAGACGATATACTCTGAATCTCAGTATCTCGGACTGGGTAGGGCAAACAAAATATAATCGATTTTTGAACATTTTTCATCGACTTCAGAATGCGGCTGATTTGGGGGCCGATGGCGACATGAAAACAGCCGCAGGAACCTTATAACCTGATATATGTAATTTTACAAGGTTTTCATGCAGTGAGCCGTGCGTAACGACAGCCGACATTTCAGATTTCGGCAGATTTTGACGACCTCGGGCAGGGCACTTAATTTTCTGAGCCCCCTCGCTCAATAGGGTACCAACACAAGTGAAGTTTGGATACTGTCGATGGTGTTATGTGCTGTGGGTGATGGAAGGACACTCGCAGTTATAAATATAATAAACGTCGCAACTGTATCGTAGGCTATCTGTAAGGATAGTTATGTACTCAAACTCTACCTTATCGCATAACTTCGCGATTTGTTTTGCCCATGATGCCATAGTGATAGGAGCGTGTCTAATATTCGATCTAATATTTTAGCTACTGAAGGTCTGGCATTTGGCTACTTGCTATGCTCTGAGAAACCAAAAAAAAAAACCCATATCTTCGGGCTTGGCCACCCCACTCCCAGCCCTGAGACGCATTCAGTGGGCGTTCATGCATTTATCAATCCGGTCTATATGGTAAACCTGTTCGACGGACTCTGGCTGCTGTCCTACCCCAAGCCATCACTTTCCACTATGGGAAAGCTCAAGCTGGCGGGAACCAGTCAACAACTTACAAAGAGCTTGCGGTTAAATAAAAAGCATTCGGTGTTTCAGATAGAAGAGCTAGAGCCTATAGTATAATCACTCGAATTGTTGCACAATGCTTCTATTTGTTTCTAGATACGCCGGGCACGGATGATTGGAGGTCATATCGCCGTCAATCCGTCAGTTGCTTCTGGCTCGAGAATTCAGACAATAATTGGTTGCCTGCCCGTGTAACTACCTCAATGCCTTCTTTGACCTTTTCTCGATCCGGCTCCACCACGTACTTCATCCATCTGAGTATCCATCATACTCTGTAAGACGAAGTGGCTACAAGGACTGGAGATGATATCCGACTTACCTTCCTGAAAACTTGTCTGGATGCCACCTTCGCAAAAAGTCTTTGACCTTTGATTTTGTGGTCGTCACATCTTTTGATAAGGGGCCAGAAAGCAGGAAGCTCGTGACTGCCTGCGGAGTGACTGTAGTTGGGGACTTTGGTGGAACCAATACGGGCCATGGGATATCGCTGAACACCAAAACCCCTTCATCGCCAGCTGTACTAGGCAGCCTCTTGAGCAAGCACCACTGGCTTTCGTATCGACTCCACGCGATAGATTCCTGGCGGTCTTCAAAGGCCCGGCGACTTGCTTCATGTTTGGCTGATTGTTCCTTGAGGGCGATTTCTGCTTGGTCGGCTCGCTCCCTCTGTCGATTTGCTTCCTGCTTGGATTCCAACATCTCCCGACGTATAATCTCTAGCTCTTTTTGTGTTCTGGTCAGCCTCTCTTGCGCCGACCTAACTGCATCTGCGGCCGCTTGCTCGATAGACCTTTGTTCTGCCTCGTCGCGTCTTCTTTTAGCTTCATATTTAGCCTCCTGCCACTCGCATTCCAGCTCACGTTCCTCCGTCATTCGCTGTTCGGTGATCCTTCGTACCCTTTCGACTTCCGCCTCCCAGTATTTGTCCCTGTCGCGGAGCTCCTGTTCCATACGGGCCCGTTCTCTTGCTCTCTCTGCCTTTCGCCTATCTTTTTCCTCGGCAAGCTTTTGCTTGATCATCGACTCGAACGGATCTTGTTGGGTTTCGGATGCTTCAAGTGCTTTCATAGCCATTTGTATCGTGATCTTGGCCATGCGATGAGAATCCTTTGCAGTCTGAGTACTACTATCCGTGCCTGGTTTTTTGGACGCCTCGCGAGCTAGATCCACAATTCTCTGAAGCACATCCGCTGTAGGAGAGTTTGGTTCCCAGTCCTCAGTTGTCATGCTTCAAAAATCTGGGCTTGGATAGAAGGAATAGCCACCAGTTTGAGTGATACAAAGATTGGAGTAGCTGGAGCGATAACGATAGGCTGCAGGTGGCAAAAGCAAGTTTTTCGAGCGTCGGTCGTTGTTGAGAGGTGCAAGCGATGAGGCAAAAACGTAAACGGCGTGCTCATCATCTGGCGAATGGCCAAATGATTCAGGGTGCAGGCAAAAATGACTTGAAATATCCCCACTGTAAAATTCGTGTCTGAAACGGGACACAAAGTCGTGTCATGGACCCGTTGGCAAGTGCATTTTTGTGATTAGCCGCCTCAGAACTGATAGAACGAGTAGAAGAAGCGCATATAACCTACTCTTACTAGTAAAAGGGCGTTTTAATGTATTGGGAGTTAAAAAAGTGAGGTTATTCTTAAGCGCGTGTCTTGGGTGTATGTCCCAAGTCTATATTATCTATGAAAATCACAAGGTCTCTGGGCTGTATATAGTGGCACTCCTCACCTGACGATAGATCCACGTTGCGCTTGGATTCTGAGCTTGGCTCGGAAGATGTAGCGAATATCTCCTTGCCCATGAACTTCGTGACCATATCATACCTTTAAGCAATCAGCCTATGATTTGGAAAGAAAGTATTGATTAAGAGAGCGTAGTGTACAAAGTTATAGAGTCTACAATACAGGCAACCAGTGACCGGGTAGCAATACAAGATGTGTACTAATATATCAGCATGATAGCACCAAGCGAGACCAAGTCCATGCCGCCAAAGAGGAAAATTAAAACGAATGACGTGTAGGAGAGTATTTATATCCGAAAAATAGAGGCCAAACCTACACGATAAATCTAGTAGAACCCACGACGTTCCCATCGAAGCATGCGGCGCGCAGGCTTCGAACCGATACCGATCACTACCGCAGGGGCACCACTGTTATTATTGACGGGAGTGGCACTGGGGAGGGGAGCAGTACTGATTGAGGCGGAAGAGGAAGTAGACGAAGCGACTGGGGTCGATATAGGAGTCAAAGTGCTGACAATCGCAGTGACAATCACGCTTGATGCTTTCGCAGTAGCGCTAGTAGTGCTGGCCGAGCCAGAAGCCACGCCCGTAGTGGTTGTAGCGGAAGTGGCCAAAGATCCAGTCGAGGTCGAAGTCGAAGTAGCAGTTTCGGTCGCGATAGCCCGTCCAACGCCCGAGTCAATCAGAGCTTGCTCAACCACGGATTGGGGGAAGCATCCAACTTGGGTACCGTTGATGTTCGCCAAAGGTACAGCAAAACACGAAGCACCAGTAAAGCATGCGCCCTGCTTGGCCCAGGTTCCTTGCGGGGTACAGACAGCAAACTCCCCGTCGATGCAACCAGGATCGCGAGGTTCGCACTTTTCAGTAACGGCGAGTGTTTTGAAACGAAGGTTGAGTTCCTGAGCAGTGCGTCCATTCGCGAGGCGGATAGCGGCAAGGTCAGAAGGAGTGGCGGATGGAGCAGCCGAAGTTGTGGTAGAGACAAAAGACCCGAAGGTTGAGGTGGGGGTTACAGATATCGAGACAGACGATGACGTAGAAGTAGGGGTGGCGATAGCAGAGGTGGAAGTAACAGAAAAAGTCGTACTAGTCTGCACTGGTACGCTAGACGATACGGAGATCTCGGCAGCACCAGGAGCGTTCCCGGTTGCTCCAGGAGCCGTAACGTCGGCAATAGGGCCAGCGGGAAACTTGTACTCGCTGCCGTCAGCGGCTTGACTGAAGACATCGACGAGAATGCCAGGATCTGTCGCACTATATGCACCAGGGAAAGACACGGTTGGACTAGCCTCTACTGCGGCCTCGCCAGCATTCGAGTTCTTGATGCGCACCTGAAGGCTT
This sequence comes from Ceratobasidium sp. AG-Ba, assembly GCA_016906575.1. Classification (NCBI taxonomy): domain Eukaryota; kingdom Fungi; phylum Basidiomycota; class Agaricomycetes; order Cantharellales; family Ceratobasidiaceae; genus Ceratobasidium; species Ceratobasidium sp. AG-Ba. The sequence continues at coordinate 2,502,273 of CP059614.1, forward strand.
TACCGAGGCTGTTACGATTTGAATAAAGTATGGGTGACAATCAACGTACCAAGTAGGGTAAAACTCGGCTCCTCCCTTGTTGCCAGCATTGTGCAAGGCAATGATCTCGTGGCGAACCAGATAATCACCGTCGGCGAGTGTTTCCGGCATCTTCGTCTTGAAAGTCGCGCCAGTCATGAGTGACCCCTGAACCCACTTGTTGTTCTTCTTGCCAACTTGGTCAGTCTTGAACCACTTTGCGCCAGCACCGTCAAATTTGTCTGCCGTCTGGACACAGAACATAAGTCCGTATACAAACTGGGTGCTGCAAAGATGTATACCTGTCCTGCGGGAACCTGAGCCATGTACGTCATCATTGGACCGGTATCGTGAATCCAGTTGCCGCCAGTAACTGCATTTGCCCACTAACGAATGGATTAGTGGGACACGCTACTGATTTGTACAAAGACTTACAGTATACTCGATACTATCGCCAGGTTTGGCGGAAGCGACAACAGTGCCTGGAGTTGCACCGAAACCGCAAATCATATCCTTACTCTGGAGATTCTTCACAGGCGACTGATCGGTAATAGCACGGATTGGTGAATTGTTGGGAGCCGTAGAAGCGGGCTCGAGGCCTTTGAATGTTGAGCCGCCAATCTTAACGGCCTTGATAAAGCCATGGGCTTGGACGTGTTGCGGGATGGCAAGAGCAAGGAGAGTGACGAAGAGAGAGGCGCAAGTCGTCTTCATAGCGGGCTGGAGTTGTGTGAGTGGAGATTAATGTAAGGCGTCCGGCGCGATTAAATGAAAGGTATTTCGTCAAGTACGTCCAAGCGTCTCGTAGAAAGTCGTGAAGAAAGAGAAAGTGCGAGTCAAGAAGTAAGAGAATGAAAAGAGAGTGATGAGCGAGGGCTCTGGAGGTCGCGTCTTTATACAATACTCCCGCTCGCCTTGGGCCTGCCTTCCATTGTCGTGTACATAACAAACAGAGCCCGGTAAAGGTCATTGTGGTGATGAGAAGCCAAAGTCCGTTCTCGGATTTGGCCATGTGGTGAGCCACAAAGGGCATTATGTTTGGTCAACAAAGGAACTATTCCATCATCAGTGGCTATGCTACCTGCTAGTTCATGCGTTTTAGACTTTTAGCGCCAGTAGCTCAATAAGTTTATTGTTGCAAAACAAACCCAAGGAAACACGAAGAATAAGCAACTAGAGGCATTGGGAGTAATAATCATTGGACTTTGTGCACGTTGTTCCAGAAACGCAAGCAGTCGGGCCCTAAACATAGCCCCTGTTTAGCGCACGGCATCGAAAATAGCGTGCAGCCACTCACTGTGTAGCCGATACCACCGCACTGCCCATACTTAGCAACCGTGCCGGTTGTAGTCGGGGGAGCCGAAGATGACGTGGTCGTAGGTTTAGCCGTAGTGCTAATGACAGGCGTAGAAGTCGTCACCGGCTTGGTTGTTGCAGCTGGGGTAGTTGAAACTGGGGATGAGCCGTCGCAGGTGAACGGACGGGGACCCGGGATGGTGTAATTGGTGACGGGAGGATACTGTCCAATTTGTTCTTAGATGAGTTAACTAAAGCTGGTGAATCCCTAAACTTACGTAGATCTACAAGCCCTTGGTCAGTACGAGTTGATAAAAATACAAAGTCTTAGCAACTCACGCTAATTTTGACACCAGGGTCGGTGCCGGAGTAGGCGCCAGGGAAGGATACGGTCGCAGGAGACGCGCTTCCACCCCCAGTGACATTGATTTGGGCGCATTCCATATAGAACTGGGCGCCAGGGTAGGAACTAGCAGCATGAAGAGCTAGAATAGTATCTCAGTACCCTCAAGCAAACCAGGAGGCTGAAAAGAGCGTACCAATAATCTCTGCACGTAGAAGGTAGTTTCCAGAGGGAATGCACTTGGGGATCACAGCCGTCGCCTTTCCCTTCGCATTGAACAACCGAGTAACACCCCAAACGCCATTCGAATCGAATCCATCCTCCGCAATCTTGAACCACTTGAGGCCGGTAACGTCCGTTTGGGTTGCATCTGGAATCTTGGCGAGGTAGACTGCCATCTAGGTTAATACAGCCCATATGCATGTATTGCGAAAGCACGCACCCATTACAGGGCCCAGGTGTCCAGGATCGATGGGATCAGCTGCGTCGCTGGTTCCAGCACTGTCGAGAGTGTGGTGCCACTCATGAGTAATGGTAGCGCCAGCGGGAACATTGATGACAGTCTTGTCATAAGGAGTAACGAGTGGGTTGGGGCCTCCATTGCACTGTTCGGGGAGGTCGATTAATACAAACCCCAGCATATAGGAAGAGCAAGTAAGTCTCTTACGATTATATCGTTGCTCGTAACATCTGTGATAGGTCCATCATATGTGGGGTATCGGATTCCCTTCAGATGGCCAGCAGAAACACCGTTGACCCAGAGTTCCTACAACACATCCAATAAAGTCAGCAGATACACAGACAAGCGGTACTACAACGCCTACCTGGAAGATCGTATGTGCAGCGGCTTGAGCCGAGAACAATGCTAACGATGCGGCAATCGCCTGGGGCTTCATGCTCGGAGTATATGCGGGTAAAGAGGGTGGAGAGAAGAAGGGAGATAGGCGAGGTTGTTCTGCGTCTTGGGGACTCGCCCCAACTTTTATGCTGGCTCTGGGTGAATTTTGAAGACATTAGCGACGCCGCTGTACCACTAGAGTCACGGCTTGGATCATGCTCCAGACTAGACTCGCAGCATTATCGGTCGCCCGCTAAGCAACAGGTGACCGGACGTATTAGTATATGAGCAGAACTTTTTGCTGGGCATTGGGCGGTTCGCCAGCCTCAGCGATTGGCTACACCGCATGGTGCCCGCCCTTTTCCGAGGATACGCGAGGTTTCCGCGTAGCTTCGACGATGACAATGATTTGTCATATGACTATACCTGGTACCGTTTGTCGGCACAACAGGATTTGTACTGTATAGAAAGTGGGTGAGCCTCGAACTAGACGAAGAAGAGTGTAAGCTCACTGTTGAGAGTAACAACTCCATTAATTTTACCACTTTGGGTGTTAGCCGAGCCTAGGCGCCGAACAAAACTTGCATGAACTCTGCTTCCATGAATCCTCCGAAGAAAGTTATATCATCACGCAGCCGAGTCGTATGACTTAGTTCTAGACGTGCCGAGGTGTATATGATATATGTATTCTAAAGATAACAAGTAATAATAGAAACACGGGTGGATACGGATACATTACCCCAAGGTATAAGTGTTAGGCTCTCAGGAGCTTTAAGATTAAAGGCAATATAATTAAACGCGTGGGAGAAAGAAATGGTGGGATGACCATTCCACCTCCTAGGCCTCTACGATGCCATGCATCTACTAAAATCGAATAAGTAACCACGAGTAGATCGGAATCAGCGCAAGACTTACAGCACCACTGCCCTCCAACCGCAACCCAAACGTATGACCAAATACGTCCCCACCACCCGTCCACCCTCCTTCCTGTTAGAGCCTTCCATGATCGCTCAAGCGCCAACGCAAAGGCCTGCGCTGAAAAAAACACGACTACTTTCCACTCGATGCCTCGCCCCATAGCATACATCGCAAGCATATGGAATAGGCCGCTGGCAGTGAATGCACCAAGCACAAGTCCGGCCAATCCTGCTCTCCGGCCCGCCCGTTTTCCTAAAAAGAAACCGACAGTACGCTCGCAAATAAACGAAAGCGGGAAGCCGCCGCCGATAAGAAATGTTTGGCGAAGTAGCTGATGCCAACGACGACCCCAGAAATCGTGAAGCGATGTCGTGGTCATCGGATCTTCCATGACTGGAGGCCAAGCCGATGGTGACTGCCCAAACGAGACGCATATCATCGTGAGGATGCCGTACACCATGTTAAACCCCCCGATGAAAGCGACCCCGGTGGCAAAATGCAGGGCGGTAGACGCTAGCACACGAGGAACAGGAGACAGGTCGGGAAGGAAGATAGAGCCGCCAGACGGAGAAGATACCCCGGGAACAAGCTTAAACCCGGTATCAATCGCATCCAGTAGCAAAAAGTTGATGAGCGTAGTCCGAAGAGTAGATCGCAAAAAGGCGCTTCTCTCCAGGGATCGATGCTCAGGTGGAATGTAGATATCATTGCCTGTACCATAGTCCCAGCCGATCCCGCGCATGCTGCTGAGAAGCTCGCAAGCGTCTAGGAACCCGTCGCGAACATTTGTCCATAGGTTGGCGGCCTTGGGAGCACTCTTGCAGGTGACGTGAGCATTTCCGTTGGGTACCGAAGATTTCAACACGCCAGGTGAGACCTCATTGACCTTGAGCCGGCCTTGTGGGGCGCACGCAAACTCTACGGATTTCACCAGAGCAAACATGCCCCATAGTCCTATCGCCGATTTGACGTTTGATCATTAGTTACCGGACACCGGGATGATAATCAGCTCCGTGTTTAGGCTCACCCGAGGCAAAGTTATACACGTTGTACATGGGGTTCATCCATTGATAGGTGTACGCCGCACAAAGGGTCGACCAGACAGCAAATGGTAATATTGCCAGTCGAAGCAGCTGCGTCCTCGGTCTGCGTGCAAGGAACGAGAGAACCAACAAGGGCACGATGGGCAAGATTACGAAGGGAGAATTGGTCCACGTCAGGGGTATTCTGTCCTTTGGCTCTGGAACCAGCGCGCGGAAGAGTCCAAGTGCACTGTGCGGTGATTACTGAAGTGGCAGTACAGAGGTAGCGATGTATATACCTTGGATGCATAGCAATGCCCTAGCCAGGGGTCGTTGGCAGCGCTTGCGGTCGTGGGACGTGTAGAGTGTCGGTAATCATTTTTTGTGCTGGTTCGGACGCCGGCGCTTGTTTGTCTGTGCTTGATCACGAGCCGCTGACTCAGCATTTGCGCCACTTGACCCACCCTGTTCCTTATGCGATGTCCACCGAGGCAGAAGGCAAGGCCGCCTACGAAGCCGCCCGCAAAGATCTCGCAAACGCACTCACAAAGAGAAAGGACATAGACAAGCAGCTCGTACGTCGCCATCTCTGATTCTGCTGCAGTTTGACCGGAACAACAGCATGTTGGCAGGCAAGCCTCGAGGCGCAGATATTCTCCTTCGAAAGCACCTATCTCACAGAGACTATCAATTCTGGCGGGAACATCATCCAAGGCTTCGAGAACTATCTCAAGCACCCGAATGCTGCCAACCGGAAAAAGTACGAAGTAACCGACGGAGATCGCTTGTTTTCCAACAGCAGTGCGACATACAACAAAGTGAGTCCGTTCCGGCTTCTTATGAGTGTGAACCTGTCTGACGCCTGCATTCCAAGTCTCTCGGGATTCATGGAGATGGGGAGCGTGACGCAGACGAGGTGTTGACCGGCTCACACGTAACTGTCTCTCTGCCTGCCGCACGACAGGGGAGTGAAACGCGGAGCATCGACATGCGGCGCGACCGCGATCCGAAACTGAAAAAACGTACGACCAACCCGCAAAACGAGGAAGGGACTCCCCCGCCAGGCAATGTCCGTAAGAAGCGACGGATGGCCTCAGAAGACTAGATATGCGTCCTGCCCCGAGTCTGCGCGGGAACGGCCGGAAAGTTATGGGCAGGGTTGTGCTGGTTAGGCCGGACAGGCATTCATTAATGTTGTCGCAACGTACGGGCTTCGCCCAGGATGCGACGGAGTAATCCATGTCGTTCGTGCGACTGTATGTATTAACGCATGTCTTTCGGTACCATATTCAATCATCTTCTAATTTTTACACGCAATTCAATACGTGTCACCCTACTTGTCCAGCGCCGACGAGGACTACATGCTCAACCAGAACTTTCGGCCGCGTGTTGCGGCTCAGGTACCAAGAAGCCTCTGCACAAACCTTGTACACCCTTTAAACCTTGTTCCAATCCGTAACGCGAAGCCCAAAGCGTGTCCAGAGTGCTTCTCTCCAGAATCGGCCCATGCATCCACCACCTTATCATGAATTCAAAGAATGTAAAGTACCCGATAGACCTCGTGCCGCGACGTAGCGAGTCCCTATTCTAGTCGGGAGTCGGAGGGTTCTGTTCCCCTACGAGCATATCCGCCGGCCTGAGTCTTTTTTGCAGATAAATTACCGGCCGACTGCTTCGAACCGGCAACTCTACATGCCGTAACGACTGGGTAGAGTGTGCAGCTCCTAAGAATAAGACCCGAGAGTGGAAGAATAGCAACCAGGATAGAAGAAATGCGTCACTGCCAGAACCGCAGCCGTCTTGCTTTGGGTGACTGCGGCTGAAGCCGAAGCACGTGGCCAGTCGTCTCGCGGGAAGCTCTGAGCTACGTCGATATGTCCATCCACGAGTCAGTACAAGGCAGGAATAAGATTCGCGAGAGAAGACGAGAGCACTTCGATATCTTGACAGATCGCCTGAAAAAATGCAGGGAGAAGAGACCGCATGCATAACCGTATTCCACCAAAGCGAGACGATTCGGCCGAGCTGACACTGTTACTCATCATCTTATCAGAGACATTCCGCGAGGATGTGCATGCACACCAGTCAAGCCGAACCTCTCCTACGCGACAGATAGGTAATAAGTATATTGTCCGACCCTTTGAGGATCCAGACCAATCGAAGCCGGATAGCAAGTAGGTGTCGTTGACATGTCCATGGGGTCACAGGCTGAAAGAATGGCTACACATTAATCACGCTGTAAATGTGGTGGACGAAAAGTCTAGGGTTGGCAATAAAACCCTCACGTGATGAGCGGGGAGGCGAGTGAATTTGATGCAGGCAGGGCAGGTTGCAACTGAATTTCCAGCTCGGTACAATTCCATAATGACCCAGTTTTTCCATGTTACGATATAGTCAAAGTTATATTGGAGCTAGACTGACATCATTTGAGTCCATGGCGCTCCGCTCCACGACCCAGCCTCGGCATAGACTACAGCCATGATATATTTGAAGAGGGTGCCTTTTTTCAATTTCGGATTATTCTATCACGGCATGATCCCAATATAAGCAACCGATACCAATAGGGAGAACACATCCCGTATATAAGACGCGTATATTACCCAAGCTAGAATGCAACTATAGGAACCTGTCTTTTCTACGACCCTTTGCTTCTGTTTTTGTCTTGTAGACGCAACTCAATATTCCCGTCACGTTCGCTCGCATCCAGGGTAGTGCGTCTGCATTAATACCAGGACAATTATCGATGATAAGATTCCGAACCGGCGTAGGAGGATTCGGGTTATCGGCATTTGAGTTAGGCAAGTGTGCCTTGATTAAACGGACGAGCGGACCAGCCGTGAGTTCGCCAGTGCCGCTGAAATTAATGTCACGGAGGCGTGGGCACAAGGCCAGATCCCGTGTGCCAGGAACTGGGCGGGAAAGACAATTCATGATATCGTCATTCAAAACGCCACAATTCGAAACTTCGAGAGACTCGAGGGTAGGACTGAAAGCTTCTAGAGCCAGTTTAAATGTTGTTGAATCTAGGACGATCAGGTTCAGCCGCAGCTCGCGAATCGGCGGACATGTCTGCTGAGTTCGTCCCTCGAGAAGATACCTGAACATTGTGGCGACCGACAGTCTTGGTAGACTTTGAAGATCTAGGACCTGCAGATTTGGGAAGGCAAACAGGTGGTTTGGAACAGGGCCGATTGTACCAAGGCGCAAGATCTCTAGTTGCTCAACACAAAACGATCCAGGATCCTCCAGCTGCGGAATTTCTTCCAAGGTATAGCTCGGCATGTTGCGAGTCAAGTTTTGTGGCTTGATGATCAGGCTACGTAACTTGGGGGCCGCGTAAAGGATTTGGTCCAGCATATCATATTGGGACGAGGTCAGTCGGGCCATACCAAGATCGAGGTGAGTAACGTTGGCCAACGCAGCAAAATTGGGGCATATAGTCCCAACGCGTAGAATAATGCTTCGTGTGCAAGTCGTGGGCTCTGAAGTTTCCGGGATAGGATTTAGGCTGGCCAACGCATTGCTGACATAAAAGGTATGTGGGGATACAAGGGGCTCGTCATCGCTCAGAGGGCACACAAGGGCGAACGAATAGAGACTAAATGCAAAACCTTGTAGGGCTTTGTGAAGGGCGTGTGCGTCGACAGTATCACCCTCGATACGTAGATGCCTCCAACTGTCGGGATCAGTTCGACTGAGAAATTCGAGGACCTGCGGTATCATGTGCCTCCCAATCCCAATCAACGCCACAGAATACAAGGGGTGTCCATCCAGTCGGTCCAACCAAAACGCACTCTTTCGAGCAAACCGTTTCTCGGAAAATGACACGCTTTGCCAGAATGATGGTGTTCGGTGTACCAGATCACGAAGAGATCGGCACACAGACCCAAGCGTAAGAACAAAATACGAAGCACCTCGAGGTCCGGCCTCGCCATCAGAAGTATCCACAGCAATCTTGCATATATCGACTAGGAGCTCCAAAGGCAGTTTCTTCAAGAGGTCAACATGGTTTCGACGGTACGTCTCGGCTGCTTGGAGCCCTCTACGCGCGGTGGCTTCCATCTCGTCTAGTTCCTGCGTTTTACGAATGTACGAAGCGTCTGAAGCATTCATCCGCCGTCGTGCTTCGCTAACCATTTGTAGGCACCGGTCGTACTTGGGCATAGCAAGGAAGATACGCGCAGACCTGTAGTACCCCTAGGTCTAGATCAGAACCAGCGCCACATCAAACCATAGGCGACTTACTACATACCGATCCGGCTGGAGGCTAATGCACCTTCGAGTGTCTGCAAGTGCCTCACGGAGCTTTGAAACACATTGATAGGCGGCAGCCCTCGAATCGTAGACGGAGGCGTTGGTGTTATCCAACTCGATGCTCTGCAACCCGCGATATCAAAACGGCAAACACAACGCGAAACGAGATCCGACGTACCCGAGTAAAATGTTTTATCGCATCTTCGTGCTTCGACTCACGAAAAGCCTTGACCCCGAGTTGAAATGGCTGCTTCCATGTCTCGGGCATGTGTGTCTGAGCGGATATACGAGCACGGTTCTAGCTTGGTATATGCCTGCCAGCAAACGATCAAGCTACGCAGAAAACGGTCGCCGCGTAAATGAGTATCAATGTATTTCGCCGATTTTCTTGTGTAGACAGGGTATCGGACGTAATATTGGCCAAGAGAGAGATACGAACACGAGTCGAAAAGCGAGAAAGCGGGGGTGATTGTCTTGGTTGTCACGGCGCGATGCACACGTGACCGTGCGGCAAGAGCATTGCAGATCAACTCACGTGAATGGTTCCGTTGGTCGAGTTTCCTGGTCGAAATGCACGCTTGCAATAAAGCCTCATTCGGCACGATGCCGAGCAGTTTGTGAATCACATTCATCTAATTTCTCCAGGTCGAGGTCTGCTGATCGAGAAACAATTAGCCCGATAGTCGCAAATACGTTTTCAACCCAGTTGAGCGCAGCTGATAGAAATCCGCTCGGAAACGGAATACTGTCTTAAAGACATGTGTGCGGAGTAACCATGTTCTATCTAAGCGCGGTGATTTTGGTCTAGCCTATTCTATTCGGTGGTCTGCAGCCTCGGTGTGTATCCGATCACAAGAAATAGCGCGCAATTTCAGCTGCGCAAGGTGTGTAAAGATAGCCAGCAGCCATTCAAATCGGCTTCGAAGTTATTTGGCCATAGGATCCATTGGGTATTCTAAGAACCCGTGTCCCCATAACTCAATGTACAGGTTTATTTTTGACTATTCAAGCAACCTCAATGGTTTTATATCTGCAGCGTGATTTTATTTACCCGAGCCTATATCGAATTGGGATGGATACATCCTGTACTTCCTTCTAGTCAAGTGCAATCCATGGCCGATCAGACGCATACGTCCATGCCTGGCAGACAGCGGAGCACGAGTACCGAGTCTAGCACACTGACCACACATTCACATGGACGCCCTCCAAAACCGCACTGCCGGGGCTAACCAACTTGAAGGGAATCCGATTCAAGCAACCCCCTTTTTACACGGACAGGGTGATCATACTCTGTTGCTATCGTTCGTGGCCTGTTCCGCCATCACCGACCAGCGAGCGATCCGCCGCCCAGTCCGTGTTGCTTTACCAGTTATCCAGGGCCAAACGTTTTCCCTGTTCGCGATCTCTGGCAGAGGCCAGCATACACATCGGCTGGTCCAGCCATCGTCAGGAGGGCCAGGGACTCCCGGTCTAGGCCAGGAGCCCGACGGTGAAATTCCACAAAGTTTCCGCATCGTCATAAGTCCTCGATAAGGAGGCGAAGAGCTGCGTCGGCGGGCCATATTCAATCAACTTCTTGAAGTCCAAGATAAAATAAACGGCCGGCGTTTGGATACCGAGTCTACTCTTCGGCGCAACTTGCTAGTTCTTTTCCACAAATCAATCAGAACTTAAACATTTTATGACGACATACTGTTATCTTATCTCACCTCGGGGAGTTTGCCCAACCTCACCCTGTCAAACGTCATCTATCCAACCCGACTCCCCTTTTTCCAGCAAGCCCGCCAATCCCGACAAGGGGCACTGCCACCTGCTATAGACACACGAATTCCGGTGACCGAGCCCGCCGCCACTGACGCCATCATTTTGCATTTACCCCACGTTCGGACGATTCTGCAAAGGCTAACCGGCCGAATGAACGAATGAGTCCGCTTATCTACGAGCTCTCGCGGCCGAAATTCTCGTCGAATGTGTATGCGTGAGCCACACATTCATGCGTTTGCCCCAACCGTTCCGGCACCGGGTGAGCGAAGCGTCTATGGCCATGAAGCGAGGCCGATAGTCGGCTCATCCGACGACCAGTTTTAGATCGAGTTCAGGGTCGGGTGGTTGTGTGAGGTAATCACTCGCTCACCTCTGTTGGATAGAATTGACGGGGAAATATAGTTTGGGCCCTAGACATATTTGTCGATTCGAGCAGCAACGAACAAAGAACATAACGGCAGAGCGATTATCAATGTGGCTGAACCCGGAACCAATCAGTAATGACAGTAGACACATAGCAAAGGGCTGGGGGGTTGTTTGCGCTCGACGTATATTGACAACAAGGGTGTTTGTCAGTTATCGATTGTACCGAATAAGGAAGCTGCAACCCAGGTGTGGGTGGAACCGAGATGAATCACAGAAACTTTCAGTGTGAAGCGTTTGTCGTGGTCGAGATCGTGGCCTAGGCTGTGAGCGGGGGACCGGGGCGTTTTGTGTCAGAAGCGACAACGGTTGTGATGCGGGTGGGTCTCCAACGCATACAACCCACAGGCTTGAGACCGTAGCTCACGTCGAATATATTTATTCTCGCAGCGATTCGTGCGCATGATGAGCGTTTCTCGGGTGACATGGCCAACAGCTTCTAGCCCCAGGCCGAGGATTATGATAGACCTGCTCACGAAGGATCGGGGTGATTGAGCGCTGACCGAAACAGGGTAGGCTAGTCTGGGCACCGGTGGATGGACGATTGGACAAGGCTGAAGACCTAGACTTTCCGACAGCGGGTCAAACATAAGCGTGTGGTCATTCCGGTCGTCCACGCGTTATCGACGGCCCGAGGACGCGCCGTGCATCGTGCCTTTCCCAGCTCGTCGAGCCCCGCACTGCAAAAAATTTCAGACAGACCGATGACGGTAGTTGTGCTCGTCGGGGAGGCGAATGCCGTTGGATCAACTGTTTATCACGCCCAAGGCTGACAGGTGCAACGCGGGGGGCCAATGTGGGACTAGCGCGAGGCGACGTGCGGCGGAAGCCGTGGCCTGATTCGGGAAGCCAGGCTGGAGCTGGGTGTTGTGACTTTTTCGTTTTTGGACACGCGACAAAACTGGGGGTCTGAGCCGATTGTGCTGGCGCCAGGCGCGGGAGGGGCTGTGAGACCCCCCAAAAGAGAGCGCTCGGCGGCTCGTGGGAACGCCGACGTGGGGCGGGAGACGTGGTGCGACGCGGGCGGGGGCGTGTCGGGCGTGGCCGATGGGATGCGCGTCGTGGGATGGTAACGCCGGCGGGGGTCGGTACCGACGCGGACATAACCATGAGGGTCCGAGAGCCCTGTGGTTCGATGCTGGGAAGTCGATGGCGGGGATCGGCGTGGCCAGAACAGGCAATGCAGCGCACGATGCGTCGGCAGAGACATGCGCACATCGAGCGGGCCAGGGATCGTGTGGTGGCCAGGCTCCGCGGAGCATCCTGAGGATCTTCAGAAGCGACCCAGACGGGTGGGCCGCTGCGACCGTCATCAACGCCCCGCTCCCAAGTAGCCGACTGTTTGGCCGGAGTCTCGTGCCTGTGTGGATTATATAGCCACTGGCTCATGTCCCCCCACTCCGTATCCTCTCGCGGCTGGCCGGCCCACCACCACCATGCCCTGCACTCCCTCTGCCGCCGGCCTCTCCCACTCGTACATCTCCCAATGGGCCCACCTCACCGTCGCCCACAGCCCGCTCGACATCCCCTCCCTCGACCCCATCCCCTCGCCCGTCGCGCCCTCGCCCGCCCGTGGCCGCGGCCGCATGCGCAAGAGCGACACCAACGACGAAGACGAGTGCTACACCCCGCGCGTCTGCCGAAGGTCTGCCCACTCGCCCGCCCCACTCGCGCCTGTGTCCAGCCGAGCGAACATGGCTAACCCCGGCCGCACACGCGCCACACGCCTCGCGCGCTACCCGGCTGCCCCTCCCCAGCCGAACCCGACGCTCAGCTTTCGCCGCCTCGCCCACAAGCCTGCCGAGGCCAAGCTCAGCGCCGAGCACCGCTGCCCGTCGGATGTCACCAACCGCGTGCTCGAGCGTGAGCACACCACCACCACGCCCTCGCCCGACCTCATCTTCAACATGAGCCCCGTCCTCGGCCTCGACGGCCCCGCGCGCTCGTACCGGGTCGCCTCGCGCCTCAGCGGAGAACCCGAGGTTTCGGCCGACTGCGAGATCGAGGTTCCCGTCAAGCGCGTCGAGCGGCTGGCCATTTCATGCTCCCGGCCGTCGCGCGAGTCGCCTTTTTTGTACTCGTACACGCCCCATTTGCCCGTGCCCGAGCCCCAATACGAATCCTCGACCGCGTTTAGCACCTCGCGCGAGACATCCGATCGTGAAGAGTATGGCCTGTCCCCAGCATCGGCTACCACAAGCGCCCTCGTCGACGATCTCGCAGAGACCGCAGCCTGCTTGATTGAGCCGCCCATGATGCCGCGCCTCGGCCGACTGCACGCCAAGTCGGACCCGCTTCCCACCCGGGTCCCGTCGACGTCGACCAGCAGTCGCGCACAGCCTATTCCCATCCCCAAGCCATCCCCGCGCGTGCTCTCCGACTATGGGGGTGTCAGTGCCTCGCTCGCCTCTCTTCCCTCGGCGCCTGTCCCTGCTCCCCGCTGGGCCAAGGCCCCCAAGGGTCACGCACGCGCCGACCGCAAGCCTCGTCGCGAGGCGAAGCAGCCCCAGCCCAGCTCCCAGGCCAAGGACGTCACCGACGAATGGTGCGGCACCGCCGATGCTGTCCCCGTCACCGCTCATGCCCCCGTCCCCGTCCCGACCAAGCGCAAGAAGCGGTTCTTCATCGCTGGCGTCGGCGAGTCCTACGACGGCGACATGGATAGCGAGCTATCGTCCTGGCAATGAGATCTGCCTTGCCTTTTTTGGCACTGGTGAGTATTTTCTTCATTGAAAATCAATTTCATAGATTGACGTCCGAGTCGTAGGTTCAAACACGATGGGCAGCCCTGTACATCCCACATCCTAGACATCTTGCCGATCCGCATCGCACCCCCATTTCAAGACCGACTTGTCAAGCCCGCCACCGCCCTCTTTCCTATCTGCATATACACCGCCGCCACTCACTCTCCTTGTTCTTCTCAATCGGAAAAAACCGCATTCGACTCGCGGGCTCCCCTTTTTTATTGTGTTCGTCTTATGCTCTGTTGTGTGTTATTTCTTCGTGTGTCGTATAGCCATCGTTTGCTGTCTCTTGATTTTTTTGGGTCCGCCGCATCTGTCACCAACTGTACTCATAGAACTCTCTTATCTCTGTTTTCCCTATATGCACGCTCTCTCTGTCTCTCGCATTCCATAGAGCATCGGTTTCGGGAGTACTTTATTTTCATAGACCAAATGCTATTTCATAGACTTTGCCCTTTTCAGACTTGGGTTCGATCTGCTAAATATTATCCGCCCGAGATCTTGCTCTGGCAGAATATGGCAGAATGAAGTATGACCATTCGCAGGTGTGTCATGGAGAGAGACCCTTGGTGCCAACTCCACTCTTCGCTGAGAGCTGAGTGGAGCATGTGGGGAGTGGACAGGTCTCGTCAGTGTTGCTGTGTATGACAAGAGTGGAATTACAACGCTCGCGGAGCACTGGTTCCTCGTCATCACATTTACGAGTCAAGAGGCCTGGGAGCGGGCGGCGCAACGAGATCCGTCGTGGCCCTGAACCATAAATTTATTGGGCACGGCACCAAGGTCTCGTGCGATAAATTTACAAAGGCCGGGGTTGCTACTCTTGGAAGCGCTACCCGCGATCAATTTTCGAGGTGCTCTAGGCAGGCCGGTCTTATGAGTTGATCAGCAAGTTACAAAGTTCAGTTGATCAGTTTGTATTCTAGCGAGGTCTAGATGGTGGGGAGGGGGAGTACATCTACGCGGGAAAATACCTTCATGCGGTCAAGGGGAAGATAGACGATAGGAGCGGGAACACGACAAGGGATAGGGGAAACTAGGTGTGATATGGTGTGTTGCGGGGAAAGGGAAAGCAAGGGACGACCAGAAACAACACGGAATTCGCCGTGCGTATGCGGAGATAGGGCATTGTCTAGTGCGATAGTCGACACTCGCTATGACGCCATCTGGGGACTTGTTCAATTGATAGACATCGCAGTCTCCTCGAGGATGCCCTCGGGAAGAACGTCCCCGGAACGTGCGCCGTCTCGGATCGCGGCACGAAGCAGACCATACGCCCGTTCAACATCGTCGTTTACGATGATCAAGTCAAACGCCCCAGACTGTCAACCCAGATGTGAACACGATTGGCTTTACGGGTGCGGGGAAAGCGGGCGCGGGGGAGGTCGATGACAATCTGATCCTACACATACCGCGGCGTATTCCATCTCTGCTTTTGCTTTCGCTAGCCTCTTGACGATCGTCGCTTCGTTCTCTGTCCCTCGTTTTCGGAGTCGATCGCCGAGTGAAGCGAGGCTTGGTGGGGAGATGAAGATGTACAGACAGCCGAGGTGCGCGTGGTCGCGTTTGATGTTGGCTACACCGACCGTATCGACATCGAGCAGACACGTTGCACCATTGACTGATGCTTCCTTGATAGCCCGGACAGAGGTGCCGTACCTATTCCCATTCAGTCCATGAGCCAGGGCAAAAAAAAAAGGACAGAAGGGCAACTCGTACGTACAATGTATCGTAACTCGTCGTGTACTCTGCGAACCCACCCTGCTTCACCAGATCCATAAACTCGTCCTTTGTCACGAAATGATAAGCTTTGCCATTGACCTCGCCGGGGCGTGGCGAACGCGTCGTGTCTGACAAGCCCCGAAATGAATTAAATTAATTGAACTGAAAAACTCCGACGAAAACGTAGCTGACGGGAAACACTAAAGTTGTACTGCCCCGGAAACTCGTCCTGGAGCTTTTTGATCAGTGTGGATTTGCCTGCTCCCGACGGGCCACAGAGCACGACGGGTTGAGATGTGGACGTGATTTGGGTCGAGGGAGCCATTTTTCGGGGTGGATATGTCGAGAAGCGGGGGTGGTATAATGGGTGGCGACTGAGCGGGAGGTTGCGGGAAAACACAAGGCGAGCGAGGGGACGGTGCTGGGCTGGCAGATGCATTCAGTCTTGGCGCCTAGACGCGAATCCAATTTCAGTTTATTGGCACGTGATCAATCCTTTTTTTTTGCATTCATATTTAACGTCCTAACACGTGATCAATCCCAGGATTGGAGCACTTTGCCTTCCATGTGCCTTCTTGCGGTCATCATACTAATGTTAAATTTCGTGTATGCTACCACACAAACACACTGCGTCCATATCCATGAACTCCATGTTTTATGCTTTTATTTATTGTGTTGCCCCCACCCCCTATATACTTCCAAGTTACATTCGCGAATTTAGAAATCGCCTTCATAAAGTTACCATGAGCAGAATCGATCTGATCATACATAATATAAAAAGACTAGTCTCTTCATCACAACTAGATCAAAGGCTGGCCGCACCACGAAAGCAGGTTCCCACTGCTAGGCTCTCACAGTGTTGATGGTGTTGAAATGAACATCTTCGCCAGGAACTCCCTCGAGCGCAAACAATTGCCTCCGTATCCGTCCCAAACCACGTTGAAACAACGTAAAGTGACTATTAATTTTAGCGTGTGATCATGGCCTTCGATTGTCAATAGTCATACTTTTGAGCTATGTATTTACCATCTGTAACCGAGGGTAGCTATTTATACGACCCTTCCCTTGACCTGCACACCACTAACGCCCGACTGACGTCAGCACACGTGTGGGGTGGCTAGCCATTAAAGAACAACGAGACTGTTCAGCGCTTGTCAGTCAAGCACGACCGCATCCTACTACCTCGCTTGCTAAACTTGAGACAGGGGATATTGTTAGTAGAAGAACAGAGTGACAATTCGATAAGATCTGGCCAGAATTAAATGTCACTGCGGGACGAAGAATCAAATAACGCCGTACCCAGGCCCTTTGAGGGACTCTGGGAAGGCGACAGCAAAATAGTCGTCGGGATCGATATTGGAACTACCCAAAGCGGGGTCGCTTTCTCATTTTTACAACAGGGTTGGTGGTTTTATGGAATTATTTCCTACCGGTTGTGGCTGACACCTTCGAATTCGGTACAGGCGCCAGGCAAACCATCCACCGCGTGATGCAATGGCCAGGGCAAGAGGCATCAAACGTCTTTAGCAAAATACCCACCCTGGTATGGTATGATACTGAAGGAAAGGTACCACAAGAGGTTATTGGACCCAAGCGAACACTCATATCCATACTGCCAGGCTGTTTCATTCGGTGCTGAAGCGGCATCTCCGCAAGCAGAGGAAGACGCAGAAGACAACAACTGGAGGCTTGCCAAGCACTTTAAGCTTCACTTGCATCCCAGCGATATGAGGGCTCGTCATGATCTCGAGCTTGACCGTGAGTTTACGTATTAATAAAAAGGAAGCTGGTGGCTCAATGTTCCTAGCTCTCCCTGAGGGCGTGTCTCTTCGAAAAATATATGCAGACTTTTTAGGCTACCTCTTCAAGCATACTCGCTCATATTTTGAGCTTCATATTGTGGATGGTGCGTTGATCTGGGAAAACTATCACACCAAAATGGAAATCGTGATTGCGCATCCCAATGGGTGGGGTATACGTGAGCAGTCGTTTCTTCGAGCAGCCGCAGTTGAAGCTGGCTTGGCTTCTCAAGCCACTTCAAGAAATAGGATCAAGTTTGTGACTGAGGCCGAGGCATCAGTTCATTATTGCCTCTACCACACAAATCTTGATAACCGGCTTCAGGTGAGCACTGTTTTGTTGTTGTGTGGACTATAGGTCTGACTGGTTGGGTGTTTAGACCGGGAGTAAATTCTGCGTATGTGACGCTGGAGGATCTACGGTGGATACAACAGTGTACAAGGTCGTTGCAACTCGACCGACATTGAAGATAGAAGAAACCAAGGCTTCGGCATGTAAGTATGCAAAAGCAAATCAAAAATAGTGCTTGCTGAATCGTACCTATCCGTCCCATAAAGGTGTTCAAGCAGGCGCAATATTTGTCGACTATGCAGCCGAGAGATACTTGAATGCTGCGTTCGGAAATGCTTCGCTTTCTCGAGAGGAGATTCACGACTACGCCGTACGAGGAATGAAGGACTTCGAAACCAACGCAAAACGGAACTTTATCGACCCAACGAAAGAGCAAAAGATCGAGGTAGCTGGGCCTCGCATAAATAATCCCTCCCTTAGGATTCGGCGTGGTAGAATGGCTCTCCCTGGGCGAGTTTTATTATATAAATTAATCACCTTATTTCTGACATATTGTTCAAGGGCGGTTGTCAAGTCTTTCTTTGATAGCTGTGTACAGGAAATCGTGGATAGTGTGGGGCAGCAAATCGAAGGAATTGATGTTTCGGTAAGCCGGGCAGATCAATCTGCGCGCATATGCGCTAAAGGAGCTCCAAGAACCTATTGCTAGTCGGAGGATTTGGAGATAGTCCCTTCCTGCGACAGCAACTAATGGATCAATACCAGCCTTTAGGCTGTCAGATAACCCTCACGAATGAATCAGCGTATGTTACAAACATCAGATTATACTCAAAGGGGCGTTGAAACTGACGTTTGCGATAACAAGCTCCAAAGCAGTTGCTGATGGCGCACTGATTTGGAATAACATCAGTAGCGTGACCGGTCGCGCGCCTCGTTTCTCGTTTGGTGTTCGCACTACTGAGCGCTATGACGCCTCGTCTCCTGAGCACCAGGGGCGCAATGTTTGGTTCAGTGCAGCAGGTCATCAAGTCGTGTCCGGCCACTGGTCACAGATAGTTGAAAAGGTAGCTTGCCCATGTTTCTTTGTAACACGAAGATCACCGAAATATATGGCAGGGGGTTGTTCTTGATATCGAAGCAGTCACCCGCCGATCGTTTCACAGAGACTATCCCTCATCAACCCCAGATCTTGAAGATTTTGAGACAGGGCTTTACTCTTATTCTGGCGAGGGGAAGCCAAGGTGGATCAACGATAGAACAGGTAACTAACTGGATTGTATTTTGCTCCAGGTATTAATACTTCGTACCCAGGCGCCCTTCGCAGCAACTTCCAAAAGTCGTGCACCATTCGCGCCAACCTATCTAATCTTGTTGGCGCACTCGAACGAAGAATTGGACTACAAGGGAGGGAGTACTGGAGGGTAAACTTTGACGTTTGCATTCGGTTTGGGGGAACTGAGCTGGAGGCCTTCTTAGAATGGGAAGAGGACGTGAGTTCGAAGTACATGAAAAGCTCACAATCGCTCATAATCCTAATCAGGGCATCACTCGCACGGGAGAAGTTACAATTATACCTGAGTGAACAGATAATATATTTATCGCGCTATCTCAGCATTGATTGTATGCACGGATTGTCAATTGAATGTTGTCACAGTAAAAAATCACATCCTGGTGAAAACGTGCCGCAAGCTATTTGAATGAGGCGCCGGGAACGAAATATCTATTTGGATGCTGTCACTTTTTATTGGATCAGAAGTGCAGGCATTTGGGTCATTCAACATCAATCAGACAACGGATGCGCCGATGAGTAATCTGGTGTGGCTGCCTATTCTCCTCAATGTGAATTGATATTGTGGTCCAACAAGCCGAAAGGACGGTCGGCTGCCACTTCCCCAGAATCGGGTTGCATTGGTGTTTCAGACTGGTATGTGACTAGCAATTGCATCATGACATAGTTTAATACCTTCTTCACACAGCTATCTCTTACCTCTTTCGTCAATTAAGATTATGCTTTAAGACATCTAGCGGGCACTCGTTGGCGCCATGATCTTCTAGCAGGGAGTGCTGGCATTCACAATACCAGCTACCCTCGATTTTGTTTTTAGTAGGGGGTTTCAATCTACCCATACGAAAATCCTCGCTCTGTTGACTCGCCTTTCTTTGCGTAATCAGTGTTATATGCGCGAGTATGGCGCTCGGTCAACACGTGATGTGATTGGTGGCTACCGATCATATCAAGATCACGCCCCAACAGTCGCTTCCCTTGCAAACCCTCAATCGTGAGATGACGCACACCGGCATACCATTAGAGAGAGAGCGTGCGATATGGGAGGTTACATGGATAACCGTCTTTGCAGGGGCAGGCCAAGATTTATCAGCACTCGCCAATAGATATGATGCATGTCATATTGTAGCGAGTCGGATCATATTCGACGCGTGTTATATTTGGTCATACCGGGATGTGGGGCTGAAGACTCGGAGCGGAATGTATTCGGAAAGAACCTGGATTCGTATTGGGCTACCCTTACCACGTGGCTCCGTACTTCACAAAAGTGGCTACCTCTTAGTCATCGCCTCGTGGCCAGAAGCCAACTGCTTTAGCCTTAGCCACGACTACGAGTTACTTGTGAACAAAACTCACAACTGCAATTCATTTGAGGTGTATGTCATAACAACCCGCTACCTGTAGCTCTCGACACAGGATTTTGATTCCAATGATTGTCAAAGTATCTGTATAGTTGGATATCAATCAAAATGGCATCTACGCGGGGATCCGTTGAACATACTCCGAGACCATTGCGCGGGCCATGGGAAGGAGAAAACAAAATCGTAATCGGGATAGACATTGGGACAACACAAAGTGGTGTTGCATTTACGTATCTACAGAAGGGTAAGCGAATGTCCTACTTGAATCATAGATAGTAACACTGCTCGGCTATATCAGGCGCGAACCAAATTGTGCACCGTGTAACCCGATGGCCCGGTCAAGAGGCTCAGGCTCAACAAAGCAAGATCCCAAGTATAGTTTGGTATAATTCTGGAAACAAGGTAGAGTTCACCCGCAAGTCCTCAGGACCACAATTATCATACTGCCGATACGCAGGCAGTTTCTTTTGGAGCAGAAGCTCTATCTCACGAGGCGGAATTATCTGCCGAAGATCAAGGATGGCGTTTAGCCAAACATTTCAAGTTGCATTTACATCCTGAGGACATGAAAACTAAACATGAGTTGAAACTTCGCCGTAGGCCCTTGAGTTTGTCGATTATGTCTTACTAACTGACAGTTACTTCATAGCTTTGCCTGTTGGAGTACCTCTCCGACAGATATATTCGGATTTCCTTGGCTACCTTCTTCGGCAGACCAAACAGTTCTTCGAGGAGCGGGTCCTAGACGGTGTATCGGTCTGGGACAAAAACCACAGCAGCATGGAGGTTGTACTTGCTCATCCAAATGGGTGGGGCATTCGAGAACAGACGTTTCTGCGATTGGCAGCTGTTGATGCAGGTCTTGCGGAACCTGCAAGCGCCTCATCAAAAATTCGTTTTGTTACTGAAGCGGAAGCGTCCGTCCACTTCTGCATCTATCACACAAGTCTTGGTAGCTGCCTCCAGGTGTGTCTGTGTGTTTGCTTCCGGGTTTTAGCTAAAACTTGCGATCCAGCCAGGAACAAACTTTGTAGTTTGTGATGCGGGCGGATCGACTGTCGATACGACGTTATACTCTGTTGTTTCAGCACGCCCTGTACTTAAGCTTGAAGAGAAGAGAGCCTCTGCGTGTATGTCTCACTAGCAGACTGCCTTCTTTAACTGACCATTTCTGTAGGTGTCCAGGCTGGAGCGATTTTCGTCGACGATGAAGCAGAAAAATATCTACAGACTATGCTCAAAAGTGCCCAGCTTTCAGAAGAGGACGTTGAAGAATATACGAAAGCTGGTCTTAAGGATTTTGAGGGATTTGCGAAGCGAGCTTTCAAAGACCCGAGCGCAGACTTAACTATCGCTGTCGGCCAGTCTCGATTTAACAACTCGGCCATTAGAGCGCGTCGTGGTAGGCTGACTCTTCCTGGGTGAGCCGGGTATCCTGACTGTCATGCTGTATAATGACCCGCATCCTCGTCGCAGCTCAATAGTTAAATCGTTCTTCGATATTTGCACAAAAGAGATTCTCGGAAGCGTGGATCAGCAAATTGATGGTCTGGACGTCCCTGTAAGTCGAGCAAGTTACAGTCTTTTGCATACTAACTGGCTTCAAGTATATACTGCTAGTGGGAGGGTTTGGCGACAGTCCGTTCCTTCGTGAGGAATTCAAGAGGAGTTATGATCCCAGGGGGTGCCAGGTTACTCTTACAAATGATTCTACGTGAGCGGGTTTTATTTAGCACTAACAGCTTCAGTGAAATGTCATGCGTGCAGTTCCAAGGCCGTTGCCGATGGGGCGGTTATGTGGAGTACTCTCAGCAATGTTTCGTCCCGCGCACCTCGTTTCTCGTTCGGTGTAGTGGTTTCTACTATGTTTGACCCCGATGATCCCGCCCACCTGAACCGAATGAAAACTATAAGCGCCGACGGGATCCCGCGAGTCGTTGGGGCATGGTGCCCAATTGTGCCAAAGGTATATATTGCCCCACTGGAATCGGAGTCGCTTAATTTGACCCCCATGTATCATATTTACAGGGAGTCGCAATGGATGCAAACGCAGTGCGCCGTGAAGAGGTCCATCGTTTATACTCTTCAGCGAACCCCAACCTGGAAGACCTGACCTTAACCCTATTCTCATATTCCGGGGGTGACACACCGGACTGGGCATTAGATGAAGACGGTAGCTATTTGACTATGGTATTGGTGCGGTGTGAAACTGAATATTATACTATCAAGGTGGCCTGGGAAGCGGATTCAAGAAATCGTGCACCGTGACCGCCAATCTACAAAATCTTAGTAGCGCTTTGACGAGAGGACTGGGATTGTTTGGTAACACATATTGGAGCTTGGGGTTTGATGTCTGCATCAAGTTTGGAGGTACCGAGCTACAAGCTTACCTGGAGTGGAAAGAAAACGTAAGTCACTCTAATTCTAAAGGAATAATCTATTTCGGACGATTATTTTCTGACACTTGTATCTAGGGCATCATTCACACAGGGCCAGCAACCCTCATATCAGAAAGCACTGTCGACCTGTGAGGGCCTTTTGGGATAGTGAAGAAAAGCAGAGCGTTTGAGTTACTCTGGGTGTTTTATATGTCACTCAAATATAAAGCCTGTCAAATGCCTCGCAGCTAGCAACATGAAAAATGAACAAATAGTTATCTCTGGAACCGGCGATAGGCATAGGCGAAAAGGCTGGGTTAAAGTGGTGTTTCCCTATAGCGCTTCCTGCAGAACTTGAGTCCATTATATGTCACCTCGCACTGATCGCATCGGAAGCCTCAGTATTCGTCAGAGCGGCGTTTGCCGGATGACTAATCCGCGTTTGGTTTGTCCTGTGGCTAACCCTTTTCTAACTCCATCACGTCTTGAAGAATCGAGTTTATTTTGGTGACAGTCGGGCGCGAAAACTAATGCTATTTTGATCATGTGAGGAAGAGTCTTTTTCAAGTGGCTTAGCTAAATTTTAACTAACGACTCGATGGCGCAGTCGAATAGCCGACCCCATACATCCGCAAATTTAGTTGACAATCTAGAATATGAACCCTTCGTCTATGAACCCTTCTCCAAAAACATTCCATGGGAGTTGGGATGGTCCATCAAAAATTGTCTTGGGTATTGACATTGGGACTACTCAAAGTGGCGTTGCCTTCACGTACCTACAGGAAGGTATGTTTCTACGAGACATCAGATAGCACGTTCCCGTCTGAGAACACAAACGAACCAAAACAGGTGTCGAGAAGTCAATTCATCGCGTAGTTCAGTGGCCCGGTCAAGAGTCACAGAACCAACAAAGCAAGATTCCATCCATGCTTTGGTATGACGCCAACAATAAGGTGGGTTTTTAACTAAGGTTTATATTAAAAAAGCGCTCACAGAGATATCCTGAGGCTGTTTCAATTGGCGCAGAGGCGTTGACACCTCAGGCAGAAGAAGACGCTGAAGATCATCACTGGAGGCCCGCCAAACATTTTAAGCTTCACCTTCACCCCGAGGAGTTGATAGCAAGGCACGGCCTCGAAACCGACGGTAAGCTGAACTGAACCGTAGGGGCTAAAGCGACCTATGATGGCTATATAGGACTGCCGGATGGTGTAGGGATTTCTCAAGTCTACACGGACTTCCTTCGCTATTTACTTCAACATACGCGGACGTACTTCGAAGATCATATATTGGATGGCAAGCATATTTGGGAAACATATCAACCAAAAATGGAGGTGGTTCTTGCCCATCCAAATGGATGGAGTATTCGAGAGCAATCTATACTTCGGTCCGCAACTGTAGCCGCTGGTTTCGTGGATGGTAAAGACGCCGACTCTAGAATACATTTTGTTAGCGAAGCGGAGGCCTCGGTTCATTTCTGCATATACCATACAAACTTAGGCAGTCAATTGAAAGTAAGTTAGGAGTCGACAATCACCTACATTGACCGACTTAGGGCTATTCAGACAGGCATAACGTTCGCTGTGTGTGATGCCGGGGGCTCGACTGTCGATACTACCGTCTACTCTGTTGAAACAACAGCCCCTCTTCGTCTGGCGGAAACCCGAGCTTCTGCTTGTGAGTTAGACAGTATCTAGTGGTTAAATTTACCAACATGGCTCTTGTTTTATAAAAGGCGTTCAGGCTGGTGCCATATTTGTTGATGCTGCGGCAAAGTCATACCTCAAGCAAGTACTGAAGAACGCTGAAATTTCTCCTGAAGATGTCGAAGAGTATGTGTCGCGGGGGGTTAAGGATTTCGAAAGTAATGCAAAGAGAGCGTTTCGTGACACTACTGCTGGCGATCTTAGCATCGCGATCGCCGGAACTAGGTTCAACAATCCATCAATTCGCGCCCGGCGCGGTCGGATGAACGTGCCTGGGTATGTTCGTCCTTTTTCTTTGAATAGGTCGTTCATAAACAATATTACAGGGATGCTGTTAAACGGCTATTTGACTTCTGCATAGACCAAATCATTGGTAGTGTCGAGTCTCAGCTCGAATCCACTGCTGCCTCGGTGAGTGTTGTTGCAATTGAGGACAACTGCGTTTGGGGTAACAACGAATGCTTCATGCAGTATATACTACTGGTTGGAGGCTTCGGCGAAAGTCTATATCTGCGAGAGCAGTTAAAATCGCGTTTTGAGCCGAGAGGGTGCCAGATTACAACCACGAACGATGCGACGTAGGTACATCGGTTTTTATGCGTCTAACCAGACCTTATGGTGGATTAGGTCGAAAGCAGTTGCTGATGGCGCACTTGTCTGGTTCTGTTCGAGTAACGTAACAAAGCGAGCTCCTCGTTTCTCGTACGGAATCGAGATATTTGTTCCGTACAATTCAAGCATTCAAGCCCACAAACGTCGTAAAACTATTTTCTGGCCGAGCGGTCAATTTGCTCGCGGTGGGTGGTCACAGATCGTTAGCAAGGTGGGTCTCTAGAGTATATTATTGAGTTATCTAAGTATCCGTGCCCGAGCGTAGGGCGATCCAATCGACTGTAATACGGTGATTCGGCGGCCTTATTACCGCGAATATTCCAGCCCAAACCCGGACTTGACACGTTTCAAAGAAGTCATATGGTGTTATTCTTTATCCGGCTCACCTGAATGGATGAGATTCAAGCCAGGTGTGTCCTAAATATAGATTGGGCGGGTTCATTCGAGATAATTACCTAGCGCGCAGGTTCGCTAATGCCTGGATTCAAAGTCTGCTGCAACATTACGGCAAGTTTAAGTAGCTTACTGCGCATCTTAAAGTCGCATAAAACTGCCAGCGGCAGTTCATACTGGAGTTTGAGTTTCAACGTCTGTATCCATTTCGGACGTACTGAACTAGAGGCGTTCCTTGAATGGACAGAAAATGTACGTGCACTGCAGCTCAAGCGAACCCAGAAGTATAATACTGAGTGGCCCAACTCAGGGGGTAGTTCACACTGGACCAGCTAGAATTGTTTCTACCACGGAGCTTGCATGATAAACCGAATCATGAACACATGCATAATAAACACGCCGTATTCTATACCTCTTGCTGTAATATCACACGCAGTGTATTACAATTTGATATAGATATTTTGACCCAGTACGGGCTCTCGGTTATGCTCTAACTTAGAGTCTAAACCGCGTTGATGCAGCTAGTTTTTATGTAAACTTTGCGCGACATCCCAACACACCCAATCTAGCGGATTACTCTACTAGATCTACGGTGAACTTAAACCCCCAAGTTGTCCAGAACTCTTTCTAGACATGATTAATTGTGATTCAACCTTACACGCTTCCCACATACGTTCACATGACACCTAAGTGGACTTACCAAGGATCAACCACGTGGTGGGCATGTCAACAACGGGTAACCTACCGCCACACCCCCTTACCCTACCTAGCCACAATAGACCCATGTCGGATGTCGCAACCGCAAACCAAGAGAGTCTCAACGCTACACACGATGAGCAAGTAGCGCCCGACCCCTACACTGATACTCCTGACCCTACATCGTCGCCTTCAAAAACCAGGCAACATCCGATGACCGTTTTGTATGCCCCCCCCCCACTCTATTCTTTCGGGGTCTGATATGCCTTTTTCCCTCGTTAGGATCATGGGCCCGGCCGGGTCAGGGAAATCTTCAGTGAGTATCATTTTAATTAGTCTCGCGTACACCACCCAACGCCGTTTTCCTGGATCCACTTTTAGCTTATCAATGCCGTGTGTGAAGAGCACGCAGATGTAGCTGCCCCCGGGTCCAGTCCGCGCACCACTAAGTTTTGGTTCCATGAGCTTCGGCTTGCAGACCATTTGGTCAGGCTTGTTGATTCTCCTGGATTCGATGGGTCGCCTAGCAACAGTAGGCGAGTCCTCTCGAAGCTGGTGTTCTACCTCATGAACTTGTAAGTGATCGATTGATCCATTTCTGTCGATAGTCTCATTTGGGTCTCGGTGTAGTCAACACAGCCCCCGTCGCCTTTCTGGGATCATTTATCTTCACCCAGAAGGTAATGATCTCAAAAATAGTAACCTCAAAAGCGATATAAGTGGACTTAAAGTCATAATTGGTGAAAAGTGGTTGCCCCGTTTAAAAATGTTGTTGTGCCCAACCACACGCAAACAACGGTCAATCCACAGGCCACCCTAGCCCTTCTAGCTCCCGATTCTCCTTTCTATGACGTCCATCTGGGAGGCGCTGAAATACTCGCTATGGCGTTGCAACCTGAAAACATCAAGCAACTCCTGACCACTTGTACGTCATTACCGGGCCAGCTGCTTTATGTCCAAGAACAAATATTAAACAGGAGGATTGGAGACATAAACGAATATATTGACGGTATCTTCAATCACGGCCCTGGACGATCTTCCTTGCAGCAATCACCGCGGTCCCGTCGACGCGGAAATCACACGACGGGCCGCTCCACGAGGACCGATCCAACGGAAGTCATTCATGAACGTACTCAGCAACTGGAGCGTGCTTTATCTGAGCAGGAGACGGAGGTCAAATCCCTTCGTGTCCAACTCGAACAAACTCAACTCGACTACGCGTCACTTCGCTCCGAACTTCAGCTTAAAGATAATACTGAGCCAAGTAAACTAGTTCGATCTCTCGAGGTCTTAAATCGAAGTATTGAAGACTTTGGGCGCCATGTGGCCGAGCATATAGTTGACCAACGTATTCCTCACTATACCGACGATCATACTGCACTAAAGGCTTCGAATTTGTCAGAACTAAAGGCGATGTTCCACCAAAGCGAAGGGGGTTTTTCGTTGATCATGTCTCCAACTGGAGAAGGCATGCAAACAGAGGACTTCTTCGATCTCGCCGTTCGATCTATCGTCTGCCACCGAATCCATCAAGACATATTTCTCCCCTTTCACCCGAACCTGGCTAATTCCCCCAGTAACTTATTCATACAGAAATTATACGGCGCAATTCAGAAGCAAGGTAGGTTCATCCTGTTGAGATTTTTTGCCGTACCACCTAATAGCACTATATTAGAACACCCAACGATTGCATTTAGGTGGAGAGCCAACGCATTCTTAGGCCTCTGTGAAGACTGCAATCCCGAAAAAGTCCGCAAGCTCATTCAACAAAGTACAATTGAATCCCTCAACAATCTTGTGTCTAAATTTTTTGATGATCAAGCAACCGTGCTTCTGGAAGCCGGACTTGAAGAAGAATTAGAGGCGCTTGTAGCGCTTGCCTGGAACTGGAATCACACACTCAAAGGCGATGTTGTGGTTTTAGGTGATTTTCAGCCCACAGTTTTCGAACACGCGGTGCCATTCGACAACAACCAGATGGCAGATTTTGAACCCAATAGGAAAAAAGCACTTCCTAATACCGCACTCTGTACCGTAGGCATGGGGTTAAAATCATTTCGCCCCAAAACTAAGGGCGGACCCTGGGAGGAAACAGTCGTGTATAAAGCACGTGTGGGAACCGAGTATATCTATGGCTAGGCGACGTATTACAGATGTGCTTGTTTTGTGTGCTTGCAATGAATCATGACGGGTATTTGCGTAACTTGAGTAGCGGGAGTGAACACGTTACGCTGTCTCTCTGTCCGGTTCGACGATGTTCGTTTAGGACGTTAAATACGTATTCAAAAGAAAAAAAGGAGTGAACACGTGATGCTGTGTAGAATCCGACACCGTCGAACCAATGGTGGATTTACTAGTTTTAACTTCATTACGAACACGTGCACATCGGTAGCCACTTGTTATTATTCGAACAACGCAGATAAATACATAAGGTACAGATAGGTTGTCACACGAGATTTGTTGCTCCTAATTAGGCTACATCAGGTTACGCACAGATGCGTCGGCAAATCACTCCGGCGCCAACGAGCGCGCGGATTGATCCGTAGGATAAATCACTATCAAAAGCGTCGGTTTGACCTCACGAGCGCTCCTGATAACTGCGCTCGTAAGCAATCATGGGTGCCCAGGAAACACGCATAAATGAGCTGTTGGGAGGACTCACGAGTGCTCATCTAGGTTGCTTCAACAATCACTCAAGACCGGGGATGGACGTTCATGAGCACTAGGGAGGCCGGGTATTGTGTAGCTAGACGTCACGGACAACGTACAGATTGCGTTGGACAAGGGAATGTATTTAGTCTACCGTATGTAAACAGGAATATACACGAGCAATAGGAATAGGTTTGACAAAAAAAATGTAACAAAGAACAACGACGCGTTCGCGCTATGTCGAACAGTGTCGTCAATAGTCTAAATAAGTGACGAGCGCGGCGGACTTACGAAGGATCAAGGTTGTCCAATGGTTCGCCAGTGGTTGACAAGGAAGTAGAAGAAACGGTTGTAATAGTGGTTGAGCCAGAAGTAGAGACTAGTATCAAGCATGTCGGGGAACGAGCTCAGATCGATATCGAGACGCGTCAGATCCGGAGCCAGGTGGCACGCAGCGGCAAGGTCGAGGGCCGGCAGAACAGCTGTGCAGCGTTTACCGAGGCGACGCAGCTGAGAAAGCGAATGCATGGCGTGGTAGGGGGATATGGCATGAGAAAAAGGCGTGAATAGTTCGACGTAAACGAGCGGATGGGGATAGAGTTCTTCGAAGCCACGGGGGAGGGCAAAAATGGCACGGACACGGACAGCACGATAGCCTTGCGTCATACAGCAGATTAGCGGCATGAGACGGATCGAGTGGCTAAAGGCGGAACTTACGATGGAGGCCCGGTCTCTCGCGATGCTCCAGGGCAAGAGCTACGTCAAACGAGCTCTCTTGGTCACCACTGGCCGGGCGAGAGCGAACGACATCGCGCCTCGGCCATTCAGGATCGAACGGCAGAGCGTCGTGCCGGAGGTAGAGTCGGTGCCAGAGGGGATATTCGTGGTAGGCGGTTGGGAGGAAGTTGGTCGGCAGCTTCCGAGAGCCGTGCTCATTTAGGAACGTATGAAGGGCCGAGACTAGATCAGTCGCTCCATGATTGGCAATGATGTCAATGCCCCTGACTCGGCCGCATGTCGGCTTCAGGGCAATCGACAACGTGGGGTTCGGATACACCACATGTCGCCTTACATCCGCTGCCGTTTGCATGTGAGCGGGGTAGTGTGTTTGCTCCTCGTCTTCACCCTCCTCCTCGTCGCTCTCCTCGTCATCGTTCTCACGCTCTACGTCTGTAGTTACACTGCTATCGATCCCGACCGAGTGCGCACCAGGCTCCCCACTGCCAGCCACCTCCTGTACTGGATAGAACGGGTCCTCATCAAACACAACGTGCGACCTTCGTCGGCTGCCTCCACCTCCTGCCACAGACCCAAGGTACGCGTTAACCCTCGCTCGTTGTATCCGTAGCGCCTCGTAACGCTGAAGAAACTTGATCATTTGCGGCGCAGGGCGCACCTTGTTCGAAGCACGCCAGGCCCGTTTGCTTTCGATATGGCTGTGTTCTGGCGTCTCTGTGCTGAAACCGTCGGGCGTTCCCATAGCACGTGTATCGGGGCCGAAGTGGGATAGCATGTGCAGCTTTATTATGAGGTCAAATCGTGAGTCGTTCTGGAACACCCCCATTTGAACTAGAACCGATTTGTACTTATGGATATCCTCAACGGTCTTCTCTAGCCGAACAACGTCGTCCTCTGTCATGCGCGACGCCTGAGCCCGATAGGTGAAGTCGAGCAGTGCGCACGCGAGTCGGACAAAGGTCTTGTCCCAATGCTGGCCATCAAGACACACTATAACCGGTAAGAGCTGTTTTGCGGCCTCCTTGCTCTCGCGTCCAGTCCACTGCTTCAGTCGGCTAACCCCCTGCCTGAAGTGTCGCATTCCCTCGGCTCTCGGCATGAGCATGAAGCCCCGATCAACACGCTCCTCCCCCGCTGCCGCTGCCGACCACTTGAGGAGATGGCGTGTCATTCCTTGGTGCAGCTGGTGCAGCAGGTCCGGCATGAGGGACGCGGCGAAATCGAGATGCGGTAAGTTCGCCCACCACGGCCAAACTGGTCGGTCCCGCAACTCCAAAGTGTCGGCTAAACCCCTCCCTTCCCCTTCCAGCCAGGAGCGTAGCGCATGGAGGGTCTCGCTGTTCGTACGCGGCGGCCCGAGCTTACCGTCGCCCTCGTCGGTCTTCAAGCACTTTGCACACCGGTCTTTCATAATCCCCGCCATCTGGGCCTGTTCCTCGTAATCGAGCATAATGCCGGCCACGATTGGGTAAGTTCTTCGATATCGGCCGTCCGGGCATATAACCACAACACCTTCTTCAGATGCGACCCGTAGCTCTGCGAACACCTCCTCCAATGCCCGGTGGACAAGTTGCCGTTTCAAACGGGAGCGCTCCTTGTTGTTGGTGACGTTCGCGAACTTGTCAACTGGGAGGTAAGCCAATAACGCAGTAGCACGGCTGCTCAGCCTTCGCCTTACTGACTTGTCGATATTTGCCAAGGTTAGGTAGACAGGATAGACCGTTTGGCCACCAGACATAACAGACAATTCGCTCCTATCAAAGGATACTAATAGGGGCACAAGTGTTGCGTACTTGTCAGGCATTCGCTCCTGGGTATTGTTAGGTAAGCATCCCGTGACCTCTGACACAACACGTACTGACCTGCATGTCCCACCACCACTTGCCACTACATGATTCTCCGTACACACGGCATTGTCTATCCCTGGCCGTCCAATCCTTACGCGGCGCGTACCGTATGTAGCCATCGAACTCTGGGTTTGCCATCAAATCACGGAACGTCTCGACCACGGATCGTTTGAAGAGATACGAGTCATGCTTGCGACGCACGTGTTGTCCGATCTCGTTTAACCAAATGTCCGAAACATCCCATAAAGGGCCATGGGGTAATCGGTCGATATCGGCCATGAGCTGCTTGTTGTTCAACCACGGGACAAATCCCTGGTACTGGCCGAACAGTAAGCACATGATTCAACTTGTCTTATGACTAATTGGCTTACTAATCGACTCTTCAGATGGATGTCTCGCCCAATGTTCGTAAGGCCGGTCGTCATGAGGAGTTCGGCCGTATCAAAGTAGTCCGGATTGCCAAGGTTCCCGGCCCGAATCATACATTGCTCTAGGTCTGGGATTTGCGCGATCTCGTCGTTGATTGGCGCCCCCGCACGCGGATCAGGAAACCTTTCGACGAAGACCAAGCGACGTGAATCGAACTCGAGACCGCATGTATCGCCCCTACGTGCCAGCAAGACGTCTCGTGAAGGTATGTCCTCAGCTGGTTGACCCGAGGGCGGCTGATGAGGAGTGTTTCGTGTGGGTTCAGGTTCAGTTTGGCGTTCGGACGACGTCTCAGGATACGGGAGTTGGAATCGAACTCGTTTGAGTGCGGTCGTTAAACGAGAATCCCTCCCGGTATGTGATAGCTCGTTGCGCCGAACGTCAGCTTGCCTGCAGCCCTCACTGAGTCGAATATGACTTGCTCTTCCAGACTCCGAACCCAAGACGCGCGGGCAGTAGAAACACGGAAACCGGCGGCCTAAGTGGTGAGTAGGATCGCGAACGTATGGGCCCTCGCTAATGAACTTTTGTGGTCCTCGTATGGCGCGATGGGCTAGAGCTGCGTTTCGTGGCATTTGGGACGGGGTGTATAAGGACTGAACGAAGACGGTACGAGTACGGTTTGCGTTGCTGCAACTTGGTACGCACTCCAAGGTTCTGCCTAGCGCTGTGACCCACTAACAGATTTTGCAGAGTGCCGTGTGGTGCCGTGACCCACACGTTTGCAACGATGGGAGTGTGCCGCCGCCGCTACCCCTGTAAGAGGCAATGGGATGCGGGTGAGAATTCCGACTTGGACTTTCACCAATCCGTGTAATTATGGCATGTTTTTACGAAGGTCGACCGTCATGTGTGCACCGTCGGAGGACTGCCGATACGTTCCAAGTCTAGGTATAAACAAGGCCCACCAATCGGCTCTCAGCTTGGGTTGTGCGGACTATCTTCCGGCTGTCTGCCGAACTCCCACTTCTGTGCTATCACTACTTAGGCCTCGCGCGGTATTAAACTTGGGAAATTTGGGTGAGTGATGTTGACCGCAGGCTAAATTAACGTTATTTTTGCGCATTTACTTGTTTGGGCTAACGGAGGCATATATTAGGCTTGATCATAATGGGACGTCCCGACCAGTGGGAAACGTGGCGCGGTGCGCGGGTACGCACAGCCCAACAACGGCCTGGGCTTGGTTCAAGCTGGTCCAGTGAGCCTTCTCATCCAATCATAATCTTGGCCGTGACTAAATCAGCTCCAGGGCCACTGTGCCTGGATGATTTGCCGAGTTGAGCTGGCCCCGCATCTTATTTGTGGCGTAAAATAAAGTTTGATTTCATCATCTTGCTCAATACTCTTGCGTTTCGGAACGCGGT
Organism: Ceratobasidium sp. AG-Ba; assembly: GCA_016906575.1. NCBI lineage: Eukaryota > Fungi > Basidiomycota > Agaricomycetes > Cantharellales > Ceratobasidiaceae > Ceratobasidium > Ceratobasidium sp. AG-Ba. The sequence continues at coordinate 2,535,164 of CP059614.1, forward strand.
TTGTTCCCTTGTTGTACTAAAACTTACAAAATCTATTCTTTTTATAGCCTAGTAGCAAAGTATAGCCATCGACCAGTCACTGCCGAACACCCATCCTTCGCAAAAACCAACATTCACTCATCGAGTTTGAGGGCCTTCAGCCAACAAGTGACATGTTAACTTTGTCTAAGCCACTGTTACTTACCAATTTGTTGGATTTCAGGTCAGCATTCGTACGTCTGCTGTGGTTTGGACGGCTGCTGCCTCGTCAACGGTCAACTCAACATCGCGCGGTTGACTGCCGCGAGTGTACGAATGTACAAATTTCTTCGACAGGTCAGTACCTATGTATCTTGTATAGCGTACATGATTGTTAATTTGATTCGTTTCTCACAGGCTATGGTCATCTTGCTGGACCTACTTGAATCATCTAGACGCATATAGCCGCTATTTCTTGATTCACGGGTATCCAATACGTCACAAATCGAGTACGTTCCATTTCTCCCTCGCATCCTGACTTCACCGCCCATCCGATTTGTAGGAATATGGTTCAACAGCACCGGGTGCGCGACGAACATCCCACATCTCGGTTAGTATTGGTGATACGCCACAAAGGCGCAGCGGATATTGGCCCCTGTGTGCCCACCGATTGGTGAGTAATAGCGTTAGCCGTGCTGAAAACCTCTAACCAAATTCACAGTGTGGTCGGAACTCACTCGCCCGGTGAGCACGGCCCGAATACCGCGAACAAACAGCTTTGGTCGCATGCAAGCAAAGAGAGGACTTGCACTTTGGGCTTTACGCTCGCAAAGTCCTTTCACCATGGGACACCAACGGCTATATAACCTCCTCCCTTTGCCTTCGACTCAACCATCTTCTCCTGCATGCCTGACTTCGATATAAGCAGCACTCGCACTCGCATCTCTGAACTCGACAACTCTCAACCCATCTCACTCTATTCCGCCGCTGATTCTACTCCCGAACCTGAAGTAACTGCATCGGTATTTCGTAGCTCTGCTGCTTTGCTTCACTACTAACACCCATTTTCTGTAAGGGCATTGCTCGCGGTCAAGCCTTGTACGACAACCACACTCCAACTCCCGAGAACAAACCAAAGTCGACCGCTCACTCCTACTTGCTGCGCACGACTCGACACCTTACCGAAAAGATTGCGCCATTCAGTACGTACATCTCTTTCTTTTCACTTTATCGATTCTTACAATCTGCCAGACTCGACTATTGCCAAGCTTAAGGCAAAGCGCGCGAACCGTCGATCCACCAGCAAGAAATCCTCCAATGGAAGCCTCAAATCCGCCACTTCCCGCCAATCCGCCACCACCGCCTGCGACTCTGACGCCGAACCAAGTGGCTCACGCTATGAGCATGATACGTTGGGTGGGGCAACGGGTAAGGTCTATTTTTCGCTCCGGAATGTCCATTACTAATACCATGCTGTGAGATGGACCCTCTGAAGGGGGAGACGAAGCTGACAGTGGACTTCACAACTCGAGTATGCAAGCCGGGGGTAGGGTCATTCCCGTTGTTTAAGATGACATGTACTTAATTCAGCTTTAATTTAGCTTCAGGGCCCGGAGCAGCAAGCGGTATACCGCAAATTCCTCGATTTTCTTTCAAGGAGCCGCGCGTGGCTGCTGTCGAGGGACTCAGCATACCATCACGGACGCCAGGCGATGCTTCTCGTGCGACAAGCCAACGAGTTGGGGATTCAGCTGAAGCTCCCGACGATTTTTGGGACTTTTCAATTGACCGCGAGCGCCTTGAACGCGACATCCGCCGTTACCAAAACGCCGATCCCGAACACCTCTCCCAACTGCCACCCCAAACCCTCAAGGCAATCTTCGACGAAATCCTCCAAGACCTCTCCGCCCGAGCCCGACACCCAGCTCAAGGTTCGCCGGCTTCCCAACAAGCTACCCAGCAAGCTTCGGAAGGCTCTCAATCACAAGTCGGGCAAGTCGGGCAAGTCGGGCAAGTCGGGCAAGTCGGGCAAGGCGGGCAAGGCGGGCAAGGCGGGCAAGGCGAGCAAGTCGAGCAAGTCGAGCAAGTCGAGCAAGTCGCGCAAGTCGCGCAAGCGGATGCCCCGGTATCGCACAATTCGTGGCAAGCAGGTGCCGACCGTTGCCGCCGACCTCAAGGACCGGCGCACACCGTACGACCTCCGCGGCAGGCGGTTCAGGTAGGTTTCACACTTGGATGCTGATCGACCGGTCTAACATCTTAAATAGGTTGAGCGAATCGGACATGTCGCTGTAGGCGGTGGCCATCATTTGAATCAATTCACGGATATTAATCGTGAGTCCGTGTGTTCCACTTGTTCAACTTATATTAAGCCCAGTCAAGGGCCTGGCCAACTACACACCAATCGCAACACCAACCTGAATACCGACCCGAATACCGACCCGAATACCGACCCGAATACCGACACCGAATCCGAAACCAACACCGACACCGAGCCGGAAACTGAACCCGAACCTATAGTCAAACCTATCACCAACCCCTCAACTCTGCATGCAATTCTCAATACGACATCCAACACCCCGTCGCCTCTCCCCAGCGTCCACCAACCCTTCGACACTCAAACCCGCAGACCGCTCGACTCCTTCGACCATCGAACTACGAGCGAGATTTTGCGCTCACTTGGACGGGCACCCAACGGAACTCTACTACAGGAGTCAACAAGTTCGACCTCTCTCGGCCAGCCTCCCGCTTCGCGCAAGTCCTGCCCGCCGCCGCGGCGCTCTCGCAATGGTGCGGGACCATCGCGCCCTCGTGGAACCGCAAGCCAAGAGTTGAGTCGAGCACGTCGGGCTTCCAAGACGACCTCGAATGCCCCCGAACCACCCAAACCCAAACCTAAGGCCAAGGTCCCTCCTGCCATGGCTCAGGCCTTCGATCTTGCTCGAGCTCGATATCGGCTTCGACTTCGGCTTGAGCGTGAGCGACGCGCCAAGGAGGATGCCCATTCCAACACTGCCCCGACTGCTCCAGCAGAGCTCGAGTGGGCCTACCGCCCTGCCCCGCCAGAACTGATGGAGGACGATGAAGAGGAGCGGGTGGCGGCTGCGGCTGAGGCCGAAAACCGCACTCCGGTGAGTTTCATTTTGAATCGTTATCTTTTTATATTTCTTCTGATACTATCTACAGGATTCTAAACGTACCCGTAAATCGAAGCCGGCCGCTCGCGACGTTCATGGGAATGAACGGCACGTGTTGACAATTGCGAAGGCCCACCTCTTTGCGTTCTCCGTCGTCGAAGGGGCATGGCAAACTCGTGGTCTGATCACAAACTGGGCCAACGCCATTTTCCAGCTCACATGGGAGCAGGAATACCCGGACCTCTGTTTTGAATCGCCAAGTTCTCGTACAATCCAATGTGTAATTTATTTCCACTACAGCTTCTTAGGGACGTGACTTACACACATTGAACAGATGGTCAACGCCCAGCCCGCCTTCCGAGGGAGGACCAAAGAGGCACTGCGGCCATTCACGGAATTTTACTTTGGTTTCAAGAAACCCGCAACCTCTCCCGAGGCGATCGCACATAATATTGAGCTCGCCCGGAGATTGCTACCAAACAGTTTCCACTGTCTGGTGCGTGACATCCCAGATATACAATTTTTAATTACTCACATCAATTGTAGTCGTGCGACCCCCCTTATGGCCACTATGAGAGCGATGCGCTCAAGATGGCTATCGCAATCGTGCTCTTTGGCAACCCAAGCGCGGTCGGAGTTGTTTTTCGCGGCTACTACGAGCCTTGCCCTGACACGGCCGTTGCGTATGTTCTCGCTAACGTTAGTAATGTTCATTCCCTGTCTATATTAGCCGGCTAACTTTTAACTCGGCGGCAGATGCAATTCTCGATCGAGGAGTACCAGACAGGCAAGTTCCAGGCTCGGGAACTCAACGCATCCGATATGCTCAACAAGTACGTCGCCCATCTACGTGGCTTGAAGGCAGCGCGTCGTAAGGCCAAGGGTCGCTTCAAACGTCTAGCGCAGGAATGGTTTGACTTCGGATTGTGAGTCATATTTCTATCTTATGGTATAAAATCATTCTAACTAGTTTCTAGCGAGTACTCTGGCGCTATGGAGCTCGAGGACCCGTTCGACCAGATCGTCACTCAGGCGTCGGACGTTCGCCCTGACACCCCGACGACGGAAGAGTCTGGCGAGCACGATTATGTCCCAGAGCCTCAGCGTGATGAGCATGTGTCGGAGCTCAACGAGGGCGGTCGATATTCAAAGCGTGCAAAGGGCAAAGGCCGTGCTTGAGAGTTTTGCGAGAGTTAGGTCTTCTATCCACTGTTTCTGCGACCAATTTTGAGTGATATTGAACCGGTGACGGACAAGATTCGTCATCCATACTGAAACCGCGCGAACAAGATTCGTCGCTTATTGCCTGTTTTCTCAGTTTCTGTTCTTGTTTTGCATGTGTGTGTCTCGCCTTATGTTTCTTTGGTTTATCTTTTGTCCAAGTCTTGCCGTGTATCTTGTTGTGCACGGTTTATTGCGCCTGAAGTATAAACGATTGTCGCTCTACTCTATTGGTCTTGTAGTTCTTTGTCTCGATTTTATCCCACAATTCGCTACCGCGATCTGTGCATATATCTTGTCTTCTGTGGTGACTATCACGCTTCCTGCTTACCTCGCCGACTTGGTTATCCAATGATGAGCTTGCTGTGTTTTGGTGTTTGATTCACTGTTTCATACAATAGCTATTGAACAAACTTGCCTTTGTCAAACGAATGCACGTAGTTACATCGGTGTATAAGTCACAACTGCCCGTCGACTACAAGACCTTAAATCAATGGCTCGCAACCAATCGTGACATTGTTAACACAACCCATCATCAGATTGAAATGCACGATTGTCGTGCCTTGTCGGTTACAAATTAAAACGAGCCAGACTATGGCCCAGATTATTCTCATCTAACATAGCTGGTATAAATGATAGGAGGCTACCGAGTTTGGCTTGAAATTAGTAACATCCACCTATAACTCCGGGCATCAAGACATTGGCTCGTCTTAATACGCCTGAACAGGCACGCACATCGTGTTGGTCGGTCAGTCGTTGTGAGCGCATCAAGAAACAATCTTCATGAGCGCTCGAACTCACATCAATTTTGAGTGCTTCCGAGCACTCATTCACCCTCAACTCCCACACACTAGAGAGTAATCGTGAGAACCGAACTCGTGAGCGCTCAAACACGTATGCGGATGATCGCTTGTGACCAGAGACCGGCGCTTCTGACCGATCCGTAAGGGGGGGGGTTAGCTCCTCGTGCTTGTCCGCTGATAATCGCTCCAAACTGCTCGTGAGCGCGGGCCGATTTGGCAGAGTGGCCTCTCCAGATGCTGTAGTTAGCGAAGTTCTCAAACCATTTCAAGGCGTATGGGACGGCCCGAGTAAAATAGTAATTGGAATTGATCTTGGGACAACTCAGAGTGGGGTGGCTTTCGCTTTTCTTCAAGAAGGTCTGCTCATGACCGTTCTTATTCGTATCGGTGACTGATGTTCCAGTACTCGTGAAGGTGCAAGCCAGGTACTCCAGCGTGTCACGCAATGGCCAGGACAAGAGGCTCAGAGCCAGCAGAGCAAGATACCTACACTCGTCTGGTATGATGCCGATGGAAAGGTTTTAAAGTATTACATCTACCGCCGAATGAGGATTTCACAAGTTTGTTCTTATGTTAGGCTGTCTCGTTCGGCGCCGAAGCACTATCATCCCAGACTGAAGAGAAAGCTGAAGATAACGACTGGCAACTGGCAAAATACTTCAAGCTCCATCTTCATCCCAATACTCTAACAGCTAAACAAGACTTCAGACTCGAACGTATGTGTTGTTTCTCAAAAAAAAATTCCTTCGACACCGATGCCAAGTCATTGTAGCTTTACCATGCAATGTAACACTCCAGCAAATCTATTCAGATTTTCTCGGATACCTAATCAAACACACTCAATCGTTTTTTGAAGACCGTATTATCGATGGGAAGCAGATATGGGCAAATTATCAACCTCGCATGGAGATTGTCATAGCTCATCCAAACGGATGGGGCATTCAGCAGCAAATGTTCCTTCGAACCGCGGCTGTCGGCGCCGGACTAGCCCCTGCTTCGACAGCTTCCAAACAGATTCGGTTCGTAACAGAAGCAGAAGCGTCAGTGCACTTCTGCATCTACCATACAAGCCTCAATATTCAACTCGAGGTACGAAACGTAGTGATATCAATTGTGATACTTTCACCAACCTTCAGCGTGAAGGCTGGAACTAAATTCGCTGTTTGTGACGCCGGAGGATCGACCGTAGATACAACAGTATATTCTGTTGTTGCATCAGATCCAATTATGAAGCTCCGAGAAATTAGGGAATCAGCTTGTGAGTGTTCATGCCACCAGGTTGAAATTTCAGATGCATCGTGTCGGATCTTACTCGTGCGGGGATAGGTATTCAAGCGGGGGCTGTCTTCATTGATGCCGCAGCTGAACAATATATCAGGGACACGCTGGTCAAAGCGTCCTTAGATGAAGAGGATGTTAATGACTACACAGGGCGAGGTGTTAAGGACTTTGAACGATCCGCCAAACGAAACTTTTGTAGCCCCGAAGAGGATAAATCTATTGAAATCGCTGGATCTAGGTTCAATAATCCTTCTATTCGAACTCGTCGGGGTAGAATGACAATACCGGGGTAAGAAATTCAAGATCTACAGCTACTTTTACTTATTCTTCTTGAAAAATACTCAGGCCCATTGTCAAACTGTTTTTTGATCCCTGCGTCAACGATATTGTTGCAAGTGTAGACGAGCAAATCCGAGAAGCCTCGGTTTCAGTAATTCAATCAATTGCCTCATTTAAATAACTAATCTCATACCATGCGACTAGTACATCCTTCTCGTCGGAGGGCTAGGAAATAGCCCTCTCCTCAGGCAAAGGTTTAGGCAACGGTACGACTCACAAGGGTGTCAAGTAGTCCTCACAAATGAATCTACGTAAGCGCTGTTATCTATTGTTCGTAGAGGTAACAGTATCACTTGACGCTCCACAAAGTTCCAAGGCGGTAGCTGATGGGGCTGTAATATGGAGCACTACATGCAGTGTAACTGGGCGAGCCCCCCGCTGGTCGTTTGGTATCGAGGTCGCACGACGGTGGGATCCGCGTTTCACAGAACTCCGAAGACGCCAAGCTTTTACTTGCAGTTCTGGCCATGAAAAGGTTCCCGGAGGATGGCAAATGATAGTAGCAAAGGCATGCGCTGTTTCGTCGAGGTATTGCCTAGTATCCTAACTTGTTTAGGGAGCCGTGCTCGACATCAACACAATTAATCGGGAAGGTTTCTCGGAGATATTTTCCTCGCCCAATCCAGATTTAGGGAACTTCAAACTGCCACTTTTCGCGTATTCGAAAGACGGAATGGTCGAGTGGACACGAGATGAAGAAGGTAAATAAAGGCAAGCACCAATATAAATCTCTACTCAGTGATATTGTAGGTGTGCTGCTGGATGGATTCCAGTTATCGTGCGCTGTCAGCGCAGATTTAAGTGGCTTAAGGGGGGCTCTTGAGCCCCGAATTGGCGTGCATGGAACAATGTATTGGCGTTTGTATTTTGATATATGTATGCGCTTTGGTGGGACAGAGCTGGAGGCATATCTAGAATGGGAAGAACAGGTACATAGCGCAACACTATATCTTAGTCTGTTCTGATAGGCTGATATAAATCACCAGGGTGCTCTGCGTCGGGGAACAGTTACAATTGTACCTGAATCGGTAGAATAATGTCATTCTTGTATTTTGTTCCGAAGTAATATAAACCATTCCGAGCGAATAAAGCTATGGGGCAAGCTACTGTATCTCCAGTCGAGCTAGAGAATGGATGTCGTATTCAAACCAGCGAAATGCTCATGAATCTTATTTCAGCGGGGATACGCTGTCACGACCCATTGGCCTAGTCGTGGCATGCCATGCGCCTCGGCAGACCGACCCAGCCCCTGAGCCCTGGGTTAGTGGCGATCGGGGTTGCCACTCGAGTGTCACGTGATGTGCACTGCGACTAATACCACCTTCGTAATGCTCGGAGTGCTCGAGTCTTTGGTTGCCAACGTTTGGGAGAGAGCTTCTCATTATGGTTATGAATCTAAACCTCGAACAGTAGAAGATACTGAAGATAAACATCTCGAGTCAATATTACGTTGGAAACAAACAGGACCTAACGTTGCCCCGATTCAGCAAGGGCCAGTCAGGATTCTGTGAGTCTTATCCTTCTTTGTTAAATGTCGTTATGAATACAAACATGAGAAGTGTTCTTGGTCGTGTCGGATGTGGAAAAACATATGTGCGTACAATAATCAACGCTTGCTCAATACTTCTCCCAATCTGATTGTTCGTCTAGTTGGTGGAGACCGCTTGCTCCAATGAAGGTTACATAGATAGGAGCGACGTAAAAAGAAATACAACGGTCGTCTCCTCACATCGGGTGACTCTCCAAGCGTCTCGAGAACATCACTTCAAGTTGATTGACCCGCCTGGATTCGATAACATGTCGATGAGCAACTTTCAAGTATTTTCTAAACTTGCAGACTATTTATCGTCCGGGTAAGCACCCGTGCTCATAAATCTTGTGCATGATTAGAGCTTGCAATATAGACATCGAAAATATCATGGCATCACTGGAATCATATACATTCACCGTTTAGGGGATCCTATCGAAAGTAGAACGCTTACGCAAAGTATGCGTGTCATCTCAGATCTCATTCTCGGAGAATCTGGTCTTTCACGTCTCACTATTATGCTGGTCCCAAGCAAGCCACAGACACATTCTTCGACCTCTCCTGCGCAAGATTCATTGCGCGAGACAATTTTCCGTGGAGCCTGTGATAAAGGTGCTAGGCTTGTCGAAGTACCTATAGATACGACAAGCATCGACACCATATTGCTATCTTATACTTCATGCAGCCCGATCTTGCTTCGTATCCAAAGGGACCGCATTCGTAACCCAGCTTTTGCCATCGAAAAGCAGATCGAAGCGACCCTGGGGTACGTGGATATAAACTTGATCCAGCCTCGAATCGATGAACAAATTAAACGGAATGTCGATCCGCTTGGCAACAGAATTCGGTTCCTCGAGAAAATGTTAGCAGAGAAAAGTTCTCAACTCGCACGTTCATCGAAGATCTGCAACCAGCTCGAGCAGCAGCTAACGCGCAGCAAAGGAGAAGCATCTAACTTTCACCAACAGTTGCAGCAAACACAGAGCGAATATGCTTCTCTGCGATCTCAGCTTCAGCTTCAGGAAAATATTGAGCAGAGCGATATCGTCCAAGCGCTGAAAGATCTGAACCGCGATATCGAAGATGTAGGCCGATTAATCTCAGCACATCTGGTGGACAGTTTCGTCGAAAAAATCTTTGGTAAGGATTTGGGCGACGTGACCGCCCTAGACGCGCGACAGTTACAAGAACTCAAAGCATTGGTTGGCCATGTCGAGGGCAAGTCGTCCTTGGTCGCTTCATCAGATCTTGTTGGAATGCCTGTCGAAGACTTCCTCGACTATGCAATACGATCTATCCTCTGCAGACACCTTTGGGGTAGAATATTTTGTCCCTTCCACCCAGGGATCGATGCATCCCAGAATACCATGATCGCTTCCATGTACGAGGACATTCAAAACTGTGGTGAGTAGCTCGCTCTCTCGTGGCATGATTATTCTCAAACCGTAGTCTTTTAGAGCCGCAGGCTGTGGCAGGCAAATGGCGTGTAAATAGCTTTAGAAGCATCTACAGGGATGAGAACTCGGACCTGACACCTCATCACGTCAACCGCATTACCGAAGAGCTAGTAAATGAGGTAATAACCCCTCTGATCACATACTTGTTTGGCGAAGAGGCGGGAGCTGGGATGGAAAAACAACACTTAGAGCGCTTTGTGCAACTAGTCCAGACAGCTTGGAACTGGAACTGTATGCTGAAGCAAGAAGTGGTTATGCTGGGAGATTTTCGTCAAAGCTTCTATTCTCCTCAACACACATTCGAGCCCCGGCTCATGGAGGAGTTCGAACCAAATGCGGGCTTTCGCCCAACGACCATCTTAGGTACAATAGCCTTGGGGTTAACCGCCCTTCGTGCTGTGGGTGGTGGGATAACACCAGAAGAGACTATTGTTGTTAAAGCCACAGTGGCCACAGGGAGCTTGTATGCGTGATTACGGTGTGTGAAAGAGTGTAGCCTGTGATAGCAGTAGCCGATTCGTTTCAAAACACATTCACTCAACTACTCATAGGCTAGAATTCGCTTTCCTTCACGTCTGTTAGATCAATTAACATCAAACTTGCCGTGTTCAGTTGGTCATTTTCCGCTCCTCGCTGGAATAGCTTGGCCTAGTAGAATTTCAGAAGTGAGACGGGAGAGTAGCAAGTATTTTAACATGAAACAAAGACGGGAAATCGCATGAGCTTCCTGCGATAGATCAAGTAGTCGCATTTCACCCAGCACTACTTATAGTAGCCCTATATCGTATTAAATACAAAACTGAACGGAGAACATCCAGGCTCACGCGCTCGATTTTCTGCACTGGTTGGCCATTCACGGATGTTGTAGTAAATTTGATTACTATAATCTGATTAAATCGAGGTTGATACACGCTTAATACAGCTGGATTATATGGCGGCAGAACCCTTCTTATACTTGAGCCCGCAAATGGAACCTTTTCTTGTGGAATGCTAAATAAGCGCCGCCACCTGATGATAAACAAATCTACACGTATTTGGTGGCTAGTCCGTAAGGGCACGTGCCACCATGAGTGCCAACCACAAGGAACCCCTATAGGGTTTCCGTTGCCCATCCCTACTGTTTGGCGTCTGCTTTCTCAGTGGGCTGGTAGGAAGGACATACTGAACCAATTAAATTTCCAGGAAGTGCTATGCCGGTACCAAATATATCGATTGGTGCCCTCCCGAAGCCCTTCCAAGGTACCTGGGATGGTGAAAGTAAAATAGTTGTCGGGATCGACATAGGAACTACACAAAGTGGGTTTGCCTTTTCGTTTCTCGAGAAAGGTATGTTCTCATATGACAATTTGCGGTTGGGTTACTAACGCGATTGGATCGCTCAAGGCGTAGTCCAAAAAATCCATCATGTAACAAACTGGCCAGGACAAGAAGCAGCGAGCCTCCAAAGTAAGATACCGACTGTGATATGATACGATCAATCAGTCGGGAAAGGTGTTATGCATAAACATCCTGAGAGAACTGCCTCATTAACATATTGTGTGACATGAAGGCTGTCTCCTTTGGCGCTGAAGCAGTATCTTCGAAGGCGAATGAGGATGCCGAAGATAATGGTTAGCAGCTCGCTAAACATTTTAAACTACACCCGCATCCTAGCGATACGAATGTCAAGTATGAATTGAAGCTCAATGGTAAGTGAGTTGGTACCGAGATAAATACAAAAATGACACACTTCCTACAGCGCTCCCGACGAGCGCAAGCCTTCAACAGATTTACTCAGATTTCATGAAATATCTCCTCGAGCATACTCACTCATTCTTCGAGGATAGGATTATGAATAGTGCACTCATATGGAACAAGTACCGAGCTCGGTTGGAGGTGGTGATTGCCCATCCCAATGGTTGGGGTTTGCGCGAACAAGCATTTCTTCGGGCTGCATTCATCGATGCTGGCTTCGCCTCGAACCCGAACTCCCATCTCGTCCAGTTTGTGACGGAGGCTGAGGCATCAGTTCACTTTTGTATCCATCACACAAATCTCAACAGCTCTTTGCAGGTATATTCCGAGCTTGGATGTTATGCCTATTTTGATCATGTTTCTGACAATTCCTCTCGTAGCCTGGCGCTAGGTTTGCGGTCTGCGACGCTGGAGGATCAACCGTGGACACAACAGTATATTCTGTCTGTTCGACTCGTCCAATTCTGAAGTTGCAAGAAACCCGAGCCTCAGCTTGTAAGCTATTCTTCAGTTATGTGCTGTTTACATGTGCTTTTGGCCCTAAAGCTGGTATACCTCGACAGGCGTTCAAGCAGGAGCTATATTCGTAGACTTGGCAGCAGAAAGACACCTCCATAAAACGTTCAAAAATGCGCCTTTGAGTGACGAAGATATAGAAGAATATACAGCTCGAGGTGTCAAAGATTTTGAGAGTGCTCTGAAGCGGAACTTTCGAGACGAGTCAGAAGACAAAAGCGTCGAAATCGCAGGCTCACGATACAATAATCCAAACCTAAGAGTCCACCGGGGAAGAATGGCTCTACCTGGGTAAGTCTTATAAATATTTATGTTATACAAATATATGACACCCGATAGGACACTCATCAAATCATTTTTTGATGTTTGCGTGAACGACATAATCTCGAGCGTAGATCAGCAAACACAGGCGATCAGAGTTTCAGTGGGTGAAACTTCTCTAGGGCCTCTATAGGAATTTAATTACTCTCTAGTACATGCTACTGGTTGGGGGGTTTGGCGATAGTCCGTTTCTCAGACAACAGTTTAGGGACAGGTACGAGTGCCAGGGATGTTAAGTCGCCCTCACAAACGATTCAACGTAAAAAAAACCTCTCCGCAACGAAAAATGTGTTATGACTAACTACCTTGCATGCTAATATTACAGGTCTAAAGCGGTCGCCGACGGCGCTGTGATATGGAATTCTATTAACAGCGTTGTAGGACGTGCTCCGCGGTTCTCGCTTGGCATCGAAATGTCGACATATTACAAACTTTCGCCTGACTTCCGAGGGCGTGAGACTCGTATCTCAGCTTCTGGAGACCGAATTGTGCGCGGAGCCTGGGGGCAGGTTGTGACTAAAGTGCGTCTTTGTAACGAGTCTAACATTACTTGGAATTGGATTGAACGGCATTCAGGATGTTGTGATCGATGTTGAAGCAATAAGTAGACGCTCCTTTTAGCAAACATATCAAACTCCAAACCCGGACCTGGAGCGCTTTACACTGACAGTAATGTCTTACTCGAAAGCAGGGGAGCCGTTCTGGATGAAGGACAAGAGGAGTAAGTTCTAGTGGTCAACTCGCTCGCCTATGCAAGTTAACTGCTGTGAAGACAACTTGGAGGAGGGGTTTAAGGAGTCATGTACGATCAAGGCTAACCTTACGAAGCTCTCCGGTGCCTTGAAGCATCGTATCGGGGTCCATGGAAGTACATACTGGCAACTTGATTTCGACATATGTATGCGGTTCGGCGGTCCAGAGCTCGAAGCATACATGGAATGGGAAGAAGATGTGAGTGGATTGAGTGCATGCGCTGAGATGTAATTTGAATACACCCGTCTTTCGAAGGGAACCTCGCAAAAAGGCGAAGTCACTATTATCTTAAACAGTGCAGTATTATATATGTAGCTTTTTGAGCGAAATAAATTGTAATTGGATGCTTCACAATGGCTATATAGCTGAGACCAACCCAAAATCTATGTAGTGGTCCGACGTTGATGTGTCAGGTGATGCTGACAAAGCATAGTGGCTAACACCTGGTGGGGCGTTTTTAGTGCGCTGAGCCACGCGCGCGTCAATCTACCAGTCAGAGCCTGGCAAAGGGCAGATCGACACACCACCTCACCCAAAATATATGTCGTCAAGCGGCTCTATCAACGCGATACAAAAGCCGTTCCATGGGCCATGGGACGGCAAGAGCAAGATCGTGATTGGGATAGATATAGGGACAACGCAGAGCGGAGTCGCGTTTGCGTTTCTTCAGAAAGGTTCGTTGAATAAATTAATTCACTCTCCTTGAACACTAACGTCTCCATTGAATAACGTTTAGGGATTGATCAGATCATTCATCGTGTCACACAATGGCCGGGGCAAGAAGCACAAAACCAGCAAGGCAAAATTCCTAGCCTTGTTTGGTACAATCTCGATGGAAAGGTATGGCAAATTCTATCGCAGTCTAGGTATATGAAGACTGACAACCTTTTGTTGTGTCAGGCTGTTTCGTTTGGAGCGGAGGCGCTTTCATATAAGGCCAAGGAGGACGCTGAAGATAACAGTTGGCAACTTGCTAAACATTTCAAGTTGCATCTCCATCCAAGCGACATGAGGTCTAGGCATAATCTTCAACTTGATCGTGAGCCAGAAATCCACATGATCCCGAACATAGCTCAACGTTTTCATAGCCCTTCCCAGCGGAGTGCCATTGAGGCACGTCTACAGAGACTTTTTAGGCTATCTTCTCAAACATACTCGCTCGTTCTTTGAGGATCGGATTGTAGACGGACCTCTTATTTGGGAGAACTATCATTCTACGATGGAGGTGGTGATTGCCCACCCTAACGGTTGGGGGCTACGTGAACAGGCCTTCCTTCGCATCGCCGCCATCGACGCCGGATTTGCCCCTACCTCTTCGCCGCATATGATTCGATTTGTTACTGAGGCCGAGGCGTCGGTGCATTTTTGTATCTACCACACAAATCTTGGCAACCGACTCGTGGTGCGTGACTCTTCCCCTAGGGGAGTAAACCGCTGACAATATTTACTGTAGGCGGGCACTAAATTTGCTGTATGTGACGCAGGTGGATCTACCGTAGACACGACGGTGTACACAGTCCTAACAGCTCGGCCTGTATTGAAGCTAGAGGAGGCTCGCGCTTCATCTTGTACGTATTGCCTTCGCGTAGTCGGCACACTCTAACACCTCAGGTTCCAGGCGTTCAAGCAGGGGCCATATTCGTGGACGCTGCGGCCGAGAAATACCTCCACAACACATTGACAAGCGCCTCTCTTGGTTGGGAGGATGTACAAGACTACACGGCGCGAGGTATCAAAGATTTCGAAAGTGTGGCAAAACGCAATTTCTGTAACGCAACAGAGGACAAAATGGTTGAAATTGCTGGGACTCGCTTCAATAATACATCAATCAGGACTCGTCGTGGTAGAATGACAATACCAGGGTGAGTATGATATATATGTGCCAATGTCATCCTATAGCTCATTACTCTTGTTAGCCCGGTTATCAAATCGTTTTTTGACGTCTGCGTCGATGATATTTCGGCAAGCGTAGATCAACAAATACAAGGGTTGGCTGTCACGGTGTGTAGCCTATCTAGCCTTTCATCAAATTGACACTCACACTGCTGGGACAGTACTTGCTATTAGTCGGAGGATTTGGGGATAGTCCTTACCTACGCCAGTGTTTCAGAACCAGATACGAACCACAAGGATGTCAGGTTACTTTGACAAATGATTCGACGTGAGCAGTTGCTATCAGCTTCATCTGGATTTTAATAACCTGCCCGCCTCAACTTTATGATACAAGCTCCAAGGCTGTCGCTGACGGCGCAGTAATTTGGAATGTGACCAGTAGTGTCACTGGCCGTGCACCGCGTTCATCGATTGGTATTGAAGTGACAATACCCTACATTGCTTCGTCTCGCGAATTCTGGGGACGTGAGACCTATGTTTGTCCTTCTGGGATTACCAAAGTCGATGGGGCCTGGTCACAGATTGCAGCTAAAGCGCGTATCATTCCACTGACACCATACTGAAGACACTGAACGAAAAAATAGGACGTCACGCTTGACACTGAAGCAATAAGCCGAGAAGGATTCACGCGAGCATATTCGTCCCCAACTCCTTGTCTCGAAGATTTTGAGCTGACTCTTTTGTCGTACTCCAAGGATGGGATTCCAGCGTGGGCAAGGGACAACAATAGTGCTTGTTCTCGTATTCCACTTTATGAAGGGAGACTAACCTGGAAGTCAGATCAACTTCTCGATGGGTTTCAAGAATGTTGTGTGATCACCGCAAACTTGAAGGGTCTGGGTGGGGCTTTGGAACCGCGCATAGGTATTCACGGAAAGATGTATTGGCGCGTATCATTCGATGTTTGTATACGGTTTGGCGGGACCGAGTGGGAATCATATATTGAGTGGGAAGAAGATGTAAGTCTAATTCTGCATCGAGAACTCACATTCACGATAGTTGCCAGGGCACGACTCGGAGAGGAGAAGCAGCGATCATCGCAGGTGGACTCATATGAGCGTGGGAAGATTTCTGATATGTCCTGGAAATAGGATATTTTCCTGAATATGTTACTTGATTGTGTTCGGGGTACATAACATGTAGGACTGTGAACCACTATGGGCTATGTTACCACACAGAAGGAAGATACGAACCTACAACAGCGAACCACGATAACTACATGAAGTTATAAGACTTTGAGCTTTTCAAATATTACACGGTGTGATAGATTCACCCTTTCTATTGTAGATCCAAGAGCTATCTTAAAGCTCGGTAGGGGCATACTTAAACCTCTTTTTCTGAGTAAGAATACCTGATTAAAATAACTAAGCACACGAGATTAACGATACTAGCACCATCTGACAAAATAGCACGGTGTAGGTTATGTCAGAGGCATCGCATGTTGGTAGTCGCTGCTAAGTTGTATGCAGCATTCGCATTTACTCAGGCAAATCCGCCGGAGATCCCAAGCGCTCAAGAGCGAGCTAGGCGATCCGTAGAATCAAAATTGGTCATGAGTGTGGCTCATGACTGATCTGGATTCTACGGATCGCGATGAGTGCTCGGGATCTCCGAGGGATTCGGCTGAGTTGCGCGAGCCTCATGATCAGACCATGCCATATCACGTGGCAACGTGCTGCCACTAGATCATTGGCTCTCACTGCGACATGTTCCAGTACGTGGCAGATATGGTGACGCGCCGCCTACCTACTAGTCCACCAAGAGCAAAAAAACAAGATTCTGCCCCGCCAAATGAATCTCGTTTGTCGGCGAAACCACATCAGCCTACGGAAATCCAGCAGGATTTATCCCACAGGAGTATTCCTGTTCTGTGAGCATACCAAGCATATCCAGTCCATTAGAATTCTCATCTCTGTGGTAGTATAATAGGTCGTTCCGGATGTGGAAAGACATTTGTATGTCCGTTATCCTTGAGCCACATTCTCCTATGTATCATTCGCGCCGCCTCCTAGTTCATCCAGACTGCTCGTTCGAACGGTCAAATTGAGGACAGAAAACTGGTCCAACACACCATGGGCGTTGCTTCCCACTATATTCGCCTCTCTAGGAAAACCTTCAAGTTGGTCGATACCCCTGGTTTCGATAATCTTGCTCTAAGCAACATCGACGTTTTTACCATGCTCGGAAAGTACCTGTTGGACAAGTGAGTCAGCTTAGGGCTTCCAAAGAAAAGTGGACTGAAGTATACCTCAGGAACCGGGTTAGGGTTGGATTCGGTGGAATTATATACATTCACCGCGCTGAGGACCCCCTCGAAAGTAGAACCCTGGCTCAAAATATGGGCGTCATATCCGACGTTTTCCTCGGCGACTCCGGAATGACACGGCTGGTGATTATGGTGGTTCCGCCGATTTCTCAGGCACACGAGCCAGCGTATATCGACCGCATATCCCGCAGTGAAGTGTTTCAGTCAGCGCAAAGCAAAGGCGCGCAGATTGTGAAGGGCACTCTAGATCAGAACAGCATCGGCTCCATCCTTCTTCTGTGCAGTGCTCGAGGCCCATTGCTACTTCGCGCGCAAGTAGAGGCCATTCAAAACCCCTTAATAGCGCTCCAGTCTCAAATTCAAGAGCGTCTAGGATACTTTGAAGCTGGGCAACTCGAGGGGCGACTGGCTAGCCAACAGGACCAGCAGCTGGCCTTCAAAAATCAGGAAATCCAATCTCTTTCGGCAAGAATTGCAGAGACGGATGCAAAGAATTCGGAGCTATCTAAAGCTCATTCCCAAACGACCCAGGAGTTGACTAACAGTCAAACGCAAAACGTAAAACTGTGCGAAACCCTCCGAGTTAGCCGAGAAGAGTATGATTCCTTGCTCTCTCAACTGCAGCACCAAGAATCATGCGACCAAGAAATTGCTTCCCTTAAAATGGCTGTAAAGCAATCAGAATCAAAGCTCTCCGACTATGATCGTGCTTACAAACAAACCAAACAGCAACTTCTGAGCGTTCGCGAGGAGGCGGCCGGGCTCCACCAGCAACTTCAACAAATTCAAAGTGAATATGCCTCATTGCGGTCTCATCTTCAGCTTCAGGAAAACACCGAGCAGTCCGATGTCGTCAGGGCCATGAGCGATTTGAACCGAAGCATCGACGATATCGGTCGCCTGATCTCGGAATACCTATTCGATCACTATATACCGAAACTTTTCGACAAGAGCCCCAGAGAAGTGACATCTCTAGATGCCTACCATCTCCCAGAACTCAAGGTGCTACTTGGACATGTCGGCGGGCGTCCCTCGCTTGTTCTCAATTCTAATGAGACTGGGATGCCTGGTGAAGACTTCCTCGATTACGCGATACGTTCCCTGGTTTGCAAGCATCTATGCAAGCGAATTTTCGGCCCATTTCACCCGGCGGTTAATTCGTCTGTGAACACTGCTATATCTAATATGTACGGCAACATCCAACAACAAGGTAAGCAAGGTGTCTTAGCTTGGAAAAAGTACTGAATTCTCCGGCCTCGTGTCAGATCCCCAACCTGTAGCAGGTAGATGGCGTGCCAGCACTTTCAATAATATGCATAAATATGAAAGTCCGGAGGCAATCACCCAGGAAGTTGATCTTGTGGTTCAGGAATTCCTCAATGGGAGCTTGGCCCCACTGGTGCTATCATTTTTTGGAGAAAAGTCGGGAGTTGATTTGGAGAGGCATCACCTAGACGGTCTCATCAAATTGTTTAGAACAGCATGGGACTTGAATTCGATGCTTAAGGGGGAGGTAATCATGTTGGGTGATTTCTACCCGACTTATTACTCCCCCACTCATCGCTTCGACGCCAATCTTATGGCCGAATTTGAGCCGGCTAGCTCTGACCTGTCTCACACGGGGCCTATTTTAGGAACACTTGGACTTGGGCTATTAGTTTCCCGCGCTGTTGGTGATGGAAAGCCACCTGATGTGACAGTGATCCTCAAAGCCACAGTAGCTACAACGCGCTTATATGCATAACTAGTCATATGATCGTTAGCAGCGTAATTATTGGTGATAGTTTCGTAGAGCTGTTCTTGTACCGACTCTTTGCGTCCCCTAAGGAGAGTGGCAGAATCTTTTCTTGTGCATACGACGGGGTGCGTATATGCAAGGTTCCGCCAATGTGTTTTGTAAATACATACACTTCAGGTGTTTAATCGTGCAGTTAATTAACCCATATTTGAAGCACTATATATTCAATTAAAATCTTCCGTGTGATTCACCAGGCAAAGCATAAAATCGACGTATGCTTTTGCAAGGAGGCACCAGCGAGAAGGTTTGCGAGAGAACCATCGTGGTCGTGCGGGGAACAAGTGGCTTGATAGTGAGCGCTTACTTAGTAGGACATTTGTTTGAGCATCAACATTATACACCACGTGGTAAACGCTTGCCACCACGTACTGTTAACTGGCGCTCATATACTGTGACGATGGAGTTTCTGAAGAGGTTATCTTTTGGCGGTGGCATTTTTGATAATTCCCAAACTGACGTGGACATGGAACCTGAGTCTACCACGCACTCAGTCGAGTCACGTAGGCAAGCTGATCAGGACCCAGTTGTCGGACAACGCGGTCCACCCAAAGAGATAACTACCATCTTGTAAGTAAAGCTCAATAATTCGATTCAGTCGATATACTCAGCTCCATATAGAGTATTGGGCCGCTCCGGGGCTGGAAAAACACATGCAAGCACTCTTAGGGGTTGCCCATTTGTTAGTTCTGATTTTCATGATTCTAGTTTATTGAGACTGCCTGTTCGACTACTGGGCAAGTTGCCGACAGTGGATCCATTTCTAGCACCACCGAAGTTACTTCCCACCTATTCAAGATTGGCAGAAAGCGATTCGAGTTTATAGACACTCCAGGGTTTGATAATCTTGCAATGGACAACATGGAAGTGTTCAATAAAATTGCGAGGTACTTGATGCATGAGTGAGCCTATTTTAGATGTTCTGGAGCACCTATTCTCAATTCTTGATGCATAGGTCGAGGGTCCAAGTCGGGATCTCGGGTGTGATATACATCCACCGCGCAGGGGACGTATTTGAGAGCAGGTCGCTCTCACAGAATCTGGACGTGCTTTGCAGCATCTTCCTCGGGCCTTCCGTGCTACGAAGAACCACGATCTTCGTAGCTTTGGAACCTGGCATGAACAAGCGTTTTTGGGCTCAAATGGCTTACAACTCCCGTGTCCTCGTTAGTCACGCTCTAGGGGCCACTATCAGAGCAAGCACACTTGAGCAGAAATATGTCGACCGTGCTATATTTGCTTACGCCTCTCGCAGTCCTGTTCAACTACGAATACAACAAAATCGTACACATAACGCTCTTGCATCTATCCGAACCGAGATCGAACGGAGTCTGTGCTACTGCGGAGATGAGGCAACCAATCAGCGCGTTGAAGAACAAGTTAAGAAGAGTTTAATATCGCAACAAGAATCTATTCGGTCGCTGGAAGTAAAATTAAAGGAGAAGGCTTCAGAAAACGCAGAGCTTTCCCGCGCGCATACGCAGGTTCAGCAAACGATCGAAGCTCACCGAGTCGAAATCACAGCACTTAATGGGCAGCTCCAAAAGTCACAAGAAGAATACGAGATCCTACTTCGTAGCCTTCAAAAGCGCGAATCTCAGGCTAAGGAGATGCAATCCCTCCAAGAGACATTGAAGTCCAAAGAGTCGAAATTATTGGAATACTCTCAGGCATATAAACACATCAAGCAAAACCTTGCGGCCACTCAGGCGGAGACATCTGGACTTCACAAACAACTACAGCAGACTCAAGGCGAATACGCATCCTTGCGCTCCCAGCTCCAGCTCCAAGAGAACATAGAACAGAGCGATATAGTCCGAAGTCTGAAGGATTTGAATCGAGAAATCGACGAAATCGGCCACTTAATTTCGGAATATTTGTTTGACAAACATGTGCAGATTGTCTTTGCTGGGAAGGAACCTAGCGATGTGACTAGTTTGAATGCTCGCCATCTGCCCGAGCTGAAGAAATTGCTTGGCCACGTCGACAGCCAATCATCGCTAGTGGCCTCTTCTGATGAAACCGGTTTGCCCATCGAAGATTTTCTCGATTATGGGATACGCGCTTTGCTATGCAAATATCTTTTCAGACGTATTTTCGACCCCTTCCATCCTGCTGTGGATGCCTCTCATAATTCTATCATGACGTCAATGTACGATGATATAAAACTACGAGGTAAGCATGCTACGTTGGAATCGTGAAGATATGCTGAAACCACACGGCTCAACATCGTTCTAGAACCACAGGCTGTATCTGCTAAATGGAGGTCCAACTGCTTCAAGAGCATATACAAACCCGAGAGCGAAGATGCAATCACAGAATTTATCGATTCTTGTGCCAATGGGTTTCTCGAGAAGAGCCTAATGCCATTGTTGGCTTTCGTTTTTGGGGACAATGCTGGGACCATTTTAGAGAAGCAGCACCAAGACCGCCTTAAACAGCTGTTTCGTATTGCATGGGACTGGAACTCAAAATTGAAGGGAGAGGTAATTGTATTAGGGGATTTTTATCCAACGTACTACCCACCCGTTCATCGTTTCGATCCCGGAGCTATGGAAGAGTTTGATTCTGGTGCTCAGGCAACCCAGTCCAAGTACATTCTAGGAACTCTGGGTTTTGGCTTAGTGTCCTCACGGTCCGTAGGCGGAGGGAAGACCCCCGATCTCACAGTCGTATTTAAGGCCACGGTAGCCATGCCAAGTCTATATGCATAATCGAATAGAATAGTAAGTGGAAACAGAGTTTACCGGAATACTCTTGCTTACTCTGTTAACCCGTTAGGGAAACCCGCGCTGAACTTGCTGTGCAAAGACCAGGGATGATCAGGAAGAGGGGCCTACTATTTCCGATTGTAAGAGTTGCATTATCTTTCAGATACACGCCAGGATGTAGTACCAGCCTTAGAGCTACTAAATCGGAAACTTAATAAACGCTACTAAAAATGGAATGATTATGACTATTGATAAAACAACGTCAGGTATGTGCCTACTCCAATGAAGTATTGTGATCAAGATACTCTGTGCACCTCTCCGAACTCGCATAAATGCGATGTTTTTTTGCATACTGCTTGCGCGCACATTACACGCCGTGTAGAAGCTATCCATACAGGACAAATCGAAGGGTTATTGAAAGGAAAGTCTGAACTTGTGGAGTAATAATATGGGGAAGGCTCCACGGTACATGTGAAGCTTCATCACCCGAGCAAGGTGCTCGTCCAGTATTAATGATTATGCAAGGCTTAGGAGACATATACCGACCACACATCAAATTGAACTGATAGTACCTGTGTAGGATAGGAGCCTTGACTGTATGTGAATGTCGAAAAGCTCCTAACCGGTTTACTTAGAGGCAAGGTCATTGTTAATTGATGTGCACGCGAAACCCTATTTGTAGTTTTCCCTAGCGCTATTTGTGTTCTGCCTCACGTTCACTTCGTGTCAGTCTCACGCTTGTTCGCCTTTGTAACTTGTTTCGATCGCCGTGCTGTTGTGTTTTGGCCATGTCCGGTTCGACCATGCGGTCGTGTAAGACGATAAGGATGCACTCGAAAAGAATGAAATCGGGTGTGTGCACGTGACAAGTGGCTATTCAGTCGCCACCCTTCTCCACTGCAAACCGGCTTTCCCCCGTCAGAAACTGCTTTAGTTTGTATCGCTTACATAAATGTATGTAAAGCGCCATGGAAACCACTAAAAGCTGAACAGAATCTTCTGATAGCTGATGGACACTAACAATGCTGGTGATAACGCCGTTCATAGAGGGTTTCGCGGACCATGGGGCGGTAAAAACAAAATTGTGATTGGTATTGACATCGGCACGACGCAAAGTGGTGTAACGTTCTCCTATCTCGTAGAAGGTGCGATCAAGTATCGTTCAGATAGTCGCTGCACCTATGTTTGAACACAATGGATTAGGCGGTGAAAAATCAATACTCCGAGTTATATCGTGGCCCGGTCAAGAAAACAAAAATCAGCACGGGAAGATACCAACAGTTGTGCTTTATGATAGTAACAGAAAGGTATGCAACTTCCTGCCTCCTGTATACTATTGGGCTTTGGTGGTGTAAGGCCGAGCTGAGTATATCCGTGAAGCCCATAGCATGTGGAGCGGAAGCGCTGTCTCTTCTCGATGAAGAAGATGCTGAGGATAACAACTGGCAACTTGCCGAGCACTTCAAGCTACACCTCCACCCTTCGGATCTTACTGGTAAACGAAATCTGGTCCTAGAACGTAGGTTCAAGTGTAATCACCGAAGAGGCCTAATCTCAATACGCCAACGCGTCAGCTTTGCCCCATGGGATACAACTTAGCCAGATCTATATCGACTTCTTGCGATATATACTCCAGCATACCAGGCAACACTTCGAAGCTCGAATCCTGGATGGACCAAAAATATGGGAAACCTACAAGCCAGACATGGATGTCATCATAGCTCACCCAAACGGATGGGGGTTAAAGGAGCAAGCGTTCCTCCGAAAAGCAGCGGTAGACGCTGGTTTTGCTAGTACAGAACATGCCTCGCAACGAATCCACTTCGTAACCGAGGCCGAAGCTTCTGTTCACTTCTGCACCTATCATACAACGATCGGGAGTCAAATGAAGGTCGGCTTTGGACGTGGTGATACGCTACCACTATACTCATCTGCGATCTAGCCAGGTGATAACTTTGCAGTATGCGACGCAGGGGGGTCGACGGTTGACACGACCGTTTACACCGTGAGGCAAACCCATCCCATGATACAACTAGAGGAGAGGTGCGCTTCAGCCTGTGAGTTGTTTGGCTAACCAATCGGTACCCGAATTAAATAACATCGGATTGTCAGGCGAACAAGCTGGCGCGATATTCATCAACAAATCGGCTAAGGGGTATTTGGAACGAATTTTTAGAGAGGCTGGAATACCTGAAAACGACGCCGAAGAGTATCTCGTTCAGGGATTGAAAGATTTCGAGGAGAACGCTAAAAGGAAATTTCGAGGAAATGATGTTGACTATCAGGTCGGGATTGCCGGGAGCAGAGTTTACAACTCTGACATCAAAACACGCCGTGGAAGGATGAAATTAGAAGGGTGAGAATCGGTGTTTATGTTAAAGAAATCTCCATAGCTGATCATGCGCCTCGGAATAGCTCTGTTGTTGAATCATTCTTTCGAGGTTGCGTAAAAAAGATTATATCAAGTGTGGAAGCCCAGTTATCCTCGGCAAACGCAGATGTACCAGTAGGTGGAGAGTCTATTACCGGTTCAACGGAACTTTAGATAAAATTAACATGGACACTACAGTACATAATACTTGTTGGAGGATTTGGGGAAAGCAAATACTTGCAAGAACAGTTGAAAGCTCGATTTTCTACATCAGCCTGCCAAGTAATCACAACGGACAACGAACCTACGTAAACTAAAGTATTAACTTGAGTCTCTTTTAGAATCTTACCAAATTATCTGCTACAGGTCTAAGGCTGTCGCTGATGGCGCGTTGATATGGTATTGCGTAAACGGTGTGGTGCGCCGTGCACCTCGATACTCTTTTGGCATCGAAGTTGTGGTCCCGTTCAGACAGGATTCCCAAGATCACCATGGCCGCCCAGCCGTCGCTCGTCCAAGCGGTCCTCATGTGGCGGGTGGCTGGTCCCAAATCGTTACAAAGGTAATTAAAGCAGGTTTAATCATATGCTCCAATATCTATCAGTGAAATTACACCAACAGGGAATCCCTATCGACTCGGACAGTATCAATCGCCGGCCTTACCGTCGGGAGTATTGGGTCCCTGATCCTGAGCTTTCGTTTATGAACCAAGATATATATTGTTATTCCCTCGAAGGGTTTCCAAAATGGACAAGGAACAAATCAGGTGGCTAGCATCCTATAAACGATGTCCTTTCTGACGTTCTGTACCCATGACTAGGTGCCCTAGATCCTGGGTTCCGAAAGGTCTGTTCTATAACCGCAGACATCAATGATCTGCGAGGTGCACTGAAGCAAGAGGTCAGCCCTAAGGGTGTAACTTACTGGAGCCTTTCATTTTCGGTCTGTTTTCGGTTTGGCCGAACCGAGCTTCAGGTTTTCTTAGAATGGGTTGAGCACGTAAGTCAGAATCCAGAGATTTCTTTAGCCCCTTCATGTTATTGACGTTTGATCCTGGCGCATATAGGGAGTTGTTCGAACCAGCGTCGCTTCGGTTGTTCCGTCATCTGAACTGAATTAAGTAGTATATGTCGTAGAAAGCATTGTATTGTCTACATAACAGAAATATAAGAAAGCCCACTGCAATACAAGAGCAACGCCGGATTCGAAGACTGATCTAAATCCTCGCTAAAAGCTCTGCTAATATTGCGCTACCGACTGCTATCATGGACCCGGTAGTTTAGTAAAGGCTGCTCTAGCTTGAACGGAGTTCCGGCTTTGATCGTCGAAATAGCCGACACTCAAATCGGGAGAACCGCTGGTCCCACGTGACATGAGCCACCCAAAGTGTGGCGTCCTGGTGTCGCCCTTTACCCGATCCTCGTTGGGATGGCTACAGCGTCACATCACCCTGAGCGCGCCAACAAGGGCATCAAAGAGAATTATCCACGAGATGAAGCACCTTTGAGTCCACGGGGCGACCGGAATCGAAAACCCAAGCGGTTAATGTACATCAGTTTTATTCTCTTTTTTTTGCTGCTTAAACCCACCTGGTTACATAGTATACTGGGGCGCCAAGGCTCAGGAAAAAGTTCTGTAGGTGGCTCCTGCCCATGCGTATAAAATGCTAAGTACGACGTCGCAACCCTTTACTCCAGTTTGTCGACATCGCAGTTGGTCGTAAGCCAAGTCAGAAAAGGAGCGACGCTTCTACTACTAGAGATTTTCGATCCGTCAACGTCAAATCAAGTGAAATCAAGCTCATTGACTCACCCGGCTTCAACGGTGCACATGAGAACGATCATCAGATATTCGTAGACTTACTACGGTTTCTTGCGCCGGAAGGGTGAGTGTGTACGGTTCTTACCTCGGCATTGCCAGATAATTTGCTATTGCAGTGGCCAGTGGACCAAGCATAAGACTTCGGTGGGGATAATATACATTCACCCCCAAGGAGATAGCCTAGAAGGTGACGCACTCTTGCGCAACATCTGTACCTTGAAGGCCATACTCGGCGAGAACTACCTTCCAAGAGTTACTGTGCTTGTCTCACACATGTTACCCAACACTTCTAGTTCTAAAACAACAACCAGTTCCATAAGTCACACTCGCTCCCCATTCCACCAGCTCAAAAAAGCTACCTTCCGAGATTTCAGGTCTGAAAAGGATGTCCACGATACCTTGTCCATGTACGCTTTACTAAATTCCCAACTTTTCGATGCGCAAGAAAAACTAGGCGGTTGGTCTACCGAGGATATATCATCGTACCTGGATAAATTACAATCAGCGACATCTCTGCCAGTGAGTCTACCGCATTCGATTGGCTGCGAGGTTATTCAGAAAGCACTGAACAGCCGGCCGCTCCAACACATCGGGGGGTTGATGAGGCTAAAAAAATCGAGCAACCTATCGCCAAAAGCGATGCAGAAACAGAAGATCTCCGCAACCAACTCCAGCGAGTACAGTCAGAATATGCTTCTCTCCGCGCACATCTACAAATAGGAGAAAATATCGAGAGGGGCCAAGTTACGGTGCAACTACGTGATTTGAATCGTCAAATTGAAGATATTGGTCTAGCGATCTCGGAACATTTGATGGTCAAATATATCAAATCAGATACTGCAACAAGTCGGGATGCTCACTACTTGGATGGGCTGAAGAAGATGTTCGAACACGCCTCGGGAAAGTCTTCTCTTGCCGAATCGGCTTCTGGGTCTGGAATGCTCGCACCCGACTTTTTTGATCACTCCGTGCGATCTGTTTTATGCAAAATTCTGTACCTTCATCTATTCCAGCCGTTTCACCCCAGTATGGCCGAACCTGATCCTGCGGGCAAGTTTATACTGAGCCTCTACCAGAGCATACAACGGCAAGGTAAGTTTTGGTTTCGGAAATCGATGGAAGCTCAATGGAACGACACTGGTAGAGCCTCAAGCTGTTGCTGGAAAATGGCGAAAAGATACCTTCAACTCAATATCCCGTTCGATCGGGTCAGCTCGAATTCAAGAAATTAGGGCGAATTTATCGAAAATGATTATGTCCGAAGGGATCGAGCCATTATTGGCGAACTTTTTTCAACCTTCCGACAATGTCACACTCGAAGACCATCACATAGAATCAATACGCGAGCTTGTAGCCATGGCATGGGACCTAAACGTATTTTTGAAGGGCGTCGTCGTACTACTTGGAGACTTTATTCCAGTGGCTTATAGGTATGGGCGCGATTTTGACCCAAATCTTATGTCAGAGTTCGAAGATGAGCCTGGAAGAAGCCCCCCGTCATACATCCTGTCAACCATTGGGTTTGGGACGAATCTTGTATGTGCTATCGGGCAAGACAGAGATCCAGAGAAGTCCGTTTTTGATCGGGCCTTGATAACCAGCGATAGGCTATTTGAATGAATGTATGCGTCTTAACAGTGAACAATGTTGCAAGCTCATACCCTTGTGATGGTTCGGTGTTAGCATGCGTGACTTCAGAGCCAACGATACCGTGAACCTGTGACTAACGTACATCTAATGCTTCTTCCTGTATGGTTTAATTGTACGGCCTTTCCCTTACAACACGCGGTTGTAAGAGACAAAAGTCCAGACGTGGAAGATAATCTTCTTCCAACTGACTGTTTAGCTCAAACCACTACAGCCCAGAAAAACCTGTGATACTAGGCTCGACTTCAACGACCATATACTTAAAAATGGCTAAAACTTCTGGCAAATCTGTTGACGATTAAGCACTGCAATTCGTTTCCCAGAGGCTGTATCAACGGCCTATAGTCATCCTAGCCAGCAAATAATAGGCCAGACGGTATGCCAACTACAAGGATCAAGCGTTGAGCATCCATCTACTACCTTGGAAAGCACAAACTGTACCAAATTGTACTACCGAATCCGCCGGGGATCACGAGCCCTGGGGAGTGCGCCGAGCGCTCCTGAGTGAAGCATATCGTCAGTATTAATTACGAGGACGTGGTTTCGAGTACTCATAACCTATCTGGATGATAGGTATCACCCACGAGTACATAGTACGCCCATGAGCGTAGGCTGACTCAGCAGTGCATCCACAACACCGACTGGCGGCCAAACAAAAGAAACATACATGTACCCGAGTGTTATTTAGATGAGTGAGTAGAAGCACACAAGAGCAACTAATAGATAGGCTCGGATTCCCTAGGAGTTGCCAGTCATGCAATAGCTCGTACGAATAACAAGAGGTCACGCAGCTCAGAGCCATTATAAGCGCCGAGATGACCCTATGTATGTTCTAGCTTGCTGCTAACGTGATTTGTAGCCGCCCAGTCTTCACATCCAGACCCAAGCGATGTTCGGATTCGTTCAAGGATACTTAGGCGGCAACGGGAAAAGGAGCTCCTCAAATCCCTCGATCCCGCCCCAGGATGTTACTAGCACTCGACATTCTTCCCGGTTTTCGACTCAACGAGCGCCATCACGAGCAAGTACAAGACCGCCAACTCGACAGGCATCCGTCAAGGCATACTCACAAAGCCATACAGAAGAATACATAACAGTCCTGTATGTACAATGAACCAAAATATCTCTTTGATTTTAATGGTCGTCTGAAGTGTCCTAGGTCGTTCTCGTTCTGGCAAGACGACGGTATACCATCACATGATTCTGCATTTAATATTTCTTATGACGACATAGCTTCCAGTTTATCAACAATGCATTCTTAAAACCAAAGCCCGGTCGGAACAACGACAAGTCTACCAACAACCCCACAACTGATGTCGTTTCGGTTCGAATTACTACCTCTAAGCAAAAGTTCAAGTTGATCGATACCCCTGGCTTTGATAATCCAGAGGTAACCAACCTGACAGCTTTTACGAGGCTTGCCAACTATTTGTGTATCCAGTGAGTCAATCTCAACGTTGTGTGTGCTTCTCATCAAGTGCCGGCCCAGGTCAAGAATGCAAACGAAGATTAGAGGCATTATATACATACACCCGGCCGGGGACTCTCTTGAGAGCAGAGCGCTAGTACAGAACATGCGTGTGATATCTGAACTCTTTCTTGGTGACCTTGGGCTTTCACGGCTGTCAATCTTGGTTGTCCCCGGTCAACTTAGCTCTTTGGACTCTGCCGCCATTGCTCAGGCTCTACCCCTTTCTACTGCCTTCCGTTCTGTTTGCGATAAAGGTGCAAAAGTCTTGGTGTCTAGTCTTGAACCAGGTGACGTCGACAACCTCATCATGTCCTATCTTCCCATGGAGCCCATCTTGCTGCGCATCCAACAAGCGGATATCCGCCGTTCCCCAGCTGAACTCCAGAACCAGATCGAAGAACACCTGGGCTACTATGAAAAGGAATCTATGCAAAGGATTTTAGAGGCAGAAGTGCAAACACGCTTGGCTTCTTACACGGACCAAGTGCGTTCACTCGAAGCGGCGCTAAAGGAGTCCCAAGAACAGACCGCGCGGTTAGCTGAAGCACAGCAAGTCGAGCAGAAACCAGAATTAAATCACGAGGATGACACTGTCCTGCGTCAACAACTCGAGGAAAGTCAGCATGAAAACCTTTCCCTTCGGTCCCAGCTCCAGCTCGAAGACAGCGTCAAACAAGAAGATATGATCCAATCCTTGGGAGAATTGAACCGGAAGATTGAACAGCTCAGCCGCGCGACTTCTGCGTATCTGGTTGACAAATATGTGCAAAAGGTGATGGGAAGAAACCCAGGCGACGTGACTGCTTTACACGGGCGACATCTCCCCGAGCTTGCGTCGATATTTGGTCACGTCGAGGGTAGCTCTTCCCTCATGTCCTCATCAAGCGGAGACGGCATGCCTATCGAAGATTTTCTCGACTATGCGATCCGCTCCATGCTGTGCAAGCATATTTGTAAAAGGATATTCGACCCATTCCATCCGGGAGTCGACCTATCGCAGAGCGATGTGATGAGTCGGATATATACCAACATGCGCAAACGAGGTACGTTTGTCTGTCCCCAGACGACCCTATTTTTATTCAACTACGTTTACACAGAAACCCAAGTCGTTGCCGGAAGATGGCGCGCAGAATCCTTCAAGAGCATGTATAAGCCTGCCAGCTCCGATACCACCACTCAACATATCAAAACCATTGCTCGGAAGATCCAGCGCGACAGTATCAGCACTATCGCGTCCCACTTTTTCGGACAAAAAGTAGAGATCAAGTTGGAACCGCAGCATCTCGAGCAGTTGGAAGAGCTCGTTCGAACCGCGTGGGACTGGAACGTGGTATTGAAGAGCGAGGTCGTTCTCCAGGGAGATCTTTACCCGATCACATATCCTCCTTCGAGTCGTTATGATCCAAAGTTGATGGCCGAACTTGAGCAGAGCCCTCGAAAGCTACTTCCCAGGTCGATTTTAGCAACTCTCGGGCTGGGTTTGGTATCCTTCCGGGCGGTGGGAGGGGAGCGCTCTTCCGAGATGACTGTTGTCGCAAAGGCGTTGGTTGCCACCAAGACCGTATATACCTAAGACATTGGATTTGGATAAGACAAAGAGTTGTACGAGGGGTGTTTGATTAGTTGTTTGCCGCATGTACAAGGTTTGGATTTATCTGTAATCTTCTGCTCTGTATCTCGTCTTTATTAATCCATTAAACTGGCCTGGGGTGTCAACGAGTAAGCAGACTTTTGATTGTTCAGAAGTAACAGATACATAGTTAAGATTGATGAAGAAAGTGAATAAAACGGCATGATCAAATCCAAAAACTCGACGCCCAAATCACGGCTTGACAGTGGTCAAAGCGCTAGGCAGGATGGAGGCAGGACCAGTACGCGTTTCTCCCTATTGTAACAACGTTGTCAGTAACACGAGCAGGGCACGAAATATTTCGTCAACTCACATCTTGCTCCCACTCGACAAACGCCTGCAGCTCGGTTCCACCGAACTGGAGCGCCATCGTAAAGTCGAGATAATAATACTCGCCGTCACGCCCCGTCTTCCTCTTGAGCGCCTGGCGCATTCCACTCAGATCGGCCTCGACTTGACAGATCTCTTCGTATCCGTGGTTGATACGACCTGTTAAGAACTATAATTAGAACCTTCGTAAAAGTATTTAGACCATGCCCACTGACCATCCTTGTCGCGCAGCCACTTGTTAGGCGGCTCGCCATCAATCGTCCATGCAAACATGGTGACGGTAAAGTTTTTGAGGCGAGGAGCGGGGGTCTTGTACGAGCGCCAGTACGATTCGCGCATCGCTTCAGCGGCATTCATGACAATATTCTGTAATTCGTTTCAATTCAGCGACTTGATCCCCTAAAATACGGGAATATACCCACCCTGCCAACAATCTGCGACCACTTGCCGGTGACATAGTCGTACCCAGCATCGTGTCGGTGAACACTGCGCCCGGCGTGGTCCGGATCCTTGGAGTCGTAAGGGTCGTTGATCTCGACGCCGTACGGCATGCGAGTGGCGCGGCTCGTGACGCTGAGCTTTGCACACCAGATGACGGCACCGTCTGCCACCGCCTTTGATCTATTTGTTTATCAGAGACGGAGCAAGTCGAATAAAGACAAATGACGTACGTCGAGTCATTAGCGACCGTGACCTGGCACCCGGCGCTATTGAACTCGGACAAGAGGGTATGACGAAGGTGAGGGCTGTCACCAAACCCACCGACGAGGAGAATATGCTGTATGATGAAATTAGAACATAAATGTAGCCGAGAAGACTAGATGCGGACGTACCTTGGGCTGAAGACCCTGCATTTGCTGTCGAATACTCGCCACAGTCTCCTCTACGCAATTGTCAAAGAACCCATGGATAGTATCACTGGGAAATGGATTGAGTATGAGGACTCCCAAGCCTGGTATGCGACAACTCACCTGGTCAATGTGATAGCGCCTCGCCTGATCTTGAACTCGGGATGGTTGATGCGGCATCCCATATCAACACGGTGTTCCTCCTTAATTTGTCCCTCCGAGACAATCAACCCAAACTCCTTCTTCGCCGAGTTTTCGAAATCCTTGACACCGTGTCTAAGATAGTCGATGCGCTCGTCTTCAGGGAGCCCAAGTCTGTTCAGGATTCCGGACAGATGATTCTCGCATTCCAGGTCGACGAATACTGCTCCAGCTTGCACACCTAGAACAAAGGATGAGTGGTTATGAGTACGGCAAAATCGATCGACCAACATGCTGATGCTTTCTTTTCTTCCAATTCAAGCATGGGTGCTGCAGTCTTCACGCAATATGCGGTTGTATCGACCGTAGACCCTCCGGCGTCGCAAACGATAAAGTTGACGTTGGGCTACAGAGATAAACGTAAGCCACCTTGTCGACTATGAGTGTGTTTCACTCACACTAAGCCGGTTTTGGATGTCCGAGTGGAACATACAGAAATGCACCGAGGCTTCGGCTTCGCTCACAAAGTGGATCTGAGCATGTGCCTTGGCCTCGGTCGTATACTTGGCGGCGACGGCAGCTTTGCGAAGAAAGTTCTGCTCCTTGATGGTCCATCCGTTCGGGTGGGCAATGACGATTGTCATATCCTTGTGAAGATCCTGCCAGACCTTTGGCCCATCAATGATACGAGCCTCGAAGAACTCTTGGGTATGCTTCATGAGGTAAACCATAAAGTCGGTGTAGATCTTCTCGAGAGGGATGCCAGCGGGGAGGGCTATACGAGACGTTATTAAGTTGTATATGGAGCAAGCGGCAGGTACGACTCACGTTGCACCTTGAGGTTGTGCTTCTGCTTCATGGCGTCTGGGTGGAGGTGAAGCTTGAAATGTCGGGCGAGTAGCCATCCCTGTTCCTCAGCCTTTTCAGCCGTTTCGAGCTTCAGCGCTTCAGCACCAAACGATACGGCCTAGCAGTACGCGTCAGACGTGATGGCAGGTGCAGTGGCAACCCTCGCACCTTGCCGCGTTGATCATAATAGACGAGGGTGGGGATCTTGCTCTCGCCCCGGTGAGTTTCTTGGCCAGGCCAGGCAGAAACGCGATACAACGACTGTGGACCATCTACAAACGTGCACACGTCAACATCAAGTTGTGCACGGATTAAGCATAGAATCGTACTCGGATAGAGATGGGCAAACGCGACGGCGCTTTGGGTCGTTCCAATATCGATTCCGAGAATAATCTTTGGTGGACGAGTCCAAGGTCCTTCGGTGAAAGCGCGCATGATCGGGTGTGGAAGAGTTGGTGGGAGGGTGGAGGGGGACTTGAAGAGGGACGGGTGGCTATCCTGCACCATTTGAAATGGGAAATTAGCGCGCTCCTGTCATGGAGCGCAGGCCGATCGACCATCTAGGGCAGTTCATATCTCGTGCCTTTTTGTTCTCTGCTCACCGCCTCGCTCCCAACGAGCGCTGCCACGACTTGCACCCTACCCCAACCACCGCTTCGAGTTGCGTCTCTCCCCTTGGACTCTGTTTACTGCTTAAATCGACATGGCCGGCGACCACGGCGGAAAGGACGACGGAGGGAAACACAACGGCAAGGACGACGGAGGAAAGGGAAAAGGAATGCTACGACGCGCAGCAGCCCATGTAATGGTAGGTCACAACTACATATTAGAACGATATCCATACATATATGACATTTAACCTATGACAATAGCCACGCACGAGTGCCGACAAAGACCAGCCTCAGTACTCACAAACCCCTCCGGCCGTCATGCACCCAAATCCAATGGAGACTCGAGCATCTCGAACTCCCAAACGATCACAGACACTGGACACCGGAGCAGCCGCCAAGCCGCCCAGTCAAACGCCGACCTCTCAAGGTGCAAGCGAATATCTTTCGCCCGCTCCCGCTGCAGCAAATCCAAATCCAACCGCGGCACAAGTACCCGCCACTGTCCCTCCCACTCTACTTCCAGCCCCTGCTCCAGTTGTCCCTCCTGCTACACCAGCAAAGGAGCACGTCGAACGAGCTCGATCCGCCGAACCTCAGGCACAACGAGAACGGCTAATGATAGAACACATAGAATCCCTCGAGTTGCGCAATAAGCATCTTGAAGAACGTTGCAAATTCTACGAGAGCGATCCGTATCGAAACGAACTGACGTCGATTCGTACCCACCTCCAGGTCAACGACCTACTAGAGCCATGGCAGATTTCGCAAAAATTCCAGGCTATCAACAAGGACGTCGAAAACGTCTCTCGAAATCTCTCGGAATTTCTCGCCGATTCATACACGGCCAAGGGGCCGTGCAATACCGGCGATTTCTTTCTTTTTTCACAAAATAGGCCTCCAAAGACTGACCAACAGTCAGGAGGGACCCCTGTGTCTGCCGAAGATTTCGTCGATTTTTGCTGCCGATCTTTGATCAATGAGCAACTCATGACAAAAATATTACACCCTCAGGTGTTTCATCCAGGCCTTGGATCACAAGAGAACAAGTTTATCGGCGAGATGTACGAAAGCGTTCGGACAAAAGGTGAGTGAGCACAATAGCAGCACCCATTCATACTAAAAGTCTGAACGTTAGAACGCCAGATCATTGCTGGACGTTGGCGAATTTCGTCGTTTAATGCCTACAAGCATATCGAGTTTTCTGCCAAGAACATTGCCTTGAAGCTTTGCCAAGGCGCACTTGGCCACGTTTGTCAAGGCGTCTACGGGGAGGAACCTGCCGAAACGGCGCTCAGCAAGGTTTACCCGGAAATCGTAGCGGTGTTTGAACACGCCTGGGAGTGGTACTCGTTGGCCAAATCCTCTGTAGTGCTCCTCGATTACGAACCGTTTTATATCCAACCTGGCTCGCCATATACACCAGAACATCACGCTCTCGAAGGAAGAAAGTCCAAACCACCGGCTTCTGGGACCATACTACTCACCAGCCGGCTTGGGCTGATATCTTCCGAGGCACAAGGGGAGGATAAACCCCCAATACGGATTATTCAATCCAAGGCCACTACGTTGACGGCAGAGTACTTCCTGGGCTCGTAATGAATATCACAACTAAATCTTCTTTTATATTGAATGCTGTGAATCGCGTGTTTTTGGGACGCTCGAATGTAACTACTAGAGTTTGTACGGGCTACATGCGCATGTAATCATAAACAAGACCAACCACTTCACGTTTCATCTCCACCTCGCTCCGGCTCCTTTGTGTCCGAACGCCAACCCACCCCACATCCAAAACACTCGAACCGTTTCCATTCCAAGGCGAAAAGACCAGGGGATTCAATATACATAACTGATGGTCGCGTGGCAGACACGCTGCTGCGAATGCTGTGCAAATGTGGACACGCCCCTGCGGCATGCCATAATAAACGACGGGCACAGGTACGAGGCTTCTGCTGTGAGAGAAGCCGTCTGACAGCATACCCCGTTTATCAAGTGAGCAACAGGCGCTATTGTTCTAGCACCTATTTTCCGATCTCCTACGGCCAACTTCCACCTCTTTTGCCGATCAGTCCTCGACCCACTCTAATTCTGGTGCATGGAGAAACTGCTCGGTCACCGACGGAAACCATCTGTGAGCGTTGTTTTACGGGGGCAGGCAGAAGAGGCAAATTTACCATGTCCTGTGGTTTGGAACAGAGTGGGTCTAGTACCAGGAAAGTAAAAGTCATGGAGGTTCAAAACGGGCTAGACGATTTCCAACCGAGTGAGTACGTTGGTTGATTTTTCCAAAACATTTATCATTCAACTTCGAACTTGTTCAAAGTGGACACCATGATTCTCGTCATGGATCCTAGCAAACGAGACAGGTACTGGGAAAACCGTGACGAGAAGATGACCACGCGGCTAAACGACACCGTACACCAACTACAAGAGCTAGAAAGGCGGCTCAAGAGTCTCGAAGCGATGCAAGAGCAGGTCTCGCCACAGGATCGCCCCAAGGTCCAGCGCGAGATCGAAGTGACGCAGAACATCATCCGTCACTCGCGAGCCAACTCGGTCCTCATGCGATCACATCTCCAGGTCAACGATGAACTCGAACCCGGCGAGATTGCGAGCGCCTTTCGTTCTATCAACAAGGATATCGATAACTTGTGTCGGGATATTAGTGAGGACTTGGCGAAATCGTACGGTTCCAGGGGGAGCGTCAAGTTGAGTAGCTCACTAGACGTGCGAGACATGTTGGCGGTACAGAAGATCTTGTACGGGAGCACGGGCGTTCCCTCAGCACTCATCGAGTCTTTTGCGGGCAAAGGTCGACCGATTGATGAGTTCATGGACTTTAGTCTCATGTATCTCCTCAATAGGGAATTGCATCATCACATATTTCGACCGTTCCACCCTCTCATGACCCGCGAGCAGGACGAAACCATCTCGCAAACGTA
Source organism: Ceratobasidium sp. AG-Ba (assembly GCA_016906575.1). Classification (NCBI taxonomy): domain Eukaryota; kingdom Fungi; phylum Basidiomycota; class Agaricomycetes; order Cantharellales; family Ceratobasidiaceae; genus Ceratobasidium; species Ceratobasidium sp. AG-Ba. The sequence goes on from CP059614.1 coordinate 2,571,535, forward strand.
CCAGGGTGTGAGGCGGCAAGGTGAGTAAGTTGGGCTCACGCACCCGTATGTCGATGTTCATCGTTTTCGTCCTAGACGCCCAGGTCATCAGCGGCCGGTGGCGGATATCGACGTTCCAGGCCCACCAATCTAAATTCGCTCAGTCAATACAACAGTGGCTGGATGCTTTTCGATCAGGCCTCACCAAGGAGATTCTTCTACCGTTTCTCGTTGCTGTCTACGGAAACGCCGTCCGTTTGTCCCATAGGCACGAACAGGGGCTCGCCTCTATCATTTCCAAGGCCTACCGGTGGAACCAAATGGTCAAGACGGATGTTATTTTACTCGATTTCCAGCCGATTATGTTTCCGAACGGAACTAGATATGATCCCACCTCGATGAGGCTCTTGGACCCGAAGATAGCTCCCGTACCAGCGGAACCAATCATTTCGACCGTTTCGCTTGGCCTGCAATCATCCGAAGCCGAAGGTGGGGGGCATCCTGTTCGACGAGTTTGGCAAGAGAGAGTTATGGTATTGACAAACGATTATTTCGAGTGAATTACAATTATTACATTTGCATTTGAGTTATATCCATCCACTGTGTCTTCGATATCTATGATCTCATCGTTCACCACAATTGTATATATGCACTTCGACATTATCTCCATTTCTAATTCGTACATCCCATAACCAATCCCTTTTGAGTCTATGCGTAGACCGATACTGGCCGCATTTCATGCTCGCTTCGATGCATCCCTCCATTCCAGTATCTACATTCGATGTGAAGGTCAACGCTTGAACTCGCCATGCAGTCGGGGCTAAATCAACCATCAGTTCCACAGATCAAATAGCAAACAACAACGAAAAACTTACTCGAAACATCTCCAGTGTTGATCAGTTTGAATAGCCCCATGACATGCATCACAGTGGTACTCGCTTGATACCGATACCGACGTCTGGGTGGAAACACGCGAGGTCGTAGAGGAGAGTGACGGTCCAGACTTGGGCCTGAATACGGATTCCGATTGAAATAGGGAAGGCAGAGGTGCAGAGGCGCTTGATGGGGGCGAGGGCAATGGGCTACGCCGCCGGGTCCAAGAGTTGGGTGTTCCAGGAGACCGAGGTGAAGCAAGCCTGCTAGTACTAACAGTTGGTGAAAGTCGAGATATGGTGGCTTCATCATCTGTGGCGACCGTCATGATAAACGTGTGGCCCTTGTGCATGGGACTCGAAACCTCCTGTAAAACCAGTATGAGCGGGGTCAAACTTATTCGCATTGAACCCTACCTCTTGGAAGCATTTTAAGCATACGTCGAAATCATCGCAACCCTGGCCTGCACAATCGAATCAGCCAAGAGGTTGTACAAATCGTCAATAGTACTCACATGTGTAGTAATAGACTGGGTTGGACTTGAGGTTGGTGGATGGCGTGCTGATCACACTTGTGCACTTGTTGCATTGCACATAACCTCCCCGACGGGAGGCGATCGCAATGTTCCCGCGACGCAATGAAGCCATGATGCGCTGGATCTGAGTAATCTCCTCCTCAATCTTGAACTCTTCGTAATCGTGTATCCTCGCGTCCTTGTGCTTCATTCCGACATAACATTCGCGGCACTAGACTCATGGGTAAGTGAAGGAAGAACGCAGTGCCTTTCATAATGCATACCAAATCGAATTCATGACATTCCGTGCAAGAGAATCCATTGTTGATCTTCGCTTTACAGTAGTCGCAATAGACCTAGAGGAAACGATCTAAATTCGGGTCGGCTTACTTTCAGGAAGTCACTAACCTGGTAGCCGCTTGGTAGAATTACGCCAGCCCTATCGCTAATGCTCTGTAGCAACCGTCACATCAATATCTAATCGCACCAACAACGGGTGTACCAACCTCGGGCTCAAGATCCGCCACCAGCCGGGCAAAGTCCTCAGGAGCACCCTTCTGCAGTTTCAAAAATATGAGGACAAGAAGTCTGATAAAAGAAACGACTTACTTCTATATGCTCAGCCCACCTCTCAAATAGCGCTTGGATTGCTTCCTGGCTAACCTACACGGGGTTCAGTTGGCGCTATAACACCGAGGAAAATACCATTACCGTTTCTGTTATGCTGAATTGATTATCGTCATCCCCGGCTGTAACAATTTGCATAGCGTCGCTCGAGCCAGTCGAATCGCCAGAAAAGCTGACGAAATCGCCTTTGCCTGGCATGCTAACACTGCATAGAGTGTCAGTTCCAACCAAAGTGAGCACGATATCGTTTAGGATGTCGGCTCCCAGCGAAGAGAGGACCGGAGATATGAGTCCCAGGACGACAGGGAGCGCGAAACGTTTGACTTTGAGCTTTTCGAGTTGGACATGGGGTCGGTTGGTTCGGATTTCGGCTCTAAGCGCCTTGTGTCGCTTTGCTACTTTTGTGAGGGAATATGCAACCCACACCACCACAGGGACGTGAATGGGCAAAGTGGTGCCCGCCGAGAGAACTCCGTGGGTGGTGCAGGTTCCGATATGAATAGACAAGGACAAGACTAGGCGAACTAGTTCTCTTCGACAACGGGACTCTTCTGCGATTAGTTCTTCGTTTGTGAGGGCGTCACATGGTTTTTGGGGTTGAAGTCTGAGGACATCGGTGATCTTGCCTCTAATCCTGCTCATGGTCTAAGGGACGGGGTTCGTATTGTGGCTTGAGTAGTAGTGGTAGGAAGTGGAGGATCGATTATCGACTCGGACTCTACAAAGGTGATAGGCGCCTGTCGTGCCAGGGTCTAGAATGCGGTGCTCAAGACCCACTGGAGCAAAAAATAGACAAACGATCGACAGGCAAGGTGAAGTTGTTGGGGGAAGGGCCATGCATAGGGGACGCTGTCATGCCCGACTGGCGTAGGGCGGTGCATACCGAGGATTACAGCCGGCACTTGATCGTCTTGGATAATTCGGTCCCATCGGAGTCCTCCAACACGCCCCGGCTGTGTAATTCTCGAAAAAATATAGCGTTGGGTAGCATCGCTTTGCCTTTGGGGTCGATCTCACCGGCGCCGCCATTGGATAACGATGGCGCTGGGACAATGTGATAACTGACCAAGCCAACGAGGTCAGACACAAGGCACGTCTGGCGTAGCCTATTGCACTCACTGAACGTGAGGTACTGCCTATCAAACATGGCGATCAGAACCCGGGAAATCACTATCCCCACGAAGAGTGCTGACCTGGGCATATTCTTGGTTGCATACGACATTCAAGCCGGTGATGCCTAGGGCTAACTCGAAAGGATCCACGAGCTACGTATCAGTCAAGCACGAGCTAACTAGTAGATATATACTCGCCTTTGCAAAGAGCATCCGCAATGCGAGATATGGCAGCTCCCAGTTTAGCTGCCAATTCTGGTGACAGATCAGACAGCCGCTTTACGTGAGTTTTTGGTATTACAAGAACGTGCCCGTGGCGGATCGGCTGGATGTCAAGAAATGCCATCAAGTGCTCATCTTCATGAACCTTGTGACAAGCAGCCTCGCCAGACACGATTTTGCAAAATATGCAGGCTGGGTCTAGATTTTGTGCCGCTGGGACTCGACGCGCGAAATCATCGATCAAGTAGGATGTCATAGCTAACTAAAGGATTACAGAATGCGTCGTAAGTTCCTTGTGTACTTGAAGCTGGTAAAAGTAGGACGAGAGTCACGTTGCTTGGTGATATTGACTAGAAGGCTTGGATCTGCAGGCTCCAGATCTTCACGCAAACGATACACGATTTTTAATCAGATACGAAGAATTGTGATGCGACTCGACCGGTGAATATTGGTTAGGAGCAAACGGTGGACGCAGGTCCAGGAGAGGCTGGTGTGGTGGTAAAAATAAATATGGCAAGTAGTCATGTGACAAGCGCTAGAATTCTCACGGCCAAACAAATCCCGCCGCCGCATACATCGATCATTGTCAGGGCGTGTGGAGGTCTAGACACTTCCAAAAGATGCATGCTACATCCCAGCTATGTATCTTTTCCCTCATTGCATAATCGTTTTCCCAAAACCGCGCTTACTATCATTGGCCAATTGCGCCATCGCGAAGTTATATGAGTACTACTCTCGTCAGAGCCAGGACGATAAGATTCTGCGTCCCGACGAATTAAAACGCACATATAGTGAGCCACAGGAACCGTATTACGATGCCAAGTTCTTACGGCTTGGAATCCAGCTCGGCATGTTAAGCATATAGGTATAAATCCACTCCTCTTGGTGTGTTCTGGGGTGTCTGGAGCGTCCCCTCGTGCCCCTCGAGATATTGCATTCTCTCGGTCATGGCTCGCCGCTCCGAGTCTCTCGACAAGCTCGACTCACCTAGCTCCCCAGAGTCGCCCAATCTCAAAGTGTCCAAAGACACTCTTGCTCAGACAAAGGAGCTAGGCGTACCAATCGAGCAACTCGGTATCCAAAACCGGAAGTGGTGGAAACGTAACAAAATAAACGTCGACCCAGATACCATCGCAACCCAGCCATCTGTGTTCGATGATCCAAAGACGTTGGAAATTTATCGACCCCCTGCGGTGTATGAAAATGCGCATAGGTTCGATCCGGACGCCAGATGGACTTGGAGGGAAGAAAAGGTAAGCACAGCACAATTTACAAGTATTATTGCACCACTGAACTACTAAATTCGTAGAAACTGGTTCGCAAAATTGACTGGCGCATCATGCTTTGGGCTACAACCATGTTTTTCTGTCTCGACCTAGACCGCTCAAACATATGCGAGTCTCCTTCTCACCCGTCTCCCGTCCCTTATATTGATTGATATAATAACTAAACAGCCCAAGCGAACACTGACAACTTTCTCGATGACCTGAATCTTACCACAAACGACTTCAACCTCGGAAACACACTCTTCCGCGTCTCATTTCTGATCGCTGAGCTTCCTTCCCAGTTGATCTCAAAACGAGTTGGACCGGACGTATGGATTCCTACTCAGGCGAGTGTGGTTTACAGGATAAAATTACACCCAACTAACGCTTAGTAAAATGAATAGATGACGTTGTGGAGTATCGTTGCCCTATCTCAATTTTGGCTATCCGGACGGAGCTCGTTCCTCGCATGCCGCTTCTTGCTAGGATTCCTCCAAGGAGGATTTATCCCCGTAAGCACCCTCGTTCTCTCCAGCCATTTCTTTCTCTTACAGGGCATATGTTCCATTAAAGGACGTCATTCTTTATCTGTCATATTTTTACACAAAAACTGAACGTAAGCGCATACATTAACATTCCATCGAACATCTTCCGACTCCATATTTGAACCAGTTCCGATTCGGCTCGCGTTCTTCTGGATAAGCAACTATGTATGCGATATCGTTTCTGCGTTTCTTGCGACTGGGATATTGCAGATGAGAGGTGTAGCTGGTAGGGCGGGGTGGAGGTATTTGTTTTTGATCGAAGGTGAGTTGGACAATTTAGAGGAGATAGAGTTGACGGGTAGAGGGGTGTGATAGGTTGTATTACACTTTTGGCTGGAATTGCTTCTTTCTTCCTCATGCCAGCGGGCCCGACGCAGACCAAGGCATGGTTCCGGCCAAAGGGATGGTTTGACGACAGGTGTGTCACATAAGATTATATGGAATACTATATGTATTGACCGATTCAATATAGAGAGGAGGTTATCATGGTAAACCGGTAAGTCAGTGCGTTTTGGTCAGAGCTAGTTCACTTACTCAGATCGATAGCGTCCTACGAGACGATCCGTCTAAATCCGACATGCATAACCGACAAGGACTCTCTCCGAAAATGATTTGGGATTCACTATGTGATTGGCACATGTGGCCGCTCTATGTATGCTTCATTTCACATGTTCGCTCAGCCCTTCCTTATTGGAATGGAACAGATCCTGGGTTTGGTGCATATGATGCCCGTCGGACCGCCTCAAACCTACCTAACTCTGTCTCTCCGAAACTTGGGGTTCAACACAACCGAAGCAAACCTTCTCTCCATCCCTTCGGTTGTAATCGGGATAATTACGATTCTTATAACAAGTTTCTTGAGTGAGGCGATTAATTCGAGAGTCTTTTCGACTGTTATTTTGCAACTCTGGGCTCTACCTCTATTGGTATGTGTCTAGTTTGGTAGCGGGCTATAAGAAGACTAACTGGACGAATGATTTAGGTTGCATTGTATACGTTTGACAAGAATACCTCGCAATGGGTTTACTTTGCCGTTGTCACATTGATGTGAGTTGTGCGTTGGTACCCAAATTTGATGGGGGTTGACTTGCCGTAGTACCGGTTTCCCGTATATCCATCCGATTCAAGTCGCATGGGCTTCACGAAATAGCGTATGTTATTTCACCTTGGATTGTCATTATACTTGACTAATGGATTCTATAGTACAGCGTGCGCACTAGAACAGGTATGGACGTATCCAGCATGCTACCCATAGCTGTCTAACACGACAATCGCCCTGCATTCAGTGTCCGCTTCGGTGTATAACATGTTCGTCCAAGCTGGCGCGGTAGTTTACGTAAGCATAACATTCATGCCAAGGCCTCCCACTGACCTCGCTTAATTCAGGCCAACATCTACCGCGCGGATGACAAGGTATAGTCTTCGCCTATGATACCTCAGCGCGCTCACTCTGATATGAAACATCCCATCAGCCTCTCTGTGAGTTCATCTGGTGTCTCAAATTGAAAGACATACAAACTAAGGACTAATCTAGATAAACGCGGCAATCGAACGCTGATTGCGATTTGTTCGATGAATATCGTGCTCTACGGCCTGACATGGCTGTTTTATCGAACAATTAATAAGAGAAGAGACAAGGTTTGGAATGCATGGACGAAAGAGGTGCGTGTTTCACTCGATCATCCAGTCCAGCAAACTAAACTAGTTGAGCAGGAACAAACGCAATATCTGGAGACGACGTCTGACAGGGGCAATAAGCGGCTTGATTTTAGATTCGCATACTAGTTGAACCAATTTGATGTAATGTGGCACGAAAGAAGTCCTTCGAGAAGGCAAAAAATGAGACCATATCCGCGCGAGTGGAGATCGACTGAAAAAAGCCGCGATCCGCGTTGTGTGGCCCAGTCCGGCAGGCTGGGGGCCGAGCCCGAGGTCGTGACGAGGGTATATGCGTACGAAACGCGGATGCCGCCAACTTGCCGGGTATTTCGGCACAGCGACAGACGAGAATGGATCGCTGTGGACGAGAGCGGATCCCGGGCGGGGTCGGCGAGTCGAGCGGGGGCCGAAGGAATTTTGGGTGGCATGGCCGTTACGTAATCCGACGCGGGCTATATCACTCCAGGGCCACGCGCCCAGAGCCTGATTGTGTCCGCTCGCTTGCATCTCACCACCATACCCCATATCACACACTAATACTTAGAGGTAACATCTATCACATCTCTCATGTCCGCCGCTCACCATGCATTTCGTCCTCTTCCTCCCTCAGACTAGCTAGAATACGATGGCCCCGCTCTCCACCAACGACATCGCCATCATCGGCGTCGGCGTCGGTCTTACGACCGCATACCTCTTCCGCGAACAGATATTCGGCGGCAAAAATAACAAGACAGCCCCTGCGCTCGCCAACAAGGCCAAGGGGCTCACCGAGACAGGTGACCCCCGAGACTTTGTCGCAAAGATGATTGCTAGTGTGAGCATATGCCCCGATCTCACCACCGAATGTCATTTCATTTTTCACTCAGAAAAAACGCCTGGTCATCTTTTACGGTTCCCAAACGGGTACAGCTGAAGAGTACGCGATCCGACTCGCAAAAGAGGCCAAGTCGCGCTATGGCATCGGATCGCTTGTATGCGACCCCGAAGAGTACGACTTTAACAAGCTCGACGATCTTCCCGAAAATTGCGCCGTCGTCTTTGTCATGGCCACGTACGGTGAGGGCGAGCCCACCGATAATGCGGTCGAGCTCATGTCCAACCTTACCGACGACACGTTCGAGTTCTCCAAGGGCGAGCACCGTCTCGAGGGGCTCAAGTACCTCATATTCGGCCTTGGAAACAAGACATACGAGCATTACAATAAAGTAGCGCGTGATGTCGACGAGAAGCTCTCCGAGATGGGCGCCATCCGGATCGGCGATCGCGGAGAAGGTGATGACGACAAGAGCATGGAAGAAGACTATATCGAGTGGAAGGAGAAGATGTGGCCCGAATTTGCGCGCATTTTGCAAGTCGAGGAAGGCGCCGGCGGCGAGACGCCCGACTTCAAGGTCACCGAAGTGGACACGCATCCACCCGAAAAGGTCTACCTGGGTACGTGTCAGATTGATCATTTTTTTGCATTCGTGTGAAATTAAACCTCGTTTGCGTGTGTGCCTGCAGGCGAGCTTTCTGCGCGTGCTCTGACGAAAACACGTGGCATTCACGACGCCAAGAACCCCTATCCGGCCCCGATCCAGAGCATTCGAGAGTTGTTCACTATCGGCGGAGAGCGCAACTGCGTGCACGCCGAGTTTAACATCGAGGGCTCTGGTATCACCTACCAGCACGGCGACCACGTTGGACTCTGGCCGTCTAATCCAGACGTCGAGGTTGATCGATTGCTGTATGCTCTTGGGCTTGGTTCTCCAGAGCGCCGCACAGCCGTGATCGATATCGAGTCGCTTGACCCTCAACTCGCCAAGGTTCCGTTCCCGGTTCCTACCACCTACGAGACCGTGCTTCGACACTATATTGACATTTCTGCCGTCGCAAGTCGTCAAGCTCTAGGGCTCTTTGCCAAGTTTGCGCCCACTCCAGAGGCTGGTGCTGCTCTGTCCCAGCTCGCGACCGACAAGGCGTTGTACGGATCAGTTGTTGCCGGCGGGTGTCTCAAGCTTGGTGAAGTCCTCCAGCTGGTTTGCGGAAACAGCATCAACACCGTTCCTTCTGGCGAAAACACCACCGCCTGGAGTATTCCATTTGACGTCATTATCAGCTCGATCCCCCGTCTCCAACCACGTTACTACTCGATCTCGTCTTCCCCGAAACTTCACCCGACTTCGATCCACGTTACATGCGTTGTGCTCAAGTACCAGAGCGAAGCATCCGACCGTGCACCATCAAAATGGGTATTTGGTGTCGGATCCAACTATCTGCAGAACCTCAAGCTCGCGGCAAACGGCGAAGAGGCGCCGCTGCAGTCGCAAGAGGGTGTGGGGAGCGTGACCAACCCGGTGTATGCGATTTCTGGACCTCGATCGTCGTACAAGGGTGACGTGGGATTCAAGGCCCCGATCCATGTCCGTCGTTCAACGTTTAGGCTGCCGACGAATCCCAAGACGCCGGTGATTATGATCGGGCCTGGTACTGTGAGTGTGATCGTTGGCTGATCGATGACAAAGGACGCTGATTCTTTTAACGACGATGTAGGGTGTCGCACCGTTCCGTGGGTTTGTTCAGGAGCGAGTTGCGCTCGCTCGCAAAGCGATCGAGAAAAACGGCGCAGACGCGCTCGCTGACTGGGGTCAAATCACGCTCTACTATGGATGTCGAGACGAAAACGAGGACTTCTTGTACAAGGACGAGTGGCCGTCGTATGCTTCCGAGCTCGGCGGCAAATTCGTGATGCGCAATGCCTTTTCGCGATCGGGTCCACGCAAACCCGACGGCAGCAAGATCTACGTTCAAGATTTGCTTTGGGACGACCGACAGGCCGTGGCCGAGGCTGTGGTCGACAAGCGCGGATACGTGTACATTTGCGGAGACGCCAAGAACATGAGCAAGGCCGTCGAGGATGTGCTCGTGAGGATCTTTACCGAGGTGAGCGGCAAGAACGGGGCCGACGAGTTGAAGACGATGAAGGAGCGTTCGAGGCTGTTGTTGGATGTGTGGTCGTAGATGCGGTTTCTGGTCTGTTTTTAGATTCTGCTTGCAATTGATGTATTGGATATTTTGTGCTGTGTTCTTTTTTTGTGTAATGATAATTTGGATTTTTATGTGTTTCATTCTCTGGGTCGGAGGGAAGAATGGATTTGGAAGCTGGTGAAGTACAGGCCGATTTTTCTTTTTCTTGTTGTTTGCGTCTCCTCAATCACAGCAAGATCAAGCAGCTGGCTCTGATTTCGTCCGACTCGGAATGGTTCTACGGCCCCTTTCTTTTTGAGTATTGCGTAAAAATCTTGGCTCTATTAGGAGCATACATCGAACGAAACGGGGGCTGTACAAATGTCGAGTATGTCTTTGACAGAAATCGAAGTACGCCCCACTCTGAGCCACCAGAAGTCGGATGAATGCGCATGGGGAACCGGGGCTACATTGTTGGTATGTAGGGTGTACCCAGACCGCAGCGCGTTTTCCACGCCACCTCATAGAGCTCCAGCTGATTGATTGGGCAGAACGAGTACAAAGTTCAATTGGATCCCGACCGGATTGCTTATATGGTACCCGATACGCTCACCTGACGAGTCGATCAACGATGCTATACCTGTTTGTTTCAAACCTGAATGGTTTGGTAATTAGGCTCCTCCGGTGAGGTTGTAGTCTATTTTTGGGGCCTATCTTGCTTCAAACGCAAGTTGATCACATTTAATCGCTTCAAAGTAGGCAGAACGGAAATAAGAACGAGTCTTGATTTCCTTCGTGCACGCATGTACATACCTTATTCAATGTAAATTGTTAACACTATATATATCAAGTCAAGTTCTCCTATTTCTATCATCCGTGATGATTTCTGGGAATCATCAAGGAAATTCCAGCTTTTATCGGAATTTGCCATCGTCAGGATGAATCATCTTGACTCTTTTTCGCCGCGTGATGGGTCTTCGAATAGACACCAGCTGCTATTGCATTCACGCTACCCTTTGTTGAATATTAAACGCTCGGCTCTCTTGTTGATCCAACGTCTTAGTTCGCCTGCGGATATACACGTCTCTTTCGTCCTACACGTATATCAGCGCCGCCTGTGCATCGCTCAATACTATGGGTTTCAGAGTATCCTTCGCTTCTACTACATACGCCGCGCCAGACCGTAGCTATTGAACCCTCTAAGTCTTTAGGAGTCTTCTCTGAACCCTACAGTGTCTTATCTTTTGTTGGAGTATACCATTTTTTGATCACCACGTTCCAGTTGTCTAATCTTTAAGGGAGTTCAGGCTTTTGGTCCCGACCACCAACGCCTGTCTTGAGTGTTTAACTTCGTGTACTGTACTACTAGACTGGCTTAGTTTCAACCTGAAATGATGGTAAAATGAAGGTCATAGCTTATAGGCCGTCTACCTAGATTTCGTGGGTCATTTCGCAAATGGGGCCGTCTCAAACCTCTCTTGCTATCGTAGGGCTCTTGTAGGGCGGCGTGATGAAAGTATTCTAGATACCTACTAGGTTTTTTTTAACTTTCTCCTGTAATTTATTATACAAATATCAGACATAGTCAGGGGGTGGCGATCTTGCCTCTTGAGAAGAAATAATTGCAAGCTAATATCACTTCATGTCGTTCTCGTTCGGGGGGACTAGTGATTAGCTCTTGGACACCTGTGCCCTAGTCTGCTATGTTTTTACAGAGGAAAGCACTGCTTTGATAATCTTGGCAAGCTGTTTTGCGATATATTGTGGGCGGTTGCTATCTTCCTTCCTGCAGCATGCCCGAGTTACAAGATTCAGAAACATATTTGTTTGCAACGAAAACAGTGAAAGACAATGTGGATGCCCAGAATCTCCATCTATTCCCGTTTTACATTGGTCCACTCCTTACCATGCATGAACCGCGTAAAGTCGATGCGGCGGAGCTGTGGCCCGGCGGGAGATATGCGCATATATGAGTCGTCCAGTTGTCGCAGCTCATGCGGAAGCCACATCAGGGGCCTCCCGTTCGATCCTGTCACCCAGCCCTCGATGGAATCGTCAAGATGACGAGCGAGCTGGCCAGCCGATACCATCAGGCGCCCTTCTCCAAGGTTATCAGGAAGTGTAGCTATATTTGTCCCTTGTACCCCGGCATCAGTGGTCTGGTCCCCCGCCGAGCATCGTTTATTGAACGTACCTGGCAAACTTCTTACAGGCAGATCAGGTCTCAGGTAGAGTGTTAGGTCTACCAGGCGGATGAACCCATCGTCTGCCGTATACAGGATGTGATTATTTGGGGATATCACAAAGGGGCCCAAATACCCCTCGTATCCTAAAAGGTATTCGAATACCATGTGTCCTGTCATGGTGTCCCATATATTTAGTTTTCCATGAGCGGATCCCGACACTATGTAATGTCCGTCATGCGAGAACACCATGTAGTCCAGTTTGACACATGTATTGTCGCACAAAGTCATTAGTAGTTCGCCTGTGCGCGCGTTCCAGATACAAATTATAGGATCAGAAGAGCCGGATGCGATTCTGAGACCATCGGGAGAATATGAAACCGCACGGATGTCTTTGGAATGGCCCGCTACTGTGTCGAACAGAGCGTTGCCTGTTTGTACATCCCACACGTGCAGTGTCCTGTTCTTAGATACAAATGCTATGTTCCGGTTGTCCGGCGAGAATGCAGCAATCCGTGTGGGGTCCAGAAGTCCTGGGGGTTGCCTAAGAATCACGGTCCCATCTGCTACGCTACGTATTCGCACTGAATCATCATGCGACTTGGGCACTGTGGCTAGCAGTTGCCCGTCGGTAGAAAATATCCCTGCGTGGACGGGACCCGAGTCATTTTTTGCTGCCATCTTGTGCACCAGTTGACCGGAACCGATATCCCAACTGTACAATATCCCACCAGAGAGAGCGCAAGAGACAACACGGTCGCCAGACGTGAACGCTATAGATTCAGGACTATCAGGAAGATCTTCAAGGGGTCCAACTACAGCTCTCCCTGTCTCAGCATTCCAGACCCAGATTGTGTCATTTAGGTGAGCGGATGCTATCAAACGAGCATCCAATGAGAAAGCAGCCAAGACGACCGGTGAAGGGGATGAGTGCTCCGAATTTGGATAGGCAACGGAGGCTGTCGAAGACATAGAGCTGGGAGCAGCAGATATATCCCAGATACGGATTGTCGCATCATGGGACCCAGATATGATTCGATCGCCGCCAGACGGACATGTGACAGAAGATACCTCTCGCGAATGGCCAAGGAACGGTTCATGAACCGCTTGGTTTTGGTTCACATCCCAAAGCTTGACAGCGTCCCGGAAAGTATAGACGACGCGGCTGTTGTTCCGCGTGAGAAAGGCCGATGCCGGCCAGCCTCCCAGAGGATAGTTCTGAAGGGATATAATCTCATCATGTGTAGCAACATCCCATGTCTGTATCATGCGACCACCAGCGTTCAGCATAAGCCGCTGGCCTTCCCGAGAAAATCTGATTGCAGCGGGGTATACCACCTCGTTCACTATCTCAAGCATCAGACTACCGTTCTTCGTGTCCCACACCCGAACAGCGAAATCCTCACACCCAGATGCGAGCATTCTGTCATCATCCGAAAATGCAAGGCAGTTGACTGATCTTGACCCCTGAAGTGGGCCTAGTAGTACTGCTCCTGTTCTAGAACTCCAAAGATTGATAGTTGTATCCTCTGACCCTGAGGCGATGATAGAGTCGTCGTACGACCAGGCGATAGCGCTCACATTGTATGTATGTGCTCTGAGTGGCCCTATCATACCTTCGCCAGTCCGCGCATCACAGATTAGTATTGTGCCATCCGCGCTTCCGGAAGCTATGCGACGGCCTTCGCCGGAGAAAGCGACGCATCTGACCGACATAGAATGACCCTGGAGTGGGACGAGTACCGCTTCGCCCGTCTCTGCATCCCAGACTCGCACTTTTCCGTCGACACATCCGGACGCGATGCGCTTATCGTCAGGCGACATCGCTACCGAGTATACCGCACTGCCGGCTGAGATGCTTCGTATGCACGACGTCCAGTCTGAGTTTATCGGATCCACGACGGCGGCCAGGTTTGGGAAGTACTTGCGCATTCGTTGAGATATCTGCGAGTTCGCTGGCGCCATCGAAAGCGCGGATATGTACAAGTGAGGCGCGCTGGTGGCGATAGGGTCGTAGAACGCGAGTACGAATCGATAGGCATCCTGTGCCATGCCGTAGCAATCGTCTAGGTGATGCTATATTGAGGTCCTCAGTTTCAGATGATGGGACCGGGGCAAAAGTAGCTTACGGTAGTACACCACTCTGCGACCCGCAGCAGACTCGATGGCGCCACGCTAAGCTTGCCTAGCAAACTGAGAGCTTCCAGCCAGTACATCAGAACAGGGCTCGACAAGAACTCGTGCAAGAATGGCCCAAGACTACCCGCCGGGGAGTCGGAGAGGTGGCTAGACCAGAACTCGCATGCATATATCAGCTGTGGACTGATCGCTCTCTGCGTTCGGGCCTCGAGGTCGGCGATGTCCCGGTTAAATCTATCTGAGGTCTCTAGCGCGCAGATGTTGAACTTGAGCTCGTCTCTCATAGTCTGTAGACACGCGCTCGCAAACGTAGTGTTGTGTTCGGCGAGGTCGACATACCAGTCCTTCGAGCGGGTCTGGTCGATAAGATAGTCCATGAAAGATGGATGCGAAACACGAATCACGCCGCCGAACGTATCATCGATGTATAGCACCGAAGACAGCCTGTTTACCGCTCCTTGGATCGCTGTTCGCGAGGCTCGCGCCCCCATCAGTGCGCCGAGTACTTCCACCGACACTGCGCGCCGCGTGGATGAGACTATTATCATGCCTAAATAGCTCCGTAGCTCCTCAGCGCTCTCTTCGTCGCCGATTGTATCGTCCTCGGTTAGAATAGTCCCGTATAGTTGGTCGATAGCCAGCATGTGCTTCCCGTCAGTCAGCAGCTTGAACCTCTTGAGCTTGTCTAGTCCCGATAGGATGTATGCGCATGCCGTTCGTGCCCATATGAACAGCCCTCCGGCGCGCTCGGCCACTCGATCAATCGCATCGGGCGGCCAGTCTTTGACCGAACTCAACGACGACAGACTCTGCTGGACGAACCGATGGATATCTTGGCCAGCGTCGTACTGAAGTAGGTTGAATTCCGAATACCAACTCGTATCGGTGCCTACGAAGAACGATCTGATATCGTCGTCCGGTCTACTTGCGACGATCACTCTGATGAAAGGCATCATTTTCGACATGTCTCGTAAGCATACAAGCAGCTGTCGACGCGCTGCGGCGTCCACACTTTCGTCGAGGGCGTCAATAACCACAGCGAGGGTCTCAGATGGCCGGTCTTCTTCAGCGATTGCCTTCCATGGTTTGGCTACAAGCAGATCGTACAGCGGCTGGATGTGCTTCGATTGCAGCCCGAGGTTCTCGCCGATCGCCTTAGAAACCGCAACGCCGTATGCGTCCCAGCGCTGAGCGAGCTCGCTTATCACCGTCATGAGCACTTGTCGCGGATCTCGTAGCTCGGAGCTGTCGCGCTTGCAGAAGAAGCTGCACGCCAGTAAGCCCTGGTCGTCGAGGAGTTTGCAAACCGAGGTCATGATCGAGCTTTTGCCCAGTCCGGCCAGTCCATGCACCCACGCTAGCCTGGCTTCCGTGCTCTTCCCACTAACCCAGCTAGTCAGGCTGTTTATGACGCCGAGTCGCGTACCATCCAGACAGCACCTAGACGGGTTGTAGGCTGAGAGCGGTGCGGGGCCGAGCTCCTTGAGTCTTTCTCTATGCGCTGAGCAAGGTATGTTAGGTAGCCTATCATCAGACGAGCGGAAATGAGACTCACCGTGTTTTTCGCTGGAATCGAGTGTCTGCGCGATCATTCTCTCTTCAAACTCTTGTCGTAGCCTTTGCGATCGTCTCACCAGCGCATCGAGCTGGTCTGGTGTCCCCGAGCTGATCATCCTGTACACGCTACCCCCTGTGCATGCATCAACGTTGCAAACTTGGCTCCCGTCTCATGGTATACAAAGCCATACCTGATCGACTACGAGATCTGACGCCGAGTATGTATATCGACGCGTCCTCTACCAGCTTCTCGATCTCTGTCAACGTCTCTCTGAGATTCGTACCGGCGACATGTTTGACCGACTCCGCAGATGGTATGACAGACCCTAGGCTCGTTAGCAAGTCGTCCACGGTCGCGCTTTGCTGTTCTTGAGCCTCGAAGTGCTACAACAAGCAACGTTCCATGTAAGCTTCAGGGATGTTCCGCGCCGAATCTCAGCTACAACTGACCTCCCAAGCCTTTGTGCACACCCAGAACGCCGCCTCCGCACCACCAGTCGGGTCGAGCTATCCAGCATTCCAGTTCGTTAGTAGTTTAAAAGCGAATGATCTTCGTATTCGCTTGCCTCCACCAGTACCCTGTTGAGCGCCATGATTTTCTTGAACGCTTCTCCAGTTCTGCTAGATCTTCCTATAGATTGATTTCTGCTCATCACCTTCGCTGCGTCCAGTGCTTCCGTATAAGCCTTTTTCATCTGTTATACCGAGTTCAAATCAATGCCACCGCTGCCTCGGTTCGGTCCACTCACTAAATCCTTGCCCATGATCCTCATATGTACCACGAACATAGACTTCCCCCCATCGCTACATACTGTCGTTCGTAGATCGTTGAGTAACATATATACCCTTCCGAAGCTACGTGTGATCGTACTCATCGATACAGAGTCGGAAATGTTCCCTCGGAACACCTGGTGTTCCGCCCGGCCTGTCTTGTTTCTGACTCTATGCACTTCGGTTACTTGCAGACAGATCACCGAGCCGTCGCGCACGTCGCTGTAAACAACGGTAGTCACTATCAGGAAGCCTTCGCATGCCCGATTCGAAGTTGGATCGCACGCCAGCTAGTGAGACTGGGCTCATTCCTGGCTCGTTTTAACCAGCCGGACGTGCCCGGAGAATCCTTTGGTATAGGCCTCTCATATAGGCGTTCGGATGGAGTATAATCCAGTACGGAACGCACCAGAATGCATATAGATCGTCCCACACGAGAGTCTGACGTTTCTGGATCCGCGGCAGCTTGTATAGTCTCGTTCCATCGGCCTGGATCTCGGCGATGATGTCGTAGTCTGACATGTCAGGATCGAGTCTTATTCCTATATCACAGATATCCGTCACTGTAACGCTCCCCGCGATCCATATACCTACATCCTCGACGTACCCTGTATGCGGTATCGCAAGTCCAGATCGGAGCTAGCGGTCTGACGAGACGTCATACTGGCCGTCTGCAGGCGAGTGCTGAGCGTTTCGTGCGATGCTGGCACGTTGTGGGGTTTGTGGATTAGATAAGTGCATCCGGATCGGGTGGGTGGCTAGCTTGCACGTGGCTGCGTCCCACGCTCGATAAATGAAGGCTTTGCTCTTGCCCGCATGCATGCATAACCTCACGCATAAAATAGGGTCATTAAAACTCTAGAAGCGCATATGCGATGCAGATCGACCTAGCATACCATTTCTTCGAGTATTGATCAGAAGCCAAGAGGACAAAGAGCGATTTTTCTGGAGAACGACCCAGGTTCTGAACTAAACAACGTTCCATTAGGGTTTGAATATATAGCAACCGTGCTGACTCTCTGAAAGAATCTTCACTTCCGTAATTTACTCCTACGGGGGCAGTGTTCCTGGAGCGTATGCGATACCGTACAGAGGGGTGGAACTATTGCTTCCGCGAACTGGGTCTACTCGCTTTTCACCTAACACTATCGAGTCCTTGGAAGGTTTAATACCAAACGATAGACCCAACTGGATATCCAAAAGTCAATCGTAGCAAATCTCAGATGATTCAACTGGGATTATTACCGCATTGTTCAAAAGAACTTCGGTATTTGGATAGAGACTTGCATCCGTATCCCGTAATACTTCTTCCCTGATAGGAAGTTGTGGTTGGCCTTTACAGCTTTTGTACTTTCGCCAGGGAGTGTATGGCTCCGAGCAAATGAAACATTGAAATTGCTGGTTGTCCTTGTTTCTAGAGTACACACATTTCCCGCTCGCTGGCGAGGATATGGTTCAAGCTGAGTTATTAATCGACTGTGATTAAAAAACTCACTACTATTGACACTTCGGTCTACGGGTGGATATTTTCTCTCTTGGACGAGCGAGTGGTAGTGGACGGGTATGGCTTCATGAATAGGCTCATATTGCGACTTAGAGGGGTAGTACAAGATCAACGGTGAGGTTCTCGGAGCATTTTCAGTCGCGATGGCTCGAATCTCGAAAGCACGAACATTTGTAAGTGCACGCCAAGCCCTCCAGTTTTTTACTCACCTCCTGTCGACTATCAACTAGTGGCCTTCGTAAATGCCTGGCATTGAATCGCTTGTCATGTTCCACATAGGCTGGCGAGTGAGTGAGCTCCCCATCGAGTCGAACGGCAAGACTTCTCACGAGGTCTTGATCCAACATGTAGGTCATTTGGTAGTACTGTGTTGCCTTGTCGTTGCCTTTTCCCTCGAATCATGTCAGAGGCAAGGAATGAACCGAAGTCAACTTTGGTAGAGTATGTGCCGCCCGGGTGTTGCGGAATAAACAGAAATACCAAGAGTTATAATGGGCTTTTGCTAGTGATAATATATCACAGTAAGCCGAAAAAAACAATCGCTGGTAATGAGAGACTGCGCAACAGGAGGGGGGCAACGCGATAAGCTGGCGGGGCAAGATTCTCAACACCAGAAAGAGAGTTGGGCTATTGTTCCGGATAGTAAAACCGATTTTTATCTGCGCTACAGAAGAAGAAAGGGTGGTGGTACGGCGATGGGCGTCTGAAAATCGGACACACACATCGGACAACGGAACCAACATCCTTGGGAGCGTTGCTGACGTAAGACGTGATCTTGGTCGCTGTTCACGACACTACCTCGACATCGAAATTCAGCCACGTAACAAATGCCCAACGGTCGTGCTTCTGATCTCAGTTCACTTAGTATGCCCGCCTTGAGAATGAGGAATGATAGTAGTCCATGAATAGTCGGCTTTATCAAACATCACAACGTTCATCATTTCGAGAAACGCACAAGCCAGTGAGTCAAATATTAAGGCGTCCATAGCTTAGAAGAGCAGCAATTAATATAGCTAATATTAAATAAAAACACATACAACGATAAAAAGCCCGAGCCCAAGAAACGCTGCCCCCTAGGGGATTCGGTCGAGACGGAAAGCATGCACTAAATGCCAAATTATCCAGGTACGTTTCCGCTTGGTCCCGTCTGTTTATTTATATGGGCTTTCCTGGATATTTATAATTAGTCGCTGTAAAGGGTTGAGAATCAATATGTCCGCTCACTACAACCGATTCCTGGCGCCACCGCTTACACCGACGGTACCTTCGCATAGGCATTTCTGGAGTGCCACACCAGATGCAGAGATGGTATCCATTGGTTCTGGTTGCTGTGTATACGCAAGCTGTGGACATCAGATTGTGGACATCGTACTGGACTCCGTAAACGAGCAATTAAAAACTTACTTTCGGTTTGAGAACCCAGGTCAAATCCCGTGGGTGGCTCAAATTCGTTCGTACCTCCGGCTTCTGTGCCGTCTAGCGTAGACGACTCAAACTCTCGCTCTGGTTTATTTCTCTCCGCTTGTTTCGCTTCCACCCCGTAATTTGGTCCCGCGAATTGCTGAGGCGGCTCGCGGGCCGACTCTTTAAACTGGCATACAACCATATCTTCGCTTGAAGATGTCTGTTTTTTCTGTCAGTCGTTAAGCCAAATCAATAATAACGAAACAGCCTTGATCATATTTACCTTGCATCTGGCGGCACGTATGAGTCTGTTATGGGTGGCCCCCATGCGCTGATGCTGCCCCATTGCCACACGGTTTCTCCAGCCCTGATCTGGACATATACGACACTTGTATAGCTTGCCTTTTTGCTCGATGTAGTCACTGGCTACGAAGGACAGATGCATTAATATACTCGTTTCCGGATCGAATATATGTGCTGTACTCACAGAACCAGGTTTCATCGTCAGCAGACAAGTATTTTCGACTAGAAACAACCATGCTGGCTAGTCTTTTGGTTTCCGCAACAGTATTTTCAATTATACTGGACGAGGGTTCGAGTGTGGGATCAGGTGTAAGAACAACGCTGCGACATTTGACCTAAGAGCATACGCTTACAGAACCTGGATAGAATGATGTCCCCTTCACAGTATCGAGATGTTGACGCGAAAAGGCAGGCGAGTGAAGGACGATGGTGGCTCAAGCTTGGCGAATGATGTGGCGCAGGATGAACATCAGAGCCCTTGATCACATGTGATCTCTTTTGTTTATTGGCAAATCTTCCGGGCTGCGCCATATGGACGAGTTGCGAATGGAACGAAAGTAACGGATATTCATGGAGAAAAGGTCTCAAACTCGTAGTCATGAATGGTAATGTGAGTGCAGTAGGTTAATAGTGCTTTACTACAAGTGCTCGCCCCAATACGTTGAAGGAAATTCGAAGACACCAGAACCTACCTAGGGCGAGGAAGCGGTACACACTATTGTACGGTGGCTATGATTATAGGTACACAGACTGGGAGCTCTCATACTGGCTTTAATCCTTACGACCATGTTTATACTAGATGCTGGAACGACAATCCCGTATTACTATAGCATGGCTCCATACTCCATCACTCAAATTCTGACGCAATTCTGTACCCGCCCTGTAACTAGGTTCCGCAGCGGGTACTCTACCGGTTAGATATTAACCATGAACTGCGAAGAGACGGCACACCCCACCATATCCAAGCCGTGAATATCTATGTATACTCTCGGAAGGTAAGGTGATATATGATGTTCCTCTCAGCATACGGTAAACATGCGTCTTCATGCTGGATAGCTTAGCACTGGATTTTTCAACAGACTAGTCCGGTATCATTGATAAGTAGTAGGGGATTTGCGCAGGTTCCACTGCACCATCTTCTTATCACCAGTATGATTTTACATGTTGTCCGTTAGTTTCATCGCAAATACGCGAAATCATACTCCATCTCAGGTATTGGCAATGGGCTGGCAGAAAGTGACAAAAGGTTTTGTGCTTTATTATGGCATGCGCATCGTTTACTGTTCACGGATCGATATCTAGTATTAAGACCACATGGCTGCAAGAATTCTCAGACAAGAAGGCCGAAGACCGTGCACAGGAGCTTGTGAAACTTAGGGAAATCTGGAGACTAAAAAACATTGGCATCGTTACTCGCTTTAAAGAACAATGAACGACCAGTCATATAGTTTGATCGTCACGCAGGTTTGTCCTCTTGGCTTCTGATCAGTACTCGAAGAAATGGTATGCTAGGTCGATCTGCATCGCATATGCGCTTCTAGAGTTTTAATGACCCTATTTTATGCGTGAGGTTATGCATGCATGCGGGCAAGAGCAAAGCCTTCATTTATCGAGCGTGGGACGCAGCCACGTGCAAGCTAGCCACCCACCCGATCCGGATGCACTTATCTAATCCACAAACCCCACAACGTGCCAGCATCGCACGAAACGCTCAGCACTCGCCTGCAGACGGCCAGTATGACGTCTCGTCAGACCGCTAGCTCCGATCTGGACTTGCGATACCGCATACAGGGTACGTCGAGGATGTAGGTATATGGATCGCGGGGAGCGTTACAGTGACGGATATCTGTGATATAGGAATAAGACTCGATCCTGACATGTCAGACTACGACATCATCGCCGAGATCCAGGCCGATGGAACGAGACTATACAAGCTGCCGCGGATCCAGAAACGTCAGACTCTCGTGTGGGACGATCTATATGCATTCTGGTGCGTTCCGTACTGGATTATACTCCATCCGAACGCCTATATGAGAGGCCTATACCAAAGGATTCTCCGGGCACGTCCGGCTGGTTAAAACGAGCCAGGAATGAGCCCAGTCTCACTAGCTGGCGTGCGATCCAACTTCGAATCGGGCATGCGAAGGCTTCCTGATAGTGACTACCGTTGTTTACAGCGACGTGCGCGACGGCTCGGTGATCTGTCTGCAAGTAACCGAAGTGCATAGAGTCAGAAACAAGACAGGCCGGGCGGAACACCAGGTGTTCCGGGGGAACATTTCCGACTCTGTATCGATGAGTACGATCACACATAGCTTCGGAAGGGTATATATGTTACTCAACGATCTACGAACGACAGTATGTAGCGATGGGGGGAAGTCTATGTTCGTGGTACATATGAGGATCATGGGCAAGGATTCAGTGAGTGGACCGAACCGAGGCAGCGGTGGCATTGATTCGAACTCGGTATACCAGATGAAAAAGGCTTATACGGAAGCACTGGACGCAGCGAAGGTGATGAGCAGAAATCAATCTATAGAAAGATCTAGCAGAACTGGAGAAGCGTTCAAGAAAATCATGGCGCTCAACAGGGTACTGGTGGAGGCAAGCGAATACGAAGATCATTCGCCTTTAAGCTACTAACGAACTGGAATGCTGGATAGCTCGACCCGACTGGTGGTGCGGAGGCGGCGTTCTGGGTGTGCACAAAGGCTTGGGAGGTCAGTTGTAGCTGAGATTCGGCGTGGAACATCCCTGAAGCTTACATGGAACGTTGCTTGTTGTAGCACTTCGAGGCTCAAGAACAGCAAAGCGCGACCGTGGACGACTTGCTAACGAGCCTAGGGTCTGTCATACCATCTGCGGAGTCGGTCAAACATGTCGCCGGTACGAATCTCAGAGAGACGTTGACAGAGATCGAGAAGCTGGTAGAGGACGCGTCGATATACATACTCGGCGTCAGATCTCGTAGTCGATCAGGTATGGCTTTGTATACCATGAGACGGGAGCCAAGTTTGCAACGTTGATGCATGCACAGGGGGTAGCGTGTACAGGATGATCAGCTCGGGGACACCAGACCAGCTCGACGCGTTGGTGAGACGATCGCAAAGGCTACGACGAGAGTTTGAAGAGAGAATGATCGCGCAGACACTCGATTCTAGCGAAAAACACGGTGAGTCTCATTTCCGCTCGTCTGATGATAGGCTACCTAACATACCTTGCTCAGCGCATAGAGAAAGACTCAAGGAGCTCGGCCCCGCACCGCTCTCAGCCTACAACCCGTCTAGGTGCTGTCTGGATGGTACGCGACTCGGCGTCATAAACAGCCTGACTAGCTGGGTTAGTGGGAAGAGCACGGAAGCCAGGCTAGCGTGGGTGCATGGACTGGCCGGACTGGGCAAAAGCTCGATCATGACCTCGGTTTGCAAACTCCTCGACGACCAGGGCTTACTGGCGTGCAGCTTCTTCTGCAAGCGCGACAGCTCCGAGCTACGAGATCCGCGACAAGTGCTCATGACGGTGATAAGCGAGCTCGCTCAGCGCTGGGACGCATACGGCGTTGCGGTTTCTAAGGCGATCGGCGAGAACCTCGGGCTGCAATCGAAGCACATCCAGCCGCTGTACGATCTGCTTGTAGCCAAACCATGGAAGGCAATCGCTGAAGAAGACCGGCCATCTGAGACCCTCGCTGTGGTTATTGACGCCCTCGACGAAAGTGTGGACGCCGCAGCGCGTCGACAGCTGCTTGTATGCTTACGAGACATGTCGAAAATGATGCCTTTCATCAGAGTGATCGTCGCAAGTAGACCGGACGACGATATCAGATCGTTCTTCGTAGGCACCGATACGAGTTGGTATTCGGAATTCAACCTACTTCAGTACGACGCTGGCCAAGATATCCATCGGTTCGTCCAGCAGAGTCTGTCGTCGCTGAGTTCGGTCAAAGACTGGCCGCCCGATGCGATTGATCGAGTGGCCGAGCGCGCCGGAGGGCTGTTCATATGGGCACGAACGGCATGCGCATACATCCTATCGGGACTAGACAAGCTCAAGAGGCTCAAGCTGCTGACCGACGGGAAGCACATGCTGGCTATCGACCAACTATACGGGACTATTCTAACCGAGGACGATACAATCGGCGACGAAGAGAGCGCTGAGGAGCTACGGAGCTATTTAGGCATGATAATAGTCTCATCCACGCGGCGCGCAGTGTCGGTGGAAGTACTCGGCGCACTGATGGGGGCGCGAGCCTCGCGAACAGCGATCCAAGGAGCGGTAAACAGGCTGTCTTCGGTGCTATACATCGATGATACGTTCGGCGGCGTGATTCGTGTTTCGCATCCATCTTTCATGGACTATCTTATCGACCAGACCCGCTCGAAGGACTGGTATGTCGACCTCGCCGAACACAACACTACGTTTGCGAGCGCGTGTCTACAGACTATGAGAGACGAGCTCAAGTTCAACATCTGCGCGCTAGAGACCTCAGATAGATTCAACCGGGACATCGCCGACCTCGAGGCCCGAACGCAGAGAGCGATCGGTCCACAGCTGATATATGCATGCGAGTTCTGGTCTAGCCACCTCTCCGACTCCCCGGCGGGTAGTCTTGGGCCATTCTTGCACGAGTTCTTGTCGAGCCCTGTTCTGATGTACTGGCTGGAAGCTCTCAGTTTGCTAGGCAAGCTTAGCGTGGCGCCATCGAGTCTGCTGCGGGTCGCAGAGTGGTGTACTACCGTAAGCTACTTTTGCCCCGGTCCCATCATCTGAAACTGAGGACCTCAATATAGCATCACCTAGACGATTGCTACGGCATGGCACAGGATGCCTATCGATTCGTACTCGCGTTCTACGACCCTATCGCCACCAGCGCGCCTCACTTGTACATATCCGCGCTTTCGATGGCGCCAGCGAACTCGCAGATATCTCAACGGATGCGCAAGTACTTCCCAAACCTGGCCGCCGTCGTGGATCCGATAAACTCAGACTGGACGCCGTGCATACGAAGCATCTCAGCCGGCAGTGCGGTATACTCGGTAGCGATGTCGCCTGACGATAAGCGCATCGCGTCCGGATGTGTCGACGGAACAGTGCGAGTCTGGGATGCAGAGACGGGCGAAGCGGTACTCGTCCCACTCCAGGGTCATTCTGGCCCCGTTTCGTGTGTTGCATATTCCAGTGACGGTCGGCGGATAGCCTCTGGTTCTTTTGACGAAACAATTCGAACGTGGGATTCAGAGACCGGCGCAAGCATTCTTGGACCGCTGCGAGCACATTCGAATGATGTTGTCACTCTTGCTTGGTCCCCCGACAACTCTCTAATTGCTTCAGGATCGCGGGACAGTACTGTCTCCCTTTGGAGCTCTATGACAGGAATTCCGTTACTGAATCCACTACAAGGGCCGCCAATGTCCGCAATCTGCCTCGCATTTTCGGATGACAACGGCTTGATTGCATCTGGCTTTGATGATTACTCAGTCAGGGTGTGGGACACAAAGAATGGCAGTCTGATTCTTGAAGTGACTGTCCAAGGCCTGTCCCTTTATGGTGTTCGATTCTTACGTGACCATCAGCGACTCGTTCTGAAGGCTGGTGGTCGCACGGTTCATGCGTGGGACGTGGCTACTCGCAAGCAAGTTATGCGTACTCCGAGTGGTCTACCAGACAGTGTGAGAGCAGCTATCTTCACACCCAACGACGATCAAATCGTTTTCGCTTCCATGGATTTCAGAGTGGTGGTCTGGGATGTGAATCAAAAGCAAACTGTCCTCGGGCCCCTCTCCGGTCACTCGGATGAAATACCTTCCATCACGTGCTCTTCTAGGGGAAACCGTATTGTATCCGGATCGTCCGACACCACAATTCGCATCTGGGGTACATATACTACTGCTGGCCCCACGCCCCCCGTACCCAAAAACATCAACCCACCCTTGGAGCGTCAGCCTCATTCCCCAGCATTCGTAGTCACCTTCTCTTTGCATGGTCGATTGATAGCATCCGCTCACCTAGACGATACGATCTGGATATGGGACACTGAGACAGGGCAGGTTGTGTTTGGACCCCTTGAGAGTCCCTCTGCTTTTCCTGACTCTATTGCATTCACTTCTGCTAACTCCTTGGTCTCTTGCGCTTGCTCTGACGGGATAGCCTACGTTTGGGACGCTGGTTCCGGCCGATTAACGCGCCGGATCTTAACTCAAGATGGCTCGGGTTCTGCGAGCGCGCAGGCATTTTCTGCTGATGGGCAACTTCTGGCAAGAGTGTTCGAAGATTGTACAGTGAGGATATGGGGTATAGAAACCAGTACTATGATACTTGAGCTGCCACCTGCGCCCTTGGACGCCACTGGGCCTGTTACATTCTCGCCAGACAACTCTAAGTTGGCATTGGCGTCTAGCGATAAGGGGATACACGTATGGGATGTGAAAACAAAGAGCTCCGTCTTCAAAACTGAAGCAGTTCATACTAAAGGCGTAGCAGCAATTGTATACGCTCCTGACGGTCTTCGAATCGCATCCGGCGCTTTCGATGATACAATTTGTGTTTGGGACGCGCTAAGAGGAGAGTTACTGCTAAGTTTGCCTGGGTGTGCATCAGTAGGAATAACCTCCATGGTGTTTTCGCATGACGGGCGCTATGTAGTGTCCGGATCTGATAAAAGCACATTGGGTATATGGGACACTGTGGCGGGGCAAATGGTATGCGAACGCTTTATGGGCTATGGGTGGCTCTCGACGCCTATCGTGATGTCTCCAAACAACTCTGACATTGCATATGCGACAAACGATGGGCTCCTGCGGTTTGTAGACCTTACGCATTACCTGCAACCAGATCTACCCGCAAGGCATTTGCCAGGTATGTTCATCGAGTAACGCTCGTCTAGGGCATGATGTCACTGATGCCGGTGTATCAAGGGACAGGCATAGCGATACTTCGTGGGGACCTTGCAGAGGGCCGACTGATGGTATCGACTGGTCAGCTCGCTCGTCATCTTGACGATTCTATCGATGGCTGGGTGACAGTATCAAACGGGAAGCCCTTGATCTGGCTTCCGCATGAAATGCGACAACTGGACGACTCATATATGCGCATATCTCATGACGGGCCGCAACGCCATCGCATCGACTTCACACAGTTCGTATATGGTGAGGAGTGGACCAATGTAAAGAGTCAATAGATGGAGATTCTGGACATTCGTATTGTAGTTTACTGTCTTCGTTACAAACAAATACGAATTATGAATCGGTTGGCCGCAGGATAAAACAAAGTAGTCGCCTACAAATGGAAACCAAATCGCATTGCCAGGGCGAATATAGAAGCATATAGATAACTTTATAAATATTTTTTCCCTTTGTGATTAATGTAAACATAATAGGTAAAAGAACTGATCCGACAACCATTAGTATTATTATGGCTCTGCTCATGAGGAAATTCCATTGCTTTTCTACACGGGAGAATGGTATCGAGGAAATAAGACACATCGAAAACACTTACAATAGCAAGAGAGTCCCGCAACAACTCATTTTGAAAATTACCTGCGACACCATCCTGTGAAATGAGCACCTTCGGTAGATGACCCATCAGGCACGAGCCTTCTGTTGAACGAGACCACACGGTGTGTACCCAGTGTTTCCCATGCTTGTAATATCTATTTACGTACCCGGCCTATATGAAAATCCCATGTATTGCCCTCTGTTCCATCATGGGATTAAGTACCCTATCTGGGGAGCTAGCTAGTAATCCCACGATCCGGTCGGTATAGAGAGAACGACTACTCAATCATGCTCTGGAATTTCCTCAAAATAGACGAGAACAACGTCATAAAGTCACCATAAAGTACCTGTAGCTTCAACCACCGAAAGTAGCACACGTTTAATACGATCGAGGCGGCAAGTAGGCGAACTCAAATCGAGCAGACACGGGAGACCCCATAACAAGTTCGTTCTGCGGCCAAGTATAGCCACTAGTGAGTATCGATGCGTTGACGCGTCGTATCAGCTGCAAACTATTGGTTACTCTCTAAGTGGTTCTGACCTGATTCAAATTACGTACCTGGGGTATCGGCACCATTCATAGGTGCGTTCTCGGAATGCTTATCCAAAGTGTTGTCATATGAAACTATCTGGAATCCGTCCTGACAGTTTTCCACGTCCTGACCGTTTTCTGGTGACGGAAGGTCAAAGTATAGAGGTGTCGCATTTTCAGTCGGCTCATAGGGTGATACAGCTGGATAGTACAAAACGAGCCGCGCCGGTTCTGGAGACGACATCGTTGATTTCTAATATAAAAGAGCCGATGTTAATGCGTTCATTTGCTCCAAAGGCGAAAATACCTTTTCGGCTTCATGTATCCGTAGGTTGTGCGTAATCGATTTTTGATGCCCGTTCATTTTGTTACGGGAAACCCATTCTTGAGCCCCTGCGCGTTTTGGACACACTAAACACTTGTATTGACCATGACGTTTTTCGATGTACTGTTCAGCTAAACCCATCGTTAGTATCAAGGGCCAGAGATAAAGCAGTGGATAAACTTGCAGTACCACTCTTTATCAGCTGGGGCGACCATTTTCTATCTTCGGCTAATTTAGAGGAATAGGGGATTGGGGCTCCGAGGGTAGCAATGATATTTGATTCTGAGGCGGGCGCAATCGTCGACGTGACTCTTGGTCTTTTATATGAAAGCCAGATCCTGTTTGGCGTTAATCTGAGGATGAGTGGCCCGAAGAGTGGCTTGGAGATAGGGGTGGTGCGGTCAGAAATAAAGGCGTCATGCGGTAGGGGTCCCTTTGTTTGTGACGCTACCAATCGTGTGAAAATTAAAAAAGCAGATCCAAATGAGCTCCAAGCGGATATCACGCGTCAGACTCACTCAGCATTCAATTTGCATAGATGGTCTCAAAGCTAGGGATTCAAACTGCTTCAATGGAAACAAATGAGAGGAGTTCGCTGACGACTTGCCCAGTTTTCTTTGTGTCATTTGATCATCATGATTTCACCACGATGCAGTGCGAGATTGATCAAAGTCTAGCCTTAGATGTCCGCCTTCTCAAATGAAGTGCATATAGCGAGCTATGCTAATGGTCGCTATTCCATCAAGTTATGGTCACAAGATTTTGGGGCGTCTCGTACCACGGAGGAGGGTGGTACACGTCTACCCGGTCTCGATCGCTAAAGTCACATTTACAGCAAAGGCTTAGGATGCAGAGTTTTTGCGAAAATGATGCATAAATGGTAGCGAGGGAATCGATCCAAAGGAATAAGGAAAGAATGAGAGGAAGATGAAAAGTCACGAAGAATATAAGAAAATGACAGACGAAAGTTCGATTCACACTGCGCATTGATTTTGACTCCACTACTGATCCACCGAGCCGGATTTCAAGCAACCAAAGGGGTCTGAATCAGGCACCTTATTTATCCCCTATATACCATACAATATATTAAAACCATGGTGTATGCGGTGCGCTAACTTACCCATCTGGTTGCCTGTGGATGGCCGCGCCACAGTTTACCGTCGAGCCCTCAAGGGGTGATTGCGTTTTGACCCTTGTAGCCGAGCCACTATCTCTGGACTCTTTTCCCAGTTTATGACCATATCATGATGGAAATGAAGAGTTTGTGACTTGTGGACAGATTCTAATGGCGACTCAAAGGGGTAGTATAGGATTAACTGGCGGAGAATGTAAGAAACGAAAACAACGTTTCAGGCAACGCGTACCCCAATTTCGGGAGGCGGGTGACATAGAGTGCACTGACTGTGGTCGTCTGTTGTATCTGTCGCGTCAATGCTTCGGCCGGGGAAGTGCGCCCAATGAACTCACAAAACCAACCCTCGTAAGTCGTGGGAAGCACGTTTTTAGGTTGAGCTACATGTAATGTATCTGCACCGCCGTCTGCGGGCAGGGAGGCTTTGTGGTTGCCTATTTCATTAGACATTCTGAAAGAGATCAATCCTGTTCCAATGAGTCCGCTCGAACAACTTACGCTTGACAAACGGAGCTACAGTACAGTACGTGAATATGATGTGAGGAGTTATAAGACAGATAGAATAATAATGGTTAAGTTAGGTGGAGGCGAGGATGGTCGAGCTCTTGAGGATCAGGAGGTGGCGCATCCAGGGGGCTGGACCCTGACTTTCGCGGCGAACTGGCATCCCGAAAATCAAATGGATACATGCATCAAGAGAAAACAAATTCGTAGGACGGAGCGCGTAATACCGTATGAGTGAGCATCTGTGGCTTCTAAACTTATCGCGGATCTAGTCTTTGGGCGGGAGTACAGGGGATGACCGGGAGTTACGCTGGGCATTTCACGTCGGCTTTTGGTGACGTAGAAACAATCCAAGATGCAATGGAAGTTTGATTTGTTGTTGGTGAGTGCCTGGCTCTAATGAACGCGTGTTTTATTTGTTTTTCATGAGCGGTGTGTTTGTTGACGCGGTGTTTGGACAGTCACGTGCACGGCCCAATTCGCACTCGGATGTTCTAACTGGACCCGGCCAGTGTTGAGCAGAACCATCTCCGCCCCTTTCGCCTCCGCCCCCTACGCCTCCTCCTCTTGGTTCCGTTGCTCTTGGGGGTATAATATCTTCTACCATACTGTTTATATCTTATTTCCGGCCTTTACCAAAACCATTTTGCGACCCCTAAAATTAACAACCACCCATGCACTCCCGACTTTCCTCGCGACCCCCCAACAGCGAGCCTCCCATCAACTACGATGCCCAGGAGGAAGCTCGCATCAGACTAGAGCAAGAGATAGGCGGAATCTCTCTCGACTTGTCCAACACCGGTTCCTCGTCGCTCTCGCTCGAGTACGGTCGACACGGCGCCCCAAGCCCCCGGTTCGAGGGCATAGCATCTTTTGCTCGCTACGATAGCGATCTAGAGCGATCCCGGAACACTTCTGCCCGGCGCAGCGTTCGTCAAAATCAGTCCCATCGCACTTTTGAAGACTCGTTTGATGGCGGATACACCCAGTCCACTGCTGCCCACCATGCTTCGGCGGTCACAGTTGGAGTCGGCCTTGGATATGGAGGAGGTCCTCGCTCATTCTCCCGCGCTGGATCCGGGGCAGAATACGATCCGGACCGAGAGCTGTCTGAGATGTTGAAGAGGCAAACCAAGATCAGCCCGTTTGACGACACTACCACTACTCGCGTAGACCGTAACCGTAGCCTCCCAAACAAGAAGCATAGCCAAGTACGTTTTTCCATGTACATATTATCCACCATCATCAAACGCTAACCTACCCTGTGCGTGTAGCACCTCACCAGCGATCCACTGATCGTCGATGACACGGCCGAACTAGACCGTCTCTTGGAAACGGGTCACATTCCAGAACACAGCTTCCAAGGAAACCCACGTATCCCTCGCGCTCACCCTAGGGAACACGACAGTCCTCGTGCGGAGCTCGAGTCTCAATCTTCTTTTCACCGTAGCGAAGCAGATGACAGCACCGCCGGCCGCCGTAAACCCCGACTCGCTGACGCACTCGGAGGGGCCTTTAGCCCCAAACGTCCACGCACAATGACCTCGACCATGTCACCGGCGAGCTCCGCACCTCGTCCTATTCCAGCGATCAACGGTGCATCCGAGGCGAGCGCTCGCCAGGGAACTTCTGTGCCAACATCTCGTCCGTCCAACTTTTCCGCTGCCCCACCTCGTGGAGAATCCTCGTTCTTGTCCTCGAGCGGTACCCAGAAAGCTCGTCTTGAAGCCAACACAGCCGCCAACGCTCGGAGGGTTGGTTCTACACAATCCGCGTCTACCCATGCTCGCAGACCATCGGCCCCTGCAGAACGGCAAGATACTCAGCGACAGCCAACGACTACAACTGTGGCCCGCGCTAGGCCGCTTTCCTTCCCGCGTGCACCCGCGAGCGAGCCAAAAAACCGTACGCTTGGCGGGCTGAGCATCCACCTTCCGGATGTCACGGGTCTTACGGCTGCTGTCGAGTCTCCTTCCAAGCCGAACATTCGGTACCGTGATGCGCAGGTTGGGATGCCTGCCGAAGGCCTCGACGCCGATCGTACGTATTCTTTCGATGAGTGCTCTGACCTGCATACTTATATTTGTTTACAGGTACGTTGACCAACGCTCAGCTGGAACAACTTTCCGAGCGTCTTCGGGACCTTGAACGTGAAAACGGCACCGCCCGCCGCCGTGTGCGCGAGCTCGAGATGGAGCTTGAGTATTGCAGGGCTGAGGTCGAGCGTTCGCGAACTCTGGCGAACATTGAAGACGCTGAGCGTGCTCAAGCTAACGAGAAGAAGGCTGCCAACGAGCGTGCCGAATGGGATCGAAGGATACGCCAAGCTGAGGCTGCTACTTCCGAGTGGGAGACCCGGTACCGAGAGGTTGTCGAGGAGAAGAAAGGTAAGTTTTAAGTGTTGCTCTGTGAATTTTGAGATTAACGCTTTTTCTGAATAGCTTTGGAGGCGTTGGTTACCACTCTCCGCTCTCACCTTGCTCGTATGACCTTCGAGGTCGAGGAACACCAACGAACGATTGAAGACTTGCGTTCGATGCACGAACGAGATGCAGCCGACCTTGAAGCCAAGACCGCCGAAGTGGCTGCTATCACCGCTGAAGTGGAACGTCTGGCCGCCGAGTGCGACAAGCTCCGGGGCGTGGTGGAAGAGGGTCTGCGCGAGCGTCGCCAGACTCGTGAAGCCGGGAGCCTCCAAGCTAGCGGTAGCCAGAGCGATTTTGAAGGTGCCGGAAGCATGATCGTTGGCCGACCAGGCATGATCGAGCTCAGTGCAGTCGCCGAGGAAGACGAAGAAGACAACGATATTCCCGAGACTGAGATGGAACAAGACCGATCGGTTTTGAGTGTTACCGAGCTTGGAGGCGATGAGAGTGGGCGCCCGAGGACGGATCGTGCGACTCTGGGGAGCGCGAGCCGTACTTTGCGGTTTATGGACGTGAGTTGTTTGGTGATTTTTGAGGTGGTTTGTATTGATCGGAGTTGGGTAGCCTGCTCCGTCGGATGACCTTACTCCTGAGCTTGAGCGCAGCCAGTCTTCCTTGAGAAGTTTAGGCAGGTCGACGTCTCAGGTAAGCCGGCTGATCCTTCTTGTGATTTTTACACTTGGCTCACTTCAAAATCAAGGTTCCATCAAGATCAAGCACGCCTGTTACCAGCCGGGCCAGGGCAGGCTCTCCCCTCGTCCGTCGTTCTCTCGAGTCATCACCTGCTCAAGCTTCTCGACCTCTGCCGAGTACTTCTCGGCCTTCAAGTTCTCGCATGGCTCAGGTCGAGAACCGTCAATCACCGCCTCCCGAGCAACGCACGCCGCCGCACCAAAAGGATGCACCGGCTCCCGAACAGCCCGGCTCTCCTTCACCTCAACGGCGTCAACCCGCCCAGCTTGCACCAGACTCTCCTCCATTCCCTCGTATACGTGGGGCCAAGCTCGAACAACTGTTCTTCTCTGTCCCTGAGCATGATGAACGGACGTGCACGACATGCTGCGGACGACGACGAGTGCGTATTGTCCGAGCCGACAAGCACGAGCCTGAACGAGTGCGCGAACGAGGCAAGGCTGGCTGGCGTCTTGGTGGTACTGGTACACGACACGGGAGCGACGAGGATGAGGGTTACGTGGAGGGCGATGCGGACGAAGAGGTCGAGGTCGATATGAGGCGACCGCCACCCCAGACTGTGTTGGTTAAAGTCGTCAGAGAGCTCGAGGATGATTTTGCGCACTATAAAGCGTGAGTACCTAGCCCTTCGGTCCATTTGGTTCAGAAGCTGATCTGCCTGAAACTGGATAGGATCTATATCGATCTTGCGGACCAGTACAGGATTATTGGCCCCGCAAGTAATGTCGCGAAGCGTAATGTCTTGGCTGAACACCTGAAGGAGGTTATCGACACCCTCGAGAAGAAGGGGGACCAGATTGCCTCGCTGTACGACCTGCTCCAGTTCAACGACAAGCCTGTCGCTGGTCCATCATCGAAGCAACGTGCATAACGACGATCCCTTTTCATCTTTCTCTCCTTTTTGACTTGCTACCTAGGACATTATGCGCGAACAATCATATCAATCTATGCCCCTACCCGACCGCGATCCCCGCCCGACAAACTTGTTATCTTATTTGCTTTTCTCTTTTGGTTTTTATCTTGTAGCTTGCTCTCGATGGTAAAAATGTTTGGATGGGCGGTGTATATAGTTGAGCCTGTTGATGTTGAGTCCATATGCAATGCAATCCCATTTTTATTGATTGTTCGTTGATACTAAACTACTAAAGCATGAATATATGCGTGGAATCTACATAATCTGCCAGACGCCGCGACGCCGGCTCATTCAAGACGTGTAACAAAAATCGCAGGAAACACAGCGTTTCCGGACACTGGACCCGCATGACCATGCAACATACCATGCCACCATCCGCTTTCAGGGGCTGACGTAACCGCAATGATATCTCCTACTTTGAAGCTGAATTCGTCGGCACTATTCGTGGTGTAGTCGTGCGTCGCTTTTACTGTGCTACCCAGTTAACTGCCGGCTATCTCCTATATTTTGCTAAGACTCACCGTAGAACAAAACACTGCACTCGCCATCCTGCTCAACAGGAGACGCGCTATACTGTGTGTAGCTTTGATGTTGAGGCACGGGAAATTGAATATCCGCCAGCGTATACTGTTGTTGAGGCGGGCTTTGACTATATTGTTGCTGTTGGTCGTATTGGTGGTGATGGTGACGACTAGGGGTGATTTCTGGTGTTTGTCGCCACCGAGAATCATAGCCGGCAGCGGGCGCAATAGAATCCCGGAGCCGCAATTCGTGAGGATATTGCTGGTATGGTGAGGAATCTTGTCGAGGCGGCGTACGGTACTGTTGTTGAGGTGAGGATTGGCGGAGCGTGCATTCATCTAGGGGTGGAGGCGACCGAACTTGGGACATGCCGCCAGCACTAAATCTGAATCCACCACACCAAGGTTGTTGACCGTAGTACGTGGATTGAGAAGCCTCCTGCTGAGACGGAGTATCTCGTGGAATCGTAACCTGTTGTTTGGGTGGAGGTCGTTTTGGGATTGGTGGTGGAGGTCCTCGTGGAACAGGTGGAGTCAGTTGTGAAAGCGAAGAGTACGGACTGTATTGCACTAAATTTGAATAGACAACTGAATCCTGGATCATGCATCCGTTTGTTCCTGGTGATGCCTCTCTCAGAACCGGGCTCATTACTCTGCTATTTTGTCGCATAACTGGATTCAACTCCTGCTCTTTACCCCAGAGAAGATTATAATCCTCTTCGGGCACAAAGTTTTGCTGTGGTGAGGACACCTGTTGAGTGATGGGAGGAGGTGGGGGTCGTCGTGCTAGCGGAGACTGTCGCGACAATGATTGCGATGGAGCTGGAGATGGTTGTGCATATTGGTTTGCATATACGCCAGCCATTGGGTGTTCAGTGGCGCTTTCATTTGTATCACAAGGAACTTCAGATCGGTCTGGATCTACGAGACTATCGTCGTGTTTTGAATGCAAGCCTGGTGTATCGTGTTGTCTGTGTGATGCAGCTATATCCAAATGCCACCCTTGCGGTTGCTTCTGCCCGGAAGGGGTTTGCTCTTGCAAGGACAAAGCAGATCGCGGGGGTGAGGCACATCGAATAGTAGGCGGAGGCGGGGGTGGAGCCCGCCCAGTCTGAGGAATTGGTGGAGGTGGGGGAGCACGCCGAGCCTGCGTTGGAGGCAGGGGCGGGGGAGGAGGGGGAGGAGAACGCCTAACAGGTGCAGCAACCGGGGCCGGAACAGGAACAGGAGGAGGTGGAGGCGGAGGCGGAGAACGTTGGGTACGTGGCGGAGGTGGTGGAGGTGGCGGACGCCGCAGGGGAGGCGGAGGTGGAGGTGGAGGCGGGCGAAGACGTGATGGACGTTGCACCATTGGAGCGTCCTGACTAGGCTCCCCCATATATGCGATTATTGAGGATATTTCATGTTCGTACGTATTCAAAGAAACTTGAAAGACTGGATTGTTCGTGACGACATCCTGGTGAACGTATGGATCCGATATTCTGGAGTTTTGAGGCTGTAGCTCGGGAGGAATTCTATACCCTTGGTCAGATATAATAGGGCTCGGGCTTCTTGCTTCAGCGGTTGTGAACAAGTCATCTATGGAACTAAGCGAGCGCACATGTAAATCTTGCTCAGAACCCACTCCATTAGCGCCAAATTGTTGTTCTGCGAATAAGATCCGTCCGGAGTAGCCGACTTCATTATCTGCCGCATCGACTTTTCCGGTATTCAGTTTCCGGCTAGGTAGATGTATAGCTTTAGTTCCTAGATCTTGTTCCCTATCTGCCAGCTGATTGTGGATCTGGGTGTGCGTTTCCATAGACGAATTGGTCCTCCGTGCTGGTAGAAGTGGACAAATTTTGCCTCTCGCTTGATTCACTGCGGTAAGGCTTAAGCCACCCCCAAGGTCTTCCGATACTAACATAGTTTGATTGTGGGGAATCTTTGAGTGAGGCCCGGTATCCCCGCCGTTGAAGCTAGCATTGTTCTTGGTTGAAGTGCCTGTGAGATCTCCAGATGTAGACGATTCTTGGCTAGTTTCTCGGTTGGCGGGCCCCACACTACCTTCAATGGCCGGATTTTGATGACCGGAAGGGCCGCTAAAACTATTTGTAGCGCTAATTCCGTGCTCTTGGGCAAGTATATCTGGGGCTGAAATTACTAAGATTCCCCTCTCTTGGACAAAGGTGTTGCTTGAAAGCTGGGGCTGCGTGGCTCTGGAGCATGGTGCATTTGCTGGCGCATATACGACTGCTGTGTCATTGTTCTGATGGCAGCCTTGCTCTGGTCGCGGCAATATGCTGTGGCCTCCGTCAAAGTTTACTGAACCCCATTGAATATCTGGATGCCCCCTGGTTTGCCCACCTTCGAAGGCGCCGCATACACTTCCGCGCTTGTCAATAGCTTCTACCGCCGCTTCATTAGTGGACGCTCTCTCATCTTCCTGGCCTGACACAGCAATTTCATCAGCCATGTATGGTTTACTGAAACCAAGGAGAGATCGAGCTTTATCAGGTGCGACTTTAAATAGAGTTGGGTGGAGAATCAAGTTCAAAGCTCTTTGGCGGTACTGACTTCCAAGCTCGCCACGAGCTTTAGATTGATCAAAAATTCGCTTCCACCAAGGTGAGCTATGATACGCATCATTGGGTGCATAATGATCGGGTTGTAAGGTTTTGAGTTTTAATGGCCAAGTTGGGATACCCGCAGATATATGTTCCTGATGCCTTTCAGGTAGTGTCTCGACGGGTTTCCGGATCACACTCACGATCATCCATTGAAAGCTAATATCCGGCAAGATGTTTTCTTCTCCAGGTTCAATATCACCACCACCACCGACGTCTGAGTGAGAGCCAGGGAAGCACGTCTATTGTACAGCTGTCACGTATGGTCGCACATATTATGGAATGTACCTACTTGATTGCACCCTATCGAATAGGGTTTACTATTGAAAAGTAAAACATCAAATTGCTTTCGGTTCTCGTGGTATGCAATAGCATGCAAAGCCAAACCAACAATATCCGGCAAACTGAAATATAGTTTAAAGATATAAGAGTCACAACAGCAGCACGAGCTTACTGATCATCCGGCAAACCCAGGAGGTTGGTCATTTTACGTAGCAAAGAGTTGCGAACCGCCCCTATAAGCTTAGATCATTCAGTTTAATGAGACGGCAGATGAGAAATAATAGACGCACCTACGGTATCCCACACGCCGAGATAACTACAAATACCTCAGCCATACGCATATATAGGTGAATGTAGTCGGCATACCGGATTGGTACACGCTGGTGATTTTTTGGAAACTTAGCAGTTCCTCTCTTGCCAGGAAGTTTATTTTCCAGGCTGATCCAATAACCGTTGAATTCTTCCTCGTCCCTTATCAGTCCCAAGCGATCCTAGTGGATTCGGAATAAATGACAGGCCAAGGATTAAGCATAAGTATAATCACAATCAATGATGCCACTTTGCGAACGATAAAGGCGCCACGGGAATAACCAAAAAGACTGTTTATCGATATAAGTTTAGTTTACGATGTTTCTGGCAATCAACAATATTACCTTATATGATCGCCATTCGTGTATGCCTTGGCAATCTCGAGGTATACCCTTCTTACTTCCTGGACTGAGGGTGAGGGATGGCTGAGATCTCTTTCAAACGCAAATCATTTCGATTCCGCATACCGACGGTTCTACCTAGAATTTGGGCCAATATGTTTGTCATCCGCCCCTCTCTCTTGTCGGTGCCAACTCCGGCGAAGTACAAGACCAAATCATGGCTTGACTTTTTGCGGTCGATGACATTATCTATATTCAGAAATGGTAGACAAATAAAAGGACTGGGGCTATGATACTTACAGAGTCTCCAGATATTCGTTACTTGCTTTGTTTTGCACTCGTCGCGTTCACCGTGCTTTCCGGTCCCGTCGACAAGAACGACTATGTTTTTCGGGTTGTTCATCCCAAGCTACGTTTGGACGAGAGTGGCCGCAAAGGCCCGATGTGTATAAAACTGATTCGAGGGCTTCATTACACTATAGCTTGGGGTTGATTGATGAGCGCCGGCAGTCGGTAGGCTCCAGCACATACACCTCATGGCGCTTGATCTTAACACGCTCGAGTTGCGAGTTTGACATGCACCACAAGGTTCGACCAATGGCCTTCCAAATATTAATCATATTCAGGCGCTCAATATCCAGCTGAACGCGAGATACCGTTGATCACTAACCCTAACCCATTTACTTGTTCTCAATTTAGGAGAGTCTAATATTATCACCCGGATAGACGCCACTCGCGCAATTGACTCTGCGTGCATGCAACTGCATGCTCGCACACGCAACGCGCAACTCCTGGGATCTGGCTGTGCTGCAGGTTGCCTGCATGTGAGTTATGTCTTGGTTTTCGCCCCTATCTTTATGGAACCTTTCATATTCAAATATAATTCAACCTCCGAGCCACTCTCGCTAGAAA
The DNA here is from genome assembly GCA_016906575.1 of Ceratobasidium sp. AG-Ba. NCBI lineage: Eukaryota > Fungi > Basidiomycota > Agaricomycetes > Cantharellales > Ceratobasidiaceae > Ceratobasidium > Ceratobasidium sp. AG-Ba. The sequence continues at coordinate 2,610,127 of CP059614.1, forward strand.
GTTAGATAGGCAAGCTTTCGGTGAGCCAGCTGCATCCTACCCGCCATGCCACCCCGATCCAATTCAAACTCGCCTGATCAGGAGGCAGCACGAGCGTTTCAGGCGACTCTTGAGCGACATGTTGAAGGGAACCCGGAATGTCAGTCTGAGATGGAGTGGTTTATGAAGCTGTCGAAAAACGTTCGACGAAGTCGCGTACTAATTGATAGGAAATTGTCGAATGGTGGTCTCCTCTTGTGCCAAGCCTTCAGGCATGAGCTCGCCAAAGTAGATGCGGAGCTCAGTCTCCAGCTTTTGAACCCAGATAATTCCCCACAAGATCAGCCACTATATCATCCCCTAGGCCGTAAGTAAATAGCAAACTTATCCAGCTCGTTTTCATAAATGATTTAATCTTGCATCAACCTATCTTAGTATCCGGTCAGTCTATAAACGTCGATGCTGCAACGAACCCAACGGAAACGGTACAGCTGAAACTAGGTCCTGAGCCCCAGTCAACGCTACCGGAGCTTCCATCCAACATTAGCAGTCCTGGAGAACAGAGGCTAACTTCTGATACGCTAACACACTGTGTATCTCCCAGCGCCGATTCGGATATATTTTCTCTTCCATCAAGCACACTTTCCGCTGAACCCCTATTCTCCAGTAACCCCGACCAAGCATCCGTCACGGAAAGTACCTTATTTTCAGTCCATTCTTTAGAAATCGAACCAATACTGCTTTCTGGGCCCCAGCCCTCTACTTCGAGAGAAATGTTAGAGAAATCTGACGAACTTGCCAAGCAATTTTTGGAGTATGGGGATGTTGACGACTTAGACGAAGCGATAGAACTTATAAGCCAAGCGACTGGCCTCCTAGTATCTGATCCAAATGAACTAGATGCATCTACCTATCTGAATCTAGGCCGTATGATGCGAATTAAATTCAAAGCCTATCAAGATATCGCTGATCTCGATTCTGCAATCAGCGAAATGCTTCTCAAGGCACATGTCATGTTGACCCCAGCCCCGCTTTGTGATGCGCAGTACGAAGTACTTCATGAGCTTGGTATGGCCTTTCTTGACCGGTTCTCGTTTGATGGCGATGAGTACGCAGGAAAGCAGGCGAGACAGTATTTTGATATGGCGCTTGATCTGGGTATACCTAGAGGTCGAACACACGCATCGGTTTATTGCGCTCTTAGTCAGTTGCATCTCGTTTATTTTGAATATTTCTCCAAGGATAGTGATGCACAGGCAGCAGTAGAGCTGCTGGAAGAAGCACGTGAATTAGACGCTACTTTGGCAAATCAACTAAGCTATTCCGAAGCCGCTGCTAAGGCTCGTTTTGCCTGCTACAAAACCGGGCTGCAGGAGTTTACAGGTTATCTAGATGAAGCGCTTATGCTTGCCCAGAGTACTTATGACAGTACACCCAAAGAGACGATACATCACCCAATCATTGCTACATTACTTGCTAGTCTGTTGCTCTCTCAATATGAAAGATCAGGCGAGGCACTTTACCTCACAGATGCTCTCGCGTTCTTGGAAGCTGCAATACAAGTTGTGCCCTACACTCGCCCCGAGCAGCCGTTGGTGAGCGAGCGGCTTGCTCAAGCATTGCAAGCTCGGTTTGCTCAGGAAGGAAATCGCGAGGATCTGGATGACGCTATTGATTTCCTCAAAATTTCAGCAAGCTTAACTTTGGCCAACCCTCATCATCGTCGAGCTCGTTTGAGTGCTTTAAGTTTAGCTCACTCTTTACGTTTTGGGCGGTATGGTGAACAGGAGGACAAAATCGCAGCCGCTAACACTATGCGAGAAGCGGAAAAGTGCAACTGTGGTGTTGTCGAAATTTGAGATTGTATGTATACAGCCTGTGGGTGTGTTGTTTAATTATACTAGGAAATTGTGACTCCAACAATCGCGAAAAAGCGGTTTCTGGATCAGATACTGTGCGCATGGGATCAGACTGCCGGGGACGTTAATCAAAACACAGCGTGGATAGTATATTTATGTCGGGTACAATAGAGCAGTACATGACCTGCAGTCGACATAAAGATTTGATATGAGAAATGATACGGAAAATAAAAGTAGCTTAGTTACCACTAGTGGAAATTAATTAAATTATATCGTCTCTTGTACGGTACTTGAATGACATCACTCCCGACGGCCCTTCAATTACCGAGAGGTGTCATCCTGCTTAGATATTCATTATAGCCCCATTAGTCTCGCCATGGTTCCTTTCTTGTTCGTCTTGTGTGCACCCCGGACGTCGTACCATGGGCGTAGCTTCAGAAAGACTCTAATGTAAGCGGCTTTCATAAAGCAAATGGGGCAAGAGGCTATTATGCAGATATTTGTTGCCGTTTCATACGTACAAGCATAAACAATAGTACAGCGACGAATACGTTTCCATATTTGTCCTGCTGGATTGATTTGATTGATTCTTTTATTTGAAGTTATGTTTTTTCCTCCTGCAATTCTCGTTTGGTAGCAAAGTTCGAACGTTCCCTATTACAAGGAGGCACACAAACCACTGCAGTATTGCGCAGAATTTTCATCTATTCGGCTTTTACACTAGTCCACTTCTCGCCATGCACAAACTGGGTAAAGTCGACACGGTGGCGATGCGGTCCGTCACGAGATATGCGCATATATGAGTCGTCCAGTCGTCGTAATTCATGTGGAAGCCAGATCAACGGCTTACCGTCCGATCTTGTCACCCAGCCGTCCATAGAATCGTTGATATGGCGTGCAAGCTCGCCAGTCGATACCAGCAGCCTCTCCACTACAGAACCCTCGGGAAGTACAGCCATCTCTGTCCCTTGATACTCAAGCATCAGTGACGTATATTGTGGTGAGAATCAAGCGCCAAACACACCTGGCAAGCGTCTCACGGGTAGATCAGGTCGCAGATAAAGCGTTAGATCTACCAGGCGCAGGAAACCGTCGTCCATTACAGATATAAGTTGTTGGTCGTTCGGAGATATCGCAATGCAGCTTGAAAATCCCTCGTAGCCCAGAAAGCGCTCGCATACCATCTCTCCTGTTGTGGTGTCCCATATGTTTAGGGTGCCGATGTCGGATCCCGACACTATGTAACTCCCATTGTGCGAGAACGCTATGGAATATACTTTGGCAGATGTATTTCCAGATAGCCTCATCAGTAGCTCCCCTGTCAGCGCATCCCAAATGCAAATGGTAGCATCAAAAGAGCCAGATGCTATTCGAAGGCCATCGGGAGAGTATACAACCACTGAGATGGCCTTGGAATGTCCTGCTGCAGTTTTGAACAAATTACTCCCTGTTGGCACATTCCACACGTGTAATGACCCGTCTCTGGATTTGAGTGCTATGTTGTGGTTGTCTGGGGAGAACGCAGCGATCCCCGTGGGATCCATGAGTCCTGTGGGTAGTTCAGTCATCGCAGTACCAGCCGCCGTGTTCCAGATCCGCACTGTGCGGCCAAGTGACTTTGTAGCGAGCAGTTGTCCGTCCGCAGGAATTTCCAAGCGGCGTACAAAATCAGAGCTATCGTGCATCATCGCCTTGCGTACTAGTAGGCCTGAACCGATATCCCAGGTATACATCATCCCATCAGAAAAGGCGCAAGAAACTGAGGAGCTATCAGAAGCAAATGTAATGAATTCAGGACCATTAGAGGGACTTAGAATTGGTCCAAGTGTGATACGTCCTGTCTCAGCGTCCCATATCGAAACTGTGTTATCTAGGTGAGCAGATGCTATCAAGCCGCCATCCGAAGAGAAAGCGGCGGCAAGTCCCGGCGAACGTATTTCGCGATCCCAGTGTGAATCGGTGGCCGTCGATATAGAAGGGTCGGAGCTGGGAGAGACGTATGCATCCCAGACGCGGATTGTTGTGTCGAGGGACCCAGATACGATACGATTGCTGCTATGTGAGCATGCAACAGATAGTACCTTGTCAGAATGCCCCGAGAGTGGTCCGAGTACTGTTTTCTTTTGGTTTACGTCCCAGACCGCCACCCGAAAATCTGCGTAAGCGCAGACGATAGAATTATTGTTGAGCATGAAGACGGCCGATTCCACAGCGGACGAAGGACCACCAAGAGGATGCATAGTATGGCCATGCGTAACGATGTCCCATGTATGTACCTTGCTGTCACCAGTCCTCAAGAAAAGTTGCGGCCCTTCTTGGAAGAATCTGATCGTGACAGGGTACATGTCTTGGCGGCCTTCCTCGAAGAACAGATTGCCACTCTTTGTGTCCCACACTCGTACCCTACCATCGCCAGATCCACACGCAACTGATTGATCGTCAGGTGAGAATGCGATGCAGGTCACAGATCTTGACGACGCTTGTAGCGGCTCTAGCAGTTCTTTTCCTGTTGATGAACACCAAAGGCGAATAGTACTGCTCCCCGATCCAGAAGCAATCATAGAATCGTCGTGCGACCAGGCAATCGCGCTTACGCTGCCCGAAACTCGTAAGGGTCCGACAATACCTGCGCCAGTCTCTGCATTCCATATTCGAATAGTTTTGTCGAAAGAACCAGACGCTATACGTCGGCCGTCATTCGAGAACATGACGCAGTTGACCGGGCCAGAATGCCCCTGGAGTGGTACAAGTACCACTTCACCTGTCTTTGCATCCCAGATTCGTACTGTTCCATCACTAGATCCAGAGACAATGTACTTGTCGTCGGGCGACATCGCTACCGAGTATATAGCGGTGCCGGCTGAAATACTCCGTATGCATGGAGTCCAGTCTGATTCTATTGGATCCACGACGGCGGCCAGATTTAGGAAGTACTCGCTCATTCTTTTGGATATCTGCGAGTTGGCCGGCGCCATCGAAAGCGCGGATATGTACAAGTGAGGCGTGCTGCTGGCGATCGGGTCGTAGAACGCGAGTACGAATCGATAGGCGTCCTGCGCCATGGCGTAGCAATCATCTAGATGATTCTATATTGAGGTTCTCAGTCCTGGATGATAAGACTCAAGCGAAAGTAGCTTACGGCAGTACACCATTCTGCGACCCGCAGCAAACTCGATGGCGCCACGCTAAGCTTGCCTAGCAAACTGAGAGCTTCCAGCCAGTACATTAGCCCAGGGCTCGACAAGAACTCGTGCAAGACTGGCCCAAGGGTACCTGCCGGGGAGTCGGCAAGGTGACTAGACCAGAACTCGCATGCATATATTAGTTGTGGACTGATCGCTCTCTGCGTTCGGGCGTCGAGGTCAGGGATGTCCCGGTTGAGCCTATCAGAGGTCTCTAGTACGCAGATGTTGAACTTGAGCTCGTCTCTCATAGTCTGTAGACATGCGCTCGCAAGCGTAGCGTTGTGTTCAGCGAGATCGACATACCAGTCCTTCGAGCGGGTCCGGTCGGTAAGATAGTCCATGAACGAAGGGTGGAAAACTCGAATCGTCCCGCCAAGGCTCCCATCGATGTATAGCACCGAAGATAGTCTGTCCACCATACCTTGGATAACTGCTCTTGAGGTCCGCCTGCCCATCAGCGTGGCAAGCACTACGACAGATAGTGGGCGCCGCATGGATGAGGCTACAATAGTCCCTAGACAATTTCTCAACTCTTCGGCGCTCTCTTCGTCACCAATCGTATCTCTCTCGGTTAGGATAATCTCGTATAGCTTATCGATGGCCACCAGGTGTCTTCCTTCTGTCAGCAGCTTCAACCTCTTGACCCTGTCTAGTCCCGATAGGATGTATGCGCATGCTGTTCGTGCCCATATGAACACCCCTCCCGCACGCGCAGCCAGTAGGTCAGTCGCATTGGACGGCCAACCTTCGACTGAACTCAGCGACGATAAACTCTGCTGGACGAACCGATGGATATCTTGGCCAGCGTCGTACTGCAGCAGGTTGATCTCCAAGTACCAACTCGTATCGGTGCTGATGAAGAAAGATCTGATGTCATTTTCTGGCCTGCTTGCAATAATTATCCTGACAAAAGGCATAACCTGCGACATGTCTCGTAAGCATGCAAGTAATTGTTGACGCTCCACGATATCTCCACTTTCGTCAAGAGCGTCAACCACCAAGGCAAGCGTCCCAGGTGGCCAATCTTCTTGAGAGATTGCCTTCCATGGTCTGGCTACAAGAATTTCATAGAGCGGTTGGATGTGCTTCAAGTGCAGTCCTACGTTCTTGCGGATCGCCTCCGACACTGCAACCCCATATGCGTCCCAGTGTTGAGCGAGCTCAAAAACTAGTGTCGTCAAGACTTGCCGCGGATCTCGTAGCTCAGGACTATCGCGATTGCAAAAGAAGCTGCCAGCCAGTAAGCCCTGATCATTGAGTTGCCTGCAAACCGAGGTCATGATCGAGCTTTTGCCCAGTCCAGCTAGCCCATGAACCCATGCAAGCATAGCGCTAGTGCCCTTCTCTGTGACCCATGCGGTGAGTTTATGTATGATACTCACGCGCGTACCATCAAGACAGCATCGAGACGGGTTGTAGCTTGCGAGCTGTGCGGGGTTGAGCTCTTTGAGCCTTTCTCTACGCGCTGAACCAGGCATGTTAGTCCGCTTCTCTTAAGACTAGAACGTGTAGAACTCACCATTCATCTCGGTAGAATTCAGTGTCTGTGACAACATCCTCTCCCGAAATTCGCTTTGCAGTCGTTGCGATCGCCTCACCAACATATCAAGTGGACCCTGTGTCCCCGAGCTGAGCATCCTGTGTACAATACGTTCTAAGCATATGTATTATAAATACTACTTATACGCACTGGTTTTCATGGACATACCTGACCGGTTACGGGACCTGATACTCAGTATATATATCGATACGTCTTCCACCAGCTTCTCAATCTCGTTCAAAGTCCCTCTGAGGTTCGCATCGGCGATCTTTTTGACGGATTCTGCGGACGGTATGATTGACCCCAGGCTGTTGAGCAAGTCGTTTATCGTGACATTTTGCTGCTCCTGGGCCTCGAGGTGCTAATATAAACACACACAGTAGATAAGCTTTAGTCGTGTATCAGTCGTACATCTTGACCAGCGCGACTGACCTCCCAAGCCTTTGTACACACCCAGAATGCTGCTTCGGCTCCGCCAGTAGGATCAAGCTATTTGACGTCGTAGTTCGGTTATAGCTCAAAAGAACGGACAATCATCATTCCTTACCTCTACTAGTACTCTGTTGAGCGCCATGACGTTCTTGATCGCTTCGACACTTCTACTGGATTTTGTTGTCGGTTGACTCTTGTCGCTCAGCGACTTGGCTGCATCCAGGGCGTCCCTATACGCTCGTTTTGTCTATCACGCGAAGCCCTAATCAGTGCCATTAGCGGGCCAGTCTGATTCGCTCACCGCATCCTTGCCCATGATCCTCATATGTACCATGAACATAGACTTCTCTCCGATACTACAAACTGTCGACGATATAGCGTTAAGTAAGGGGCGGCCTTGTAAAGCGATATTCCAGGGTGTACCTATAGATACGGAGTCGGAACTGCTCCCTTGAAACACCTGATGTTCGGCCCGACCGATTCGGTCCTTGAGCCTATGCACTTCGGTCACTTGCAAGCATATCAACGAGCCGTCATGCACGTCACTACAAATAGCACTCAGTTATTGTCTGGCCCTCACTTAGCCAATTTAGAGTTTGAGCGGGACAGATACCGATGGGAATCGATTCATCGACCCCAACTGGACGCGCTCAGAGTATCTTTGGTATAGATGTTTGGGTATGATTTGATACACTTTATCACATACCAAAATGCGTATAGATCGTTCCACGCCAGAGTCTGACCTTTCTCGATACGCGGTAGCTTGTATAGTCTCGTTCCATCCGCCTGGATCTCGACGATGATGTCGTGCTTTGACGTCTCAGGCTCAAGTCGGATCCCTATATCACCAATATATTCATTCTGGAGCCCTGGAAGGTACAGGCCCACAAGACAAACGTACCATGTATGCGGTAGCGGAAGTCTCGATCCGGACTAATTATTTGCTGAGACGTCATAACAGTTGTTTTAGACCGAGTGGTGAACAGGCTTGTGGGACGCTGGCACGTTGTGGGGTTTATCGATTAGATAAGTCTATCCGAATCGGGTGGGTGGCTCATTGGCACGTGGATGTGTCTCACGCTTGACAAACAATGGCCTTATTCCTTCACGGAAACAAATATGGGCTTTCACACAAATCTGCTCGCTGTTAGAATTTGTTTCTATTGGGCAGTGTGCCATCCCGTTCGGCATCATCACGTATCGGTGTAGATTTGGTCCCACGTATATGCATCTGGTTCTGGGGAGATCCCTCCCCCCCCCAACCGTAATGTTCCCAGTCAACGCAGTCGTGCAGTCGCGCTCATGACCTCACGCAGCAGCTTTAATCTTTTAGTCATATATGAACAGAAGTGCTTGCTTGCTGCTTTGCCCGCCGAGATGCACTTCCTAAATGTATATTTTAAGTGGTTGCTCTTGCATATACTATAATCCCATGTTCGTTAGATAGATATGATGCAATAGAATTCGGCTTTACGTTTGCTGAAATCCTCTCCCCCTTGCTCTCTGTGTTGATTAATCCCGTAAGTCTACGCGAATTATTTAAAGCATCTGCTAACTGCTGCTAATAGTGTTGCCTGGAAATCGGTACCTCTTGGTCTTTTTCAGGCATATATGCACGAACAAATTCGACCTGCTACATCCGCGATGCGACCTGTCAGTAGGCTTGGTACCAACAGCGGCCAGCTGCCTTATCGCTTGTCAAAATAATAGCATAGCTTGACTCCCCCGATTGAAACATACAAGACACTACCCGTATCCTCAAACCACGCGTGCAGCTGTAGTAATCGACCTTGGCTCTGCGTGCTTATGTCTGAAGAGTAATTAGATTTCCAAAATTGCAATTACATTCACTGATGCTCCTCGAGGGTGACCTTGGGCATATTTATGTGGCAGTTTTACAGACGACTTTTGATTTCTGGGGCACCAAGTCGTCTATTATGTGCCCTCTTTAGCAGCCGTCTCATGAGGTCTATCCAATCTTGCGTGTCACCTCTCCCCATCCCTTCGAGCCAAGCTTTGCTCAACCCCAATCGTTCTAGTTTCTGCCACTCGGCTCGCAGAACCAGCCCTTCCGGCATCAACTCTCTTTGCCAGCTTGGAACTCTACGAGAATCCTGTGCTCTTTCCCAAATCAGATCAGCCAAGTCATAGGGTTGGGGCGTATCCGGTCTGAACCTATGCCATTTTTGAGCCACTCTTAAGGCAGAGCCCTTGTGCTCTTTTATCAGCGCATCGTTGCGCTTATGTGCTTCGGATAGCTCGTGGTCAAAGTCTAGGGATACTTTGCCCATCATTTGGCGAACGGCCAAGGTAGCTTGGGCTTCGACGAGGAAAAAACCTGGGATTCCAATCGGGAGACCGATAAAGGCAACTGAGGACGGAGGAAATGCGGCTTTGAGCGGAAATATATGAAGAGCTAGTGGATATAGGTGGAAACCAGAGCTATAGAGATGATCTGACGAAAGACGGGGTTCGGCTGCTGGGATTTGAGGGAGGATCGTAAAGTCGTACTTGTATCCCGTCGCGAAAATGACTCGTTCTATATATTCTTTCGTGCCACTTTTGAAATGTACGAATCCGTCAGAAGAAAAGTGAGATATCGCCCCTCTTTCGACCCATGGATCAAGATCTTGTTCGCTTCCTAACGAATGAATAGAGCGAACAGTTCGTTTAGCAACAGCAGAAACCTCTTCGCTAATATCAACTGCAGAGCGTCCACCACCAACGATCAGCACGCGCTTTTCGCGATATGATTCTGAGTTGCGGTACCAGACAGAGTGAATATGACTGCGGGAACTTGAGGATAACCACTTGTCAAGACCAGTGAACTCGGGTATATATGGATACCGGTAGTGGCCGTTTGTCACAAAAAGACGATCGAAATAAGATGATCTAGGGGGGCCGTTTTCCTGGTATGCAATTTCCCATTGGTTCGCCGAGCTATCCCAGACAGCAGACGTAACTCTAGTGTGGAATTTGATGCGTTTGATCAAGTCGAACTGGAGAGCATAGTGTCGCATGTAGTCTTTGACTACACGAGCGTTTGAGAAAAGCGGAGCGGCTGGGGGTGCGGGATGAGAAGGATAATACATAATCGGGTGGGGCACATTTGTGGTCAGGAAGTCGTATATCGGCGAGTAGGGGTATTCGTTATCCAAGGCTGGACCGGGGTCGGTCAACCTGTGCAATCAAGTGAGTCCAGTCTTTCGATTTGGGGAGACTCTCTTCGGGCTGACTCACCAAATGCCACCCACGTCCTCACGTTGCTCAAACCCTACAAGTTCACATTCGCCTGCTCTGAAATGATCCTTTAACTCTTCTAATATTATTTTCATCGCCGCCAATCCAGCTGCGCCCCCGGCTCCTATCACAGCAAAGCTACGTGGAAACGGATCTGGCTTCAGGTCTAGCATTTCAGAGCGGGTAATTTGATCACACTGCCCCAGTTGTTAAGAGCTAGGCAAGGGTGAAGTAGAAAAGCTGCCAGACGCGTGACGTGTCTCGATGCTGCCTTCGGCTCCAACAGTCTTTGCAGGCGGGCTCAAGGCCGTCGTGATCCAATACGAATAAGGTTTGATCACAGGCAGCTGCACGTGTCTTATGTAATACGATCACCATAGCTCATTATGATACAACCTCCACCTAGCAAACATACAAGTCGGCATAACCTCTACCTGAAATCTAGACTATGACACCAGGAACTCCGTACAAACAACAGAGAACCCGCTTAACACATTTAAACTTTGATCATACAATCAGCGGGCAGACTCATCTGCGTGACTGCGATCACTCACCTCCCATAGGTTAGGCATGCACGTCGCCTTTATTCAAAATGAACTCTCTCCCTGTGCTGCTTTTCTTCTGACCGTTTTACAACACGGCGCATTAAGTCTATCCAGTCTTGGATGCCCCGTTTCCCTACCCCATCGACCCAGGATTTAGCCAGTCCGAGCCGCTCTAGTTCGCGCCACTGGGTTCGCATAATGTATCCAAGAGGCGCCAGTTCTCGCTTCCATCCAGGAATACGCGCAATGTCCCAAGCCTTTTCCCAGATCAAATCCACAAAATCATACCCAGAAGCACCAGGGCTACCTGAAAAGAGTCTGTGCGTAGCTCGAGCAACGTCTAAAGCCGAGTCGCCGTGGTCCTTTCGAAGCTGTTCGTTTCGTTTGATTACCTCGTTCAACTCGTGCTGAAAGTCCAACGACACTCTGCCGGTCATCTGGCGGATCGCCAAGGTTGCCTGAGCTTCCACCAGCGTGAAAACAGTAATGCCGATTGGAATGCCAATAAACGCCAGCGATGAGGGCGGGAACGCGGCCTTTAGGGGAAACATATGCAGCGCCAACGGGTAAATGTGGAAACTCGAGTTGTACAAGTGGTCGGATGATAAATGGGGCTCGTGAGTCGGCAGTTGAGTCAAGAAAGAGCAGTCGTACTGATAGCCTGTCGCAAAGATTATTCGATCGACATACTCTTTTTTGCCGTTTACAAAGTGCACAAAGCCGTCGGAAGAGAAGTGGGATATGGCACCTCTCTGGATGATATGCTCGAAATCTTCGTCGCCGCGCGACCGGACCGAGTGTACAGTTTTCTTGGCGACGGTGGAAATCTCGTTACTGATATCGATACCAGAACTCCCGCCACCAATGATAAGGACTTGTCGACCGCGATATGGTTCGCGATTACGATACCAAATGGAGTGCGTGTAAGTACGAGAGTCTGAGGATGCCCAAGCATCTATTCCGATGATATCAGGGGTAAATGGGTGTTTATAGTGGCCGTTCGCAATAAGGAGGTTATCGAAATACGACACCTGCGAAGTGCCATCCGGGTTATCCCTGTTCTCGTATACAACTCTCCACTGTGTGAGAGAGTGGTCCCAGGTAGCGGCCGCGACCCAGGAATTGAAACTAATATACTGATATAGGTCGAATCGACTTGCGTAGCTGTGCATATAGTCTTGGACCACGTGAGGACCCGTGAACAATGGCGTGGCTGGTGGGGCGAGGTGAGATGGGTAAAGCATGATTGGGTGAGGTACGTTAGTTGTGAGTGATTCATACTGGGGTGTATAGGGCCATGGCTTCCGTGCTGAAGGTACCGGGTTAGGATCCGGCAACCTGTACACGCATGTGGATTAGGTGGTTCATCGAACGGCCGACAACATACCAAACACCTCCTAAATCTTGACGTTGCTCGAACCCAATGAGCTCACATTCCCCTGCTCTGATATAGTCTCGCAGCTCTTGTGATACAACTTTGAGCGTTGCTAGTCCAGCTGCACCCCCGGCGCCGATAACCGCAAAGCGACGAGGGCGAGGTTCTGGTTTTTGAATGGTCATTGCTACTGAGTTCACTAGCGAGCAGTGTGCGATTAGTGAGTGAGACGCGAGTTTTATCGATGCCGCTTGGTATCAATTAGCTGATAGGATTAGTAAAGATACTCTTTCAACGCAATAGAAGTTCATGATGGTGTGCTCGATTTCAAATATCATGCTTGACTTCCCTGCCCGGCTTACAGTGGCTCTCATGCGGAGTGTTAAGTCCAATCCGGCAGCATATAGGCGAGAAGGAATGTACCATGAGTTTAGCGTTATCTACGACAGTAGGGGCTTGTGCTTTATGGGGTATTGCTTTTTGGACAGATTACCCTTGTTTTCCTATATTTACGTTTCATGGCCAGGCTCAAAGTCCTGTTTGAACGTCCGAGCTTCTATCGTACTCACGATCCTGCACACAGTTTCGATCGCGTTCGGCTGGAGCTGACATAACATAGAGTTAGCTTGGTGACCTTTGTGCAACAGGCTAGTAGCGCACTGAAATAGAGAGCGTAGTTTTATGACATCAAGTTAAAGGGACCATACAATCCAATTGCTGTCTCGAACTTATTGTGTAACGCATGATTACTGGTTAAACCTTGGAGAATTCAGCGGCGGAGATCAATATTAGAAACGGATTGTATATACTAGCAATATCATTTACCGTATGACGCCGTGTGGGCCACCTTTTGATAGCAGGCACATTTCAAGGCCAAATTAAGCGTTTTAGACAATTTCAAGGTGAAATATAGACTCCCTCAAGTATAGAGATGTGTGGTACAAACTTTCATTTGAGTACACACAACATTCGTCGAGAGACGGCAAGGTGTTGAAGTTGGACCGAATACAGCCAAATAAGGGGAAGTCGGCCACTCGATATATACAGCGCCCGCCAAGAGAGCGTTGTATGATCCAGTATTCTTTATACGCATTAATGCCGCATAGCAACACCTGTGAAAAAAACTGGGCCATTTGGCTTTCATTTGGTCGAGATAGGCAAACGCCTTTCTAGGTATTTCGACCAGAAGCGCCCTAGGCGCCTGCCAGGACACCTCACCCATACACCCACCATAAATCACTTAAATCTAGGATTTTCGGCTCAAATTTTTGCATAGGGTTATAACAGGATCTTTGTGACAACAGTATGATCTAAGTACACAGAACCTGTGGTTAGAAAAAGAAAAAATCCGGGTGGCCCACTTCCCCGGGTATGGCCCACTTCCTGGGGTCATACGGTATATGATTCAGAATCTAATTAAGACATAATTGCCACCCATAGACTACGCGATAGCAGTGGCGGCTGAGTCATGTACCAAATTAGAAAGTGACCTTCTAGATTTGGTGACTCGTGCACGTGACCATCCGTTTAGTGATCAATGTGGGATAGGGTTCCTTCACGCATACACTTTGAATGATGTTACCATTAAACAAGGAACTAAAGAAATGAAAATTACAAAGCTGCAAGACGAGTACAATCATAATTTATTTGCTATGATTTGCTGATAAGGCGTTTGCGACACACATAACTAGATTGACTCCAGCCGCAACGGCGCCTTGCTCCGATTCGCATACGGAGTTGAGCCACCTTTGATCACACACGAGGGTTTCCATGTTAGACACATCCTAATGAAGAACTATGGCGCTATACCAACCTGCCAAGGAATTTATCCGGGTGCCATTGCAGGATGAAATTACGAAGCACCACCCGGGTGTCTTTCCCGCGAGCCAAGAATTCCGATAAAATAAAATGTTCAATTGATTCTCGAGATAGCTGATCTAACGAATTGATGCGGTGCAGTGTTGGCCAAGGAATATCGCTGAAAGTGAGAGTAGCCTGGTTGGCGCCGATAACTTGTCTCATACGTTCCCAGCCAGTCTCGTAGCGGGCGACACCTTCCCGTTCCCAGTACTTCGCAGCGGTATGGGCTTGCAAAGTGGATGTCCTAGCGCCAAAGTCGTACTCGGTCCAACTCGAGTGGCTAGATGATGAGGTTGTCGACGACGGATACCCCCGCCGGGCCTCTTTTGCTCTTCGTCGTCTTGCCTCTTCTTCTTTGAGCGCTTGGTGTCGTCGAGCCCGCTCGACCCTAGCTCGGGCGGCCTCCTCGGCCTGCTGATGCATGCGGCGTTCATGGGTGGCTCGCCTTTCTGCCTTGCGTTTCTGAGCCTCGGCATGCTCAAGCTGTTGGCGGACTTGGTGTTGTTCTCTTTTGGTCAAGCTTACCATGAGGTGGTCTAAAGTGGCGGTGCAGTTATGATCAGGCGGCTCAAGGGAGAGGGAACTCTCGAACGTACTACGCTAGCGGGAGTGGTCGTGGTTGGGTGTGGGTGGGGGCGAGCATGTACACTCCTTTAAATATGCTTCGAAGCCCTGACCTGCCATAATAGGAAGGTGAAAAGGCGTGTGGATGTCTGGGGTCCTGAGACTGTCGAGCTTTGTCTAGAGCCAAATTCCATTCTAGGTATCTAGTCAGCCTACGAGAACAAGTACTCGGGGGGCAGGTCACATGCCACTCATGAATCCCGATATCCTCGGTGCTCGCATTACCACGGCTAAACGCCCGGCGCTTAGTACATGAAATCGATAGTTTCGCTTGACCGCCGGTACCACCGTCACAACCTGCTCTACCGCCAGCTACTGCCGCCAAGTCGCGACCCCGGCCGTCGACCGGCGCGAGAGGCTTTCCCTGAGGGCCGATACACGTGACCCGAAGCCAACAGATCAGGGGCGTGGGGGCCGTCGCTGTCAACAAAAGTGTGGGCATCACTGGAGATGCCGTTAGCGTCGACAGCAGCGACGGCAGAGGCGGAACGCGCGTAGCGCGATTGCTTCTAAACATATAAGTAGGTGTAATATACCAAAATGAAGCTGCCGCTTACGCGCATATAGTCGTGGCATGAGCGGAGCGAAAGAAATAACATTCAGCGAGATAGATGTGTAGCGTATTGATTATATGAAGATAAATAAGTTTGATACGTACGCCAATGGCAGCCATCGTGCTGTATGAGCATGAGAAGGTCGGTGGGGCCTAGCACGATCCGAGCGCACTGTGTTTGTCCAAGTGACGGGATGGCGTGTGAAATGATATTTGTGAGTCCATTCGTCGAATCAACTGCTTCCTTGCACGTGGTGATGCACAATGCTCTCCGGGGCGTATTGTAAAAAAGCGCAACAAAATCGGGTCACAAACGATGGAGAAATTGTACGGACACGATTTCAGATATTGTTCAAGCTTGTTAACACGATGTACACCACGATCGGTAGTAGAACAGCGTAATCAATGCTCATAGACGTGTCCGCAACGCTTGATTACCCTAGAATATGGTAGTGGAACTATTTATGATATTTTATTCATCACTAAACCGTTGAGTTGGTGTATTTTGTCAGGCACAAGGTTGGGGTCGCCTATGTATGCCAGCTCCTGAAGAAAAATGTTCACAACGTCGACTACGCGCACCATATATGGCACTACATCGCCATATTCTAGGGTAAACGAGCGTTGCAGACACGTCTGTGGGCATCGATTACTCTGTCCTACCACCGATCGTCGAGTACATCGTGTCAAGAGGTTTTGACAAGATCTGAAATAGTATTTGTATATTTTCTCTATCGTTTGTAGTTCGATTTTGATAGTTTTTTAGTAGACTACATATCACGGTGCGTATCGCTCTATGCAGTGGAGATGCTGATTCGACGACTGGACTCACAAATATCATTTCACACGCCATCCCGTCACTTGGACAAACACAGTGCGCTCGGATCGTGCTAGGCCCCACCGACCTTCTCATGCTCATACAGCACGATGGCTGCCATTGGCGTACGTATCAAACTTATTTATCTTCATATAATCAATACGCTACACATCTATCTCGCTGAATGTTATTTCTTTCGCTCCGCTCATGCCACGACTATATGCGCGTAAGCGGCAGCTTCATTTTGGTATATTACACCTACTTATATGTTTAGAAGCAATCGCGCTACGCGCGTTCCGCCTCTGCCGTCGCTGCTGTCGACGCTAACGGCATCTCCAGTGATGCCCACACTTTTGTTGACAGCGACGGCCCCCACGCCCCTGATCTGTTGGCTTCGGGTCACGTGTATCGACCCTCAGGGAAAGCCTCTCGCGCCGGTCGACGGCCGGGGTCGCGACTTGGCGGCAGTAGCTGGCGGTAGAGCAGGTTGTGACGGTGGTACCGGCGGTCAAGCGAAACCATCGATTTCATATACTAAGCGTCGGACGTTTAGCCGTGGTAATGCGAGCACCGAGGATATAGGGAAGCTCAAGAAAACAGACAGGACACTGGGGTACAAAAACTAAACACAACTTTTTTGAGGCACAAGTGAAACCGTTGAGCTTTGTCTAGAGAACAAGTACTCGGGGGGTGGTCACATGTCACGCCAGTGGCCGTTACTTGTAACGGAGGAAGCTTGCCTTTCGAGCTTGGTCCCGGGCAACTAGCGCCTCCCGCGATCTCAGTCACCGTCGCGGGAACTTGATAAGATGAGTGAGTATTTCATTGATCCATAAAATCGTGACAAAAACACAAGCATGTCAATCCACTACAATAAAATTACTGGAAGACCAAGCACCGGAAAAGCAAGAAAAGTTAAATCCACATTAATAAACCAAAAAAATAAATCGGGCGTGACGGTCATCAACTGTTGTCGAGAGGAATCGACCGATTAAAGATTGCGGTCAGCAAGGAGTTCGTTTGCAATTCGCGCTACGGCCATGACGCCTTCGGTCACATCCTCTTGGTCTGCAGGAACGACATATGCCATCCAGCTATTGATACCGTCAGATGCGTATTAGAAAAAAAAGAGCAAACATACCGGCCAATGAACTTATCTGGGTGCCAAAGTAGCAACAGCTCCCTGAGTCTCGCCTTGGTATTCTTCTGTTGGCTATGAGAGTTGGAAAGCACGAGAGCGGCTACGGCCTCCTTGGTAATATCTTCAGGTCGCCGAGGGGAACGGACGGTCGGCCAAGGAATGTTCGAGAAATACAAAATTGCATCGGTCTGTTTTTCTGCAGCACCGGTTCCTTGGAGTTTATTCCATTGCGTCGTATATCGAGCCCAGGCAGCAGCGGTCGCACCACTGGAGGTATCCATCGACCGACGAGGTGCAGAGCCGTCCGTTCGTCGTTGTTGCTGTTGCTGCTGTTGCCGCTGCCACTCTTGGCGTTCATACTCCTTCCTAGCCCGTTCCTGCCTTTCCCGTCTAATCCGTTCTTGCTCGCGTTTCAACTGCTCTGCTTGTTCCCGGCGAGCAGCCTCCTGTTGTGCTCTCCACTCTCGTTCTCGGCGAGCTTGCTCGCGTGCGGCAAAGGCTTGTTCTGCTTCCGCCCTCGCTCTAGCTTGGCGCTCAAGGAGTTCTTGTCTAGCGCGGGCTTCTGCTTGAGCCGCTTTCAGATGGGATTTGAAACTGGATGTGGGAGGAGGTTGGGCAGAGTCATCGCTGTAGTCTGAGTGATTGCTGATAAGGTCCTATCAATGAGACGTATTCGCAGTCAATACGGTAGAGTCGAACTGAGCGTTTTAGTTATCGCGCACCTCAATTGCCTGGTCATCGTCAGACTCTCCACCTTCTTCCACCTCAATTTTCTCTGGCCGAGCCGTAGTGTTGGCCATGAGCTCGTCATCGGTCTCGTCGGCATGCGACTGGGTGCTACTTCCATCGTCGAAATCCGAAATCGAAGTGGCAGGTTCGTCCTCAGCGTCCATAAACTCGTCGTCAAGATCGCTTATGTAGCAGAGGTCGCTCTCGACGATTATCTCAGGCTGCTGCCGCGCCGCGCGCTCCTCCTCGGCCCTTTTCAATTCCGCGTTCCTCCGTTTCTTCCGCTCATGACGTATGTCATTGCTCTCCTTGACCGACGCTTCCTTTGCTTCCTTTGCCTCTTGAGCTCGTTTAAGGCGGATTCTCGCCATCTCGGCCGCAAGCTCTGCATCTTGTTGCTGGGCCATGAGTTCGCGCCTAGTGGCATCGAGTTGAGCGATTCGGTCGGCTCGCCAAATGGCAGCCTCGCGGCGAGCATTTACGATGCGCTCCATAGCTGCGGCATATTCGGCCTCTTCACGAGCCATGTGGGCTTCGCAAGCAGCTAAATCGTCTTTTAGTGCCTGCTCAGCAGCTGCAATCTTCCGTATAAAAGATGCGGCGATTCCGTCCTGGTAGGGCAGAGGCGAAGGGCGGATAACATCGATGAACATCGTGCATACAACCTCGAGCGATCGATGGCACTCACATCAACATGATCCACCTTTCTCCGTTTTGTGCTGCGACTCTTGTCAGGACTTGCGAGCTGCTCGACATCGCTCCCAGTGGATTTACGGGGGTGTTTGGGGATTCTAATGCCGTTAGACATGGTAGAGGGTGTCCGGCCGATTGAGCCAAGGCTACAAAACCGGCAACAGATCTGTAAGAGGTGTGGAGGTGGTGGTCTGCGCGTGGAGTCAGCGTTTAAACAACGTGACCGATCCACAGGGTTCGGCTCCAAATCACGTGCGTTCTTGATCCTGCTCCTGTTGTTTGCCTCGCGTTGTCTAGCCTCACCCGCCACCACGCGTGGTATCCGTGCGGTTGACTGGATAATAGGTCAACAGCTTGAGAAGCCAAATTTATACTTATAGTGATATCATTTAATACCTGGTTGCACTCGATTGCTATTACTTCACCATGGACTCTTTGCATCTGCCCACGCCAGAATCGTTTCCTGCTTTCCCCTATCAGCCATATGACATTCAGCTAGAGCTCATGAAGAAGCTTTATAGTGCTCTCGAGGACCGAAAAGTGGCTATTCTTGAGTCTCCCACTGGCACGGTTCGTCAACTTAGGATTTCGTTGATTTTGATCTCAAGTTATTGGCTCGCAGGGGAAATCTCTCAGCTTGTTGTGTGGAGCAATGACCTGGCTGAGGGACAACAAACAGCGAGCTATACGCGGCCAACTGGAGACCCTCAAGATCAACTTGCAAAGCGACACAGGTCAGTATTAATTCTTGGATTTTCAACAATTACCTAAACTACGAAATAGAGCCTGAGTGGGTCAGTCGCCAAATTCTAGACAAGCACAAGCGCGAGCTCGAACAGGCGGAAGCGGATTTTGAAGAAAGGTTACAAGCTGCAAGAGAGCGCGAGGAAAAGATGCGACAACAGGAGCGAGGGAGGGCTCGAAAGCGGATGGTGAGCGCTATGGCGTGTGTAAATCTGACGGGTTGTGACCGATGCGCCGCAGAAATTAGAGCAAGACGTGTCTACCAAGCTCGAGGATTCGGAAGATGCGTTTCTGCCTGAAGGAGACGCAGGGGCAGACGAAGAGGACAATATTAGTCCAGCAGTACGTGTGTTGATGCAACAGTAGGTATTCTACCATGTCTTCATAAGTCAAGGTCTGAGTTTCTAGACTTGAAGCTTCGCGTAGGCGAGATGATCATATTGAAGAACCAGAAGAGCCAACATGCACAAAGGTGAGTAATTGTGCATGGCGTCATGGCGGTTGTTCAATGCATATAGTCGTAGATATACTATGCATCTCGTACACATACCCAACTCTCTCAATTCCTAGGAGAGTTACGCAAGACACCCTATCAAACCGACGCTAGAACTGTTCCATTAGGCTCACGCAAAAATCTATGTATTAATGACGATGTACGCAAAGGCAAATACGGTGCGGACATGGATGAGGCGTGTAGGAGCCTAGCAACTGGTACGAACGCATGTACTACAGATATGAAGTTGGCTGAAATACCGTTGCATGTTTAGAAAAAGAAGGGAAAAGGTGCCCACACCTTCCGCCTATAGGGGAGGAGACGAAGATGGTGGATATGCGAGATCATATATTGGTAATTAGGCTCGCCTTTTGGGAGTACCTCGGTCACGACTAAGACTATAACAGGCCGCCCCTAAAGATATTGAGGATCTCGAAGCACTGGGACGACAAACTTCGACATGTCCCTACTACGGTTCTCGCAGGGCAATCAAGCAGGCAGAGGTGTTCAATATTTTCAGATTACATTATCATTGCCTGACGGACATGACAAGTTGGTCACCCTACCATACAATTTGTTGTTACAGAAACGCGCTCGCGAAGCTCTGGGAATAGAACTTACCGACCAGGTAGTGAGTGTGTTGACCATTCACGGTTTGGCTGTTGATTTCGGATGTGCTAGGTGATAATCGACGAAGCTCATAGTGAGTTGATAACGCATATCTTTGACTCCCGAATTAACTCTGCTCATAGACTTGATTGATACAATCTTGGCGGTCCACACACTCCCCGTTTCTGGATCCGTGCTACGCGTATCTAGAACTCAAGTAGACATCTATCGCTCAAAATTTCGCACACGGTTGAAAACACGACATACCATTCATCTCACTAGACTTAGCGTTTTGCTCGGCGCTCTCTTGGCATTCGCTGAGTCATGGCTTAATGGTACTGTCACCGCAGGAGCAAAGGAGAGGCCTGAAGGTGCGAACACGAAAAAGAAACTACCTCAAGAAGAGATGTTCGGGGTTGCGGAGTTTCTGCAAATGCTAGGGGCTCATGCTGAGAACATCAATCCACTAGAAATCGAAAAGTGCGCGACTAGAATCATAAGCAAGGCAGGCTATGCTGAATACATTCGCAGGTACTTGAGGGAGAGCAAAATAGCCCGCAAGGTGGGTTTTGATTACCGCGGCACATCCTTCGATCCCTGAAGGCATCTCGGCCTCAGATCAGCGGCTATAGCGATAAGCTCGCCGACGCTGCGGCAGCATCAGGTACATTCCTCCTCGTCTATACCATCATGTCCCTAATCGTCCTGCGTTTCGGGTTGCCAAGACCCATCAAAGCGCGCTGCGAACGCTCGTCGCAAAGGCGTCACACCCCCGCTTCACGCCATAGAGTCGCTTTTGCTTGCTTTAGCAAACCCCGATGAGGACGGACGTATTTGTTTATCCCGAGTGGGGCTGCCGGGGGCCGAAACTGTACATCTCAAGTACCAACTGCTCAACCCTTCAACTCACTTCCGAGAAGTCGTTGAAACCGCGCGGAGCGTTGTTCTGGCCGGAGGTACAATGAGTCCGGTGTGTACCACATATAGAGTGGGTGTGGGGTTAACTCACGCCTGCATATATCCGCCCAGATAGGAGATTTTCATGCACAGCTGTTCTCTTATCTCCATCCCGACCGGCTTATCACTTATTCGTGCGGCCACGTTGTTCCAAAGTCGAACATCAAGACCATTGTGCTCGGGAGAGGCCCCCGCGGCCGAGATATGGAGTTTAAATTCAGTGCGCGTGGTGATGAAGAGCTGGTGAGTCAGCTGTCAAAGACGGCTCAAGCTCAATTCTTATCATGATGTTGTTTCTGGGCGATAGATCATTGAATTGGGACAATCGCTGCTGAATCTCGTGAACCTTGTGCCTAACGGCTTCGTCGTGTTCCTACCTTCCTATGCGTTCTTGTCAGTTGTGAAAGCATCGTGGACAAAAAGTGGCAATAAGGTTCTTGATCGCCTTGGGAAGAAGAAGAAGGTACAGCCTCCTGTCGCATAAGATTGACATATCTCACGCCTCCTTGATACGGTAGGTCTTCTACGAGCCGCAGGAAAACGCAGACGTGGAACAGGTCTTGAGGGACTTTTCAGCAGCCGCAGAGCATCCGACCGAGGTGAGACTACATTTTTGCTGATCGCTTATGCTTTTGTCACTAAAAGCCTGTGACAAAAACGTATAAACCTAAAAAGCCGCATAGCGGGGCTCTGCTCTTCGCCGTGGTCGGTGCCAAGCTCTCGGAAGGTCTCAATTTTTCAGACGGCTTAGCGCGCGCAGTCGCTATTGTCGGTCTACCCTTTGCGAACCTTGGTTCGGCGGAGCTTCAAGCCCGCATGAAGTATGTGCGCGAGCACACCGCAAACCAGCCTGGACCAGGGATGGATGCGGGTAAGGAACTCTATGAGAACTTGTGAGTCTGGCATTTGTACAATCGGTGGATTTCTTGGCTGAGCGACAATGCTGTTTGATAGATGTATGCGTGCGACAAACCAGTCGATAGGTAAGCTGATGGGCCTACCCCTTGAACAGGCCGTCTGACAGTTTGCTTTGTTGGACAGGACGAGCTATTCGACACCGTGCAGATTGGGCTGCGCTTATACTCATCGATCGACGGTATGGAACGCCACGAATCAGAAACAAGCTCCCTACCTGGATCGGGACCGAGCTTGAAGTGACAGACAAGTTTGGCGACGCTGTCAAACAACTGGGCCAGTTTTACCGTAACAAGCGAAACGACGCTTAAGTTCTATTCATCTGGTAACTCAATTCTAGCATCTTCTTTTGTATTCGTTTTCTCCCATATCTTTTTCAGCCACTCTTGCATTTATGTAATCAAATACAAAATCTCCAATAAAATAATACACAACAAGTTGTGAATGATATTCCATACAATTATGCATATTCAAACCTGGTCCAACCCAACCCGAAATCCACAATCCACAACTGCAAGTCTCAAGCCTTTGCAAGTCATCCTCAGAACGTTTCATATCAGATGTTTGAGCCCCTGGCCCAATCCAACATATTCCTGCACCATAAGCACCATTTCAGCACCCGCTTACCCTCCCTCCAACTCGCTTTCGTACGCAACGCTATGTGACCTTTGGGCCGGCACCAGGAGCCGTCACAGCTCGTCGATTAGATGGCACAGCACGCTGCATCTCCAGACTATTCGCACTCCCCCGTCGATCCGTTTCCGCCCTGCGTTGTTGGGATCCGCGCCGTTCGGTCGTGCGCAAGACAGTCTCGATCCCCGCGTTTCCCGATGTCAACGTTCTGCGCATCGAGCCTGGACCAACAGCTCCAGTAGCGGAAACAGGCGAAGACGCCCATGCGCTGGGTGAAGTTGATATAGGAGAATCGGGAGGTTGATTTGCCACAGCTGCAATAGTAGACGACCTGCCCCGACGCGTAGAGGGAGAAGCAGATGAGAGAGACATTTCGGATGATACGGTCGATACTGGTGATAGCAGCTCTGTCGGTTGTGGTGGCTGAGTTTGAGGCGTAGCATTTTGTGAACCACTCCGACTAATCGGTGCGGCTAGCGACCGTGACCTCGGCCGCCCGGTCCCGCCGAGCGCCCTCAACCAATTATTTCCAGCCCAAGAGTTTGCCGCTCCAGCGTGTTCAGACTCCCAAGCTCGCCATCCTTCGACATCCCACTCGATATCACTCTCGTCGTCCCTCGCTGTCGTTCCCGAGCCGGATGCCGACAAGATATCACCCAAATCGTCCAACATATCGAGAGACGGCGATGCGTTGGACGCCATTGACCCAGCGCTCTCGTCCGAATCGTCGAGCAGCTCGAGTTCTCGCTCTGTCAAGATTCCACGCCATGGACCCGTTACCGATCCTGTGACTACATGGGCGATCGAGGTCCCTCGACCAGCGAGCCATGCGCGTTGGACAATATGTTGACGCCATTCGGGGTACTGCGATGCCAAGGGAGAAGGCGAGTGGTGGGGAGTATCATTCGAAAGGAGTGGCGTGGCTTGCCCTGGGGTGTTTATGATACGAAGAAGAACGCGAAAAAAGTGGGCGTGGGCTGGATAGGTGGGGAAGAGGTCAGACGTATATGCGCATACATGACAAATGACGCACTAGCTCCGTCCATCATCCTCAATCCAAATTCGGCATCTCGCTCTCGTTCCCGACGTGACGAACTAGAGGCAAAATGTACGCTAACGTAATGTCTCGGCAAGGATCCAAGAGCAGGGATAGCAGGCAATTGTTGAGCAGACGCTAGTTGGGATAGTGAGCGGCTACATATTTGTTGACCCTATCACATAAACATTGAATCCTTAGATAAAGGGTGAGGAAAAACACCGGGGACGCACCGCACGAGTTCTGTACAGAGTTAACCGCCCCTCACACATGACCATCCACCGCAGTTTCCACTCGACTTTTTCGTTTGCGCCTAACGTCATTTGAGGAGCTTCGTTTACATTTACATTCATACTCGCATTTGAATGTCCCGCACTTCCTCCGCCTGTACTAACCCCTTCCAAACCGCTCATTTCCAGTTCGGCCCAGCCTGCACCATCACCATCCGGCTCATCATCCCACAGAGAACCAGAACCAGTACTGTTTATCTCCCTGTCGTAGGCCGTGACCGTGCCCGATCTTAGTCTCCCGCTCCCTGGACCATGGTCAACCGGCGAGAGGGGAAGAGCGAGTGGCTCGACACTCGAATGAGCCAACGCGGGAGGGGGAACGTAATCTCGATTGGGATAAATATGATGTTGGTGTGGCCGACTCGGCGGAGGGTGATGATGGTACGCATAAGCTGACTGGGTTGCATGTGGCCGTGTAGACGTAGACCGCTTAAGCACATACACAGGCGCTTCAAAATACGGCTGTATATATGTCGGACGAGCAAGGTGCACCACCGCATTGATTCGTTGGATCTATCAACAAAAACCCCCAATTTCAAAGATGCACCAAATCCGAAAACTTGGACAACTGACCTCGATCAATTCGCCTGGACGGATTCTCAAATCGGCTAGAGTCCCATGCTCGTCCAAGACACACCCAAGCCCAAAACTGACGAGTCTAAATTCGTCTTCCCAAGCCGTCCGACTAATTTCAATTTCTTCTCTGCTCTCTTGGCCTCGCATTTTGAGCGCTACTGCAGCGTTGGAATTGGATTTATGCAGATAGTTGTGATACGAGGCTGACATGTCCGCCGCGGGTTCCTCGGTGTCTAGGAATTCGACGACAGAGAGCAAGGGAGAGTGAGTCGAGTCCGTCGAATCGTCATGGACGGTGGTGGTCGATGCGGTTGCTACACTCGTATTGGCGAGTTCAGTTTCGAGTTTGGACATGTCATATCGGGATTGCAGGGACGAGGATAGTGGCGGGGATTGAGTCATCGAGCCAGGGGGAGGTGACATTGGAGGCTGAGGAGGGCGAGATGCAGTGGGCGTCGGGGGTTTGGGTGAATAGGGGGACGGGGGAGTGGAGATGGCGCGCGTAAGAGGGGGGGTGGATCTGGTCCGAGTGACTCCTCCGCCTAGTTCTCCTCCATACATCAAGTGGGGGGCCTCATTTGCAGCAAACAACGGCTGGTTGTCAACCGGCGGGGCAGGTATAGACGTAGGACTAAATGGACGACTCGGCGGCGAGGATGAGCTAAACGTCGGACTGGTCGTTGCCCCTCCCTGGCCGGCAACAGTCGACCGGCTGGACAAGGACGAGGAGTCGGGTTCGGGTGGAGGAGGGGCAGGAGCAAAGCGGGGCGGGGAGAGTTCGGGTGAGGAAAGTGGATTTCTCGGTGAAAAGTAGATCGGGGGCATAGGCTGGGGGCCAGTTGCGCCAAACGCTGGAGCGCCATATCCGAATCCAGGCGTCGGGGGATGAACGGTCACTATGCGACTGCTAGCGCTGTGCGCCGGTTTGGACGACAACCCAGGCACGACTTTGAGTGAAAGCCTTGGTTTTCGGCGTGAGTGCTCTTCGTGCGGGGCAGTACTCGGGCGCCCGCTTGTTTTTATGGCAGAGGTGGGCGGAGGGCGGACGAGGGCGGCCAGGGTGGCCTTGCCCTGTGGGGAGGGGATCAGCAGCCGAGGCCCTGGGTGGGAGCTCGCCGCAGGCACAAGTGGGACTGCACCGACGCATCGAGCAAGCAGATGCCGCTTGAGTTCAAAAACCGTCCAAGCGGGGTCCACATGCGTGCGGAACCATTGGTCGGTCGCAACTAAAAAATGATGAGGATCAGTGCCCGTTCAACATCAGTCCCACACGCACGCACGAAACCGACAAGAAATCGAGATGGCCTCGTCGACACCACCCGGCACCCTGCGCTGAGCAGACTGGCCGTACATCCAGTCGCAAATGGGTCCAAAAATAAATTAAAAAAAGATATAGATGGGCGCTCCTGATCGCGGCCTGGTTCAGATCAAGCTAACTCGAGCCGGCCCTAAATTAATTAGCCTGCCCCACATAACAAATCCCGAATTTGTCTGTCTGCCTTTGTTCTGTCGTTTAATTAGTTCTAGTGCAAATACATCAACGGGAGCGAAAGAACGAAGCGAGACCAATGCCTGCCAATGATGCAACTCCTCCGATCGCCACCAAAGCATAATCCCTGTCCGTCGTTGGCACAAGCGCCTCGAGCCATACTCTGACCTTCTCCACAGGCGGAAGCTCTACACCTATCTCTGGCGCTGCTACAGGTTCTGGAGCATCCCCTGCCTCGACAACTGGTTCCAATTCCGGCACCTGGACTGGCGGCCGCTCATGGTCTACCAAAACCGGTTCTGCCCACTTTGCCAATGCCTCCAACACCTTTTCCTGCTTCTCAAATCTTTCCTCCAGGCTCTTGATCCCACCGCCCACCAGCTCCCGAGTTTCCGCTTCCATCTCCGTAATCTGCCCTTCAAAGGTCTGCGCGAGCCTCCGTCGCTTCCACGGCTCGACGATGACAATCGCCAACACGAAAACCACCATATTCGCAATGAGCGCAGCCAAACTTCCGTATGTGGAGACACTCCGAATCTTGTCGCTCCACACCTGTTCTTCATGGTACCGATCCAAAATCGCACGCATCAGCGCACCAAATTCGGTATCGACCGCGGCTTCGGCTGCGTCTAGTTGAAGTTTGGCTTGCTGTTCAAGGGAAGCAGAGAGATGGTCTTCTCGGACGAGTTGGGTAAACGACAAGAGGTCGGCATCAGACCAGGAGGACTTTCGTTGGAGCAGGTCGTTTACTTGGCGTTGACGAGTTGCCCGATTTTGGACGGCTTCGGTGTAAGCGGTTTTAGCTTCTCGCGCCGCGTTGCGTAGGGCCGCAATAGTCCTCTCTAATATTTATTGGTGTGTGAGTAGTGGTGTTCAAGCAAATTGAAATAATGCTTGGGCATACCTTTTTCGACGACTTTTCGCTTGAGCTCCTCGATCTCATCGTACCCTGTCACCTTGTTTAATTTCCCGCCCAACTCGCCCAATTGTCCCGCCGCATCTTGGGCTCGAGATCGGAGCAAGCTGATTGTAGCGTCCTTCCACATTGCGATGCTATCTTTGGCTCGAGCGGTATGCTCCTCCATTGAGACCGGCGCCGACGATGAGCCAGCAGACGACGAGGAAGGGGTCACTGAAGACGAAGTCGAGGCAGACGAGGCAGATGTGCTCGCGGCGACACGAGATATATCAGATTCTGGAATCGCGATGCTAGACTTTTCTGAGCCCTCTGAAGCTGGTTTGAGCGAGTCAAGATACTCTTTAACGACTTTATCCGCCTGTTCCTCTTTCGCCTTTTTAGCGTCTGTTTTCCCAGGAGCCATCCCGCTCGCCTTTCCACTTGTCCATCTTGGGCCTAATATTACAGGAGCGAGAGGGAACCGAGAAAGTGGAGTACGACGCGTCGTTGCGAGTCGCAGCATTTTCCGAAAACAGGAAATTGAGTCCGGTAGGCGCCGTTGTCTGGCTTGGTTTGTTTGGACCATGGGTGGCGCGCCGCCGGAATATTAGTCATTGGGGTATGCTCGGCGCATTCATCCCCTTATCAATATTTCTGTGTGTAAGATCATCGCATATAATATTTTATCCATAACTCTAACAACAGCTCCCAAACAAAAGCGACAGGACATGGGATATGCGAGCGCTTTCTGGGTTATGGGTGGCCTTCAAACCCTATCGTGATATCTCCAAACAACTTCAACATTGCATATGCGACAGATGATGGGCTCCTGGGGTTGGTAGACCTAGCGCCCTACCTGTAAGCAGATCTACCCGTAAGATATTTGCCAGGTATGTCCAGTGGGTGATGCTCACCCCAGGGAACGATGTTGCTGATGCCGGAGTATCAAGGGACAGATATAGCTGTACTTCTCGATAATCTCGCAGAGGGCCGGCTCATGGTATTGACTGGCCAGTTTGCTCGTCATCTTGACGATTCTATGGACGGGTGGGTGGCAAGATCGGACAGGAAGCCGTTGATATGGCTTCCACATGAGCTGCGACCACTGGATGGCTCGTATATGCGCATATCTCATGGTGGGCCATAACGAAGCAGGATCCACTTCACTCGTTTTGCGCATGGAGAAGACTGGGTCCATGTAAAAGGTGACTAGGTCGGAGCGCCAAGCATTGATATTAAATTTGCGCTTTACAAAACAAAACGATCAGATTTTAGTAACACAAGCGAATATCACAAGATGAGGAAACATAACTATAAGAAATAAATGTCAAATCAATCGCTTTCGCGATATTGATATGGAGATGTGTTACCCTTAGCCAGTCGATAGTTCGGATCGTAACCAGAAACTTTCACACCCCCGATCATGAACCATATTTTTATGGAGTGCACCATATTTACAAGAAAGTTTCAAAGTGATTGAATGAGCAGTGCGTGTACTTTTATCTTCCGTTGGGTTTCATCAAAACGTGGAAATTATTAGCTATGTTAGTGGCCTTATATCAGAACTATATATCCCCCAAATGCTGACGTGTTTGCCCAGTATGACTACGAGTCCCTCGTCTTGAATATCCACAGAAACTATTTTTGAGTGGTTTATGCTCTGAGGTTGGATGACGTGCTTGTTTGTATTGGTCTAAACGTGGAAGCCGAAGACTCTGCCATGTTCCCACGTTCCCATATCTCGGGCCTATAGACCATTCGAACAATTTTTGGGAGTTTGATAGTACTGACGCCTCCTTTAAACTCTTAGAGACTCTAGAATGGCTGAGCATACATCGCGTCGCTTTGCGGTCATTGGAGTTGGAGCGGCCGGATTGGCAACACTGAGAGTGATATCCCAAGAAATACGGGACCAGATCGCCTCAGGCGAATTCGAGCTCGTTGGTTTTGAAAAGCGTCAAGATTTAGGAGGCGTATGGTATGTCTTTAACACAATTACCTGTTTATTACAGTTGAACACAGATACAATTACAGGTTCTCGGAGCCTTCTTCACCTCCTCTATTTAAACAGAAGTGGCCAGAGAGTGCGATATACAAGTCGTTGACAACAAACATACCTCATCCGCTTATGTACTACTCGTCTTTTCCTGCTGCTCCTTCGACGCCCTTGTTTACACCGGCGGGGAACGTTCACGACTATATGCATAGCTACGCGGCCCAATTTAATCTCAGGCAATATATTAAATTCAATTCTACGGTCACTTCTGCTTCTTGGAATCAGTCGACGGGACGATGGGAGGTGACTTCTCAAAGCAGCAATGGCACTAGTTCCGATACATCTAAATCATACTTTGATCACTTGTTTGTCGCAAACGGCCACTATAGGCGTCCTTTCATTCCTGAAATAGCTGGTTTCAGTGACTGGGCAGCCTCAGACTCGCGTAGTTACACACACTCTATTTGTTATCGCACGCCCGAGCCATACAAGAACCACAGCGTGCTCGTTATTGGCGGTGGCCGCTCGGGAATCGACATTAGTGAAGAGGTGGCCGGTGTTGCTAAGCAAACTGTGCACTCTATTCGCTCGCGCGGTGACGAAGATTTTGAACATATCATCCAGCGAGGTGCTATATCTCATTTCTCATCGGACGGATTTGTCCATTTCGTCAATGGGAAAAAGGAGCTTGTCGATCGAATAATCTTTGCAACTGGCTATGAATACGACTGCTCTTTCCTGACCCAGCTGCCCATTGACGAGCCTCGTTTATCGTCCGATCACTTGTACAACTCGCGGTTTCATATCTATCCGTTGGCTTTGCATATGTTTCCTCTCAAGGCTATATTTCCGCCGTCGTCGCTAGCGCTTATTGGCATCCCAATTGGTATTCTTGTGTTTACCCAGGTGGAGGCCGAGGCAACACTAGCGATCCGTCAAATGATCGGTAAAGTATCTATAGATTTCGAGCAAGAGATGCTTGAGGTTGTTGAACGGAATGAACAACTACGACGGGTGCACAACGATTCTCCGCTCGAAGTAGCTCGAGCGTGGCACAGATTCGAGGGAGACTCTGCTTGGGATTTTGTTGACCTTATTTGGGAGAAGGCAGGAGAGAGTCATCGAACTCCGGCATGGAAGCGGGAACTTATGCCGTTGGGATACGTTATGCGGGCTGAATGGGAAAGAATAGATGCAGCGGGTCTGAGCCAGGCTTGGCTTGATGGAGTAGGCAAGGGCGGAATTGAAGAATGGGTAGATCATATGAGGCGGGTTCTCAGGCGAGCACGAGAGCGACAGTACCGCTCAATGGCACACCTTGCATGATACACACAACCGCTTCCTCCCGCCGTTAGCGTTGAGCGTGTAACGTATTTAGACATTCCTTTTGCTGGCCTAACCAATCATCAGGGGTAGTGATACGTTTATTATCAACTGAATCAACGTGGGATTGGCTCCTATGCCGAGTAATGTTGGGTATATGCTACATTGGTCCATAGCCGTGGTACAGCGGCGCTTACCCAGTTTCGCATTTCGGCGCCGTCGGCCGAAATCTCAATCCAGTCACACCTCATCCGTTACTTGCAGACAAACAGCGCCATACTCGATTCGAATGGGTTTTTAAAGGACTCACTGTAGACCCCCATCAGAAAGCAAGCAACATGTCTTCCGATCAGAAAGACAACTGGTCCGCTGAAAAGTACAACAAATCCGCATTCTTCGTCTATTCTGATGCATATACTCAACCTATACTGGATCTTCTTAAACTGAAACAAGGGGAACGCGTCATCGACATTGGGTGCGGCACTGGAGAATTGAGCGTAAAGCTCCAGAACTTTATAGGAGATGATGGTGTCTTGGTCGGTGTAGACGCGAGTGAAGATATGGTCGGTCGTACCTCACTACCCGTATGAAATTGTGCTAACGAATATATTATTTAGTTGAAACGTGCTCGAGAGAACGGATTGAAGAATTACTTCTGTTGTGATGCACAAAACCTAATACTCCCAGAGAACTTTAATCATCTGACTGGAACATTCGATGGTTGGTATTGAACCAGAAGTGACTTCAAAGTTGCTAATACTATACTCCCATAATAGCTGTATTCACGAACGCTACTTTACACTGGTGTAAAAGAGATCCAGCCGCTGTAGTCCGCGCCGCAAGAGAGCTACTCAGACCCGGCGGTCGGTTTGTCGGGGAGTTTGGTGGATACATGAACTGCACAGGTCAGTAACAAATCCGTGGAGTTACATTCATTAACTGGACTAATACGTTGATTAAATAGGGGTGAGATCTGCTATGCATCAGGTTCTGCAGAAGCGTGGCTTAGACCCCGTACCACTCGACCCATGGTACTTCCCTCGTGCTGAGGAATACGCCAAAGTAAGTATTTTGGTGGCCAGCTTTGGAACAAACCTACCTAAATACATTGATATTCAGGTTCTGATATCGCAGGGGTTCGAAGTTCAATACGCCTCCCTCCACCCACGCATTACCCCTCTCCCAGGACATTTGAATGATTGGTTGTACACATTCGCTCGAAATTCGGCGCTAGCTCTGATGAATGATGAGGAAGCTAAGCAAACGATACAAGAAATATCAGATATATGTGAGGTAGATATGAAGGACGAGAGCGGAGGCTGGGGGATTATGTATGTTCGGTTACGTTTTGTTGCCATGCGGCCCGAGTGATTTGTATTTGTTCGTGTTTGGGATGGAATTATGGATCTCGCATGACTCAAATCTGGCACAGCCACACGGAGTCCGTCGAGACGTCACCGCGAATGACATCATCATTGCATCGCGGGCCCGGAGTCCGAGACGAAGCCGTTATCAGCGAGATATTCTTGCACGCTGACACTCTCTGGCTATTCTCCTCCCCGTCACTCCCGGTCCTTCTCACGCCATACGCCATCCTTCTTGGTATAAAGGCGCACGACCTCTGTAATATTCCCATAGAGCTATAGACAATGTCGTCCATCAAGAACAAAATGCAGGATACCAAGGAGGGCGTAAAGTCTGCGGTGGCCACCCCATTGGTCCCAGACTTCTCAGCCAAAGACTATTCAACCTTCTTCCTGGCCGGTACGCCTACGTTCTGGTACTAGCTCATGCCGCGATTGGCTCATACCCCTACGCCAGGGGCTCTATGTTGCACCATCACCCATGGGGCAATGACCCGTGCGTCCTATCCAGCTCTGTCCCGTCTCCCTTTATTCAATCTTACTTGCAGCAATCGACGTCGTCAAAACTCGCATCCAGATCGATCCTGCGCTAGCAAAGGACAATCTGCTGTCCGGAGCGCGAAAGATTGTTGCAGCCGAAGGCCCCAAGGGGCTTTTAACCGGATTCGGACCTACGGCCGTAGGGTATTTGGTACAAGGAGGAGCGAAATTCGCTGGATACGAGTACGTATCGTTGATCAGATGCGCAACTACTAGGCTTACGGGACGAATAGGTTTTGGAAAAAGAAGCTTGTGCAACTCGCTGGCTCTCAGGAAGAGGCCGTGAAACATCGAACTGCTATCTATCTCGTGGGCGCGAGTATTGCAGAGTAGGTTTGCTCCCAAAGGTTCATAATTGTAGCCTTCCTTGATTTATTTGCAGGTTCTTCGCGGATATTCTGTTAACACCCCTCGAGGCAACACGCATTCGCTTGGTATCCGACAGAACATATGCGTCAGGTCTCGTGACAGGATTCGCCCGTATGGCCAGGGAAGGCGGCGTCGGAGAATTGTATGCAGGCTTTCTCCCGATTCTCTGCAAGTAAGCTCGCTCCCCTGAGAGTCTTGAAAGTGATACTATTGTATTGCACAAGGCAAATTCCTTATGCTATCGGACAATTTACTGTGCGTCGCTTCCGTCGTTTCAAGAATAGTCTACTTAGCCTCCCCAGGTCAACGAATGGTGCCACGAGGTGGTGTTCCGTTCTATGAGCGAAGAGCAGAAGAAAGCGTTATCCGGGCCTTCGAAGTTTGGGATTTCGCTCGGAAGTGGCATTGTTGCAGGGTTCGCAGCCGCAGTCTTGAGTCATGTAAGTTTTATAACTAGGGCTATTAGTATTTTTACTTACTATGATTAAAACTAGCCGGCCGACACGCTTTTGAGTCAGGTTAGTCCTGTGCGAATACTTTACATGGTTCGCTTATGACAAATCACCTCGTTTTAGATCAATAAAGGTCACGGGCCAAAAGGATCCATGACGTCTCGTCTCATCGCTCTTGGAAAGCAAGCGGGCTTCCGGGGACTCTTTGCCGGCCTCGGGCCGAGGATGATCATGACGGCGGGATTGGTTAGCGGCCAGTTTTTGATATACGGAGCTATCAAAGATGGTAGGCTTGCACCATTCACATAGGATATCGTAGCTGACCCAATGTTTGTCCCTTTTTAAGCACTGGGAGCGCGTCCTGGTGTCGAGATTCATAAAGAAGAGAAAGCATAGAGTAGACTAGAGTAATAATCGTATTCTCTGTGTCATTGCATCTTGTTGTATGCTAATTCATAAATGTTTCCATAGCCTTGTAATTCTAATAATAGGTTCATCCACCAATATCGAGTGTCTAAATACTCAAATTACTGGCCATTATCGAAATACTAGAGTTGAGTGGTGCGCATACATTCATATAGCTTGCGGTCTACGATACATGAATGTTCTCACAAGCAGACAAAGCGAAAAGACAAAAATAGATTTGAGGTGGCGCTAAACCTATGCAATTGGGATACGCTGTCCGCGAGGCTGCTCGCGCTTAGGTATACGCAAGGTTAAAATTCCGTCTGCGAGCTCGGCCATGGCTTTTGTACCATTGACCGGCTCCGGCAACCAGAACGTGCGGCTGAAGGACGAGCGGAACTCTGGTTGTGAGACTGTCTCTGCAGTAGCTTGAGCTAGAACGGAAAGAGGTAAGTGGTGGCCGAAAAGTCACATAGCTACGCAACTCACCAGATGCAGTGGTGTCAGCAGTAGCCTCCTTCGCTGGAGCACTTGCCTGGGTCTCCATTTGAGCTTTGGGTGCCTTTACGACTCGGCCCTCGATCGTTAGCGACTGCCCGTCATTTCCGAGGCGAACGTCCAAGTGCTCTTTCTGAACCCCAGGAACTTCGGCGCGAACAACTACGTCATTGCCTTCCTCGGAAAATTCGATCGGGTTTTGGCGCTGTGCGGCAAGTGGCTGCCACGAGCTCGGCCGATGGAAACGCGTCAGCGTTGGGGTATGGAGGGGCTCTTCAAGCAGGCGGAAGAGGGGACGAAGGTCGTTGAGAAAGCCACGAGTTAGAGACATGGTGATATGAGAGTACTAATACTCGCTTGCTAGATGTAGAACACTGAGCAAATGCTGCCCTTTTTATACTGCTTGCGCGTCTGGCAGAAATCCTCGGCTGCGCTTAACGGCCTTTGCCGACGGCCGCAGGTTAGATAATCTCCCCAATAGGCGCTGGTCGCTTCTCGAAGATTCCGCTGGCTCCTCGTGTTCTCGATCTGGAACGAGTGGTCCTCAAAGTTGTTCTGGGAATCGAGACTTATTAGGGGCACTTCGATGCCCGGAATGACTGGAATATATATTTGAATCTTTAGTGTCTTGATTATCTGGACAGGCAATCTACTAAATCAAACGCTCTTCGCCGCGTGGTCTGTTTGCCCATCACTATACTCGTCTCAGTTCTTCGCCAGGTCGAAGGTCCTAGAACTTTGTTGTGCCTCTACCTCTCATGTCCTTGTACTGGACTAGCACCTGCTATACACTCCTTTGTAGTTAACCTCTACAGTACCAGCCAGTGGGGTCTTGTTTCAATAAACGACTGGATCACTATGTATATGTAAGAGAGATAGCGGATATACCGTGAGATCGATCCGAGCATGTAATCAATTTGGTATAAACCATAGGATTTGGAATTGTGCTGCCGCTCTCGAACTAACCCTTAAAGGAAGTCTAGACTCGGCCCCAGCGGTCTTAACACCAATATCAAGACGCCCCACGAAGGCATTGTTGACGCAGACACTCTAGTATTGCCATTTCAGTTCTGCTTCTTCCTAGTGTGTGCCTGTGGCAGACTGAGCAGCACAGCAATAGGTCATTCTGTGGTAGATTATTCGACTCGAAAGATCTCCTCCTCTCTGATTTCGTGTTTTCGTTGCGGCAATTCAACGCGCAATGTATGTGCCGTTTCTGCGTGGGTTCCACTAATGTTCTGGCTGCATCCCAGGTTTGTGGTCAGGTCTGAGAGGCCGCCCCAAGGCTAGTCAGCAAGAACCACTGACAGAGCCAGTGCCCCCGCTTCGTGCCATCTCACTGCACTGATGCGCGATGCCATGCTACACCCTTAGTGCTACAGTAGGATGGATTAAACATCGGGTTTACTGTCGTTGCCGCCGGTACTGGTCACCGCCCGCTGGTGCGGATCAGCAACCCGCATACTTGCGTCATCGATCAGCCGCTGGTGCAATCAATAATTGAGCCAACGGAGTCTCTGGGAAGCCCGGCGGCTACCAGGAGTTAGGTTGGTTTCAATAGGATTTGTAATCCCGGTGGCTCAATATTGGGCGCCAGCATTCGTGAGTTGCCTTCATGTTTATATTTGAACTGCACTCGCGGAGCATCGCAAATCGAGTATTTGTGGATCATAGAACATAATAACTGGATGTCTAAACGCTATCACTCAATGCGTCATCCAATGCCTACTACCCCAACCGCTCTATGCCGCCGGCTGACATCGAGGCAAAGTTTGTACTACTATTGATGGACCAGACTAACGGAGTCGGACCGCCACTACCGCCGGGATGGAGAGCAAATCCGAGATGACCTATCCTTCTTTGGCAGCACTCCTCGAGACACAATCGAACCAAGCAACGTCTGTAGGGTCCTGAAGCAAAAACACCATCCCATAAATCCAAGATCCCACACCCCCCTTCTGCATACCCAGCTTTCCCAGAGTTTTGAACATTGACACGAATCGCTATCCTCTTCCCATACCCCAAGCTCTTAAGTCGATGCCCAACAATGAATACATCGTAATTTGCGGCTTGGTTGTTGCGATAATAGTCTTCTCTTCTATTCTCACCCTTGCGCATTTCGGTATTACTCCCATCACCGTCCCACGCCCAAATCCACTCGTTGTTCAATCGGATACTGTCCCACCGGTTGTTGTACAAAACGAGCAACCCGGAGTCGCTCCGTTATTCGCATCTCTTATAGGGCATCCCGATATCTTAGAAGCTGACCCATCACAATAAGGTCTGTACTAGGCTCTAGCGAAATACTTGTGGCGGCTAACCTCGTAGTTTCTAGCCAGAATATGCGCACAGAACTTTCATCGGGGGCCGTGTCTGAAACCTGTCTCGTCGTTCTCTGATGGCGCAGTCCTCTGCCTCCCAGTAACCATGTGCCTGCCGTATGTCTATATCTGAATGTGTCGTTTTGTGCAAGGTGAGCGCTTATAGCTCTCAAACCTGGATTACGTCCGTTTTTCCTTCTTCACGTTGAAGATCAATCTGATTTCTGTAACTCGAAAACCCACCTCTCTTAGCGTCACGTAATTCCATCTATGCATTATGGCCATTTTCATCAGTAGGAACCCGATTAAAAAACACGTGCATTGTAATGAAGCACTCTTTCAGTTTTTTATTACATATGGATAGGGGTTTGATGCTGAATCACCGAATTGGTTTCTCTAACATCGTGACAGACTCCGTTTTCAACTGGAGTTCAGACCCCGAGGCCCGCGTGACTTTTCGGACCAATGTGTGAGGCCGGTAGGCCGAGCAAGTCGAACGCGAGATGGGAGTCGGCGGTGTCGAGGCTTAGGGCGAAGCGATGACTTGCCAACGATCTCGGATTCGAGGTAAAGCTGAGTATCTACGTACATGAGCGAGAGTCTTATATAGACGAGAAACGAGAGTAAGGGTTTGAGGATGAAATATAAGATGAGGAACGAGTGTGTGTAGATACGAGATAAGAAAGGCACAGCCGTGCGGCTGTGCCGGTCGTGTGGTGCGCTCGCGCACCTCACACAATGGGTGAGTAGCGCCTGCCTCTGCTGTGACCTAATTTTGTCGCCCGTCGGTTAGGCGTTGGTGCCAGATTTATTTCAATGCTAGCACTCAAGGAGCTACCTACATCGCAGAATCGCATTGATGATCAAGTGGATTGCGTCGTTTCATCAATTCAGCCTCTCGTCTCGTTCATCGTACTCGGGTCTGTTATCATTCATGAATTTTTGTTACACATGCCTCCTACATAACCTACTGATTTCAAACGGCCGCAGATGGTTTATCCATCCCGTTTTTCTCATTCGGTTCTCGGTTGCATCTCACATATGTAAAAGCCAAAAATAGCTTACGTGACCACCAGGACACTATTTCCTCACCTGTCGCTTCATTTCATTTCGGCCTGACAAAGTTAAGACGCATTCAGTAGATTCGCTCAGACCACACAGCATTAGCGCGAGGCAGCCCTGGCATCTGCCTACGGGCTAAGCATCGGGCCCTATGCTGCTCGGAACCTACCCCAGATACAAACAACCGCTCCAGATTCGTCCATAGGCACTCCAGTTGATCTCAAGACCAATTCAATCGTGGTTATATCGGTGATCGCCGTATGGCGTTCAAAGTTTTAATTTCCCATCATGTGCATCATCTCTGCCCCAAGAATTCACTATATGATGCGCCAAAAGGCTTGGAGATGCCTTTTGTATAGTTTTATCATGGCCAGATGCTCTATAGTATTAAGAACCTAATGGACCCCTCGTTATCATGACTAAAATGGCGTTAAATAGAATTCGGCGGATAAGATAGAGGATTACAACACAACAAGTTGTCAACAAAAGGTCCGTGGTGACGTGGGCTGACAGCCATGTAAAATTACTCACCTCTTAACTGGTTGGAGGACTAGACTACGAGAAGATAATAATGACTCGAAACAACAGGAGCGATAGCACATTGGGCAGAAAGTTGATACGCCATTTGACCGTAGCAAGGTCAGTAGCCGATTACAGCCACCTCTACTCCCCCTAATGGCGTGCCAATAGCCCATTCCTGAATCAAAAAGGTTTCGGGGTCGTCACGTCTATCCAACATTAAGGAGGCGCCGGAATAGTTTAAGTATGCTCATCCGAAACGGAGTCACGGGCCGGCCTTCGATGAATACGACGGGCATAGCGTGGTAAAGTGTTATTGATCGTTTGCCTGGTTGCTTTATTTTATAAATCGGCTTTCGCTTCCTCTTCTCCCTCGCCTTCCTATCATCAATTCATCTCTCGCGATGGCTGACAACAAGTAAGCCGGTCCCTGTCTTCGCGATCGTTGGCCAGAGAAGTTTCATTCGTTCACCATCATTCCTCTTGACAGTGCATTACCTGCAAACCCTCACCCACCTCTCCTCCAACCACCAGTCGTCCCGGTTGCGGAGCCAAATGGGCAACCAGTGCCGCAGCCCCTGCTAAAATCCCTTATAGGACATCCCAACGTTTTACCCGCCGACTCGTCCAATTAAATACTCCGAAGCCAGTACGGTCTCCTACTTGTCTGGTTCCTCGGCCGTTGACATCAGTTTGCTTTCGTATATAGCACCTATACACTCGCGTCACTAGACCATATATGGCTGAACTTTCGCAGAGTATTGCTGTAAATCATATCTACCCTGCTGCATTTATCGTTACGTAAAAGCCTTCTGCCACCAAAGTGCGCAATCAGCGTCTTGACTGCTTGAGAAAGATGTGTTCAATGTAGTCTCAATTGGACAAAAAACGAGAGAACTATATTGCCATAATTAATGGAATGTTGAAGATCACCAACGCGCATGGACCAGATACGTAAGATTCTGATGAGGTAAGCTCGGTCGTTGCTCAAGGTTTAATAGGCTCACGTGTGCGGCTTTTGGCGATCCTTCTTATCCGGCCACGGCGCATACATTGCAGCAAACATAGTATAATCGCACGGGAAAGATCCTGATACGCGAACTGATGTCGTTGGTTGAGAAAACTGTTGGCGACACCGCATATAGGCACTCCAAACGGAGAAACATTATGTCAATCCATAATGGTCCTATGAGCACATATCCTTTCCCCCCTATAAATGAGCAAAAACCAGCATCGAAATGTGTTAACCTTGGTAACATAAAAATATCTTGTGTACCTTACCTAGAAGGTTGCCTCGATGACGCACAAATCCACATATCTCGGGCTGGTATAACACTCATCCACTGATTCATTAACTGTATGCATTCGACGATAAAATAACAAAAAGCAGCGCATCATAACAGTGCACAGCAAGAGTTCACATCACCACATCTTTTTTCCTTTTTTGACTCAAGCCATAGCATCATGGATAAGCTGCTCGACTTCCTTCTTGTGCTTGAGCTTGCTGCCCGTCGCAACAGAGCTAGTCGGGTCTCGGCCCGCGTACTTGGGGTATGTACCCTTGTGATGTTGAGTCTCATTCGACGCCGTGCGGATACGAGGCGCGACATATGTCCACGATCCGCAGTTCAAGGGCTCCTCCTACATACGCCAGCCCATCAGCGCCAGAGCAAAGTGCGTGATAAAATAAGACGTACCTGAACATACATCAACTCGGAGTTTGGATACTTGTCTAGGTGTGGGGTGATCATGTCATACGGGAATGGCGAGATCTGCTCCAGTCTGCTGATCGCAATGTCCTTGATGCCGCGTTCTTCACGCGCCTTGAGCAAAGTGTGATATATTTGACCTATTCAACGTATAAACGGGCATCAGCAACTCTATCCCACACACAGAGTTTCTGGTCAAGAAGATGACGTACCAGAGCAAATGATATGCTTCCGGATCTGCTCGGGGGCGACGAGGTCATCGGGGTGGGGTTCGGGGAGGTACCGTTGGAAATGGGTCTCGCCGGTCATCTCGGACAAGTCCGATTTGACGAGCGGGTGACGCAGGAGAGATTTGGAGAAGAACACAATGAGCTAGTTAAAATCACGTGAACATGGGAGATCATGCAGCTGACGCAGTAAGGCTTACGGGTTTTCTAAAGTCTCGGTGGACTTGGCGCCTCAGCACGTGGAACTAAATACAGAAAAATGAACCTCGCTGGAAAGGCCAGGGCACGACGAGACGAAACTCACGTAATTGGCAGGGGTCGTCGGGTAGACGATTTGCATATTGCAGTCTTGATGCATACGTTCCATCTTTTCAGGCGAAGGGAACACATCCGGATGATCGTCACAGAGCTGCAAGAAGCGCTCAATACGCCCACTCGAATGTTCAGGCCCTTGTCCATCATATCCGTGCGGCATGCTCATCACAAGCCCACTCCTCTGCACCCACTTTCTCTCCCCGGCCGCAATAAACTGATCGATAATACACTGCGCATTATTCGCGAAATCACCAAACTGGGCTTCCCACATGGTCAAATTGCTCGGTGACACGAGTGAATAGCCGAGTTCGAACCCGAGGGCACCGAACTCGGATAGAGACGAGTTGCACACTCTAAATGCGGCCTGGTCCGATCCGAGCGAGTTGAGCGGGACATACTGCTGTTCAGTTTCCTGGTCGTGGACAACGGCGTGCCGTTGGGAGAATGTGCCTCGTTCGACGTCCTGTCCGGATACGCGCACGTGGTTCTTTTCCAGGACGAGTGATCCGAACGCGAGTGCTTCTGCCGTCGCCCAATCGATCCCTGTGCCTTGTTCTACGCTCTTTCCGCGAGCCGAGAGGATACGTGCGAGGTTTCGGTGCGCGGTAAAGCCTTGGGGAACGTTGCCGATCGTCTGGCCAATCCGTTTAAGCACGGACTCTTCGACGCCTGTCGGGTGGTGAGGGAGGTTTTGCTCGGCGAGTTCCTTTGGGGTTGGGAATCCGTCCCAGCTGGACGAGAGCCATTCTTTCGGACTAGGCTTGTACTCTTTGCTCGCAGCTGCAGCCTTTTCGAGCATTCCCCATACCCACTTCCTGTGCTCCTCGATATCTTGCTCGGTAAACGTGCCCTCCTTGATCAAATTTTGGGTGTACTGGGTCAGAGGAGTCGGCTGCTTCTCGATCGCCTTGTACATCCTGGGCTGGGTAAACGCCGGTTGGTCCGTCTCGTTATGTCCGTATCGGCGATAGCATACAATATCGATGACGACGTCCTTTTTGTATTTGGCCCTCCAATCGGCGGCTAATTGGCAGACAAAGGTGACGGCCTCGACATCATCGCCATTGACATGGAAGATCGGCGCGTCGATCGCCTTGGCAATGTCCGAGCAATACGGCGTGGAGCGACTGAATCGCGGATCGGTCGTGAACCCGATCTGGTTGTTGACGATCAGATGAATCGTCCCGCCGGTCCCGTAGTTGGGCAGCTCGCTCATGCCCATGGTCTCGTATACGACTCCTTGGCCCGCAAACGCCGCGTCTCCGTGCAAGAGTACGCCCATAGCCGAGGTGTGCGTCGTTTCGTCGTGGTCAAAGTGTTGGAGCGCGCGGGTTTTGCCGAGCA
The DNA here is from genome assembly GCA_016906575.1 of Ceratobasidium sp. AG-Ba. Lineage (NCBI taxonomy): Eukaryota > Fungi > Basidiomycota > Agaricomycetes > Cantharellales > Ceratobasidiaceae > Ceratobasidium > Ceratobasidium sp. AG-Ba. The sequence continues at coordinate 2,651,783 of CP059614.1, forward strand.
CGACGGGGTCTTCGGCTTCGAGATGGCTCGGGTTCGCAACGAGAGAGAGCGAGACACGTTTGCCAGAGGGAGTGGGTCGGACATAGTTGGCGCCGAGATGGTATTTGACGTCTCCAGACGCCGAGTCCTCTGCATCGTCGGTCCCGATGAATTCGTTGAGGATGGCTTCGATCGGCTTGCGCACGACGTTGGCCAAGACGTTTAGACGACCACGGTGGGGCATGCCCATGACGATGCTCTTGACGCCGTGATCGACGGATCGATCAATAAGAGCCTTCATGCCCGGAATGAGCGACTCGCAACCTTCGAGACCGAATCGTTTCTCGGACGGGAATTTCGAGGCGATGAATTTTTCAAACATCTCGGACCACATCAGTCGATCGAGGATCATGCGCTTTTCCTCGGTGGTATAGTTGAAGGGCTTTGGAATTTCGACGCGCTCTCTGATCCAGTCGCATTGATCCTTGTCGGGAATGTGGATGTACTGGAACCCGATGCTGGAGCAGTAGATCTTTTCGCATGTGCGGATAATATCCCGCAGCGTCATCTCGGTGACTCCATCGCGCGCATAGTGCGGGAGGATTCCGGGACCGAGTTTGAATTTTTTGTCGAGATCGCGTTCGGACCAGCCGTAGTGGGCGAGCTCGAGTTCGGCAGGGACGATGTTGTTGAGATCAGCGTCGAGAACGCCGAGGGGATCGAGGTCCGCGACGTGATGCCCTCGGACTTGGTAGGCTCTCACGAGCAGTTGGACCTACTCGCGATGAGCCAGAGTCGATGTGGGCTTAGGTGAAACTTGCCTTGAGGTGGTCAGTGAGCGCCGAGCCGCCGCTGATGCTGAGTGTGGGTGCACCGCCTGCAGCGACCGGCACACCGGTGTAGTCGGGTGGGGGCTGGAAGGCGCTGGAGCTGGGCAGGCCCTTGTCGAGGCCGGCAAAGTAGACTTGCCAGCTGGTGTGCACGCTCGCGGGATCATCCTTCCAGTGGCGGTACATCTCCTCGGCATAGTATGCGTTGGTGCCGGTCGCAAACGCATCGTGCGGGGAGGGTGGCTGGGCCTTTTGCGCCGTTGCATACGCCCGGAGCGAGGGCAGAGGGCGGGATGCACGGGCGATGGCGCGTTGCCGGAGCAGAGAGCGCATGATCGTGGTCGTCGGGGAGTACCGTGTGAGGATGGGCTAGGCGACGGGGGAGATTACGTCAGCGCGTGTCATGAGGATTGTCACGTGGAGTTTGTCTGTGTCATTTGTCGCCGCTGTCTATTCAGGACATGGGCGTTTTTCGCTCTGTGCGGCGACGGTTGTGATTCGGGGCTGTTTTCCGGCCGTTGTTGTGAATTGGGTGGGTCGTGGGCGGAAGGTGCCCCCGGCACGTGCTGCTTACGGAAGCAGACGAGTTAGTCGGACGACGGCCATGGGCTCGCAGCAGTCGACCCCTAGTACGTACAACGCTCGCGCTCAGACAACGTACTGACTTGTCACAGCCCGACGGAACCCGATCCGCTCAAGAACGCTTTCCCGCATCCTGCGCCAGAATGTAGGCAACGACCACCATGCGCAGTCGGTTCGCCGCGCCTCTGCCCCCGCTCCCGCCGCCTCCCCCGCCCAAGGACAGGCCCAAGGCGAACAAGACCCGGCGCCACCCGCTCCTCGTTCTCGCTCTCCTCCCCGCCAAGGTCACCTGGGCAGCGATGCGCATCTCGTTCGCCGTCACAGTCTGGACCGTGCGCACCAGTCACTCGATCAGCAAGCGCCGGCGACTGCGCCAACGCGCACGCAAACTTCGCAAGAGGGAGCGACAGCGCCAGATCGAGCGCGATGCGAAGCTCTGGCAACAGCATCTCCGCCAGCTCGAGAAACAGCAGCGACAGCAGCAGCGCGGTCGGGAGACACTGGCCGTGCCGCTGTTCTCCCGGAGCAGGTCGCCCTCACCCGCACCGTCGATCCAGGAGCCCGAGCCAGTCCCGAGCCCAATTCTGGTGCGACTCGGACTGAAGAAACCCCCGCCACCTCCACCGCCTCCGCCCCCACCGCCGCCTCCGTCCCTCCTCAGCTTCCGGCCCCTCAGCTTTCTCAGCTCAACGAGCAGCATCCGGTCCTCGGTTCTCCATCACTAACGACCTCGCCGTTTGCCACGGCTCCGTCCATTCCGCCTCCAGCCTCTCCTTCTAGTTCGACAGCTGCCACGTCTAATCTAACGATCCCTCGCACACTCCCTCTCGGAACAACCATGATTGTCCAAGGCCTCGTCCAGACAATAGAGGTTCCTCGCTCCTCATCCTCGACTCGCACGTCAGTCGCCCCTACCGAACCAACCGATAACGTCATCGCTCCAGAAGTAGAACCTATTCGGCCGGGTCGGCCCCCGAAGACGCTAAACCTAGCATCGAAAGTGGTGATGCACCCACATCTCCGTCGACTTTGGCCACCCCGCCCATGTCCGATTCACCTACGCCTTCAACTTCGTCCACTCCATCACCCGGACGCACACCCTCACCCGAGCACACGCCATCTACCACGCCCCCAGACACTCCACCTCTGTCTTCTAGCGCTTCATCAAACACGCCCCCACCATCAAGCTCCACCCCTATCCCTGCCCCAACTGTTCGTCCAACCACAACCAGTGGATCATCATCCCCACCGTCAAGCACGGATGTTCTCGGTTTATTATTAAGGTACTTCCTACCTTCTTGTCTTTTTGTCTCTATTGATTTAATCTGTCTTCACAGTATAGCGGCCCAGGCAACAGCCGAAGCCCTCGTCCCCTGGTCCGTTCCTCCTCGATCACGAAACTTGGGCCCGAGTCCTCCGCCGAGCGGGAGCAGCGAAAACCGAAATGGAATAGCAAATGGCTTGGCCGCTGCGTTTAGCGCTCTCGCTGCTGGAGGAGCTCGACAACAGTCTAGAACGGAAGACAGCCCGGTGGTCGTCGAAACGCCTCCGCCCGCACCCGTATCCGCGCCCGTCTCTGTTCCCGCGCCTGCATCCTCGCCTGCTCCCATAGTGGTCCCGGCTCCGCTCCCTCGCCCTCGTCCGGTGACGAATACGAGAAGATTCTCGACACTTTCTACACGCCGAACGTCGATCATTTCCAACCGTCGTGCATCTATTGCGGATGAGCGAGATGCGTCGCGAGGGCGGAGGCGGACCATGTCCATGCTGGGTGAAACCGTTCGGAGGTTCATGCCTTGGCGTTCTCCGTCTGGACCAGAACGCGAGGAGAGAGAAGAAGAAGTGGCCGATTTCGCGAGGGCTCCTCCAGGTGGGGACGTTGCTCCCCCCGTTGGCGAGGATACGCAGGTGCCCGTGTCACCCGTGGAGCCTGCCTTGCTCCCGCCGTTGCCGACGTCCACCGTTCTCGCTCCTCCACCCCCACCTTCACCGACTCTCCCTCGACCTCCCACACCCGCACTTGCTCCACCGCCGCCGCCCCCGTCACCACCCCGCGCCACGACAGACGCAGAGGACCTTGTCCGGTTCTCGCATATGCTAGGATTCACGCCTGGTGCTGTTCATCCGGTCGGGAGCTTTGAACGGTTCTTGGCGGATATGCAAGACGAGCTGAGGGCCGCGTTGAGCGAGTACCAAGAACGGACCAGGCCCCGTGAAAGTCGGCCTACCCGAGACGGGGAGAGACAGTCTACAACCGAGGGCGGAGGAGTCAGGCTGGACCACACGCGCTCTCACGTCCCGTCGACAGATCCACTCCCGTTGAATTGGTGGAGAATGTACCGATTCGCGGCGCTTCCTGATGTGACGGTTCCCGCATCTGGGACCAACGCCCAGACGGTGACGCGTGAAGCTGCGGCTTCGGCGCCCACGTCTCAAGCGCCCGTGCCCGATGCGCCCGATGTACCCGCGGTACCGGATTCTGATGTGCCTGCTTCCGCGCCTGGGGAAGATGCCCCGGTGCCTGTTCATCCGGCGATCATTATTGGGTTGCGGTCTGTCTCGCGTGATTCGGTGGACGATGCTGCTGCGACTGCGACTGGCGCCGGCGTTGGTGCTGGTATCGGTGCGGGTCCTGGACCCACACGCCGAAGTGCCGAGACTCGACGGACCACTCCTTCTGCGGGTGCTGATACCGAACCCCGACGAAGTTCGATGGGAGACGCGTCCTGGGCACGTCGGTTCGGTCTCCGAGAGGGCGATGAAGCCGAAGACAATCGTCGGGGCACGCGCAACTACATCATCTGGATCATTGGCGGGTATTACGCGTCCAATCATCCGCTGTTGGCTCACCCCAACTTGTTCCTTGGTCAAGTCCACCCAGACGAACTCTGGATGTTGAACGAGTTTTTGGGTCAGGTCAAGCCTCCCACTGCGAGCCGGGAGGATATCGCCAAGGCTGGGTTGCGTGTGATCAAAGGCCACCAGGTCGAGGAGTTTGCGAAGGATGGGGTGTTACCGAAAACTGTACTGAACGGGTGAGTTTTATTTTGTTGGAGCTGGGGATGAGGCTGATGGTTTTTGGGTGTAGTGTTTGATTTGTTTGGATGATTATGACGAAGAGCAAGATTTGAGGATTATGAGTTGTAAACATATGTTCCATAAAGACTGCGTTGATCGGTGAGTTCACAGTTATTTGATCTTGTGATTGATCCTAACACTCTGTCTTTAGCTGGATGGAAACAGGCCGAAACAACTGTCCAGCATGCCGAAGCAAAGGCGTCGATACCACTTCCTCTTCTTCTCTACCAACCTCAACCACCACTCAAGTGTGAAATATATACATTCGCTTTCGTACCGGCTACTGTACCAATGAAAAAAAACCTCATTCGACTGTGCATTTTTTAACGATCCTAGTCATGACTTCATTTTTTCCCATTCGCATGCATATTACTGGACACGTCGTAATTAGTGCTTGCCATACTACTTTTTTGTTCTCGGCGCTGTCGGCTTTTTGTTGATTGGTCGCGAATATTTATTGTGATTGTAAACTTTGCGTTTAGTGAAGGCACTTGATGTCCAATGCTGAATCGGTGGGTAGAAAGCTGTTGACGCTGATTTGTCCAAAAAGCTTGTTTCTGTTTTTGGTAAGGTACGATCAATCATGGGATTGCTTCTTTTCCTAGTTCATCCTCGATCATACGGCTTCTGATCCAGAAACCAGATCGCTACTTGCGTTTGACCGATCGGGCCATCAAGGTCACAAACGAGATCAAACAAGTTGGATTTGTTGGGTAAATTTGAGAAGTGTTATTCTGACCCGCCCCGACATAGGGCCAGTATTGCCCAACTCAACCAAACATTCCGTCCTTATTGCGGCTGAGTAGTTCATATTTCACTTGCCGAGCAATTCGTGCCAGGTCTTCGTTCCGCTGGGTAGGATAATGACCGCGCTCGTTTACGAGTATGCTATAAGCAACCGCTCAGAATAAATAGCTCTGTCGTTATCAAACAGGGTAACTGGTCAGCTCAGCTAGGTCCCAGCCGCCGCGTTTGACGTGGGTATGGTACTAGACGTTTTCATGGGGAGTCGCGAGGATCATGTCCCGATCGCCCGCGGGCAAACTAGTCATTTCGCAAGCGATGAACAGTCACTCGTTCCTCTTTCACATTACATCGGATCGATGTCTATCACATCTTCTGTATGTCCACAGAAATAAATACTCAACATGTTTGGTATCGAGTTGTCCAAATATACTAGTAGCTACCGTCATCTCTCTTCCACTAGCAATTAAGCGGTACTCGGAAATGTTGCTTGTTTTCTCAGTCTTTTTTTTATATCAATTTTTTTCTAATTTCAAGCGGTACCAGAAGCAAGCCTCAAAATGATGTATCATTAAGGATGCGTTAACGATTCTAAAAGAGTAGGTACATCAGAGACCCGAACGTTTTTCAGGTCGCTGAAACTTTGAGGGCGACGCAAATGTGCGCGACGTTATGGGCCACAGCCTGCGGAAACGCTCAATGAATAATGATGCAAGGGCGAGCCGACGTGGTTGCATAGTCACGTGGGCCGCGCACCGACGAGTTTGGTTGCGCTCGACCACGACATCCTAACTACGCCTGTCGGTGTGCATCTTAATTTTCGACCCGCCCGCCATCCCCTCTCCAAGAAAGATATCTGGTTCAGCTAGACCCTCTCGCCGAGCCTGTCGTTCTAATGGTCGTGAGCCGGCCGCTTCCGCGTCTCCCGTACCCCAGGTCGTACGCTTACACGGGACGGAGCGCCCGGGTTGGCCACTGTAATCATTTTTGGAATGTGAATTTTATTCCGATTCGACATTGCGCAGTTTGAGCAACAGCCCCATCTCATTGAATGGCGCATGACCCGGGCAGTCCTAACATGTTTTTTTAACGCTAAATCTCCACGCATCCTCTCGTTGTACTCTGAATCTATGCGGATTGCTGAACAGAAGGAAGTCGAGGTCGTGGCTTGGTGAAATGGTTGTTTCAAGCACCATGCGTACGGTATCCTCTAACGGCCATCATGTTCCTGTTTAATTTGAATACAGACTAATCACTAGTTTGCAGTTTTGGTCACCCAGATTTATCAAGGGATGGATAGCACGAGCTATTCCCCCCAGCGGATGGGCAGGTGTCGTCTTCCCAATTCCAAACCGCTACCCACCCGGATAGATTGAGTCAAACTGAGAATTCAGATTTACGGGATTGATAAGGCTATTCTATGTATAGGCCGATGTATGCATTCGGGTCGAGGTAAATGTTCCATTTGTCAAGCGCAAGACACATCCACGTGCTGACTAGCCACCCACCCGATTTGGATACACTTATCTAATCGACAAACCCCACAACGTGCCAGCATCACACGAGACCGCCCACCATCCGCCTCTCGACGGCCAAGATGACTTCTCGTCAAATGGCCAGGTCTAATATGGACTTCCGCTACCGCATACACGGTATGTCCATCTTGGGGGCATTACGTCGCAGAATGTTATAGCGATGGATCTTGGTCATATAGGAATCAGATTTGAGCCCGAGACTTCCAAGCACGACATTATCGCTGAGATCCAGGCGGACGGGACAAGACTATACAAGCTGCCGCGGATCGAGAAAGGTCAGATTCTGGAGTGGAAGGATCTATATGCATTTTGGTGCGTAGTTTACTGGATTTAATTGTTTCCAAGCGATCATGTGAGAGGATGGATCGAGCTCGTCCAGCTGGTGCCTTTGGACCAAGGATGAGTTGGCCCTCATCGGCCGTTGTAATGCTCCAACTCCAGATCAACCAAGTGAAGACTCTCCGATAGTGACTAGTTGCTTATAGCGATGTGCACGACGGCTCATTGATTTGTCTACAAGTAACCGAAGTGCATACAGTCAGAAATAGAACCGGCCGCGCCGAACACCAGGTTTTCCGAGAAAATAGTTCCGACTCGGTGTCAATGGGTATGCTTAGCTATGTAGCTTTCCGGGGCTCGATGTTGCTCAACAATAGACGGGCAATAGTGTGTAACCTTGGGGGCAAGTCGTTTATGGTGCATATGCGGGTCATGGGCAAGGACGCGGTGAGCGAATCGGGCTGAACCTGTAGTAGCATTAATCTGAACCTGGCTTGTCAGACGAAACAAGCGTATGCGGAAGCACTGGCGGCGGCAAAGGCAATGAACAATAAACACCAATCGATAGGAAAATCTAGTAGGGCTATGGGAGCATTTGAGAGGATCATGAACCTCAACAAGATATTGGTGGATGTAAGCGAGGGTGGTGGTTCTTCCTTTTGCGCTACAGCCTAACTATGATGCTAAATAGCTTGATCCTACCGGTGGAGCGGAAGCGGCGTTCTGGGTGTGTACAAAAGCCTGGGAGGTGAGTTGTGACATTTGAGATATACAACGGTAGCATTCCTTGGGCTTACTGGGGAATTTTGCCTCTTTGAGCATCTCGAGGCACAGGAACAGCAAAACGTCGAAATGGAAGACTTGCTGAATAGCCTAGGATCGATCCTACCATCTGTAGATTCAGTCAAAAAAATCGCGAATCCGAACCTGAGAGAGACGTTGGTGGAAATCCAAAACCTTGTGGAAGACGCGTCGGTATATATACTGAGCACTAGCTCTCGTAGTCGATCAGGTATGAATTTGCAGACCAGGGCATAATGGTCGAGCATACAATAAGAAAACATGCACAGAACGTAATATATACAAGACGCTCAACCCGGCGCCACGGGGCCAACTCGATGCGTTTGTGAAACGGTCGCAACAGCTTCGGCAAGAGTTCCATGAGAGAATGATGGTTCAAACACTCCAATCCAACGAAAAAAAGGGTGCGACAATTTCCTGCTGACTGTGTGGAAAATGTTTCAACATACCTATTTCAGGACAAAGAGATAGGCTCAAGGAGCTCAATCCCGCGCAGCTCGCTAGCTACAACCCGTCTCGGTGCTCGGGCTGTATGGATGGTACGCGGGTTGGTATTATAGAAAATCTGACTGGCTGGGTTAAAGAAAAGGGCACGGAGATTAGGCTGGCATGGGTACATGGACTAGCTGGACTCGGCAAAAGCTCGATCATGACTTCGGTTTGCAAACTACTCGACGACCAGGGCCTACTGGTGTGCAGCTTTTTCTGCAGACGCGACAACGCCGAGCTACGAGATGCACGGAAAATATTGATGACACTGGTATGTGAGCTCGCTCAACGCTGGGAAGCATATGGCGTTGCGGTTTCGGAGGTGATCGCCGATAACGTCGGACTGCACTCCAAGCACATCCAGCCGCTATACGATTTGCTTGTAACCAGACCATGGATGACAATTTCCGAAGAAGATCGGCCATCTGGAACGCTTGCTGTGGTCGTCGATGCCCTCGACGAAAGCAGGGATGCCGAAGTGCGTCTACAGCTGCTTTCATGCTTGCGAAACATATCGCACATCATGCCTTTCGTTAAGGTGATCGTCGCGAGTAGACCAGACGATAACATAAGATCGTTTTTCCTAGACACAGACAGGAGTTGGTACTCTGAGTTCAATCTGCTACAGTACGACGCTGGGCAAGACATTCATCGTTTTGTCCAACATAGTCTGTCATCTCTGAGTTCGGTCGAAGGATGGCCATCCGATGCGGCTGAACGACTGGCTGAGCGAGCGGGGGGACTGTTCATATGGGCACGAACGGCATGCGCATACATCCTGGCTGGGCTAGACAGACTCAAGAGGCTGGAGCAGCTGACAGACAGAAAACACCTGGTGGCCATCGACAAGCTATATGAGACCATCTTGACTGATAGAGACACAGCTGGTGATGACGAAAGTGCCGAGGAGCTGCGGAGCTACTTGGGGATCATTGTGGCCGTATCCATGAGACGTGCGCTCCCGATAATGGTACTTTCACCGCTAATGGGTAAACAGGCTTCGCGAGCAGCAATTCAGGGTGTAGTGGATAGACTGTCCTCGGTGCTATACATTGATCAGACGTTCGGCGGGGCGATTCGGATCTCACATCCATCTTTCATGGACTACCTTACCGACCGCGCCCGCTCGAAGGACCTGTGCGTCGATCTTGCCGAAAAAAACACCATGCTAGCGAATGCATGTCTACAGACTATGAGAGACGAGCTCAAGTTCAACATCTGTGGGCTGGAGACCTCTGATAGGCTCAACCGGGACATCCCTGACCTCGACGCCCGAACGCAGAGAGCGATCAGTCCACAGCTGATATATGCATGCGAGTTCTGGTCTAGCCACCTTTCCGAAGCGCCGGCAGGTACTCTTGGTCCAGTCTTGCACAGTTTTCTGTCGAGCCCTGGTCTGATGTACTGGTTGGAAGCGCTTAGTCTGCTCGGGAAGCTTAGTGTGGCGCCGCCGAGTTTGCTGCGAGTCGCAGAATGGTGTACTACCGTAAGCTACTTTTGCTTTACCCCCATCTTCCCAAACTGAGGACCTTGATATAGAATCACTTGAATGATAGCTACGGCATGGCACAGGATGCCTATCGATTTGTACTCGCGTTCTACGACCCAATCGCCACCAGCACACCTCACTTGTACATATCCGCGCTTTCCATGGCACCAGCCAACTCGCAAATATCTAAACGAATGCGCGAGTACTTCTCGAACCTGCCCGCTTTTGTGGACTCAATAAACTTAGAATGGACGCCGTGCATACGAAGTATTTCAGCGGGTACCGCTGTGCACTCAGTAGGGATGTCGCCCGACGACAAACACGTCGTTTCCGGATGTCTCGACGGAACAGTACGAGTCTGGGATGCAGAAACAGGTGAAGCGGCACTCGTGCCACTCCAGGGTCATTCTGACCCGGTCACGTGCGTCACGTTCTCCAGTGATGGCCGTCGCATAGCTTCCGGATGTGCGGATGGAATAATGCGAATATGGGACTCCGGGACTGGCGAGAGTATAATTGGTCCACTGAGAGTACATCCATACCACGTAAGCACCATTGCCTGGTCGCATGACGACTCTATGATTGCCACGGGATCGGAGGATGCCACTGTTCGGCTTTGGAATTCTATAACGGGGGCGGCGCTACTGGGTCCACTAGAGGGATCAAGGTCCGCAATTTGCGTTACGTTTTCGGGCGATGATGGACTGGTTGCATCTGCATTTGAGGATTACACCGTCCGGGCGTGGAATACAAAGAGCGGGAGTCTGGTATTTGAGGCAGCCAGTAGAGCCGTGTACCCTGCTGCAATCCGATTCTCTATGGACGGCCAGCGACTCATGCTGAATGCTGGTGGTCGCACGATACACAGATGGGATATCACTACACGCAATCAAGTCATGGCTCCCGAGAATATCCCTCTGGCAGACCCAGCCAAATCAGCTTTTCTCACGCTGGACAACAATCGCACTGCCTATGCTTACGGAGCTTTAGTGGCGCTCTGGGATGTTAATCAAGAGTTAGTTTTTGGACCGTTGCTAGGTCATTCGGATGATGTACCATCTGTCACATGCTCGTCTAGCGGTAATCGCATTGTATCCGGGTCCTACGACACAACAATCCGCATCTGGGATGTATGCGCTCTCCCTAGTCCCATGTCTCCCGTGGACACGGCCGCCAATCTAAATCGAGTGCACTCGCTCCCTTCGCCGGCATCTTTAGCCACTTTTTCCTTGGATGGTCGCCTGATAGCATCCGCTCACCTAAATGATACAATCTGGGTATGGGATGCTCAGACAGGGCGAGTTGTCCTTGGGCCCCTTGAAAGCCTCTCCGATAGTCCTGAGTCTATTGCATTCACCTCCGGTGGCCGTTTAGTTTCTTGCGCTCTCTCTGGCGGCAGGCTGCATGCTTGGGATGTCAGTTCCGGTCGACTGGTACACAAGATGATAACACAAAATGATCCAGGCTCCATAGGGGCGCAGGTATTTTCTGCCGACGGACAACTGCTCGTCATAGTCCCCAAGTCTCAGAAGCATTTAGTGCGAATATGGAACGTGGAAGATGGCACCGTGATACTTGAACAGTCCCTAGGAAATTTGAACCCTACAATGATTGCTGCGTTTTCGCCGGACAACAGGAACATAGCATTTATATCTAGGGACAGGACAGTACACGTATGGGATGTGCAAACAGGGAGGCCTTTGTTTGAAACTGTGACAGGCCATTCCAAAGGCATCCCTACGGTGTTATATTCTCCTGACGGCCTTCGAATCGCCTCCGGCTCTTTTGATGCTACAATATGTATCTGGAACGCGCTCACAGGGAAATTAATGGTGACGCTGCACGATAGTGCATGTGTCAGACTAGACTCCATGGTGTTTTCTCATAACGGACGTTACATAGTGTCGGGATCTGATCAAGGCACACTGAATATATGGGACACCACAACAGGACGCATGGTATCCGACCATTTTCTAGGCTATAAAGGATATTCAGGCTCTTATGCGATTTCTCCGAGCAACTGTATGCTCTATGCGACGGATGATGGGCTCCTGCGGCTCGCGGACTTGACGCCTTGTCTCCAGCCTGATATTGTCGTAAGAGGTTTGCCAGGTATGTTCAGTGCACAATACTCGGTACAGGGACCATATGACTCATGCCAGGGCCTCAAGGGACGAACATAGTTGCACTTCCCGAGAACATTGGGGAGGGGCGACTGATGGTATCGACTGGTCAGCTTGCTCGCCATCTTGACGGTTCTATGAACGGCTGGGTGACAGGATCGGATGGGAAGCCGTTGATATGGCTTCCACATGAACTACGACAACTTGACGAGTCATATATGCGCATATCTCATGACGGGCCGCAACGTCATAGGATCGACTTTACACGGTTCGTGCATGGCGAGAATTGGGTCAAAGTAAAAGGCGAATAGATGGGATCTTTAGTATCTGTATTGTAGCTTCCGTCCTACTCTGCAAAATGGGAAACTTCAATCATTGGTACCAAGAGTAGACGCTATTAGAGAAAGTACAGCTACATGGTAATAAATAAGAATCGGACATCCTTGGTGAGGTTGATTTGAAAATATATCATTTTTGGCTATATCTGCTTCCGTATAAGAACACTAGGGCCACCGCCAGGAAACTGCCCGGGTCGTTCATGGAATCTATTTAGGCGAATCAGTCGGCAATGCGCTGGTGTTGTCCGAATTATAGTTGACGCAAATTCAAGCCTTATGACATCGAGTTCGAGCAATATCACTACGTGTCCACTAGTCAGAACACAATACATATAGTGGATGTACGTGTTGATCGCTGTGCGCGCTAGTGCAGGAGAACAACTATGTGGTATGTTTGATATTGGGCTGCTTGAAAGGACTTGTGCATACGGGAGTCTTTCTCTTGCTGGCAGCCAAAAATATTCGGAGACCCCGTTTGCCATCTCTCGGTCCATATTCCTCAAGTTTTCGGAGTTTTAAGCCGTTATTTTTCCCTCCTACACGTTGTTCAGATGGATTTACTTCCACAGGATGTATTACTCGGAAGGCATCGTCAAGATCTGAGGGCTATAGTGAGTTGGGTAGAACGGAGGCGCACATGATATCTTACCACCTTTCAAGGGACATATACATATTCAACGCGTGTTTTCTATTGCAATTGAAATGGCACAGTTTCAACGACGATGTCGCCTTATCAAAAAACATATGAGCTTAACGATCTGAGGATTTTGCACCCCCTTCATTGAGATTCTAATTATTCTTTAACTTCGCGCGTGCTATTAAAATTGAACTCGGATTGTGCAAGCGTTTGATTCCAACACCATGTTTATGATTTATTATCAAACGTATGTCTTTTCGAGTTAAACTCAAGCATCAGGTGGCTCGTAAATTGACTGTCAATCATGGTAGTAGTCTCAACATATGCTTGTTTCGTTTACGGTCTCAGTGTCCTAGATATAGGACGAGTCTCGCGTGACTTAATCGGAGACACTAGGCTTTTATTGTGTGAGAATCTCGCTGCGCAGACTTATAGAGGCTCAGTTGGTATGAAGAACTCGTCCGAAATTTTGTGTTTCCAAGATTATGCATGCCCATCATTTGCAACGCAATTCTCCATGGCGATCATAGAAGTCCCAAGTTTTCAACACTTTGGCAGAGCTCGGCCTACTCAGAGTAGACCACGCCGGTCTGTGTCCGGGGCTTGCGTATACACTCAGCATGTACTCGGTTGTCCGGCACAGATATGCCGAGAGAGCCGGGTCGCGCTTATCAAGTATATAAAAAACAAATATGGGATGAGGCTGTTTGGCGGGTATGGTGGACACCAAAGCAGGGCGGCTGACTATACCGGTTTTGCTCTTGAACGTTAGCCTGGACTGTCATGCTTGGAATGCATACCGAATAAGACCTCGGCAAGGGTCAAAGATAGATGCACGTGAAAACCGTTGACGTTACGTAAGCTGACGTCTGCGTTCGTGGTTTCCGGTTTCGGGACAACTTCATTCGGGCTCGGCGACGACGAGAACATAGTCAACCGAGTCCTTTGCCGCTCCAACTGCGGGGACCTAGGCAGTTTTACCTCTAGTTGTGCGGAGTCGAAGCTCCGCAAATGGTAACGGCAACGGCCAACACCTATTCAATCGCCAGTCCACGAATCCCATCTGGGATAATATAAAGGCGCTCATGGTCCTCGCTATCTTCTTCAACATCTCCCCATCGATTGATCCGCCAGCTCAGTACTCTGAACCATGACAACCCCCATACCCCAACCGCCTACCATTCCATTCCTCGGCAATGTTATGGACATTGACTGTGAGTAGGTTCTAGCTCCAGGCGTGCCGCGGACACTTGATACTATGGCCTCGGCCCGTAGCTGAACTCCCTGCGAGTTCGTTTACTCTCATGTCCAAGAAATACGGGGAGATCTTCGCCTTGAATATACTAGGTGTGTTATCCTATCACATCCGTCGCAGATTTGTATCTCATGGGGGTATGTAGGTAGAGAAGCAGTTGCTGTTTCTAGCGTTAAACTGGCACAAGAAGTCCTCGACGAGAAACGTTTCCACAAGGTGATCGGTGGCGCGTTAATCGAGGTCCGCAACCTGGTTTCCGATGGGCTGTTCACAGCCCACCATGGAGAGAAAAACTGGGGAATCGCTCGTAAGTAACCTATCATATATGTGAGATTATGTTCTAAAGACTCATGAAACCCAAAGACCGCATTCTCATGCCGGCATTTGGTCCTCTGTCCATCAAGGGAATGTTTGATGACATGTTCGACGTCATATCGCAACTCGTTCTCAAATGGGAGCGATTTGGTCCTTTGCACGAAATCGATCCAACCGACGACTTTACGCGACTTGCGTTCGAGACCATGTGAGCACTTAAAAGATTCAAATTATATTTATTTGCTGACCACTTTGTGGCCATGTAGAGCACTATGCACATTCAACTACCGCCTCAATACTTTCTATACTTTGGACGAGCCGCCGTTTGTCAAAGCAATGGGCGACTTTCTGAAAGAGTCTTTCATGCGTAGTCGCCGGCTGAGCGTTATCCAATCCCTCTCATATGGCGCGAATGCCAAGTACGCGGCAGATATGGATATCATGAACAAGGTATAGTCATTCCCTGACGCTATCCTAATGGCGAGCTCAATTGATTATTCCGTAGCTCGCCGATCAAATCGTGGACGACCGCAAGAAACATCCAATCGAAAAGAAGGATTTGTTAAACGCGATGTTACTTGGCAAAGACAGCCAGACCGGTACGTTAGCAAATGTGGTAGTAGAGTGGTTACTAAACGTGTCCCTTTTAGGCGAAGGACTAACCGAGGCAAACGTCAAGGCGCAAATGCTCACTTTCTTGATTGCCGGACACGAGACGACCTCTGGCATGCTTTCGTTTGCGATGGCGCATATTATGAAGAACCCTGAAGTATATGCGAAGATTCGACAGGAAGTTGATACGGTGCTCGGCAAAGAACCTATCAGGTTCGAGCATCTTAGCAAGTTGACTTACATCAATGGTGGGTTTTTGGTCTAGTGTTGGGTCCTCTTCGAAATGATGATCTTGTCCGTATTATAGCTGTTCTGCGAGAATCACTGCGTGTAACACCTAGTATTCCTCAATTTGCTGTGACTCCCCACAAAGATGAGATTGTTGCAGACGGGAAATATCTGATTAAAAAGGGCACAGTAATTGTATTGCTTGCTGGGGATATTGGAAAGGACCCCGCAGTTTGGGGAGATGACGTAAGTAAACCTACGTATTTCCTGGTGCATAAGCTGATTTTGAATAGGCTGAGAGGTTTAATCCTGACCGAATGTTAGACGGGAAGTTTGAGGCGCTTCCGGTACGTTCATTGTTTCGCACTACTTTAGGATAGTAGCTAAAATATGCTCCAGCCTAAAGCATGGCTTCCGTTCGGAAGTGGCGCTCGTGCCTGCATCGTAAGTATCTCATGACATGTGGTTCGTCAGATATACTGAATCTACGATAGGGTCGTCCATTTGCTTGGCAAGAAGCGTTGATCGCGGTCGCGACCATCTTCCAAAAGTTTGATCTTATCCCAGCCGATGCATCTTACGACCTCAAATTCAAACAAATTCTGACACTCAAACCCAAAGACTTTAAATTCCATGCTATCCCCCGCAAAGGTGCCCCATCCTTCTCTGTGGCTGCGGCTTCGGTACAGGCGACTACGGGCGCCACGCCTGGAAAGAATGTGGTAGGGGAAGGCGATGATAGCCGATCCCCTATGTACGTGTTTTATGGAAGCAACACAGGTTCATGCGAAGGATTTGCGCAGAACGTGGCGTCTGAAGCTGCGAGCAAAGGTGAGCTGCATCTAGCTAAGATTATCTCACTTTGCTTACCATGATGGATCAGGTTTCCGTGCAACTATCGGTACATTGAACAGCGTGGCTGGAAATTTGCCCACCGATGGTCCAGTCGTTATCATTACGGCATCCTTTGAAGGTACTGTGGTTTTTCATAAACGATTGATAGGAAACTGATGAATATAATCTATCGCAATCAGGCGAACCTGCGGACAACGCCGGCCATTTCGTCGAAGCACTCACCCAGTCATCAGCCTCCGATCTCCAGAATGTATCGTTCGCTGTTTTTGGTGCAGGTAACCGCGACTGGGCTCAAACATATCAACGCATCCCAAGGCTGATCGACGCCACCCTCGAAAAGCGAGGCGCAAAGCGTCTGCTTGATCGCGGAGAAGCAGATGCTGGAGGAGATTCATTTACTCAGAGCTTCGAGGAATGGGAAGAGAAACTGTGGAAGACATTGGCTACTGTAAGTGACTCATTTGGCGTACTGGGCCGTGCTGAGCGACGTATAGGACTATGGAGTCAAAGCACAAGAGAGTGCTGCCCCGAGCGTAGAAGTGAAGTTGGTCGGGGCTGCGACTGATCGCGCCGTTACCCTTCGTCAACCAGAGTCGAGGCTCGGGCTGGTGATCGAAAATCGCGTGTTGACAGCAGAGGGAGCACCTGTCAAGCGTCATATTGGTGTGTATCGGGTCCGTTGTTTGTCTCTCTCATACTAATATTTGGTGTAGAGTTCCAACTTCCCGAAGACATGACGTACCAGTCTGGTGATTATCTTGCCATGTGAGCTATTTAGTATCTCTCAAGAAGCCATTCCCTAACTTTTTGAGACGTAGACTCCCGTCCAATCCTCCTGAATATGTACGCCGCGTGCTTGCGCGCTTCAAGCTCTCTCCCGAGCAGGAGGTATGTTACCTATATGCATCTTTCTAGCTTGACTAATAGGTCACTCGAAGATTGTGGTCAACGTTTCTGGCCCGACCACGCTACCAGCTGGGGAACAAGTCAGCATATTCGAGCTTCTTTCAGGTTTGTGCGCACGATGTATATATCTGGGCCATTATCCTTATGCTAGTGTACTTCAGGTTTCGTGGAGATTGGGCAAGTCGCAACCCAACGTAATATCAACACACTCCTTGAATATACGAAAGAGGCAGCGACCCGTGCTGAACTCGAATCCTTGATTTCGAACTACAAGGAACAAGCTCATACTTCAAGCATGCTCGATCTCCTCGAAAAATATCCTGATATTGACCTTCCGCTTGGCGTGTTTATCGGATCGCTACCGTCGATGCGCTTACGCCAATACTCGATTTCCTCCTCCCCGCTCTGGAATCCCTCTCACGTCACGCTCACCGTTGGCGTTGTATCTCAGGGGCAGTTCCTGGGCGTCGCCTCCAACTATCTCGCCAACTTGCGCAAGGGTGACCGAGTTCAAATGGCTGTCCGTTCCTCTGCTAAAGCGTTCCATCCGCCATCCGACCCAAGTGTGCCAATGGTTATGTTTGCAGCAGGGTCTGGTATGGCACCATTCCGTGGGTTCATGCAGGAGCGAGCGATGCAAGCACAAGCTGGACGGCAAGTGGGCAAGTGCTTGCTGTACTTCGGGTGTCGGAAGCCAGAGGAAGACTACCTGTACAGCGACCAAGAGCTAAAGGAGTGGGGTGAATTGGGAGTTGCCGATGTTCGACCCACTTTTTCGCGCGCGCCCGAACAGTCAGATGGGCACAAGTATATCCAAGAGTGAGTTTACAGGCGCCCATTGACAGGCGAGCCATCTACTAATTTGACCCAAACAGTCGTATTTGGGCCGAGCGTGCTACCATTCATGATTATTTCCAAAAAGGCGCAAAGGTGAGCTGGTCTGGTTGAAACAATCATGATAGTGTTGAACGATTACCCTTAGTTCTATACCTGCGGTGGAAATCAAGTGGCAGCAGGAGTGCGTGATGCATGCATCCGTATTGTTGCCGAAGACAAGGAAGGCGACGAGGCTAGGGTAGCTGAGATATGGAAAGCCATTCAGTCGGAGCGATACGCGACTGACGTCTTTGGCTAAAGCACGCACTCACCAGTGTCTTCACGACACCTTCACCTGTCGTAGTCCCATGCCCGATTACCCTAAAATTAATGTACTGGTCCAAGCCATATATGCTATAAAACTTTCGACTACTATCAGTAATTCTTGCTGAACCGGTCCCAAACCTTGCTGGAGTTAGAAAGTGCTCTAGCAAGAAGGGTGCTGTTGCAGCCGTGCCAGGATCTACCGCCGAAATGCGCCCATCCTATGAAGGGAAACGGTAGATACAGACCCTACCATTCCCAACGCTAGAACCGTCCGATCGAAATTGATCCTCAAGCAAACGCTATCTAAGATGCCAGATGCAAGGTTTGGGGTGTAATTCCAACAAAATCGGGATCACTGGTTGTTTGCCTGAAGCTCAAATCGTAGTTCCATCCGGCAGTGGTGCTCGAACTTGCAATGCGTGATTATTCTTGAGGTATGACATACTTTAAGCTAACTTCTTTTACGTTCAAGTACCGGTCGTTAGCCCGGCAAGTGGATATGATGTATTGGGTAACGACACCATAGATGGATAACGCCTCGCTTCTCCTAAGAGAAGGGAGTGGCCAGGGAGACTTGCTTCGCCTGACATTCTCAAGAGGCACGTATATGTTATTTTCCCTCACTTCACTCCAAGCATGTATGTATACTGGTGCTCGTAATTATTCGCCTGAATCTCCTCGCATTCAGCCGCGTCCAGGCCGGCGGCCAAATATCAATTGGCCTTTACAAAAACAGTATCTACTTTCCCATTGAGTCGTGTCTTACTATTCTGGGTAGCTAATCATGAAAATTAGTTGAATGTACGCGGAGGGTTTCACGCCGCCACAGCCATTCGAGATCGGCATCCGTGTTTCCGCAAACTATGGCCACCAAATAAGAAAATACCCTTAGCGTGTTATGGCGGTTTTCATGAGTCCGAGCCGATCGAAACATAAACGCCGAGACGTCGAAAACACTGTTTCGATGAGACAACCGCAACGAGAAGAGCTATCAAAAATGTAAATATACCATTCGATCCGCCCAAGCAGGACGAACATGTCTATATACATACGTTTTGGATAACGTCACTTTCAGCCACAGGCTAAGTCAGGGAGTGGTATCCCCCCGAGTGCACAACCAATAGGATAACTATCAAAACGTGTGGCCTAGAGTCGATATAATACTATAAAAGGAGCGTGTGTGCGAAGTATCCCGTTGATAAGTGCTCTGAAGAGCGATAAATAGCCTATATGGGACTGAAACCCAGGGGCTCCAGTAACTATCAGGGGTCTTCATTGCTCTTCAGAGCACTTATCAACGGAATACTTCGCACACACGCTCCTGTTATATTATTATATCGACTCTAGGCCACACGTTTTGATAGTTATCCTATTGGTTGTGCACTCGGGGGGATACCACTCCCTGACTTAGCCTGTCGCTGAAAGTGACGTTATCCAAAACGTATGTATATAGACATGTTCGCCCTGCTTGGGCGGATCGAATGGTATATTTACATTTTTGATAGCTCTTCTCGTTGCGGTTGTCTCATCGAAACAGTGTTTTCGACGTCTCGGCGTTTATTTTTCGGTCGGCTCGAACTTATGAAAACCCCCATAAACGAGAGACTGAAGGGAGTGGTATTTAGTCGACGTGCTTGGGTAAGAAATAACATCTGCCTCTTATTGGTCCTAAGTAAACTTGATTTTTCAGTCGTGTATTACGAGACTCGGACCGGTTGGATTTCACTTGTTTTAGCTGTTTTGCAAGCCTACAGGAAGTACAGCAGTCAGACCCGTTGGTTCACATAGTTAAAGCCTTCTTTGCCATCGCAAGCGCACCCTCCCTCGTTTTGTTCCCTAGCATTATTGATGGTGAGTCACACTCGCTTCAGGGACTTACAGTCACTCACCTCCAATGAACCCCGAAGCATGAACAAATATACCCCCAGGTATGCCTGTGACTTCGTCCAATTGCGCGTCTCTCACCCCCCTCCAACTAGTATACTGATGAGTTTTCCGGAAAGGACCGAGATAACAACCCACTCACGGTTCTGGTAACGCCTTGCGGCTCTCGAAACTGTCCTGAGAAACAGGCACTGCCTGCACTCTCCAATTTCCTCCGGTCTCGTCCGGGTACAACACATAAAATGGCTTTTGATCTTCAGAAAGCTCCAGGCTCTTTTCCAACTCGAACAGGTGCTCCTAAATGCATGTTTTATTTGGAGTTCTAGGCCCTATCGATCGACCCACCTTCCAAGGCGCAAATTCTTCGAATAGAACAATGTGACCGCTTGAGTCCACTTGAGTTCGCGCCTCAACGGCCCGGGATACTATGTCACGAGCAGGCAACCATGCGTTGGCGAGATAGTCTAGCCGACCGAGAAACTCGGTACCAGTCAAGAGAGACGCTTTTTGGAAGAGCGCCTACAAGAGCGTTTGGTTGAGTCTGAGATTAAAATATAAATGACGTACATCAACGCCGTCCGAATCCACAGATTGATTCCACCTAGGATTGAGATGGCCAACGCGGCTCGATAGATCGGTACGATTGCGGTAGGCAGGAGCAATATCTTGGGGATACTGCAGTACCCCATTATCTATGCCATCGATCGCTTCAATAAAGTCCTTCGATCAGACCGGGGTCATTAGATTTACAACAACGTGGTAGAGGACGGTATACTCACGCCGTACAATTTTAGCCATAGTAGCTCGACTGTCGGATCAGTCGAGGATATCTGGAGCTGCTTGGAGATAATGTCCTTTCCGTAATGTCTATATTTTTTTTCAAAAATATGCAAGGGTGATTCAAAACTCTTCTCACTTGTAGATCAGACCTGCGCTCGACAACTTGGTGTTGAACCCGTGTCCAAATACTTCGGTGAATCCCCTCTGGTGATGATCGAAAAGTAACTTCTCGGGATCGTACACCGCTCCTACGTCCACCACAATGTCGCACGTGTCCAACTTTTTTTGATCGCGGGTCCGCACTACATCTATCGCGTGGACGAGTTAGGATCAATTCTGCGGGAGTCTCCCTGCAGCTACGAAACACTTACTTGATTCTGCATATTCTGTGGTCTGGCGGAGTAGAAAGACAGCCAAGGCTTCGTCGCAATGAAACGTCCCATTGTGTGTTCCAATTACCTACTTACGTTAAGTGTACCGAAATGGACGATTGGATACAACTCACTTTGGAGGGCCCGCTTTGACGAGCTCTCTTTGAAGCAGGTTCCTCAGACATGTATTGCAAGAAAGAGCGGCGAAATAGATTATTCTGATGATATTTCAGGAGATAAAGCGAAGTTTGGTGGTGGTAGAATGCCCTCGAGTTTCGAAGTGTCCAGAACAGGACATGTGCCATATAATTTATCAGCACATGTCTCCGTATCATGTGACTCGTGGTCCGCACGTGAATAGCCGAGTTCCCGACCGGCCATCACGCGCACTCTACGACCACCATTCCCGCTTCTTACCACCCCAACTATGCGGCCCACAGCTATCAATCGCCTTAGAGTTTTGGTTCCTGTGAAGCGGTACAGCTCGTCTTGCTATAACATTTTTCCTGTTCTCAACTGGTTAGTTCAGGTGTGTGGACTATGCCGTCAAGATCCGGGTAGTAAACGGTGCTGTTGACACCAATGTAAAACATTCAATGGTAAGTTACGGTTCTCTTAAACAAGGACTCTTCTTATATTCCGTTTCTATTATTCCAGAATCCATTCGACGAAATCGGTACATACTATAGCCTTGACCTAGAAAAGGCCATTCACAAATTATTCTTCTAGCTGTTGAGGAGGCCGTGAGGCTGCGAGAACGAATGGGTTCGAAGATCGAAGCTATCACCGTTCTTACAATTGGCCCTACCAAAAGCCAGGAGACGTTACGTACCGCTCTGGCCATGGGCGCCGACACTGGGATTCACGTCGAAACCAAGGATACAGACGCTCCCGAACCGCTCGGAATTGCGAAAACGATTGCAGCTCTTGTCAAGCGTGACAAACCAGATATTGTCATCATGGGCAAGCAGGCTATTGACGGAGACCAAGGCATGACTGGCCAAATGCTTGCCGGATTGCTGGAGTGGCCACAGGGTACGCAGGCCAGCAAGGTGGTGGTTCGAGATAACGACAAGGAAGTGGATGTAACCCGCGAAATCGACGGCGGATCCGAGACAGTTAGACTAACTCTTCCTGCTATTATCACAACCGATCTTCGGTAAGAGCCGGCTCCTAGATTGGAAACGCATTTACTCATTCTTGCCCTACAGCCTAAATGGTAGGTAACACTCCATATAAAAGAAGCAAATACCAACACAGAAGCTATAATAGAACCTCGATACGCATCGTTGCCCAATATCATGAAAGCGAAAAAGAAGAAAATCGAAAAGGTCACACCCGAATCCCTGGGAGTCAGTCTAACTCCTGTGATTGAGACTCTTGGCGTTTCAGAGCCTCCTAAACGAGTTGGAGGTGGAAAGGTCCGTAGTTTTGTACACGACGTAGAACGATTTGCTGACAGACTGTGACTCCAGGTGGAATCTGTAGATGAGCTCGTAAGTAAACTCAAGGAGGCAGGCGTCGTTTAAGTAGGACTTTTGTTTTACTTGAACCAATAGAGCTACGTTCGTGCTAGAGTTGGCCACAATACATTTGAAATACGCCATAAATTAATTGAACAAACGTTCTCTCATGCGGTCTCAACGGAGACTAGCCTAAATTTAGGGGCTCCAAAATTGTATGCACGTGACTAATTGACCGAGTTCGCCTGCCCAACGACCATAACTGTCTTGCCTCTGCTGTTGTGGACTATTGGCGATGCGCTGGCCCCCAGGATTGTTCATCCTCGAGTATAACCATCGCCTGCGTTCATCGGCATCCTTGGGTTGACATCATGATTTAACTCCACTAGTCTCACTTGGGACAGTCGTTCCGCCGAACAACTAAGTACTCGTTTAGTCTCTGGGATTTAGGTTCTGATAATCTATACCTTGACCCACTCTATCTTTCTCCGTTCTTGGTCGTCCCGAGCAGGGTCGCTGAGCGCTTTGATAACAAACAAACAAAATGGGCCGTGTGACCTCACCTGGGTTTTGGTAGCTTGGCTCAAACGAGTTGAGGGGATCTAAGGTTTGGCTTATGTATTGCACCGTTATCACGACAAACTGGGTGCTTCGCGAGCTGTGTGTCTTGTGTGTCCAAGCTGAGCAACTGAAAATGATGACCACCCTACTATCAACGTTCCGTGTTTCGGTAACTGCCCTCCGACATATCTTAAAATTCAAGTCTATAGTGCCTGGTACTGAGCGATCTGTCTTCAACAACGTATATCACATGTCGGAATTAATCGATATTGGCGCTCCAGTTTATTGATCCCGTCTCCTGTTTGATTTACACCCGCGGGACTTCCGTAAAAAAAGGGGCACAAGGCTCTGGCCGTTCGATCCGACGAGGGTTACCGTCTTAACCTCGACGTCTCTCATCAAACCTCCGTGCACGAACAAAATGGAAGACGAACACACGAATTGCGCTCGGTCCAGCTCCGAACATCCGCCACACAAAGCTTAGTCCTCGATTCTAGAACCATTGTGCTTTTTCCCTTCAGCCGCAACGAGCGAACCTCGAAACGTTTTCATTGATCGACGAGCTCCCTGTTTTTGCGGCCGCGACCGAGCGTCGTATATCAACTCGGAGCGCCATCGCGCGCCTAGTCTTGTCCGCGCCAATACAAGCTAGGGTTTTGACTATGATGTTTGACGTCCTAGTCTTTTTGACAGGTGGCTAAGTCCTTCTTAGACCGAGAGTCACATAGGCCGTGGATATGTCGGAGTTTAAGCGCGAGTCCGTGGGCGAACGCGAGTCCTTGTCGCTATAAGCTACACGGATATCCGTTGGCTAGGCCAAACCTGTGCCAACCAATGCGTGGTGCCCGAACTACGAGATCCACGCGCATTTGGTGACCAAACCCCCCTACGGTGACCGTTTTCCTATAGCAGACTTGACTAATCGAGAACTAGCTCATTTAAGCATAACGTACAGATTGTTCGGATATCCCGATTGAGTGGCAACGGTCCGCACGCTTTGTTTTCCTACTCGGTCCTCTTGAGACTCTTTAACTAGAGGATTTGCTCTTCGATCGAGGACTTACGGCCTCTTTGCAATCTACTTTAGTCTTGGAACATCGGCTTCTTAAATATTACTATTACACTAAGATCTCGAGTCTCGTAAAGAGAAAGAACGAGGAACGTCGTTGGAAATAAACGAAAAGATATATCCGCTCTCTCTGGCGCCTAGGACGATTGGAGTTGGGCTCATGCAGCAAGCAATGAAACATTTAATTCGAGTGAGCTCCGCCACCTAACCCGATTTAACCCAGCCATTTCAGACCGACGCGAGGTCGATTCGGGACGGCCGTCTCGGCCATTTGCGCGCACTAGTCTTCCACCGGGCCTTGATAATTGTAATTCCCTTGCATGACTAATAGGAACTTAGTCTATCCCCTTTGCATTTGTCCCCGCATCGAATGAAATTCGATCAAATAGGACCGCCTAGCTTACCTAAATAAGAAATGATAAAGAGGCTCCGCGCTGCCAAAACGTCGATCTCGGGTCAGGGTTAATGACCCTTCAGCACGTCAAGCTTGTCTGACCTGTCATACACGTGAATAGATTGACAGCGTACTTCTGCAAATCCCTCTGGGCACTTTGGACAACGCGTAGTACTGCTTAAAAAAACAAAACGTGCTTGAGGTGGAGACGAGCGAAAAAAAAAAAGATTGGAGTGGAGACGCGTGCATGTATGCACGATGCAAGCTCCGCCGATAGGTCGTCATGCCTTGCGCGTATATACACGCGGCTCGTGCCCGATTGGGTAGTACAGACCCAGGACTGAACGAAGCAAAAGATAGACGGACTCTGGTACGATTGGAGCGTCGAGTGAAAAAGGACATATTGCGTACGCAAGGTGTTCGGCTCCGTTTCACTTGCTCATTTGGACGAGTAGATACGCAAACCCGTTCATTCGTGAAATACGAAGAAGGGAATGAAAAAACAAGGGGCACCATAGCCTATCGGGGATAACGGGTCGCGGACGGGCGTAGGGGACGAAAGCGGTTGGGACCCGCCCGCAAAAGGGACCTAGAGTAAGGGTAACGAATCTACCTCTTCCGTTTGTCCTTTCGGAAGGTACCGACAATAATCAGAGATCGTGTTTGGGGCTTCCAAAAAAGGCGAGGTTTACCTGGCTCGAGGTCCTATCCTATTCATTCATTTATTACAGTTCAGAGATCCCGACTTCGATCAGCTAGATTCGAATCGTTGCGGCGCAACAATGCTAGGGGTACGTTGGCTGCATCAGACATACATGGCGCTCGACGAGCGAGTAGAGAAGGAAAGACAAGAAAAAGCCAAATACCAATTGGCACGCGGGGTGGGTCGGTACCTGTGCAGGGAGTACGAAAAAAAAACCCATGCCCAAGCAAAAAACCCTCGATCGGGAACCGGGCAACCGACCCGAGCCGTCAGCCCTGAGTCAATTCATTCGACGTGCTGGACGGATCGACGAGGGCTGGCCCTCCCTTCGTTCTCTCTCTGGCAACCGCCAGGCGTCGTAGATGTCATCTCGGGGGCCAGGCAGATGTCGTACATGCGTCATTCCGTTGGCATCTCCAGCCCCCCTCTCGCTCCCTCGAACAAAAACGCTTCTGTCGATCGATGGAGACCAACGGCGGTGTAATCTAGCGAGAACAAACAGACAATTTAATCTACGAACAAACACCCAGATAGGATCTAAACAACGCGAATTCGAGCTCGTGATTCAAACGCGCCACAGTACGAATTTCGTACTCAAGCGCCGGGTCTAACCTCCGTTCCGTATTCCGCATTCCGATTTTTCATTGAGCAAAAAAAAAAACACAGACGCGTTTCGAGTGTATCACCCAAGGCAACCAAAAGAAGCACGCAGAACCAGAAAAAGGTAAACTGGATGCGGTCCTGAAAAAAAAAGTGGAGCAAGAAGGTTCAGGCGACTGGCTGGATTGGGTTTTTCTTCTGTTCTCCCAACATGCAAATTGGCTCTCCACTGCCCGGGACGGTGATGTTTGTACCGAGAGTCCGATAGACAGGATACTACTTGAACAGCCCAAAGTGGTGTGCCTGACTCAAGGGCTGAAATGACGATAGCCTCTTCTATTCTCATTGCCGGAACGCATATACATACGACGCAACTCATACCAGTGTATCAACACAGCACAAAGAAAACCGGACATCACCAAACGCCTAAGATGGAATTGATGGTGGCTGAAGGGTCCACACACACAGACACGATGAAAAGAAGCCCCAAGAAGCCGCCACTCGAACAGCGCGGGAAGGCTGTGTTTACAGGATGCAACCCGGATCGGGACGCTCGCGAACAGATGTACGCTGAAATGATGTGCCGGAGCGTCCTTTGTCGAATCGAATGCCCGCGTAGAATCGGCGCACGTTTTGCCGAGGGAATGATTCGCGGTCGCGTAGAGGAGTGTTTAGGATGATGATAGTATTGACAACGAAAGCGATGAGAGATAGATAGCTAGGGGTAATACACGGTTGCGCCAGTCGCCCAAAAAAGTCAGGTTCATACGAGAGAGAAAAAAAAGATGGTCGGTATGGAGTGGTCATAGCGCGACAATTAAGCGTCAAAGCATGCAAACAGGAGAACTTGAAAAAAGTACACTGTAAGTAACGAAGGATGAAAGTGTTCGACATAAAGGAAAGCATGCAAGAAATTAGATCAGTGTGTCGAGGCAAACGGCGAGTCGTGATCGCCATAGTATCGTCCTGGACCGCTGGGTACGAGCCCAGCGCCATAGTTGGGTAATGGCGCGGCGGGTAAACCGCCTCCATAGTAATTTTGGTGAAGAGCAGGACCGGGGAACCCATAGGATGTTCGGCCGGTGGCTAATGAGGGGTAGCCTCTGGGCGCCATGTGCAGGTCGCCTGTTTGGGAGAGTGCGGGCAGGCTGTATGCGTTGGCGTTCGAGTATGGATCGATGGTAGGTGGGAGCGAGTGGGGAATGCTGATGCCTACTCGGTTGGCGCGCGCGAGGTCGGTTGCAGCCGACGAGCGCGGAATGCCCATGTAGGGCCCAGAGGTCGCGTTCAGGGCCGCCTGTTGCTTCGACGCTGGGACTAGAATCCGACGACGAGCCTAGCGTACGAAGAGATGAGCACCATGATACTAGAGCGATGAACAAAGCACATACGTTGATCATCCAGTTGGAGACTTGGCTGAGTGTCAGACCGGTCACGTTGCACAACATTTTCTTTTCCTCCTCGGTCGGGTAGGGGTGATCCGCATGGCTGAGGAGCCAGGTGCGGAGCGTCTCGGTGACGTGCTTGGGGAGTTTGCCGCGCCGACGCTGGGGTTGGGCAGTCGAGGTGGTCGCGGGTGGGCTGTCACCGGCCGGGGTGGGCGACGCGCTATCGGTCGAGCCGAGCGCGCCTGGGGTAGCGTCGCTGGGAGGGACCGGGATGGTGACCGGGTATTCGCGACCGTTGGTGGATGGAGCGGCCGGGAGCGAGAGGCGATCGCTAAACGGGCTGGCGCCTGGGCTGGACTTGACGGTGGTAGGGGCCGTCGAGGCGGACGAGTAAGAGCCAAACGAAGGCGAGGTGGGCGAGTCGGGGCTGCCAGACGATGCGTTGGAGCCGGTAGAGCGCGTGCGGTCGTCGTGGGCGGCGAGGCCGAACCACTGGGATGCACTGGCGGGGACGGCGCGCGTGTTGGGATAGGGGAGGGAGGAGCTGCGACGCGCCTCGTAGATGTCGTCGGAAGGCGCCGAGGCGAACATGGACCCGATCGAAGGCAAGGACACCTTGTCAAACGGGCCGCGTGCGAGGGCCATCGGGGTGTTGCTTCCACTGGTCGAGGGCGATTCACGGCGGGACGAGGGCTCGCTGGCGTCGTAGGGGTACATGCTGTCGCTGCCACGGAGTCAGTCGGTGTCGGGCGAGAGACGATCGACTCACAGATAGCACTGGAGCATCTGTCTGGGGATGGCGGCTTGGATCGACCCGTCGGCCTTGAAATATAGCTCGCGAGTCGGCCAGCCTTACCGCATCCGGAGCAAATGAAAACCCAGACCGTACCGCATCCCTGGGCCGCCCCCACGCTCGTCACGCCCCCGCTTCTCCTGCTTCTGGTCCCGGCTTTTCTCCTGCTCGCTTCTCATCCTACTTCGCTCCTGCCCCGCCGCCCCGCGCCCGCTTTCCGCCTGCGCGTCGGGTCCGCACCCACGCTGCTTTTCGCGTCCCCCCCATGGGTTTCCACGGTTTCTGACTCAGCTCTCTCGGCCACCCATTCGGCGCCTACGATCCACCCTGCACTAGCTCAAATTCATCAGCCTGCCGTGTTTAGCCTCTTCCGCCGCCGGTGCCTGGCGCTAATCATCCGCACGTGATCCTTTTTTTCCACCATACAAATGCCTATTCAAGCAATTTACCGATAGGCACACCGGGGCCTGGGCCAACGGACAATGGCTATCCCGACGGCGATATGTGCACAAAGGGCCCACATCACACACAGAGTGCCTGGATGATGCGTTGCAGGCACCGAGACGCGTGCCTTGCGCAAAAAAAGGAGCAACGGGAGCAGTTGCTGGCCTAGTTCCTGCCATCCACGGTCCCAAATAACCCCCCCAAGCCCGTCTCCGCGGACGTCTGATCAGCACCGCCACCGAGTCAGTTGTCAGAATGTCATGTCAGATCTGTCAACACACTGTCAATTAATTATTTTCGATCTTGTCCTGATCTTTCGACATGGCCCGCCCCGCCGCTCGTACAAAAACGACCCAGACGCTCCCTTATCCGAGTCTATCACGCCAGACGCTGTCGCATAATCCACATCTGGCAATCGGCCGATAGAAATCTGCTTTCCACCGAGCACCCATCGGCCCAACTTGCTCCCATCTTCCCAGCAGACACACACGCGCGAGATTCTCGCATCCGTGATCAGACGGTCCAAGTGGGGCTATAGGGTCCCGGGTAGCTGAAACCCACAGATAGGCGTGCGCTATATACGGAAAGCCATCAACCTTCGCGTTCCCGAATCTATCCCCGCCGACAGCACACCATCTCAACCCAACGAATTAAAAAAAATCACTTTTTTTTCGTTTGTTTCGACTGGACTTTTTGCCCACACCAACACGCGTTGGGAAGACAAGAAACCGATTACCTCAGCGATGCCACCCACCACCGCACGCCCCAACGCATTTTTCATAAACGTCTTCCTGCCAATCGGGATCGACTCCCGTGGTGAACGAGTGCACAAACTGCGTTAGCTCCTCTCCTTGGTGCTTTGCCGCCATCAACGTATCAATACACTCGGACCATGTATTCCGTATTCTCCCGTCTCAACCCACCGTGTTGCAGTCCGCTACGTAGCGAAAGACAGCTGACATCATCGTTTGTCAAAATCCAACAGTCAAGTCCAATTTAGAGTCGAGGGATCGACAGGATAGTGTCAATAAAATCGCTGATGGACAGCGATTCTCGGCTGATCTGTCCGTTTGGAAACTGGGTCCAGCCGACAAACGTCCGGGTGATGACGATGGTCGTATTACGCGAGATGCACATAGACATGTCTTTGAAAGATATAATATACCCATGGCCGGAATATGTATCTAAATGACCGGTGGGAATAATGAATCACCCTGAACTTCCAACATTCCCAGCGAGCCAAAGTGTGCCTGACCTGCAAGTGATATCATTGTTTTGATCGAAGTGGTTCTGGACACGCCTTGTCAGATTAGAGGCATACACGCTCCTGTACGATCTAGATTGTTAAACTATTTGCCGGTACATCCTCACCCCTCCCCTGATCACCGGAAAACGGACAAAGCGACCCGTGCCCGTGCTCTCAAATGGATGCCCAGCCGCGACTCTGACCCGGACAAAAGTAAGAAAAGCCCAGCCGAGGTACACCCGCTGTAAAGTGCACGCACAAGACAGAGTGGGGGGAGGGGGCAGATCGACCCCGTCCACGGTCAGACCCATCAGTAGTAAGTCGTAGTAGTCGAGCTCAAAACCCCGTCCAGTCGAATGGGGGTACAGAGCGACTTTAGCCAAGGGAGGCCGCATAACCCCCGTAGTTGCGATGTTGAACCTCGCTCGTTTTAGGAAACTCGGACTTGACTGGGCTGTGGGTCTTACGTTATATCACTACCACCCAAGTGGAGTGTTCATCGCGCGGTGTCTATACGTGGAGCTCGACTAAGATAAGGGTAATTTACAAGCCACACACACACACACACACGCATATAACCTTCGTTCTATATACAGCCTACCCCTGAACCGTCACACACAACTATGTCTGAAGAAAAAGCTATCTCTCTCGGCGTGACTCACGCTCGTTCGTTCACTCGCTCATGATTCCTGCGCGCACTTCGGAGCCTCCCACGAGCGATTATATCTCCATCCGGCCCCTAGGAGCCGAGCGAGAGTCGGGGTGATGCCAAGACTGGCGCACGCCATTTCGGGCATGTTTCAACAATTCGTGCGCAGTCTTATGTGTGTGCACAGCATAGAATAAGAAAATAGACAACCCACTTCTTGAGCTTCAAGCGCCCCGGCCCGTCATCGGTGGAAGTCGGAGAACAAGTTTGGACAAGAACGAACCGGCTAGAGAGTGCATGCGATAGACAGTGAAAAACGTGTCGAGGAAGGCCAACTTGATGGGAGGTTCCATACGAGCGACGGGTTCCAAGCGAGGTCGTCGTCATTCGGATCTCGAGCACGCGTCCATATTGGGAGATCTCCGTCTTGCACTCGGTGGGCCGTGCCTATCGAACAGGTCGTTTTCATTGGAGACTCGGAGCGAAACGAGACCACTTGGCTGTACGGAACAAGGGAATAAGATGTAAAAGTCTGACTCAGCAAGGAACAGCGCGGGGCAAAGAGCCAGATGGGTTGAAATGTTGCTTACGGTCCTCTTGTCCATATGTGAGAGTGGGACAAAGTACGTTTTTGCCCACTGGAGGCATAGATGGAGCATCGCTCGGCTGGATAATGTTTACGCTTGGAATCACCCACACCTAGCATGACAGTCGAGGCAGGATCCACCATGCAGTGCCCCCAAAACTATGAATCGTCAGAATATGGCCATATTGTCGCCCTCGTCGTTGTCGTTCTTTCGGCTTAGGCCGCTGGCTATCCCATCACAGTTGTAAGCAGCCACTTCATCTCATGCGTGGAAAAAGCGCATTATCGCAACCTGGACCAAATTCAATCACCACGTCCCTTATCGAATTAAACACCGACCGCCGAGCCTAACACCACCATCACCCCGTGTTCGAGATTCTTCGTTTATGGGGATCATACTTCGTACCGAATCGTCAGCCCTGGCGGCTCGGGCTTGCTTCGACGAGCGGACATGAACGCCTACTGTGGAGCCGCCCAAGATAGCATTAGATCTATACAACAGACCCTTCGATCTATTCGGTCTCTTTTTTATTCGATCAGTTTTTGGAGAAGGTGGCTTGGAGCCATTTGTCCGTCCTTGTGCTGGCTGACTGCGAGCGTGCGAATGGCGAATATAATTCTAGACTCGTGCATCGTTGTGATAAGACAATTAAAGTGGACGAAGGCAGCGGCGGCACGAGTTTGGTTGGGTGCGCCAATATCCCGAGGAGTCGTGTCGTCATCGAGTGACTCTGCTGGACGTCAAGAGTCGTCTAGCAGATGAGGGTTGTAGCACTTCCGAGTCAAAGCTGTCGGTTCTGTCGAACAATCGAGGGACATTTTCCAAAAAGGGCATCGATATATCCCGGGACAGCAGCGACAGTTGGTGAGAAATAGAATTCCTCTTGGCACGCGATTGCCTCAGGTATTGATCGTGGCGATGATGGGAGCGCGCGTTATTCGACAAGTCCGCAGTTTTATCGCCACACCCTCAATTAGCGCGAACAGCCTCTCCGAACGCTAAGTTAACTTGTGCTACTGAATCGAACCAAGTATAGTTCAATTAGGGTATTTTCATTTGGAATATTGCATCCCCGTTTATGCGATCTGGTCGGATTTATACAGCGCTATCATATTCTGGACCGTGTGACAAAAACGTTATAACAATAACGTCACGCTGGCAACGTGCCGTGTCAGTCCTCTGGTTTCTTGGAACGATAGGACTCTCACTTGGCTCGTCACCCACCAAGGCAACCCGTTGACTTCGTCGCATATCTCCGAAAGAACGGGGTAACAATGTCGATCTTTCCCACACCAGGAAACTGAATTGTGTTTCGATCGTAAACGAGCTCGTGCAGGCACAAGAAATGGGGAAGCTACAGAAGGCGACTGCCTGAGAGACAGGCATTGGATATCCATGTGTGCCGCGCCAGGTACGAAAATAGCAGGAAAGAGCAGGCTTTGATGATGGTCAAGTACGGTTCCGCCGAGAGATGGCAGCGTGCGTTGAGCCCATGCCTCGACAAAAAGCGGGATTAGATAAATGTGAGCCGTCTTGGATGAGTCGATGGCTTTGATGTTGCTCAGAATTGACTGTTTAGCCAGTTGATGCCGAGTTGGAGCAAGTATTCAGTTGAACAAACAGAATGCAACGGTAACAGGCTTTGGTCGTGAGGATCGACCGCGAGCAGGTATCGCGCCATCGTGGGGAGACAGATTAGTCGAACCCCTGACTCGTCATCACTTCTCTAGAAAAGAACCACATTCGGGGGCTCTCAGCCAAGATACCCTCGAAGAGTGCGCGGAGCTCGATGAGAAAAAGAAAACAAAAAGTATGGGAGGAACAAGGTGATTGCACGTGACCACTCGTTGGGCTATCCCGGCGGCATGTCCGCCGTGAGCCGGCATTCGGCATACAGCGAATGATGTGAGTGAGAAATTTCAAGTTGTCTGTCGCGAGAAGACGTGTACGTCATAGATAGAATCGAACTGAAGCTCTGTGAACCATAGGTGGAGCGGTATCCTCGAGGGGAGCCTGTCAACTAGGCCCGAAGCTTCTCGGCACGTAACGCCAAGAGTTCGCATGTCCATGTTCCCCTATTTGGAGACATTTTACCATGGACGAGATAGCTTGCCCAGCCGAGTGAATATCGGGTTGTTGCGCATGTATCAGTCATAAAGGGTCGTACAAATGTGGGTATGTCATCGGGCATTCATACCTTAGCTGACATCCGGGAGACGTATAGCGGCGTTCACTTTTTTGCCTCGTCAGGTCAGCCCGCACTTACCACTCCCTATGGCCGCCCGTCCAGTACCGGCCCCACACTTATCGCACACGATGTCATGGCTCGAACGCGGAATTTACTCCTATTTCCGTAGATCCCCCATATGCGTCAGGCCTGGAGGCTTCGGAGCAGCGCGAAGCAGCGGAGGCTGCCCTTTGTTGATCGCGTTGTGCCAGTAGCTGCCGAGGCCGCACACACATTTCGGGGCTACCCAGAGTCATTACGCGCGGCCATGACGAAACACCTACTTCCTGGGTTGTGTTCGGCAACGTACCGGTGGTTGTGAGATACGCCGGTTGTTGGCCTGTGGGCAGCCGCGGCATGTCATCGGTCTAAGAACAAGCGCGGCATTCGCCATAGATAACTGCATCTTGCGATTGTCTCGAGGCTCAGTAGTGGTTGTGACGCAACACACTCATACGCACTTCGCGATGGCTATCTTGCGCGTTCTCACCGTCGTTTGGAGCAAAGGATTTGGGCATGAGATATCGCATGATCGGCGGGCGGCAGTATCTGAGACGTAAGATACAGCATAATGTCTGGCATTCAAAGCAAGAAAACTAAGTATAAATCTACATAAATTAAATTATACCGATTTAATCCTTGGAAGAAGCAGAAACCTTCGCCCTATGTGATTTTTCAATTCCCGCCAGAAGCTTCTGGGCCTTGGCTCGCTCAGGGGTTGTGATCTCGATACCGTCCATGATGCGGAGCTGTGTGCATACACGCATGATCAGTCCACGATAAGCCAGCCGTCCAATATACAGTTCGTCGGGTAGATCCCTTCTGAACTTGACATCGAGATCCGACCATGGTGCGTCATGCTTCCCAGTTGTCTCAGATGGTTGAAGTGCCCCAGGGATGTCCCTGACAAGCAAGGGAAGATACCACCCCAGAGAGAATGGATTCATCCTAGCGAAGTTTGTGTGAGCAAGACAGGTATGACAGTCGTGGGGTGAGAACGCATACCTGAAATCGAGCATTTCAATTTCCTTCATACTCTGCAACGTTCGCAATAGCGGCTTGGTCGCCTTGATGCGGGAACCAATGATTGTGAGCTTGCGTAGGCGCACAAGGCCATCCAAGGGTCGGACATCGGACAAAAAGTTGTAGTTCAAGTTCAGAACGCGAACGTTGGGGACCAATTTTGAGAGGTCCGAGGGCAGTGTAGACAAGCGGCATGCAGCAAGCTCGAGGTAGATAAGGTTATAGCACGGTACTTCCAGAAAACCAGGATCAAGAGGATTGCCTAGAGTCCAAAGGTTAGTAACAATAACATGCAGACGGACAACGTTGTTATTACCTGAAAGGTACATCCGTTTGATGTCTCGAATATCAGCCACGGACAAGTGGCTACAACACGTAATCAGCCGTGAATGCGACTGAGATTTGACAAGTACTTACAGTCCGCGCCCGCTCTGGTTGCGCAGGCTCAAGTTCTCGAGACGCCTGGCCTTGTCCGCATGCCGCAAAGACACGAGTCGGTTGTTGTCTGCGTACAGTGTCCTTAGATTTGTGAACGGCGAACAGTTCAATTCGGTAAGCTTGTTGTCGCTCAATCGGAGGACGCGCAATCGGGGAAGGGGGCCATCAATGTCAAGAGAGCTGAGGCCGTTGTGATCTATGGGGTTTATGTTAATGAACGATGAAGCAAGGGCCGGAGCGAGTTCCCAACCTAGGTTCAGTGTCACAAGTGTCGTCAGACCTGACAACCCGACAATGCTCTTCATATTATTACCGCTAAAGTCAATGTGTTCGACGTGTGGCCTATGCAGTCAAGACGATCAATTCAGGCGTGATTCACGTCAAACAAGAAGACGAACCAAGAGCAGTCTTCCAATGACAACACCTTTAGACAATTGCCTTTTAGGTTTATTTTAGTCAGTGACGTCGTTTGAGCAATGCCACTTAGATCGCTGATAGTGTTGCCGGCGGCGGAGAGTTCGCGAAGGTGCCGAAGACATTTTAATTCTAAATATAGGCGTCAGCGCGCGATGGGAATGACAAAGTTTTAGAACACTCACGTGCGACAGATTCGATTCGATTATTGCTGATGTCAAGAATTTCGAGATTGGCCAAATGGGCATACGAAGTTAAACTAGTAAGCCTACGAAGCACATGTAAGTAAAAGCTATGCATATATAAGCTATAGACGTACTGGTTCTTCGCTACATTGAGTTCGCGAAGGCACATAGGAATCCCGCTTAAGTAGGTCAGCTCGTTTCCTTGCCTATAGAAAAAAAGCATGTACATGGTCAGCACACGTTTTCACTTATGCTCGCCGCCACTTACACGTCTAGTCGATCCAGATTAGGAAGAAACTCTTTCAGCCTCGCCAGGCTTTCAATTCCCTTCTTCGATAGATCGATCTCGCTCAGAGGCTCCCAATATGGTTGATATGGATGTACATCGGTGATCAGCTGCACGAGTTTGTCGTGCGCCACTCCAAACGAACACTCAGTCAAGAAAGTTGCGTTGCTCCTGACAGTAGATTGCCGCTGGCTACCAGCACGATCCGATCGTGCCCGGGAAGATGTACGAGGAGCGCGCGAGACGTCTGGGTCAACGTCCGGATCTCCTCGCACCATGTCCGAATGTTCCGTTGTCTCTTCGTCTGATTCACCGGACGACTGGTTGTATGGCGCAATGGATAGGCTCCTCAGCATGCTATCGTCTTCGAGTTCATCAAGCAAGTTGCCAATCCGTTTCATCCGTGAGGATGGCGAGAATTCCGTTGTGACAGGAGTCAGTGTGAGGTTTGTGGCGTCGCTCTGGTTCAAGCTTTCCTCTTCCTCTCGTGCCACCAGCCCCCGGATCTTGCCCGTTAGACGCCCGTCCGAGAAGCTTACCGAACGCCGGTTTTTAGCCGAGCCTGGCATCGGCGTCGCCGGATCAACGGTACTCTGTCGGCTTGTTGGCAGAGATGGTGCAGGGGTGGTTGAGGCGCTCTTTAGAGCTGGGCGCAGTGGCATCCTCGTTGTCGTCGGTTCATTGATAGATGTGTCAACGGCTAATTCCGGCGGGCGCGACCTAGCAGATAGACTCGACGGGAATGCCTTGGGCGTAGGCTCCGAGGGCTGGGGAAGCGATACATCCGAGTCGCTCTTCGGTGACGGCCCTGGATGGATCGTGCTCTGTTCCTCGGCGCTGTCGCTATCATGTTCAAAGCCCGATTCAGGCAACTCCTCCACAACAGACAGTCCGACGGGTTCTGCTATGTCCGTGGTCATGTCGAGATGAAGAGTATCGTCGCGGATCGATTCCTCCTGTTCGTCGTCTTCATCCATAGGCGCAGAACCAGCGCTATCGCTCCGATCATCGCCAGCATTTGACCGAAAGCTATCAAAGTCCTTGAACGGATCCTCGCTGGACTCGCTCAAGTTCCCGTCTGTGTGCTCTTGACGTTCTTGCCTCCACCGCATGGCCTCCCGGTCGTAAACCATCTTGCCTATGCGTTCCGGTAATGCTTCAGCAGGCAAGTCTGCAGGCCCAATTTGTCGTACGCCCGACCCAGAGTGCGAGAGAACCGATGCGGGTGGTCCAGGGTGTTTGACGAACGAGCCGGCCGAGCATGCAGTGCTCTTGGAGACAACTGTCGACGATGCCGACACGAATCGGTTCATGTCTTCACGAGCAGGAGAGGTAGAAGGATGGCGGGGCGCTAAATGAGGACGAGTTGGCCCGGACGTCGAAGATTGTGGCTGTATGCGCTGGCCCTCGTCCGCTACGCGGCTGGCACTGTTCGACCGCAGACGTGGTAGGTTGGGAGCACCCGCGTTTGATACCATGATTGTTGGGGGTTGGGGCATGTCTGCCCTATTCAATGCAAGTCCATCCTGTCGTGCTTGATCACCCAACCGTATTGCTCGTATAGACGCCGTCAATTGCCCAATCGAGTCTTGAACCGCCGATTCCCGACCAGCGCGAAGGTGGGTTGCGAGTTCGGCCAGATTTGCCTGGGGCGACTTGATGAGCATGCTTCCTCCCCTCACACTCAAACTTCCACTGCGCATACTAGCGCTCCGTATGCTACCACTCCGCATGCTCCCATCTCCCTCGTCTTCCGACATTTCCCCTCGAATTTGGGCCATCAGGTCTGCTCCCCGTCTCCTGTAGTCTGTGGCACTGGATTCGGTCGACATATCCTGCTCCTGATCTTGTTCTTCCTGTTGCGTTGCCGAAACGGCTAAAAGGGAATATGAGTGACCATACAAACGGGTGAATTGTCACGACTTGCCAGAATCGCCATCAAAGCTTCGTGCAGCCCTCATAGCGAGCATCAAATTCCGCGCGTCAGCTGCATAGTTCTGACCTGTCGACGGCGGACGTAAATGACCCTCCCCATTGTCGCCAGCTTCTGTCTGCTCTCCGCTTTCCTCTGCCTCTTGTGAACCATCCCAATCAGAATATTCTTCCGGTGGCGTGAGTTTGATCTTCTTCGCATAACGCACGGCATCGCTAGGCGTACTCAGCGCTCGAGGATCCTCACCCCGAAATTCCATCGTGTTCAGCTAGCGAGAAGAAACACACCTGTCAGCTATCCCGTCAAGCAAAAAGTGCCAATCGAAGCAATAGGCTAGAATGACAGCCACCCCTCATAATAGACGGAAGACAATGCTAACGCACCTTAACACTAGGCGAACTCCCTACGCTTCCGACTGCAATCGAATCCACAAGCGCGCTGAGATGATCTCGCGTAAACGTATCGTAATGAAACTGAAACAGTTTCAGTCGGGGGTCACGTGGAACCTGGTTGGGTGACGGTGTACGCTGGTCGTCTCGGGAAAACTGGATGAGATTGACAGAGCGGGACGCTTGGGTCGTATTCGAAGGGCCAGGAGAATTGTCGGTATACGGAGACGGCGACCGGTCGATTTCTTGTGTAGTACTAGCACGGGATGATGGCCGAGAGTCAACGTCAGGGGTGATGGATCGTAGTGCGTCGTGGGGATACAGTAATGCTCGAGTAGCATGCCGTCGTTGCCGTTCTTCTTCCCTCTCTCGCTTTCGGTCGTCCTTTTCTTTCTTTTGGGGTGTACCTGGCGAAGTGGCCGCGGGCTTGCCCTTGTCGCCGTCATTTCGAGGGTCAGGGAAGGTAAACTGGTAGCTCCCGCTGAGCTTACGTCCGTCGAATAACGCAAGACCAGGTATATCGGTGTCGATAATCTCGTCTGGTTGGTGACCTGCTTTTCCCTTGCCCTTCCCCAGATGCTTTCCCTCCTCCGACTGCGTTTCAGCTTTCAACAATGGCTTGGGTTCTCGTCGCGTCATCCCTCCTTGAGGCGTTTTATCCCCTCGCCCAACGTCCGAACTCGTAACATCGAGAATAGAATCCGCTTCTCCATCAGCATCTTCGGCGTCCAGGTCGTCTCCAACGACGAATTCATCATCGCCAAAGTCGAAGTCGTTCGTCAATCGTTCGTCGTCATCGTCTAGTGCACCCATTAGGTCTTGGATGGATGGGGAAGCGGAAAACTTTCGCTGGGATGTGCTAGGCTCCGGCATGATGTGCTCGGATATATCGGCGAGGATGTCTTTAGGCAAGCTCGAGCGGGAAGATACTGTCTCGTCCGCCTCAAAGGAAGCGTAGGGTTTCACAAGATGACTTTCAGAAAGCCGGCTAGGTCGTATAGGAGCGTGCGGGTTATGTGGGAGACGAAAGGTACCGAGCGGTCCTCTACCAGCAGAGGGAGAGGGATTAAATGATGTATACGGAGAAGAAGACGCAGCAGAAGGGGATGGGGGAAACGATAGTCCATTAGGCGGAGTACGAGCAGGAAAAGTATTAGGGCTAGGCGTTGTATTGCCAGGAGAAGGTGATTTTGATAAGGTAGCACTAGTAGGGGTTGTCGAAGTTGCAGATGTAGGAGCACTAGCCGCCTCTTGTGTGTTTGTTGAAGCTGTGTCGGATGTGGGAGGTGAGGAAGATGCTGTTGGTTGGGGGTCCTTAGGACTATTGCCGTCGGGTGGTGGGCTAGGAGGTTCAAACATACGCTCTAGAGCGAGCGGAGAGAAGAAGTTCTTGACGCCCGACTTTCTAAGTCCGAAAGCGGCAGGTGCAACCTGAGCGGGTAAAAGTGCACAATTAGCGGCCGTTGCGGAAAGTACGAACTGCAAGCTCACCTTGAGAGGTTCTGGCGCAACATCTTCTCGCACAAGAAATGTCCCCAGTACAGGGGACCCATCAGCCGAGGCGACCGTGGCGCCTGATGCAGCTCCCTTCTCCTGTGGTGCGGAGGCTTTACGCTTCCCACCTTCGGCCGACTCGAGCAGATCTCGAACCGACCGCTCTCGCATGCTTCCTCCCATATCTGAGCTCGACCCTGGTGATGAAGACGCGACGCGCACCGAACCATACACGTGTGGCGAGCGCTGGACCCGAGAACCACCTGCACTCCGCCTTGACCGTTGGGACCGCTGGGAAATCTCCGCCCCTTCAGAGCCGTCTTCCTCCCACTCCGGTTCGACCCACTCCTCCTCCAACTCGTCTGTCATCCATGCGGGGCGAGACATCTGTCGCGTGTCGTCGTTGTCGTTGTTAGTGACCAACATCGGATCTTTGTGTGCCCTTGTTGATAGCACTGGACACGATCACGTGATACAAATGAGACCGCGTATTTGTCGGGATTAACTTTACCCAAGGGACCATCATTCACATTTTCGTTTGTTGCAAAGGCCAACACTCTATTATTGGCCACGAACTCATAATTTTTTTTTGTAAGAAACTCGTCACCATACCAGTTTGTTGCTTCCGATGATCACATGGCCGTCATTCGCTCGTCGCATGTGGCAAATTGTAGATCTCCGTCCGAGAGAACTTCGCTCCTCGAGCAGAGATTTACTGCCTTACATAGGTTGGTGTTCAATCGCCTACAGTTGCTATGGTTCAATGAAACAACTAAATTCACAAACTGAGAGAGTACATGCACTATGATACAAAATACAAAAGCACTGCTTCTACAAAATGACAGGAGATTCAGAACCTATGATTTTGGTTTAGGAGTTCGTTTTAGTTGATGGCAATGCGGAGAGCTTCTGCCTGTTCGCGCTTCGGTATCCTCAGCGTCAGCACCCCGTCGGAGAGCTCCGCTTTAGCCTTGTTCGCGTCGACGGGCTGAGGAAGCCAGAGAGTGCGAGTGAACGACGACCGGAACTCGGACTCCGCTGGGGTCTGGTCGGCGTTAGACTTGACGACGTCTGCAGACGAAGAGTCAGTAAGCGAGTCGAGCGATCGACGCGAGCCAAACTCACCGGTCGTCGAGTTGTCTTTTGCAGCATCGGACGAGGCGGAGGGGGTGGTCGGCTGAGACAGCGCCTTATTGACCTTGTGGACGTGACCTTGGATCGTCAGCGACCGCCCGTCGTCGCCGAGCTGGACGTCCAGGTTCTCCTTCTTGACGCCAGGCATTTCGGCTTGGATGACGAACTCGTTGCCCTCTTCCGACATCTCGACCGCCGCCTGCCGCTGGGACCAGTCGTTGGGACTGAAGCGAGCGCTACGGGTGGCGGGATAGAAGGGAGAGGTGAAGAACGGGTCTTCGAGCATGCGGAAGAGAGGGCGGAACTCGTTGAAGAAGGTACGGGAGAGAGACATGGTGCGCAGTTGAAGAGTAGAGTCGAGCGAGTAAGAGTACGAGTAGTAGAGCGCAGGTGGTAGCGAAGGTAGATGTCTGAGGAGTCAAGGCGAAGAGGACGAGCGTATATATACCCTTGCGAGATGCTGGAAGTTTCGGTGAAGCGAGCTGTGGCGAGTGTATGCGTAAGAGCGGGAAAAGACCGGCTACTACAGGACTCGACCGGCAAGTGCTGGTCGCTTCTGGAACTTTCCGTAGCCACACCTTGCCACCAGATAGTTCATAACCACATGTCAATTCAGTTTCGTTGCAAGACCATGCTAATTTGTTTTTTTTAATAGTTATTCTGTCTCATAAATAATCCATGCACGATTCTTATTACTCGAACGAGTGGTTGCCCAAGATGGCGAGGTGTGGCTACGGAAAGTTCCAGAAGCGACCAGCACTTGCCGGTCGAGTCCTGTAGTAGCCGGTCTTTTCCCGCTCTTACGCATACACTCGCCACAGCTCGCTTCACCGAAACTTCCAGCATCTCGCAAGGGTATATATACGCTCGTCCTCTTCGCCTTGACTCCTCAGACAT
The DNA here is from genome assembly GCA_016906575.1 of Ceratobasidium sp. AG-Ba. Taxonomy (NCBI): domain Eukaryota; kingdom Fungi; phylum Basidiomycota; class Agaricomycetes; order Cantharellales; family Ceratobasidiaceae; genus Ceratobasidium; species Ceratobasidium sp. AG-Ba. The sequence continues at coordinate 2,693,353 of CP059614.1, forward strand.
CTACCTTCGCTACCACCTGCGCTCTACTACTCGTACTCTTACTCGCTCGACTCTACTCTTCAACTGCGCACCATGTCTCTCTCCCGTACCTTCTTCAACGAGTTCCGCCCTCTCTTCCGCATGCTCGAAGACCCGTTCTTCACCTCTCCCTTCTATCCCGCCACCCGTAGCGCTCGCTTCAGTCCCAACGACTGGTCCCAGCGGCAGGCGGCGGTCGAGATGTCGGAAGAGGGCAACGAGTTCGTCATCCAAGCCGAAATGCCTGGCGTCAAGAAGGAGAACCTGGACGTCCAGCTCGGCGACGACGGGCGGTCGCTGACGATCCAAGGTCACGTCCACAAGGTCAATAAGGCGCTGTCTCAGCCGACCACCCCCTCCGCCTCGTCCGATGCTGCAAAAGACAACTCGACGACCGGTGAGTTTGGCTCGCGTCGATCGCTCGACTCGCTTACTGACTCTTCGTCTGCAGACGTCGTCAAGTCTAACGCCGACCAGACCCCAGCGGAGTCCGAGTTCCGGTCGTCGTTCACTCGCACTCTCTGGCTTCCTCAGCCCGTCGACGCGAACAAGGCTAAAGCGGAGCTCTCCGACGGGGTGCTGACGCTGAGGATACCGAAGCGCGAACAGGCAGAAGCTCTCCGCATTGCCATCAACTAAAACCATCTTCTACGCTTACTCTTGACTTCGTATAGTTTGTGTCACAATAATTGTAATAGTACGAACCCCTGTTCTGTCTTAACTGGTGGATACAATAGTAGTTGGTTTGGAACATCTATATGTGTTCATTCAAAATGTACAAATTACACCTGTAATCGAGGAAGAATTTGCATGACTGTGGTGATAGCGTTAGTAGATGGCCATAGATTGTACGTACGTAGGTAATAAAGTGATCCGGTCACACTAGTGCCGCTCAAAAGTAACGATGATCATCTTTCAGCGGGTTAAAAACAGTCGGTTGCAACTCCGATATAATGATTTTTTTAATCAAAATTGAAAGGGCTGTTCAACTCCTCCGACGCTCTTGTGTCGCGAACCTTAACCGTGACATGCTGACGAACTCACTCGATTCGCATAACTTTTTTGATCATCAAACACTATCATTGTATTATTGAAACTGGTGTCTGAGATAAGCTGAGAAAGAACGCCTTGTGTATACTAGTGAAAGCCGCGTAGGACTGGTGCTATCGTTAATCATCCTATCACCATTAGCGAAAATGATCACAAAACCTACCTACAACTCAACCTATTTGGTTGGATCGGCTGGGATGACGCCGGGATGACCTTTCAGCGAGCTCAACAGTGTGACCGGAGGAGGAGGCTCTACCGGCCCAGTAGCCAGCGGTTGTGAACTTGCTGGAAGGGGAACCGTTTGTGGAGATGAGATCGAAGACATACTGTGAAGTGATGAGATGATGCCAACGGTGATTAAGCTGTAAATTTCTCGACGTAGGAACAGAACCTACTCTTTTAAACCACAATAAAGGTGGACTCGAATGTATGTGCCTGCGTCTAGAAGGAGAGCGGAGGGTCCTTATAACTCCTGACATTTGCGAACGAAACAGCGCCCATATGAAAACCGTTACTCATCGGACTCAGTATCAGCCCACCCCTGACTTAAGATTATACTAGATTGAGTAGATCTGTGCATTCAGTTGTTAGACCATCTCGATGCGCAATATATTTCTGCTCAGCTGACGACTTCGATGTTCTACACGACGGCGTGGTTGCTTCAGGGTTTGTCCTTATAGAGACAATGGCGAGGAACGGCCTCGCTTCACTACATGGGGCTACGTGGGGCATCAAACCTAGCCCTTGTATAGTGACGAAAGGAGTTCAGGGAATAGCCTTTGATCGGCATAACCCCAGGGACGAGTATTGACTTCACCAGTACCCCAAAAACTCTAACACCTGGATGTTGAGTAGCAGACAAACTTGGATTCGGCTGATTCCAGTAATGCACCCTGTATTTTGCATCTGCCTCTATATGGCACATCGATGAGAGTGTGACACACCAGTGACTGATCAGTGCATGCAATTGGATCTTTCGTCAGCCTGGTAGTAATTTGCCGGTTTGCCAGATTTTACCTGTCTAATAAAACCTCTCACGCCTTTTACTACAATACAATATGTATGACACATCTTAGCCTAGTCAACAACATATCAAAGGCGGGTACCTTAATTCGATAGTCTGATCGGTCCACGGCGGTGATGAGCCTCAATCGAGCAAGATATATTTGTGTTCATATGCATTATAGAAGCATGGGAGGAAGAGCAATTTGTTTTTGCGTATGAAACAAGCAAACTGAGTTCGGGTGTTCGAAAACTTGCATTGGTCCGGCCTATTAGTCGTACGTGCCTCCAGCAGACTTAAGCAGGGCCCACATTGCCGGTCATGGCCAGACCCCCCAACCGCAAGCGACAGCTCACGGCAAGGAGAAGCCGGATGCATAAGAAGTTGAGACGTCAGGAGTCGTCATTGAAGTAGATTTTGGCCTAAATGTAATATGACTGACCCTTTAGTGCGGCATGCTGCGCGCTGGGCGGCATAGTGTTATATAAAGTACTTACGGTGTTATTTTGATATCTCGGCTACACTCACAGAAGCACATGGTTCTTCGGCCAAAATAAGAATAAATTCCAAAAATGCGATGCGTATTGGCTACTATATTATGATAGCAAAGAATGGTCGTACAACCGTCGCTCTGGGAGATAACCGAAATTAGTCGTCGAGTTCGAGAGTTTCGAGCATATATGCACTTGATCTTGCCTTGCGAGACAACTGACAGCCAGATACTTGGTAGATATACTTCCCTGTAGTATTCTATCGTTTCTATAAGAGCGCCCTGATAGCCGCCTTGCCTATCACACACTCAGTGGGGTGAATATTGTTCGTTCTCTCCGACTTAATTCCGCTGAGACAGTGATTCTATAGATATATTTGTGCTTACAAAGCGAATTGAAGTCCATATTTACATTTTTGATAGCCACAGTTATCACGGCATTCTGATAAAATGTCGGACTTGGGGCGGTAGGCGCCGACAAACTTGGCGATGTCGAGAGGGATCGGGACGGTGCCGAGAGTCGGATGCATGACGTATAAGGACTTAGCCGACGGATGAAGGAGAATGATTGTGTTGAATGCGGTGGGGAACATACAAGGCGTCGTATAAACCAAGTAGTATATAAGATACACCGTGGGCAAATAGCATCTCAAATACAATAGAGCGTGTGCCCGTACAAGCGAGCGTAGGCGAGTGGAGCGAGAAACTACAGGAACAATATAATCTATAATAGATGAAAGGGAGATCGAAGAGCTAATGGTCAGTAAGAGCGGAGTGAGGCGAGCCGCGAGGGCATCGGAGCAGAGCATACATCCACCAGGGGCGATATTACATATACGCGGAGCCTCGTATAATGTTCGCGAGTGAGCCCGGGGTAATACGTAGGCGAGAGGGCGCAGGGGAGAGCGGATACTAGCGAGAATGCGGGAGTGCGAGGTGGAGGTGGGCAGTTCGGTGTTACGGCCGTGTGACGGGTCGTAACGTAAAGAAGTTCTTTCGACATCTCGGTACTGCTTCCCTTTTCATCGGCTGACATATGAGAATCACTGCAGAGCTCCTATGTAGCTCGATATGTTAGGGATAGAGTAGCTGGAGCTAGTGCTCGCCTAATATTGCAGCCTGAGTATGAACACCTCGAATATAAGCGCAATCAGGAGGATAATAAAAGGGAAGACTGAGGGGATGCTGTATTGTGATTGGATAGCGTGTCAAAAGGAGCATAAAGCCACGATTCAACCATAAATACCCGTTAGCAGACCACACCATGAGCAAAAAAATATAAGCAGCCGTACCTCTGCTCAGGCACCGGGGGCGACAATAGTGCAACTGGAGGGGTGCGGCGGGCCATTGAAACACCAGGGTATTCACAGTCACACAACGGATATTCTAACAACTCTTTGTTTTTATACCTTGTCAGCTGTGCTTCACGCTTTTCATGCGAGATAGGGCGCGCTTAAATGCATCATTGCATCAAATATTAGGTAACGGCAAGAAGTTCGCACCACGGTCTTTCCTACCCGAGGACCGCGGGGGGCGGGCATATGGACAAGGTTTTGCCAAATTCTTCATATGCATCATTTTCAAAAAAAAAAATCGTCAAGACATAGGAGACAGATTGGGAAGGAAGATAGAGCCGCCAGACGGAGAAGATCCCCCGAGAACAAGAGTAGGCCTGTATCAATTGGATTCAATGGCGAAAAGTTGATGAGCGTACTCGGGCTACCCAAACTGCGGCCGACCATACGGTATGATGTACTCCAAAACCAATGATATAAAAATCCGTGGATCGTACCTTTATTTGCTGTCCATGATGACTGTGGTGCGGTCATAAGTGTGGTATTTCTATATGTGGAAGGTGGAGGGGTGGGTGATACAAAACCATCTTTCTAGCCAGCTGATCGGGCATTTAACCTGATGGGGAAAGTGCCTGCCGCATGAAGAAAAAGGGGGTATGGGGCGAATGCACGCATGACATGCTTCAAAAATTAGCGGATTTTGTTTTGGCTTGGCTAGGCTGATATGTGAAAGCAGAGGCTTTGATAGCTGCTAGCGTAGTGCACACCCTGCAAGGTATACAATTTTTTATTCTTAAGATTTTGAAATAACAAACATGAGAACATGAGAACGCAAATACCCCAACCTTTGGTATGCCATATAGTTAACCGCCGGGGTTATGTGTATGTCCGGTTCAGAAGAGGAAAAAATTGGTGTAGATATTAAATCATAAAGTTAGGGAAGAAGCCCAAGGAGACTACCCGATCTCGCCAAATGATGAGCATGTTCTTCAATAGGTTTCCCTATTTACGTCATCAAACCTACCATCTTCTGGCCGAGAAATTGAACTATATGGGGGGAGGGGAGCATAATCGTAGCGACGTCCTAGACGATGATCGCTCAACTTTCTTGGTGACCATAAATCAAACAAGCCCAAACTTCTGACACTCCCAACGGCTCCCGAAGCATCCTAGGTTTCAATACCTACACATCGAGTCTGCATGGGCCCACGGTGGGGTCGCATGGTTTCAGCTACTTAGTCGGTTTAGATAAGGCGGATTTGGGCGCACAGCACGCTATCAAGTTGCGCGAAATGCAATGTTCGAAAGACCTGATAGAGTAAAGTGGAGGTGGAACTGATAACGTACACCCGGGCATACGTCTAAGCCAGACCGAGCTTCAGTAGAACTTCGAGGTAGCTAAGTGAATAGGATTAAAGACTTAGGTTTATTGTGGACGGGGGCTTTTGAGGAGCTTTTGGACTGTGAGAAGGAGAGTTGTTGCAGTTGGGGACGAAACAATTGAATGGTGCACAGGCATGGAACATTCGACAAGATCCATACATTCTAGGTCATTTTTTGATAAGGAGACTGCTAGCTTAGGAGGCTACTATGTAGATCACATATATATTAGTGCATGGTAGATGTTCCCGGTCACTCCAGTAGGCGAGAAACGATGAGATACATTGACGGTTATCAAAGTCGGGTTGAGGATACATTTAAGCGCCGTGGCTCGGGCGGACCCGGATAGAGGTTGGCCGTGTTTGGCGCAACCAGTTGTCTGAGTGGCTCAAGCAGGGTTTCAGGCATGCAGTCGTCGTAGTTAGTCGTGTCTATCGTAAAAATTCCCTCGCTCAACAATCTCACTAGCGCTCGCCGCGTCGGGCACTCTCTACGGCGGTCCAGCACAAAGTATCACTGAACCTTCGTGAACCGGTTACAAGCCGGTCAAGCAAGGCGTGATTGCAGCTTTGATAAGATAGATTATGGCATTATAAGGTTAGGTATAACAATGATGTGTATATTAGACTTTCGGAAACGCTCCATATATGCGCTGTAGAATAGAAATATTGGGTGGCTCAATTCTTATTTTAGTGGGCATAGGTGAGCGGCGCTCTATGCTGGCGCTCCCCTCTCTTGGTATTTCTAATGCGTCGCCACCCGCTCCACTAGGAAACACACACCGTTCGACCTCGCTTTCCCCATCCAAAGCGCCAAAATTGGATTAAAAATGGATCGAGTTTAAGCTCCGTGAACGCTCCGGGAAGACCGGTCGGTGACTTTAATGGCGTGGCCCGGATGCAGGTCGCAACGCTCAGCACCAACGAAATATTTTAGCAGCGGAGCGACCGATATACTGACCCCATTGCTAGCTGGCTGCTCAGCGGGGTCAGAAAACTCAAAAACTCCAGCAGGAGGGTATGGATGCCTCCCGTGGTTTTCCGTTCTACTACACCACCCCTCACACACCCACAGCCCTTGCTCAGGCGGTGGCTAACATTTATCAACGCTCTAACCTGAATCTTGCTTCTGACAATGGCTCTGATTGTGGCAAAGCAACGTGGTTCACCGAACTTGAAGCTAGCTAGTGGGAAATGATAGCCATGCAAGGTAGCACCCTAAAGCGATATCGCCAGGCCTACAAGCAACTAGCACTCTAGTCATGTTTTTTGAACCCTGGTAATAGTAAGAAAAAGCTGGGAGTTAGCCAACTATTTGTTGGGCGGCGGAGCCGCCCGATATGGTACCATCACGTGTGTGTGACGGCCTCCGGGCTTTAGCCATGTTTACCTATTTCTCTAATGTCTTCTCTAGAACGCCAATGTGTAGTGTCTTGCGTTGTTTTCTCTCCTCCCGCCCTTTAGGGCCCTACTTTGACCAACGCTTGCTGTATACCCCCGCTCTCGTTCTTCGCTTTCCTTAATGATTTCCCCTGCCCCTGACTCTGCCTCCTGTGTCTTTTCTGGTTTTGCGACCCCAAAGGTTTAACCCCGTGTTCATGTAGCTGACTAAGTATGTATCCAAAAAAAAGGTATCATCACGTCTCTCGGATGTGTATATGGCCTCACGTGTATGCATCCGCTTCTCGGTGGTTTCGTCCTCCGGACCGTCGTGTTCTCAACAATAGTCGTGCGGCTGTACTCACAACCTCACGCAACATTATTCTCACACCATACAAGGGTTTCTCTTGCATAAACTTGAAGCGCATTTGCGGTTGTTATTTGAGGAATTCGTGTTGTTCAAGACTAACGGAGGCATATGCAAATGGGCTTGAGGCCATACGATAGTTGAGCTCTCGAAGCTTCTGGGTAACTAGACGAAGCGTCCGATCTGCAATGATTCATTTGTGAGGAGTACTAGTACAATATTTTGGTTGGCAACAACAACTTGAGCATAATCAGTCTAATTTGGATCTATGTCAACGAAAGTTAACTGGATCATCGAAATATAAAGGGTGTCAGCTGCAGTACTAATCATCGATGAGAACGATCGTACCGGTCACCCAGTAGTGAAACTACTTAGTTGCACCTGCTGGGGCCACGCCAGTGTGTCCAGTCAAAGAGGCGATTAGGGAGCTTGGATGTGGTTGTTCTACCGTCTCGGTAGCAGGAGGTGGTGGGGCCACTGACGCAGGAGCGGCGTGTGACGAAGAATTAGATAGGGTACTACAGAATCGAAGGTCAAGGTGGATAACGGTTGAGCTACCAAACAGACTGATGCGGGAAGTAGAACGCACTCATTATCAGCCATCGCGAGAGTACGCTTTAGCTGCGCTGTGTGCGTGTCAGGGAGAGGCGCTCTTGTCAAGTTCGGTTGCTGTTGGCAGCCTTTGACCCAAGAGAATTTATAACGCTTGTGAGGACTGCCCGCGGATCTGAGCGGCACCCCGCCCTCAAACCGTACTATGCTTGATTGAGCTGCTTTGTGAATTGAGTCGATGAGCAAATTCAGGGGACGATATATTTCTGCTCGGGTCGGGGTTGAATGTCCCCTATTACACATAGGCGGCGCAGGAAGTCTATCCTCATCTAGGCAACGATCTGGAATGGACTTGGCCTTCGACTCGTCAAGGCTATGTGTGATACCCGTTCTGCAGAAACCCAAGCGATTGTCTTCGATCAATATTACTTTCACGCGGGACTTGGGCTCCGTTACCTTGGTTCATGCGGGGGATGTTTGTTCGGCGATGAGCAATAAGTAAGAGCGCAATAGCCTACTGTACCTTTGATTATACGACTGAAACGGTAGGACTACTGATATAGCAGAGAAAGCCATTCTGGTACTAATAAATTCGGTGCTTGGGTCGGATAAGTTAAGCGAGTCCTGCTGCTAATAGGTGGTCGCCGGTGATTTCTCGCGTTCGTTTGGGATGGAAGTCTATGAATCTTGTGCTCGTACATAATATCAAACGCAGGGAATAGAGTCGACCGAGACTTGCTCGGCGCCTGAAGCCTCCGAAAAGTGTGGGAAGGGGAGTTTGTCAAGCCGCCACAATCCTCCTTTAATAATAAAAAGGGCTTGACCTTGGATTTTCGGGGAGCTGCTCCATTAGGCAAGAGAGAATAGCCAGGGGTGATTCTGGTACGCGGGTGGCAGCGTAACTTCGTGAATCTAGAACATAGTCCTCCACCCGTAATCGGACACTATATCGCATTGGTGAACCATTCCATGTTCACGGACACACACGCGAATCGAAGGTCCACCACGCGAGGCGAATACAAATACCGGACTGAAATCATGCCAGCCCAATATGCCTCCCAATTCAATAGTTTGCAATTGAGCCGACCAGGTATTTGGTTAGCGTAAGCAAGGATGTGGCAGAGGAGCCTTTTATAAGCTGTGAAAAGGGGCGGCAGGAGGAGATTGTATTGCCAGATGTAAAACAGGTTCCTCGAAGGAATTCCACCATCTGCGCCGAGTGCCACCGCGTATGGGATTTTTGTTGTGGATCGCCGAGCGTCTTGTGCTAAGCCGCCGGACCTACCATTCTATCATTGCGGGCGACACGCACCGTCACGTAAGCTGCTTCCGCGGAGAAGTGCAATCTAGAAACTTGAGCGTTTAGCGGTCCTACACGTTAGGAAACACCTCAATGACAGATTCATAGCTCATACTGTAGTCGGGAGTTGGATGGGAGGGGCCATTCGAGTCCTGTAGATATTATAAAAGAACACAGAGTACGAGAGTCGATTGAATACAGAAACTGGAAGCTGAGCTTATAGGGAATGCCGAGATACGTATTTAGCTTGAGATCCAAATTTGGGCTTAGCAATGACTAAACCTTAAAGTGGGTAAGTATTCGACCAGAGATTCGGCTGCTTATGCGCTGGGGTCACAGGGAGAGTTTTTTATGCAGGGTTGAAGATCTTTCCGGAAGAGTCCCTTTGTAGATAGGTGGGAGGTGGTTGAAACGAGCGGTGCAGTTTGATTAGACAAGTTTGTTATCCCTGGGGGCGTGAACCGAGCATAAGACAGGCATTCAATTGATTATTTTCGGTTCGGCACCTCCGCAGCCACGAGCGACCCAAAGATCAGTGTGCTACATTCGTAATTGTCGAAGTCACATTTAGGAGATGTTTAAGCGCCGTATCTCGGGCGGACTCGGGTGGCGGCTGGTCATGTTTGGCACAACCAATAGGGCGATCGGATTTTCATTCTCACATCCCACGTCGTCCAGCATGTTGTCTGCGTCGCTCAAGCAGGGCTTCAGGCGTGCAGCTGCCGCAGTAGGTCACATCTGTCGTAAGAGTTCCTCAGCTCAACAATGTCATTAGCGCCCGCTGCGCCGAGCACTCGCTACGGCGGCCCAGCACCCAAACCTACCCGTGACAGAGATCTCGACGCTCTCGAACGGGCTGACCATTGCTACCGAGTCGCATCCCCACGCGCAAACTGCGACGGTTGGAGTATGGATCGATGCTGGTTCCAGGGCCGAAACCGACGCGACCAACGGCACCGCGCATTTCCTCGAGCATATGGCGTTCAAGGGTACCGGCCGTCGCTCCCAACAGGCCCTCGAACTCGAGGTCGAGAACCTCGGTGCACATCTAAACGCCTATACCAGTCGTGAGCAGACTGTCTACTATGCCAAGTCGTTCCGCAAGGACGTTGGTGCTGCCGTTGATATCATCAGCGATATCCTCCAAAACTCCAAACTCGAGAACGGTGCGATTGAGCGCGAGAGAGATGTCATTTTGAGGGAACAGGAAGAGGTCGATAAGCAACTCGAGGAGGTTGTCTTTGATCATCTTCATTCGGTCGCGTTCCAAGGCAAGTCCCAAGATTGGTGGGTATAGCGGTTCAGGGCCGTTGACCCTTGCATACATAGGCCAACCTCTTGGACGCACCATCCTCGGCCCAAAGAAGAACATCCTCTCCATCAAGCGCGACGACCTCGCGTCGTACATCAAGACAAACTACACCGCTGATCGTATGGTCCTAGTTGGTGCGGGTGGAGTCGACCACCGTGAACTCCAAGAGCTCGCATCCAAGCACTTTGCCAGCCTCCCAGTCTCCTCCAGCCCTGTTGCACTTGGTCAGAAGCACCACCCCAGGACCGAGTTTGTCGGATCCGAGGTCCGCATCCGAGACGACACCATGGCCACCGCGAACATTGCTATCGCCGTGGAGGGCGTTGGCTGGCGTTCGCCCGATTACTTCCCCATGCTCGTCATGCAATCCATCATGGGCAACTGGGACCGAAGCTTGGGTGCCGCCCCGTTGTTAAGCAGCCGACTCTCGCACGTCATCTCGTCCAACTCGCTCGCCAACAGCTTCATGTCGTTCTCGACTTCGTACTCGGATACGGGTCTGTGGGGTATCTACCTCGTTTCAGAGAACCTCGTGAACCTGGACGACCTCGTCCACTTTACGCTCCGCGAATGGACCCGGATGAGCATCAGCCCGACTGATGCCGAAGTTGAGCGCGCCAAAAGCCAGCTCAAGGCCAGCCTGTTGTTGGGATTGGACGGAACGACCGCAATTGCCGAGGATATTGGCCGCCAGCTCGTGACTGCCGGCCGCCGATTCACGCCTCGCCAGATCGAGAGCGCGGTGAATGCGGTAACGACGGACGAGATCAAGCGAGTTGCGAGCAAGTATTTGTGGGATAGGGATATCGCTATTGCTGCGCTCGGACGGATCGAGGGTCTCTTGGATTACAACCGGTGCGTTTGTCTCGTTTTATCATTTAGGGTTGAAACTTATGCGCTTTTAATATTTATAGTATCCGCTCAGACATGTCATCCATGATCTTCTAAACACGCTCAATCCCCCATCTGCGTGGCTAAAATGCAGAGAGCTTGTAATTAGACGATGCTCTACTTTGGTTCTTTATTTGTGAAATTTGTGTCGTGAGATGAATGATGTCAGTGTCGGGTCACGTGCTATGATTCACAGTCATACAGGCTCTTGGTGATCTACGACCACACTTGTTCAAAATGAAGACCTCGTTGCTGATTCTTTCTGCCGACGACGTTCAGCATCTAGTTCAGACTGCTCTAGATCCAAATGAGGTCGTGCAATGTATGGCCCGGACGTTTGAACTTGTGTCTGGGTCGGAGATTGGGGATGGAGTGGTGGGTCCCCTCGTTCGTCCCTCCAATAATCTAATTATCCAGATCTAGACCTCGGAACACGACCGAGTTCAACAACCACCAAGACTAACGACGCTCTCTCCCAGCCATGCGACTCTCTATATGCCATGTCGTCTCCCTGTACCAGTGACACCCGAATCTCCGATCCAAACGGCCATCAAAGTCGTTTCGGTATCTCGCAAAGGCGGAGAAGGCGGGATACCTGGCACGACTCTAGTCTTGGATGAGCAAACGGGCGCCGCCAAGGCAGTAGTGAATTCGAGAGCATTGACTGCGTTGAGGAACGCTGCTGGTACGTTTGTCTCTGCGAGTCAATTAGCGCTGTAGCTTATTTCTGCTGGGCTGATAGGCTCTGTATTGGCGACTCAGCTGCTCGCGACACCCACACCAACACACATTACCCTCTTTGGGGCCGGTCTTCAAATCAAACAACACGCCAGGCTATTGATTCAGACCTATCCATCAATCACACACTGCACCATCGTCAATCGATCATCCAACGACCGATTCAACAACCTCATTTCGCACCTTTCATCAGAGTTTCCAAAAGTCCAGATCCAGGGTCTCACCTCTACCACTACTGCTTTGCCCGACATTGAATCAGCGGTTCGCGGAGCTGATATAATCTGCACGGCGACATCATCAACCGAGCCTCTCTTTGATTCGGCCTGGGTCAAGTCGGGCGCGCATATAAACTTAATCGGATCATACACACCATCCATGCGCGAGGTGGATTCGAATCTTATCGTAAAACGAGCTGGACGTAGGATCGTGGTAGACGAAGCCAAGTCCTGTCTAGTCGAAGCTGGCGAACTTGTCGATGCCGAAATTCTTGAAGACGAGTTGGTCGAGATTGGAGTGTTGGTTAGAGGAGGACCCGAGGGTGAGACGTGTAAGCAAAAAGTGAAAAAGGCTGGGGATGTGACGGTGTTCAAGAGTGTGGGCGTGGGTGCGCAGGATGTAGCGATTGCGGCGTTGATGGTCGAGCTTGCTGAGAGGGATGAAAAGGTTGGTGTGAGGGTCCCTTATGATTGAATGTAATGGATGTATGCAGTAATTCTGTCTGGTTTCATCCAATGTTAGGAGGAAATCGACACCGATTGCTCGTATGCTCAGTGTAGCGGTTGTATTCCACAACGAACTTGAAGTTTTCTCGGGATCCATCTCAAAGTTCGGAGGAACAAGCGTCGTAATTGAGTTTCTCACCAGCTAAACTCGTTCGAGTTTTAGGCTTTTCGACGATCTCGTCACTACTAGGAGATTTTTAGAGTTCTACTGAGCGCGTGTCTTGTGGACACGAAGGATAGCGTCCTGCTTGTCTTCACAGTGTAGCTATTTTCACAAGTTTATCCGATTGCAAAAAAATAAACGCCGAGGGTACAAAACAACGTTTCAACAAGTGCTCCAATTCAGCCGCAAGAACGTGAATACAGGTATGATGCCTGCTCAATGAAGCACACGTCTGTCTATCCACAGACTTACACAAAGGCAAGTTTCAGTTTGATCCACAATTTAAGGGGTTTACCCCTGAGTGGAAGGATCTATAAAATCATAGACATGTGAGATCATGCCAGACCACGCGAGCTGCTTGTGTGTCAGCGATAATTCTTAAAGCTCACATGGAGAGTAAAATACATCTCATATGCTCTTGAATTCCCCCTCTGTCCCTCATATCTGAACAAAATGATATCTGGCTCTGTAGGGGGACTATTGACACGATGCTTGATACACAAGTAGTCCCCATGTTTAATATGCCCTCGTACGTCTATAATTAATAGGTGAGTTCGTTATAGCACACTCAGGGGCGTAGCCCTTTCGGCTAGGTACTGATCTGAGGCTGACGTTCATGTGCTATACATGCAAAGAAGTCGCTGCCTAGGCGAGGTGGTATCATATCTAATTTACATTACCGACTGCTACTTCGATAATTATGAAGCATTGTTTTGTACTCTACTCTCAGCCATGATTTTTTTTTTCGCAAGCGAGCAGACTTATGAAAAAGGCGATTAATTGTCAAGATTCTGATTCAGCCTCCTTCAACCCCTATTCGAGATGTGTAAAGTATCACCTCTCGCGTTTCTTTGCGCGATCTATTTGTATCCCGACTTCTTTCATCTCGTCAACACATTCCCGACGGGCTAACCTTGTGACAGGTTGTACCGACTCGACGCAGCTTTTAAATGCGCATATAGGCCAAACAAGTGAAATGCTACTGCTCAAAAGAACTTACAATACAAGTCTATAAAACCCCAAATAGATATTGTCCCACGAGGTCTTTGTGAGCGCCCATCAACCCACTGACCATGAGTTCTTAGATCCTTAGTCACGACAGCTACCACGCTCCTATACTTGCCCTCTTACCACAATCTCTCAACTCTGAGACACCTCATCCCAAATAAACAGACAAGCACGCCTTGCCCCTAATCCAGATATTAGCATAATGTCGTAGCCATCAACGACATTCGGTCTGGCGAGCAAACGACGTCTGGGCTTTGGGTGAGCAAGACACAAAAGGATTCCTGCTAATATATAGGATTGATTTGCCATCCATAGCTATGCCGAACCATCTTCTCCTGCGTCTGGGGAGCATTTAGCCGGAAGACAGTCCAAACCCTCAGCCTTCTCCAGGGATTCACGCAGGCCAAACACCCAACCGGAATCCGACGACGAAGCGATTCCCAGCACGTCACCGGCTGAGTATGAATACGACGGCCCGACTCGAAACGTGATCATAGATGATGATTCTGAAGAAGACATCCAATTCAGAAACGCATCGGTACCCTATGCTGAAATTGTTCAGCGTATCATGAATGGGGAACATCACACAGCGACATTTCCGGGTACAAGTCAATATGCTCGTGGCGGAAATTCGGCATGCGGACTTGCAAGCATGAACGCTATTCGGATTGCATTTGAACTTTGCTCAAATATAGAAGATAGTGAGGCACTTGTTTCTGCACTGGTTAGCGAGGAATATGTAAAGGTAATATTGTGTGCCAAGTTCAACCACCGTTCGCTAACATTCTTTCCGTAGTAGAACTCAATGGAAATCGCGTCGTTTTGGCATAACGAGATGCACTTGGAAGTTGAGACAATCATAGAGTTGCCGATGTTTGCTCGTTCGCTACAGCTTACTGAAGAGCAATACCGCAGAGTCACACCGAGGACCTTTTCCGAAATTGCAACGTAAGTGTATGGTTCTGTGAGACCCCGCGCTTTAGCCTTACTTAAAATACTGAATAGCACGCTACGATCCAATGCTGCTACATCTGGTCCGCAAGCTGTCCTCATCACGCGACCCCCTGAAATGAACTCTGTTATGCACATCCCGACGCCTCCGGTCTTCAACAAAGCTAGCAAACAGATCAAATCGTTCTTCATCGTGTTTGACTCTCATACCCGCCCGAATCACCCGGACGGGGCCGGGGTGCAAATATTTCCATCTCATTCAGTAAAGGACGTTGCCACTTATCTCACTGGGCTGTTCAAAATCGATTTGGGACTCGCCAGTGACCCAAATTTAGGATGGCAAGCCCAGCTTCTGAGCCATGTCTCCTGCCATTTCTTCGTGACAGCCGATATTCAAGAATCACAAAGCGAATACGCATTGAATGCTACATTTCTTGAGCTGAAGGAACAGCTTGCTGATGCTAAACAAAAGCTAAAAGCATCCGAGAGGCAGAATGAGCAACTGAAGGCCCAAATTGCCGAGTTTATGACACAGATCCACTGGCCAAGCAAACCAAAGAAACGGAACCAAAATGAGGTCAGGAGACCTGGGTCGTTTGCAACCAATGCAGATGAAGATCTTTACGCAGGAAGATTTTCTTCAACAAAGCCAGATAATAAAATGAAAAACCGAGAGAATCAACCCTTCTGGGCACAGCCCAAAACAAGGGGATCACAAAAACCCATGAACAGGTTTCGACAAGGTACACCGAGCGCAACTACATCGAAGCCAAACCCCACTACTCACTCCCCTACGACCACCAGAATGCGCAAAAGTCCTACTCCAGTTTTACCCCGGCCCACTCCACGCAGTCAACCCCTCAGTAGCAAAGACACGGAATTACTGTGCTCGTTGGAGGTCGCCATAGCGCTTCAGCAAGAATTTAACGACGAGCAGATGGCTTTCGTCCAAGACCAATCATTAGCACAGGCAACCGAGAGACCAAAGTTTGACTGCGCCATCTGTATGGACAGCTTCGAGGACGAGTCGATTGCGGTGGTTGATGGCTGTGGTCATTCATCCTGCCGTGAATGCATGCGTAGCCATGTGCAGGCCAGGATTGATGAACGTCAACACCCCATCCCATGTCCGTTTTGTGCTACTGACACCGATGGGGATGATCAAACCACCGAGGATATTGGATGTGAGTCGTTTTATCATCAGGTTGTCTTGTACAATCGCGACCTGACCATGGTAAACACATGTAAAGTCATTTCGTCAGTGCTCATCGAAAACATCGGAGTTACAGATGAAGAGTTCGATATCTTCATCGAGCTCCAGCTCGCAGAATATTCAATTATGATTGATTGTCGACGGTATGTCCGTTCCGCGTGTGTGAACCCCTGAATCTGACAGATTCTTGTTCAATTTACAGATGTATGCCATATAATTGAGATCCCTCTTGTGCATATTGTACTAATGCGTTTGTATTACAGGCTCGCAGTCCGCTTTTGTTGATCGAAGTGACCTTGAAGGCACAGAGATTGTTAAGTGCCCGATGCCTAACTGTACACATACATGGTGTAAGCAGTGTAATAAGACCATCGAAGCGGGAGCAAATCACAAGTGTGATGGGACCGAAGAGCTCAAAAATCTGATGGCCGAGCAGGGATGGAAGGTGGGAGTACAATTCTACCAACAAGTGTTGCCTCATTTTGACCTTTGGTTCTAGCACTGTCCCGGATGCAATACACCTATCGAAAGAACCTATGGGTGCAACCACATGACAGTACGTTGTAAAAGAAAATATCCATTCCGTTATTTTCTAGTACTAATACTGTATATGTGCTTCTTATAGTGCACCGCTGCAAACTGCAATATGTCAGTACGAACCTGATCGATAAAAACCTAGCTAGACTAACGTATATTGCCAGGCACTTCTGTTACGCGTGCGGGGCAGGAATTATTCAGAAAGGGACACCTAACGAGATTGACCCAGCTGTATCCGAGCATTTTCGGTCGGCCTGCCATCTTTTTGAAGTACCGGCTGAGAACTAGCTGCGCGCGAAACTCACAATGTTGCTTCTGGTTAAGCACCAAGTATCACTGGTTATCTATGTAAATCAAAAACATATGAATGCAGAACCTATATAAAATCAGGACATCAGAACATGTTCAATCATACGTTAAAATATGCTTACTTGAATACGGTGGAAGCTCCAATGATCGGGTTGGTCGTATGAACAGGTGGGGTCATCCATAATAAATTATAGCACCAAAGAAGAGCATTATGTAGAAGGTCTGCTAGTACGAAAGTACTAAGCCGCTTGACTGGAGCTTCGTGGGTTCTATATCATCTCAGACGGATCCCTGGGTACGCGGCTTGGTTTTTTGTACTAGCAGACCTTCAGCATGATGCTTCGCTTTCGTGCTTGAACTTTGCCCATCGCACCCCCCCTGTTGAAGATAGATGGAGATCTCACGCTTGGATCTTGTGATGATCCGTTGTCTCAGTCTACCTGCCGTGCATATACGCGTTCCGTTATCTTACATGTATATAAGGCTCTACTGTAAACCATTGAATATCAGTGATCCAGATTATCCATTCGCTTCCCTGCATGCCCCACGCTAAGTGATAACTATTGAAGACTTTCGATTCTGTCTTCAACACCCCCCCCCTTGCGGCACCATCAGGTTCATTGGATTTAGCATGATTCTTGCATGCAGCACTTGATTGGGTGCTATATAACTTTCTTTTTTCACTTTTATTGCCCAGAAACTGACCCATGTATGCGGCGTAATTAGAAAAATTAGGTGACTCGTTTCCTTTGCGCGTAAGTGCATGCTATTGAGAAGAAAAATATATGCTTGATGTTACTCTACATAAAAGCCGTAGGCTTGTGCGTGGTTAGCCCTTTAAGTCCGATTTGTTGACGGCAATTGGTCCGTTTTATGATCTAGTTTATGGATGTTTATGCAAATAGCCGCCCGCACAGGTTTTTAGTCCCCCATCATCAAAGAGTTCTACAACATTCACCCATGAGCTCCAAATCTAGAGCTTCAGAAAGGAAAGTTTCATTTCTTAGGTTATCCGGCTCCTCTTTGCGAAATGGCGCCTCTCAGGCTTGGCATATGGCCAGACCTCCTATTCCAGGAGTCACGGAGATCACGGAGGCAGCTGAACGATGGGTCAAGGGCATTGGTGTAAGTTTAATGTGGCTCTATGATTTGATTTGATGCATAAATCGACCACTAGGCGGAAAAATCCGATAATGAGCAACTCGACTCCTTACGCAAACGGATCGATACCCTACTCAATATGGCTCAGACCTCGAATTGTTCGCAACCCCCTGAGAATTCTGACATAGTCAAGTACATGCGCCGTCTCCTATCGTGCATTTGAGATGTTGATAACAATATAAACCTAGAAACCTACTCAATATCAAGGAGAAACTCAATGAAAGAAGTCAACACTGGCGAAGTGGCAGGATCCTCGGAGCCGAGCAAGGTCAGAGGACAATAAGCGATATCGAAATAGGATTAGACAGAGCGATCGAGGCGTACTTGGTCGGTACAATGCATAAAATGGTTCTCGAGTTATTCACAGAACACGACAAGCCACTGCTGACATAGCTGCCGATTTTGACAGGTGGAGATTCAGGAGCGCCAGATTGCGGCTAAGGGCATCAATAACGTGCCTAATAGTCTCTGCCGAATGATTGAGCCTCCCTAACCTCGCTTAGTTCCCGACAGTCTCGGTTCACGAGATCACCTATATGAAAACAATACCCTCACGGCCTTACCCAGCTCAGCATAATGAGAACGACATGATCAACTATAGTTACTGTGGGCGACTTGGGAAATTTCCGGTAGTTTACAAAACATATTGTTCACACTCCGGCAGGAGGGGAGCTGTCGAGGTAAGCAGCGTCGTTGAAATTTGCATTCGTAGGCTAACGGGCAGTATGCCATTCCAGGCCGTCGAGCGAGAGGTGGTATTGTTGTCTAGATGCCTGTATGCTTTGGCCGTCTTTCTTAGCTACGTTTCTATTGATAAGCTCTGGACGCTTGTTAGGCATCCAAACATATCCAGTCTCATCGGGATCACAAAAGGATATTTTGGTTTGAATGGATATATAGTCTCAGCAAGTAAGTCGCTTCACCTTGTATATGACCAAGTACTTAACTGTGCCACTTATAGATGAACTACCCCTTTCGGGCTTTTTGTCGGCAGTGAATCAGTACGCTAGTCTTGCCAGATGTGTGAGTCTTTTTAACCTTGCGAAGTACCAGTCACTCAGTATATCATTTCAGTTGAAAGGAGTGGACGTGAGTGTGTTTGGTTCTGTGCGACTAAATACTGCTAAAATATGATATTACTATACGTCTTAGGACGTATATACTTCTAGGATACTTGATTACCCGAACATGGCCAGTACAAACTAGGGCTCAACTATCGCGGGAACTACTAACACCGCATATAGTGGGTTCATGTTACTGTTGATGCAAGTGGTCATTCGAGGTTAACCCCCTCTTGCCATTCGTTGGATGCGCTTGATTGGGAAGCTTACGGTTTTGTGAGCCCATGGCAAATCACTAATCGGACACAACCGGCTAATTTTTTTAGTATCATGTACAACAAGTGAGACGCGCGGTAGCGGAAAATCCTCCCGTGCAGCTGGCGCTGCAAATATGCGCTGAGACTCCATTAGAAAGCTCAAGTTTACAGCGTCGACGTTTTTTGGACTCAATTGAAAAGTTTCATGGTAGTGCTTTCACTGAGCTTGGGATTGCCCGTATCGCTTCCGAGTGCGGCATGGTTTCTTGTGTGCGCAGCTACCGCTTCATCGAAGCACAATCTCCAACGGCCACAGTGGGCAGTGGAGATGTTGGGTACTTCACGACATCGAACCAAGCAGGTACAGACGGCTGGGGGTGGGATGCAATTTCGACCGGCGGGACTTTTAACACATATGTAAGTGCGTTTTGAGCTTTGAACATGCTGCCAGGTGGTTAGCGAATTTCCTAAATTTTCCCCATGTATTCGTTTAGTACCATACCGCTTGTACCGGACTTCACACGTCTTTCAAATGCCATGACTTCTGGTGGGATGACTGGGATAACGGTCAAGGATGGAAAACATCTTCAAGCGACCAATGGATCAGGTGAGTGTTTGCAGTATAGACGTATAGCTGGTATTACCATGAGTTATTCGATTCCAGTCTCGAGCTACCCAAGCATACAGAACCTCGTGTGTGTTGGAAATCTCGGGGGACTGGTATGAACAATCATGAGCACGCAGTGAGCGCACGCATCGCCGTTGATGGCCAAGAAGTTGAAGAGGACAAGGCGTGCTATTGTGAATCAATCGATTGAGTGCTCTGCGCACGAGCTGACACGTATCAAGGTGTGGCATTATACTGCCATGTGCATATCAGCCAAACCGAATGGACTGGCCCATTGTTCTTTCACCGGAAGGCCTCAGCCCGAGAAGATCCTCGGTCCTATTGGGGATATCTCAGTCTCAGTCCTGATCCTCGTTCACCAGTATCTGCACTACCAGCAGAAGTTGGTAGTATAGTGGAATATGAAGTGTGCGTTAGCCCCGGTATGCTCGGCTTGTCCCGCGCTGATTCGTACCGTACTAGCGAGGTGGACGTACTGTGCTTTTCAGACATGTGGGGATACAAGTATCAACGGATGATGGACTCAATTTTGGAATCTATCCCAGGGAGTTATCCGGAGTGCTATCGGAAGGATAGATTGGGAAGCCATGATATCCGCCCGTCGCCAGACCGTTTCGATAACAGCTGGCATGATCGCTGGCGTGTTCGTGCAACATACTGCTAAAGAAGTTATCTCTGATGTTCAATTCATGTCTGCGCTGGGAATTGTATGTGTTGATAATTCCAGACTCATAGAAGCATTATCTGGATCGCGTGACTTCAACTTTTAGTTGCGAAAACGTCTGGGGCTTTGGAGGCTCCGAAAGGTCCTATGTAACACATTTCTCAATGGAATTCTCGTTTTCCTTGCTCTTTTAGATGATGCTTTGCGCTCTAAGCTGGGCGATCTTCTCTTCTGAATATCCAAGATCTTGGGATAGAACCTAGTTAGAACGTCAATCGAGTTTTGGATACGTGACGAATGTGAGCTAGTATACCTCTACAGTATGTTGAGATAGGTATGGCGGTGGTCGAGTTACGGGCATACGTTCTCCATTGTAGTGTACTGCAGGGGCGACCATCTTGATTTTACCCGCTCGTGGATGCTAGTGGATCATTAAAACTTTATTCGGCTTCGAGTTGAGCCAGATGCAAACAAACCTCGACCTCGACTGTAACACCACGTGCTTTAGCCTGCGGATGATCAAATGTCTGGGCTATGTTGTTGATCGGTCCATGAGGCACGCTATCGGTGTGCTATAACTATAAGCATCGAAAGAATGTATATAGGATTAGACACTGACCCAAGTCCTTTGAATCTATCCAGCCAATGGTCCCTTTCGTGTTGCATCAGTGTATCAGTGATAATTTGAATAAGCTCCGCGCGATTCTTCACGCGTTCGCGGTTCGATGAAAACCTGGCGTCAGTTGCGAGTTCGGGTTTGCTCAACACCTTTTCGGCTAGTAGCGCAAACTGAAATCCAATTGAACAAATGGTGTAATCGAAGGGACAAGTGAAGTCGCACCTGTTTCTCATTACCAGCTCCGATCATGATGAAACCATTTTTACACGGGAATACTTGATAAGGGACAATTGAGGGATGGCTAGTCCCGTGACGAGACGCCTCTTTGCCTCCAATAAGATAGTTGGAAGCTATGTTGGCCAATCCTGCAACCTGTTCTTCGGAAATCAGAATACATATCTCAACGGCTAAAAAGTGTGCTGACCTGCGTGTCAAAGAGATTGCAATCGATCCACACTCCCTTGCCGGTTTGTTGGCGGGACAGTAGCCCGGCCATTATAGCTCCATGAGCATATAATCCAGTTGAAATATCCGTGACCGCAACCCCGACTTTACAAGGTGGACCGTCTGGCTCTCCAGTGCTTTGAAATACAGTTATTTAAGCTAATCACATTCAAAGCATCAAAAGGCCGAGCTTACATATGCATGAGCCCCGCCTCTCCTTCAATGACCACATCGTAACCAGCAGCCTGTCTGTACGGCCCGGTTTGGCCGTATCCTATGCACACTCAGGTAAGCCGCGAATGATATACTCAATGAAGGAGACCATACCAGTGATAGAAGCATATACCAATCTAGGATTTATTCTTCTACAGTCATTCCATCCTAATCCCATACTTGCCAGCTTTCCCGAAACAAAGTTTTCCACAAGGACATCTGCCTTGCGAACTAAGTCGTGTACAATTTCCAGGCCTACCCGAGCAATTACATACGACCCCGACCAGTGTTTACTCGATGCTAACCTCGGGGATCCTTAAAGTTGACAGTGATGCTCCTTTTGTTCCTGTTCGTCGCGAGGAAATAGGCGGATTCTGGAGGCAAGTGCGTAGCATCTTTCGGCTGTGAATCAAGAACAGGTGCTGCAGGGGGGCTCCATGAGCGAGTGTCGTCCCCTCGCTTTACTTCTTCGATCTTGATAACATCTGCACTGGAGTTGTAAAGATATATCAGCTTATGAGAATTCCCGGCTGCAGGAGTAGTTTTGGAATCCCCAAGCTAATACGTACCCCAAGTCAGCCAGAAGCATAGTTGCCGTCGGTCCGGCGAGAACCCGAGTAAGATCCACAACACGGACACCTCTTAGTGGTGGTGGAATTCCTCCGGGTCCAGTAGGTTGCGAGACGTCATGCTGGAGACGCCTGGAATACCCAAAACGAACACCAGAGGCAAGAGCTCTTTTATTTTGTGCTATCAGACGATGAGAGAGCATAATGGGCAAGTCTTATTTTCTAGATAATAGAGTCTGACCCAATTGTTCCGACTAGCAAGGAACTCAAAAACAAGGCGGTAGACGGACGAAAAATCTTGGGCTGTGGTGGTCAAGTTCAAGTCTAGATGAGCGTATTCGCTTCGGGCCAACTGAACCATCCGGGTTCATCCAGGCCGTATACCGAATATATGAAATTCGTCTTGCACATCATATTTACCCATCGAAATATAACTAAAAGTACGTGCATAAATGGTGCATAAGGCTGGCATAGACCGGGTGGGAGTCTGTAATTGACATGATACATCGGTGCGAAAGGGAAAGCTGAATGTGGATCATCGAACAATTCGCTTACGCACGACCGGCCTCAATCCGTCGGCGGGCAAGAACACGGCGGTTTAGACCGGCGGTAGCGCTGACTGAAGTCTCAGGCTTCGTCCTTTCGACCTCCTCATCGCCCACGGCGAGGATAATCTAAATAATCCCGATGAGATCATTCAAATGGAACTAACAATTATTGCATACCTCAACATGGCAGGGATGGCCCTGGTATGGGTTGATGCGACCATGCGCACGGTAGGTACGGCGACGGGTTTTCTATATCCCATGATGAGCCAAAATCGTAGAACCCAACTTGGGTTTGACATACCGGAGCCTGCTGAACAACGATGTTCTTGATGGTCAGGTCCTCGAGGTCAAGATTCTTGGCATCCGCATTCGATTCTGCGTTCTTGAGGAGACGCAGGATGAACTTAAGAGACTTTTCGGGCCACCGACCTGACCATGACTATTTAACTCCCGAGTACCTTTAAATCTCAACTTCATCCAGACTCACCCTGAGTCGCGCCAAACTCCTTCGCCTGAGATGCACGCCCAACACCACCAGAGAACCTCCTGAACGGAATAACCTGCTTATGGTCCTTCACGTTCTCGATGTAGGTGTAGGCCTTGGTAAGTGGGAGGCCTATTCAATGACAAGGTATAAGCTCTACGGTTAGGAATTACACATGAATACTCGCCCTTAAGCGCAGCCGCAACCTCGCGCATGTTTTTGAAGTGGGTACGGAGGTACTCCCCACGAGCGCGGGCAGCTATAGCCACAAAATATATTAGAATGATATCGCACGTTAGGCCATAGGTACGCACTCTTCTCCGGGTTGGTGGCGAGAGCAGCAGATGCGTATCGGACTATCCGTTACTCTTGTTAGCTTCATCCTCGTTTGGTGCTATTCAACATACCCATTTTGTCGTTGTCTTGAGGGCAGAGAAAAGGCGTCAACTATATTGCATCCGGAGCGCAATCGGACTCAGGGGCGATCGACTCACGTGACTGAGAGTGGCTGACTGGACAGGACCACCAAGCCTGTTCGCACTAGACAACCGCCGCTCCAAATAAACAACTGTAGCTAACTCACACTATCGGGTCTTCTTTTACTTTTTTGTTTATATTGACTACTCAGCTCCTTGGGAGCCCTTACACTAAAACTGGCTTATCGCAAGTTGCAACTCGAATCATTGATCAAAATGATTCAATGTACAAGTTAGGTAGGCGTAACAGGAGGCTGGTTGGCCCCGAATCCACTCGGTAAACTCAACCAAGCTTTCAGAATTGCTTCCTCTGCATCTCTACATACCAAAACAGAAGAATCAAGCTGATAACGCTCGACACGCTTAGCGTACGTCTGGATATGTTTACTTATATGCTCTTGGAAGGTGAAAACGTCCACCTCCTGGTTCAAAAAAGGTTCGCCCTGGTCCTGGGAGCCACAACCCGTTAATCCATGCCATCAAACAGAACGAACAATAACCCACAGGTGTCACCAGCTTGATCTTAGAACCAGACACCTTCAATTCTTCCTTCAGGTTAGCTGAAAACGTCCGGTCCAACATTCGAGCAATGGACTCGTTCCATTCCCTCCAAGCTACGTCTTGGTCTGTCATCATCAAGCGGCACGCTTCGGCTGTGTTTTCTGGAGTAGCAATTCCCGTCTGTTCAAGGCTCGAAAGAAGGTCCTCGCTTAGGTCTTTATGTTTAGTCGGAAAGGGAAATGAAGGATATTCCCCCAGGGGCATGCGTGGGCAAATCAGTTTATCCGCCAGCATATCTGTTGAGCCCATCCGGAATGACGCGGCAGCAACCTTGGAGCCAAATTTCAGTCTTGATAGTCCTGAGAAATCCCCAGCGTTAATGTACTACAAATATGTGATTATAATTGGAAACCTACCTTCTATGCCTTGAAAAGCTTCGTGATGCCCCATCGCCACATGTATGCCAGTATATAGGGACGACCTCAGCGAGTTTACCGAAGCTAATACCCGCGTGCCTATTGAAACATATTTTCTTCTTTTCGAAAAGACTTTGAGATGTTTGGATATAACACGCATATCTCGAAGGGTGGCCGTGGCTACTGCTCTACTGTGCATCGATGCTATCGATTCCTTGGAGCTGGACTCCGTATCCCATCCATCTGTTAGCACAGAGCCAAGGGTACGAGCGCAAAGCGAGATCTTGTCATGTTGGCATGCTATAAGTGCAGCCTTCCTAGACATCAACGAAGGCTCGGGAATACTTATAGCTCCAAGAGAGCTCCCTTCGACTGAGATTTCAGAAAAGAGTCGTGTTAGCCCTTTGAAAACGAGAGGACCATAATTTGACCACCATATCGCCCTCCCAAGATGCTCTTTGAAGATATTGTGCTTCGACAAAAGGCTCCGTAACCACTCTAGTAAAAACTGTGCAGGTCGCGGACTCTGGGGGTCTAGCAAGGAGCATACACGTAACGCAAAGTACTCTCTGGCCTTCGGTTTCAAGGGCATGACAGATAGTTCAAATAGCTGATCGAAAGACTGATCGAATATATATGACCATCTATCCGGAGTGATAACACTTTCCCAGTTCGCCACACGTCTCGCCAGAACAGACAGTATCGCACAGCAGAAAAAGTAGCAGTTGTAGCACTGGAGTGTGTAACCATAGGTTCCAGCTCCGTTGGTTTGCATGGA
Source organism: Ceratobasidium sp. AG-Ba (assembly GCA_016906575.1). Classification (NCBI taxonomy): domain Eukaryota; kingdom Fungi; phylum Basidiomycota; class Agaricomycetes; order Cantharellales; family Ceratobasidiaceae; genus Ceratobasidium; species Ceratobasidium sp. AG-Ba. The sequence continues at coordinate 2,718,850 of CP059614.1, forward strand.
ATAGCAAGCAGCAAGAACATCCAGAATGTCAAATTCGCACGGAAACTCGACCTCCGCAATAAGTCTAGATGGCTTGTCGCGGGCAAAAGCCTCGTACTGGTCAGCCGGGAACCACTCGATCAAATCGCGTGCTCGACATCCCGATGGACGAATAGCGTCAAGATTAGACCCAACGCCGGTTCTCTCCACTCGATACAACGAGCCATCGAGGAGAATAACGATTAAAAACTCGTGGAAGAAAGGAGCGTCAAGAGTGCTACGATGCTGGATAGTCCTGAAACGAGTAGTTGACCCGTGCTGCTTGGCACGCTGGATCTGAGTCCGATACCATTGCTCGGCCAAGCAGGCCCCGCTCTGCCAAGTGTCCTGGAACTCGTCGCCGATGGCGTCCATTACGAGCATCCCTTCTCGGGTCGCCGAGGACCACATCTTGCCCCGGTTCAGGATCTCGCGGGAGGAGACGAGCGATGCCGTGACTAGTTCGTTGGCCCGGTTCCAGCGTTTGTAAAAGGGGTTGCGGGTAGAGCTCGATGTGTAGATTGGCAAGGAGCTGGCAGCCGCATCGAGGTTTGCAGTAGAGTGTGACATGTCAAGTTAGACGAGAATGAGTATGTTCTTCCGTTGAAGCTCCAAGGTCGCCACTGCAGCATCCTTAAATACCACTCATAGAAAACGTCTTGGGAAACCCAGTCCTCGATCATGCTGTTTCAAGGGTCGAAGCTATTGGAAAAATTAGACTTGATTGACGCTCACGCATATATGAGCTTTTTGGTCCGAAATCGGAGTATAGAAGATAGTAGTTATGAAAATGTCTTCATCTTTTGTTATGAGATATCAGCAAAGGTACCGCTATACACTGCCACACTTGCCAGGATTAGTCCGGAAATCGCAACCGCCTGCTCGGAGGCTACGAGAAGGCCTCGCAAATTCGGTGAAGTCGTCCGTTCACCGAGTGGAGGAATGATAGCCGTGCCCGGTAAAACGCCCCTCCACCGCTCAGCACCATCGACTACTGAAAAGGGAAGCGAGTTGGATAGAAAACCTTGTACGAAGATCACAACAAACCACATGCAAAAGCAACCCGTGGGATATTTTCCTAGAAGGGACGAGTCCGGTATATGATGGCAGCTGGCACCAGTATTTATCGCTCCGCTGAACCGAAGCTATTATTTCATAAATAGACGCCCAGTCAGTATAATCGATAATTTACGTTATCATTAATTAATCTTGAGGCGTTTCAGGGAGTCCCCCTGTATCTCCTTCTCCCTATCGGCCGTATGCATGTTCTGCAGAAGTCGCGACATGAGCCTTGGCTTCAATGTGGTCATAGTGTACCAGATCCCAAAACGAAGAGAGGCGCCTTGCATGCAGCAAGCCAATCTGAGACCTGCTACCTGTACAGGAATCTCCGAACAAATGATTTCCCCTAGAAATGCTGGACGGGCCCTCCGGCCCAGCGCCGATCTAGATAGAGTAAGAGATACACGACAAGCGGATGTCCGATAAAGGTGTCGAGAGCGCGCTGTTGTCCTCGAACAACGCCAGTGCATCTGAGCTCTTTCTGCTCGAATAAGTGTTAGCGAACAGGCCAGTGTCACAACACTCTTTTACCCCTTACCACCCGATATACTACGTCATCCCACACCCGTATCCCGACCAGATGAAGGCCAATTGCCTGATACGGACGCACGTTCGACCATGTAAACGCAATCACGTACCGAACCCAAAACGCTCAGATCAAAAACGGGTTCTCGAACCGATTGAATGCGACATATCTTAGATCGTCCGAGCGTGTCATCTAGCATGCTGTTGATCGTCGAGTGCTAGACATCTAGCCGTTGTTTCGAACGTGCGCCGCCGGATCTGGCCCCGAGATACAGAAGTTAGCCTTTGAACGCATCTTGATATCGTTGCTAACCCTCGATTTCGCGATATAGAAATCAACTGACCATACAAGCATGACTGTACAGTATTCACGATGTCCAATCGAGGCTGGTCCGAGTTCGAAATGCGATTAGGAAGGTGAAATTGCGGAGATTGAGTTGAACCTATCGGGTGCGACCCCCGCACTCGCTGGATCCCGGTCGTTGTAGATAGCTATCATGTACCCTTCGAGCAAGTAGGATTGTGTATCTTTTCCCCAGTTTTTGAGATGATAGTAGTTGTATGTCCAAAAAAGAACAATATCACGTAATCGCAGATCATGACCGTGCCAAGAGTCGATCAGGAACACCACTGAACCAGAGATACGGGGACAGAAGCCATGGACGACGAGATATATATAAATGTCGAATGGAGCAATGTCGGCAATGCTTGGCGGAGGGATGGCCCCCCAACTCAATGCTAGCCCTCATCACAATTTTCTCCATTTTTTACCCTGCGTGAAGGATTTTCCGTCGGAAGACAACCCTAGAATCCCCCACGGATTGTTGCGTTGGTGGACAAACAGCCCCATCGAGCCTAGGAGGTAGTTTCAAGTGCAAACTCCGATACCCTACTTCATGCTAGTCTCAGAATTTTCGAAGGATAGGCTGGATGTGTGCGAGGTTTCTGTATGGCCCGGCACTACGACGGCAAGATATAAGGTTCGTTTTGATAGCCATGGTAAGTGCTGGCGAACCAGAGCTTTATCAGCAAATACAAGACTGTTGTCCCACCAATCAGATGTCTCAATTATCGCACGTTCCTCGAATGCTGAAGATCACTGGCTGTTGGGTTCGGATCAGGCGTATTTGAAGCTATCGCATAAGTCGAGCTTCATCTTTCGCGTCACACGACCACACATTCGACCCCATGGTCTGGACTGGCCGGTTTAGGGAACTAAATGACAGGCGAGCCGTAACAACGTAATTTTCGAAGAGAAATTTTGCGGAGAATGCATTTTGCACGTTGCCCGTGCGACCTGTTTGGATGGGGGTGGAGATATTGGAGATATGGGCAACCCACGTGATTTTTCCCGGGAGTCACCTTCCAAGGATATGATCAAAGGTTTTCTGCTGGCCCTGACCACAGCCGTTCCCTCACTTGCCTTCTCCTCCTCCTCGTTCTGCTGCCATCTCCCGACTGCAGCGTGCGAGCACACCAGCCGCACCCCACTCTGGCACAGTCCGGTACCTCGTTCTCGATATCCCCAGTTGTCGGTGCTTCTTCTGGATTGCGTGATAAACGTCCGGCTTGCATCTATATATACACACCCCGCCTACGATCCCACAGCTCAGCCTATCTGCGCCCCTCTCACCCGCTAGCCAACACAGCGCCCACCATGAGTTGTCTCGCAGGTCCCTCACGCTGCGAACCAGCCTCGGCGCATGACATCACCGAGTTTGGAAATCTAGATCGACCTACGTCTGCCGCGCGAAGGTGGGACCTTCAGGATTCCCTGTCAATTGCGTCGGAGGCGTCCGAGGTAAATATAACTTTCCTTACATACACTCAGCCTCATTTGTTCACGCTCGTGCGACCACCATTCTTGACTCCGATAGGCTAGCAGCCGTTCTTGCCCAACTCCCCGTCCCAAAGACCAGATGCGACGTTGCCTTCACCGGTACAAGACGCTAGCGCTCCGCACTCTTGACGCGTCCGGTGCTAAGGAGGCGGTGCTGTGGTGTTGCCTAGGTCTCAGCGTTGCGGCTTATTCGCTACAAACGTCACCGTCGCCCCCCTCACCGCAATCTCCCTTATCGGCCGAGTCTCGTTCCAATTCAAACGGCTCCATAGATTCTGTATCGGACTCGGGATTTGCTCCATCCGTAGAGCTCCCCCCGCATCATTGTCTGTCGATTGCCGATCCCGATATCGAAAACACGTTGGTAGGTCACGTCAGCTCTTCTTGTCTCCTTGACATCTGACCGATGTACACCCTGACCAGACAAACCTTGCGGCTGGCCTTGCTGGCCTCTTCGTTTCTAGACTATTTGATTGCGCTGATAGCTCTTGTCGAGTTCCGGCCGAGGTCGGACAAGAATTTGACAGCACCTTGGCAATTTTGGGCTTGGCGAGAGATGAAGAAGTCGACGTGGTTCTGTTGGCGACCAAAATAGCAGCGCAGCTCTTGAATCTTATGCAGAACGAGCTCGGCAACTCCCAGTCGGACATGGTTAACTATTGGGAGTTGTGTCTAAAGCTGGTGGTAAGTCCGTTATCTTGCTCGTGTGACCACTACTGAACGCTTTTTAAGGCGGCTTCTGCCAATGAGGACTTGCCCACGGCTGACACTCTTGCAAACGAACTCGAAAGACGCACTCCACCTCCATCTTTGACCGAACCCGCGCTCTCCTATCTGCTACGGCCCCACGAAACGAAGCATGGCGTGCCTTTTCCCGGGCTAGACCTCGCCCCGAAGCTCCCCCACGCAGTCCATCGCATGTCACGGCAGACTCGTTCCAGAGCTGCGTCTCTGATGTCCCATTCTTCACTTCGCTCGTTTTCATCCGTCCGCTCGCTCGGCAACTTGTCGCCCAAATCACCTGCAACACTCTCCCTCTCCCGCGGTGTCAACTTTTCCCAGTCCCCAACCGAGGAACAACCCCCGGCCGGATGGTTCGTGTCTGGACCGCCCCGAGGGTCTATGGATTCTCTATCACGGGCGCTGCACCAGTATGTTCACCGTCGGCCGTTTAGCGTCGATCTCGGTCACGCGACCACGGCTCCGAGCTCACCTCTTCGTCCGAGCGCGCCGACGTTTTCACGCTCGGACTCGTCTGAGAGCGAGGTGCTGAAACCGAGGAGCAAGGGCAAGGGCAAAGAGAATGCTGAGACTGGGCTGGGACTGCGGCCGGGCGCCGAGGGCGTGAGCGCGCGTACGGGAACTCGGTTTGTCATGACATGCCCGCCTACGCCGAGTGGGACTAGTCGCAAGCCGTTGCCAAAGATGGATCCGGTTTTGGCTGCGTTGGAAAGGGGGTCCAAGCTGAAGAGTAAATCGGTTTGCTTGAATTGTGGGAAGAAGGGTGATAATGTGAGTTTTGTTTGTCTAAATTTAGAATGTTTATTGACGCTGGACTGGGATAGTACCCCTGTTGTCCACGCTGTGGAGAATCATGGTGTTCGAGAGTGTGCAGAGTCGAGGCTAACAATGGAGGAAAACACGTCTGCAGGCGCACGGCACCCATTCCTTCTGCTCCAACACTTTGACACGAATACGCGGAGTTACCCCAAAGAGATTCGAGGATAGATGGAATGTGATTGTATCTGATTGAGGACGACCACGGACGTATATGTATGCCTAGTTAGTGTTTCTTGATCCCCTTGGTGGCTAGTACATATATGCATACCTTCTTCTCTGTATATCCGTTTTCGTAGGACATTTTCGTATATCCCCGAGTGGTTTTTAGCACTCGTGTGATCTTTTTTTGTACCATGTGATACCTGCTGGAATATAGTTGGCAGTTGTTTCTCACTCGAGTTGGTTAACAGGAAGTCACCCCTGAACTCAAAATTATACTTCAGTTTATCTGATGACACAGAAGCGGATTCGGTTATTCTCTACCTCTTGGACCGGCAGCTGGACGACCGGAAGGTCTTTCAAGTTGGGATGTTATTATGCAAGCAGGAAATCCCAAGTACGACTCGTCTTTGGATTGGAATGTGTAATTGGTTGTAATTTGAATAGGGACTTTGGTGGCATCGAAGTTTTAGGTTTTGGTTTGATAGGGGCTTGTACAAATAACCGAGTCGTTGAAACTCCCGATCCTCTTTCGACTGAACTCTATGACGGATCATCCTACTCCACCGACTAGGACCATCACGTAGGCAGTGTACCTCCTCAGCCACTAGTACGAGTGTATATGCCAAGTTTTGAACAAAGCCACCTATCATATAACATAATTATGCAGCCAACCTCCAACCCAACGCGGGGATACCCTTACGTCAACTTTTCTCCATTTCAAGGATATATGCTTCCCCAATGGCTTTGTGTGCCGTATATGTCAATAGCCCATTTCACTGACTCGGTCGCAGGCGGTGACTTGGACCGAAGATCAACTTGACTTAAAAGTACTTGTTCTCGTGTAGACTCAGGTACGGATGCTAAACGCGCCGGTGGACTGCTTGACGCGTGGCCTTTGTGACGGCCACATACGGGATCGATCTCGGGTTCTGTCATTCACAGTATCACCCTTTACCAAATCAAGCCGACTCGGCCTCGAGGTCGAAAATCGAACACCGCCAATCCTCGAGTTGCTCCCGACCATAAAGCACGTCTTGAACTCGACTGTATGCCGGCTCTCTCGCGCGACTGACGACTTCCCAGGTGGCAAGCAGCCACGGGCGGTGGTTGTTACTGGCATGTAACGCTGACACACGAGCGGGCTGTGCACCAAGGCTGTCCTGCCCATCCACCTGACATGACCATTCCCCCTCTCACAAAAAGCTTGACTTGGGCCCCACCTCTTTCTGACTCTCTCGAACCCCGAGGCATGGATCGATTATGCCACTCACCTGATGACTCGTTCCGTCACGTCCGAAATCTGAGTAAAAGCGTCAAGATTACGGGCACCCGTGCCTTTGCGCAAGGTGGCTACTCGGATATTTGGTATGTTCTTCCTTCTATTCTCGCTCTCCAGTCTCGTCATCCCCATTTGATTTATCTTTTTGCTGGTAGGAGGGGCATTTGCTGGGACGGGGATGTGACCCAGGACGTGAGTACCCACACTCGTCACTCGCGACAAGGGCAAGACTCACGGCGATGCACTGGTTCCCAGGTCGCGATCAAGATGATCCGGGTTGTCACTCGAGGAGAAATCACTACTGAGAGGTTAAAAACGGTATTTATCCTTATGGGCCTGTTGTCGACGTGAGATCTTACCGTGTCCTACGCAGCGAATATCCCGCGAGGTCATCACATGGAGCCAAGCCCAACACAAAGTGTGTCCGTCCAAAGGCGCGAATATATTCACGTTCTAACTCGCTTCAAAGAATATCATGCCGTTCTACGGGTTGTACTGGCGGTCCGACGACGCGAGCGACGACCTCCCGGCGATGGTATACCCGTATTGCGCAGCCGGAACTTGCGCTGAATACTTAAAACGCAACCCGAGTGCCGACAGGCTAAACATTGTGAGTCGCATAGGGTGATTCAATGTCCTCAGTTCTAACCAGGCGTGTAGATATGTCAAGTGGCGGATGGTTTGATATATCTTCACTCATTACCAAAACCGGTCGTGCATGGTGATATCAAGGCAGTATGTAACCCACAATTTTTTTCACCAACTATTAAAAATTTATTCCTGGCACAGTGCAACATCTTGATGAAGGACGATGGAACGCCAATGCTGGCTGACTTTGGTCTGAGCCGAATCGTTGCGGAGGTTTCTACTGGTCTCACCACGTCATCAAGTCGAGGTAGCTACCGATGGATGGCCCCCGAACTCTTTGGCGGTGTCGAGGATCAAATACAGGTGCTGGTTACTACGGCGAGCGATGTGTGGGCATTTGGCTGTCTTTGCGTAGAGGTATGGGTGGCGCATATCATCGTACCATCGATTGCTCACTCCACTCGTATTTTAGATCCTCACTGACGCCCTTCCATGGGCGTCAATCAAGCACGACACTCACGTAATGAAAGGTATGTGTATTCTGCACGGGACGCACCGGAGCGCTCATGCCGAAGCTATGTAGCCATTGCTATCGACCACCGACAACCTTCGCTAGGATGCAATGTCGAACCAATTGTCCTAGAACATATCTTAAAACACTGCTGGCTCTACGAGGCAACTAAACGACCGTCGATGGTGGATTTATCGATGGCACTTGCGGGATCTGACGCGTCGCCTTTGCATCAACCTTACTGCGCGCTCGATCCCACTGCTTTCCTATCCGAATCTCCTCCGCAGGTATTAAACGACGATTTGGATGACTTTCCCGAGGAGTTTTCGGACAACCCGCTGTTCAGCTCAAAAAGCAACCAAACAAAAACACCACTGGCAAAGGCATATCCACCAGCGGCGTCACTATTCGCTCCGACTCTATCGGTACCTTGTCCCTCTACGCCGGCGCCCACGACGCCATCATTATCTGACGCAACGGGTATGACACCGTGGATGGAATCAGTAGGACTAACACCAACCGATTCAACCTCCTCAGTACCATCCTCTGGGCTCGCATCTCGAGACGAGCCCTCCTTGTTCGACCCGCAACCGCGTCCGAGCTTAGCGACCCTCCAAGGCCCCGACCGGCCTCTCAAAAAATCAAGAGAAGCCAGGCTCTCCATGACCAGCTCGATGTGGCCTCGAACGCCCGTAAGTTTGTCTTGGTTATTACCGAAATAGGCAGTGATGTATCTTTGCTGTGCAGTCGTCCGGCTCATCTACCCTCCCGGCGCCGGAACCACAAGAGACCGCTTTCCGGTCAGATCTCTGGCGAAGCGATTCAAGCACCCCGTCCAGTGCGCATACCCGATCCTCATCCCAAGCCTCGTTCCGAACGCCGCCTCGCACTGAGTCATTTCACGTGCAGTCTGCGGGGCCGAGGCCCAGTCCGTTATCGCCAAGGACGACCGAGGGGTATGCTTCTGACCGTTCAACAGTATCGTCTTCACAACGGACAGCAGTGATACCAAGCACATACTACTATCGACAACAAGCCGAGTCCGATCCCCGAAGACAGCAGTACCCCAATCTAAACATCCCGCCGTCTCCTTCGCCGTCATCCCAATCATCATCACATTCCCGCTCGCCATCACACGGTCCACAATCAAATTATGGGTACTATCCAACGTCGCCCGCCCGACACGGCACTTGGTCACCATCCGCAACACCCCGGGATTATTTTCGTCCGCCAACGTCAACCGCGATTCGAATAACAAAACCTGATGGAACTCCTATATCCTTTGGGTCTCCCGTCAAAGAGCGAAGACATCTGTGAGGGGAGACGGTCACATTATGCCACGTTATGACACGTTATGATCTATGAATGGACATCTCTTTCGGAAATGGCGCTCAGTATCTACAATCCCACGCTCCATACCACTATACTATTCTGCTACTCCTTCTTGCTTTGAACCACTGTCTGTATGCTCCATCTTTTTTTTTTTACAACAAACTGTGAGAATTGAAAACCAAGGGCGATGCGACGAGGTGCCGAATCTCTCGGCGATGTCACCTGACTTTTTATTCGAAGGAGTAATTGTGCTCTTCATCTCATTGTCGGGCTGGTTCGAATCATTTCACAGCCTCGGTGCTAAGGTTATTTTTCACAATTATTTTGAGTTATTGATAAAATATGTCTCGATGATATTGATGCAATGTAACAAATATGGACAGTAACCCAAAACTTAGAGGCACTGGGAGTAGAACTGGAAACGTTCGAACGTTAGCTTCGCGTTGGCTATCCGAATGTAAGAACAAACTCACGTCGTTGACCTTGGTGCAGGTGGAGCCGGAAACGCAAACGGTTCCACCAGTCCAGCCAGAACCTAGAAACGAATGAGTGAATATGCATACATGCTAATGTAACGATACTTACCACCACACTGGCCGTACTTCTGGATGACGGGCCCTGTGGGAGTAGGAGAAGCGCTCGTCTTGGTGGTCGTGGGGTTGGCGGTGGTAGCTGGGCTGGTTGGCTTGACGGTGCCGCCGGTTCCGGGGCTGTAAACCGGGGGTCCAGGGATGGTGTAGGAGGTATAGCCACCGTAAAGGTCAAATTTAATTCCTGGGTCACTAGAAAGGGGTTGATATCAACAAATGTTAAACCGAGTTTAGTACAGGTCACTTACGTTGCGGAGTAGGCACCGGGGAACTTGACGGTCGAAGGGTAAGCAGAGCCCCCGCCGGTGACGGTGATTTGGTAGCAAGACATGTAAAGCTGGGCACCACCGACGGAGCTGGCGACGTGAAGAGCAATGACCTCGGCGCGGATGAGATAATCTCCAGGTGCGATGTCTGAGGGAATAGTGAAATCGACTTTGCCACAGTTGGCGTTCATCACATCAGTTCCCCAGTAATCCTTGCTCACGAGCCCAGTCTGGGCGACCTTGAACCAGTTGGCAGAAGAGCCGATGGCGGTCGCAGCATTGTCGACCTTGGCCATGTAGATGATGGTTGGGCCGTCGTGGTTACCACCGATAGCCTCGGTTGAGCAAGAGCGATCTCCCGGTTGCTGGTGCATCTCAACAGAAACCTTGCTCCCTGCCGCAACAGTGCAGGTTGCAGCCGCGGGGTTGTTTCCGTTGACATTACAAGCAAGATCCTAAAAAATGATTAATATTAGCCTGATTGTTGAGAGATATATTAACTATATGCGCTCACGTTGGTAGAAACGCTAGTTACGGGGCTGTTCGACGCAGGAGGCCGAACACACTTGTTACCTTGGTCAACGCCGTTGAACCAAAGGTATTGAAAAGTGGCGTGCGCATGCACAGTAGACGCAGCGGCGAGAGCAGCGAGAACACCAACAGCGCGCATAGTTGCTGAGATGGAAAACCAGAAATGAAAAGGAGAAAGGAGCACGGGTCTAGCTCACAACCACCTCTGAGAGAGCGCCCTTTATACTGCCGTCCTCATATGGCCCGAACCATGATCTAGAGCATCTGCCGAGACCGCTTGCTAGGTGACGGACAAACTACGGCGCGGTAACAGTCGCCCAGCAAGACTACCCGTTCCGTAAATTTACTTGCTGTTAACCGATAGAATTCTCATCACTCACAAGTACAAAATGCCCGGGCTCAAAGTATAACATACAGACACCTGATCTGAATCGGCTGACTGCCAAGCGTCACGCTCTCGAAGTCGCCCCTATCCGGCTTACTTATCAAGCTTCATGAGAATACTAGCACAGAAAAGGCATAATGACGTCCTAGAGTAGTCGATTTTCTGCCGACCCTTGCCTCTTTTGCCTTTGTCTTGGCACGTCGCTATGTGCTCGGTCGAATAGCGGCACTTTTGCGGACTGGAGAAGCTTCGGGCGCTAAGTCAGCTGCTCACTACACACATGTGACACGGTCCCCGTGTACAATGCACTCTGATTGACAGCCCTATCGAAGGTTATACATCCCCCTGTGACGTTGGCCGTGCCGTCGCCTGGCTAATCACCGAGGACTATGGGTAAGGAACACAGCCGAGATTCAACAATTTTATTCGGAGCCAAGCCAAATTCAGACAACGCTCCGAAGTTTTGTAGGTAATGCAAAATAATGTAGTAGGTGCGGCAAGGTGGAATATGCCAGTATGCTTGTTTCAAACGTAAATTGTCGTGTGGGGATCGGTAGCCAAGAAGCCTGTGTATAACAACGAGCGGTACCTCCAGAGCCAAGCCGTTGCCAGAAGTGGCCGAGTTACATAATACCTATATGCTTTAGATAAACGAGCATGTAGTTTCTCCGTTTAATAAGGCGAAGAAATGCAAGAGAATTTGGTAGAGCCAGGAACACGATCCTGAGATTGCTCACGTCGAGGCAAGCAGTGTTAGGTTATTTTGAACCAGTACACGATTTTAGTCGCATGTATGAGCTTACTGTACGGAACGACTTGATGTCCTCGGTGATAGTCATACTTGATCGGCTGCACAGCAATGAGCGAATTCTTGGGCTCGGCCTCGAGTCGAGGCACTGATAGAAAATCCGCTGCCGTAGTGGATGAAACCCGGTGGGTATAACTTCGGTGGCGACTAAAAATAGAAATACCATAAGGAGAGGGACAAGAACGAGTTAGTCATCGAGTCAGCCATAAGGTGACGCTTTCTTCCACTAATACGAGGTTCAGCGGTGACAAAAATGACGCACACACCGTCACCATAAGCGGGACATGACGATACCCGTAATACCACACATCGCGTTGTACGGGACCGCGATGGCTTCAATTGCCCACTACACCGTACTGAATGACCCTTCTGTTTTATGGTCTCGGAAAAACAAGACTACCCGAGTTCTAACTCCCCCGCCCATTCCAGGTTGCTCTTGTTCAGCGCTCGCGACTGGGATTGCCCAAAGTCAATCATGACCAGGGAGCCGTTAGAATTGATGATAAAGTTGACAAAACGTAATTGGTAATTCACTAAGCCAGGTTCACGGAGTATATCTACGATACGCTGTGCATTCTTGAGTACGTGGTCCAAACTGGGAGGAGCAAGATCCGTAGTGTAGATGCCATCAGCTCGAGTGAGACGCCACGCAACCAAAGACTCAGACCCAGGATAGTAGGATTGCGTTGACAATAAGAACATTGGAATACTGTATTCTTCTAACTCATAGAGACGTTGGTAGACGCCATACTCATAATCAAAATAGGGAGGTGATCCTCGTGGCAATCGGATGCTCAACTATCTCCTTAGAACGTTGATCAAAACTTTCGAATACCTCAGTAATTTTAGTGGTGGCGATTCCACATCCACGAGCGGATCCCAAAGCAACGCAATGGTGATATCTGTACGGTCTTTACATGGCTGCACGCAGTATTCATCTCGATCGTCGTTGGTGGACCAGCGGCGGTATGCTTCGAGGGTCCGTTCGTCGGAGAGGCAGACAAAAAAAAGGGGAGAACATACGTGTCCGACGGACTGTGGTGTATGCCGAACGGGTCGTATGTTCTAATCATGATGGGATAGATATCCAAAAAATCTCCAGAAGGCGGGGTGGGGTCCAAAGCAGAAGGACCCGGCGGCTAGTTCCAGCTGCCCGAGAATCATCTGTTGATCTTCCACCCCGATTTCCGCCCTTTCCAGGATGCCTAACCATGGAAAACGTTAGTTCCATAAGCGACATGTATGAAAAGACCCGTTGTTATCCTATTATCCTTATCACGCTAGTCGGCGCCTTGTTTTGGAGTAGCACACGAGGCTAAAAGGCTCGAGTAGCTCCAGCTGCTGGTGGAACGCCACGCATAAGAGAGGTTGGATTATGATATTATTGACCTCCGGACTCGATTCGCCCTTCTTACGGGTTTAGTAAAACTACTATGCCGGTATCACTGAATATGTTAGTGCGATACCCGGCAAATAAGATCGCTCTCAACATCATCAAGACCAACCCGCGACTTACACGCAGCATGCTTGAAAGACAACGTAAACAAGGGGATAACACATACCGTACCAGGGATAACCTGAGCGGAGTTGGCGATTATCAGCAAACCCAAATCCAGCATATGTATGTTTGACGAACCTTGCACGCAATCGTGGATCGAGCCGTTTCGTATATATCTGCCCCCTGTCTGATCGTGATGTACTCGCGGGCTCAGGTACCTTGACTTGAAACAAGTCCGCCAGTGCTAGGAAAGAACAAGCCTGTGCCACCCATGGCCACCCGATAGGGGCCTAATTAGCAAGGGACGCCATATAGTAGGCCAGCACTGTTCCTGAAATTAGATGCTTCAAACCAAACGAGTGATTGCCCCCCGCTAATACGTTTAAGCAACGGAGAGCGTGGTGTTTGGATCATCAAGACTAGACTCGACGTGGTGGCTGCCTGACGATTAAGAAGGAATAGCAGCCACTCCTGATTTGCAATACGTTACGTACCCAAATTCTCCGATTTTCACACCAGCGCCACAAGACTAGCGCCACATGATGGGAGAAAAACGTTCAGCCTCCGAATACATCACGTCAAATGACACGATAACAGATTTTATTCCAGCTCAAGTTACACTTACAACCAAAGTAAGTTATACCACAACCCACGAGAAACACAATCCAAGTCAAGAAAAAGAAAAAAAAGAGAGTGAAGAGAATCGACAAGAAACGGCTGTTTTGTACTTGATCAAATCCGAGATGAAATCAAAGAAAGAAAAAATCCAAGAGATCACACCATCGCCGAGCCGAACAGTAGCTCACATGTCCCGTCGGTAGTCGACTTGCCGATCGACTTTGACTTTGACACCCGCACCCCCGCTGACGTCCTCGTCGCTCGCAAGCGCGTGCGACTTGTTTTCGGTCGCGCCGTATTCTCCAATCTCGCCACCCTTCAGGTCCACTCCGCTCACGTTGCTGACCGCATCATCCTGCCAGTCTTGCTGGTCACGCATCTCGTCCAGTGTATAAGTTTGACGGCCATTTCCAACACCTCCGCCGCTCTTGGTATGCTGGTGTCCACCGGCAGAGACAGTGTGGTGACGCTCGGTCTGGATGTTGACGACAGGGTGGGTGGCACGAGTAGAAATGATGTGCGGACCAGAGTTCGAGTTGGGGAGAGGGCCGCTGTTGGATGGGTGGGAGCGGGAAACGCCGGAGGAAGTGGTGCCAGAGTAAGCTCCACCGGATTGGAGCGAGCCGCGGACGGAGAGAATGATGCGCAGAGTCATGGTTACGGTAAGCACGGCTGCCATGGAAGTAACGATGGTTTTGATCGTGTCGGCCGTATCCTTTGGCGTAACGATGAACCAGAACAGCATGTTGATCATGTTGACGAGCCAGATTGCCTACATCTAGAGTAAGACTGGTGTATAGACGAGGCTAGGCTAACGCTTACGCCATAGAGATTAAGACCATCGCGAAGCATGAGCTTCCATGGGCCAAGCGGCTTCACGCGAAGCGATTGGACGGACCGAGTGAGTGCTAGGCCAAACTATCCAGGGGATTAGCATCGCATATCCAGGGCGCGCAAATCAAATAAACTCACGGCAGCGGTCCAGAACAGAGTGGGAGCCAGCCAGTAGATCCCGACCCAGTTGGCCTGAGGTCCCGCGATGCATCCTTGGCCCTCCAGCAATGGCATGGCTACGAATTGAGGATTAGTCAGCATCCTCGAGAGGAATGTTCCGCGCCAGAAGCCGAGGCTTGTGAAATATGTGCATGTGGAAAGAACACTCACGACGATAGAACGCGCAGCATGCAGCCATAATTCCTACTTGGGCAAGTAGGAGGACGCTGAGACCTCCGAGAACGGCCTTGGAGTGGTCGAAAATAGCATGAAGACGAATGAGAGCGACGACTGGGGAGGCAACGTCAGGTGAGATGGCATGGCGCTTGTGATGGCAACCTACCCGAGCAGAGCGAGACGAGGCACATGGTGACGATGGGCTCGAAAAGATAGAAGCTTTTACACCGGTCAAACGACCATTTGGTGTCGAAAAATGCCACGGCTGCAGTCGGGAGTTAGCGGGTGAGATTGGAGATGGAGCAGAGCACTCACCGACTATGGTAAACTCTATGGGCATCACATAGCGCAGGATGTGGTAGATGATCTTGAGTGGAGGCCATTCCTACTCGGCCGGTGAGGCGACGATTCGAGTTCGATTTGGAGAACGCACCTTGGTCTTCATGAGACGCCATGTTCGCGGGCTGAGCACGAGAGTATCCCAAGCGGCAACCGTCAAGGTGCAGACGAAAAAGTACTTGTGTGCCGAGAGGTGGGGCGGGAGCAGGAGCGACGGCGGGAGCAGCTTGGCAATCTGGTCTGCCGACATGGTGGGCGGGGACGGGGACGGGGAGCGATGAGACGAGTGGGAACGGGCTGGTCGTCGTCGTCTTAACTGAGATCGACGCGGTCGGAATCAGTCGCAACACCGCCAATTCCCGCTGACTCAGCAGTCTAGTCCTTCTCGGGTTTTCCGCCCTGCGGCTGTTTCACCTGGCCCTGCCCAGTCCGGATATCGCACTTTCCTGGTCTAACGCTTTCAGCCTACGTATACGTAGCTATGGCCACTATCGATCCCGTCTTGTATTATAGCAATGATAAACCTAGCATTTGTTGCTCGAGTCTCGTCGTCTCGAGCGTGCCGTTCACTCGACGCCGCGGCTCGGCCAGTTTGGGATCTTGGAACCACGTGCGCATGGTTTTTGTCTACTGTCAAAACTCCACAGGCTGATCAGCATAATGGCTGTCAGTGGCGCTGACGCAGATCGCCTGTTCATTTTCCCAGAAGATTATACCAAGATAACCTTGTCTTGTCTACAAATACGGCAGTGGCTGGACACATAAGAAGTGCTTCTGCACAACTCAGCCAGGCTTGAAGAGGTTCGTAGCCTCCGGCGCCTTCCGTATTCGACGAAACACATGAAATGTCCTAGGCGGATGCTATATCTAGCCAAAATGGAAGAGGGTGAATATCACAAGCCAAGCCACCTCACGTCTGCTCCGAAACGCCTTGCGTTGAAAAGGTAAAAGCCCAAGCATGTCGAGTCCGTTTTCCACTTGGCTATCCGATGACGACGTTTGTCTCTATCTCTGTCCACCACAAGTTAAGCGCGCGCCAGATAAATATCATTTCTCATCCCGGCCGGCGGTACATGAAACCTCTGAAAAGCGAAACCGATACGGTATATATATGCCAATCAAGGGTGTGGCCTACGAATTGGGTTTCCTTACAACTCCAGCGGACTATCTACTCCTTGTAGTGACCGTTGACTGGGACGCACGAGTACGAGCCAGCGTCCCAGCCCCATCCCGACCAGCAGCCGGCGTCGGGGTAGCCTGGGTGAGGTGGAACGCAGTAGCTAGAGATCGCAGACTTAGGTATTCATATATACGCTCATCGCTCAACGAGACTTACCCGAGAGTGTTGTGCCAGTACCAGCGCTCCCCGCAGTTGCGGTACGACGGCGGGTTGTACCACTGCGTCAATCCGCCGTTGCTTCATAGGTACGAGTGTCAAGTCCAGTATCCGGAGTATAGACGGTTTGCCACTCACGGAAGGCAGGAGCCCTTAGGACCCCACCAGAACAGCCCCAGTCCGCATCGTCCGAGCACTGTGAAAAAGATCCTACGTAAATCATACATGGGTCGAACATGTAAGATCTACGGGGGTTACCCAGGTAATAACATATAGGAACTTACTGGGGTAACCCATGTCCGAAAATGTCCGCTTGAATACCGGGGTAACCCATGTGCTAGACATGGGTAACCCCAGTAGTTTCTATAGTCTTTTTAGATGCATGACATGTATTTTTTCTCTCATGATTTACTGTGTTGCGCATATACAGGTCACCCATTCATTTACATAGGTGCACGTATTACATGAGTTACTCTATTACATGGGTAGTGCCACATGCAGCTAAGTCCAATCAGTTCCTCGTATGGGGTCATTATATGGAATCGAGAGTGAAGGAATAAATAAATAACGATTAAAAAAGTAGAAAGTCGGAAGTGAAAGTAATGAGCTCGAATTGAAAGGGGGCTCGGGAGCGAGGGTATCAGGGAGTACGGCCTATCCGCGAGTTCGGAGCTTGCGATCGCTCGGTGCAACTGGCTTCACTGGTCGAGCGATTTTGATTTTTGACTTCCCAATAATGCGAAGGCCGCTCTATATTGTAGTTAGCAAATGATACGAACTATGTTTGATACGCACTGTTTGGTCAGTCACCGACTTGCTTGGCTCGCCGCTACATTGGTCTTCCGATGTCTTGTCGGTCGCCGTGCGAGAGGGGCCAGGTATTGGTACATCGTCTGGACGGGCCTGGTTGGTATCGTGCGGGGGGTTTTCGGTCGACGGGATAAGGGAAGCGGGTGGGTGTGGGCCCTCAGACTCGAGTTGGGACTCGGATGGGGCGGGACGCTTTGGTTCGTTAGTACAGAACGGCCATAAGCGTACCATCTACTTACAATTTTGGGGTACGCTTGTTTCATTTGACGGGGCCGCTCTGTGAACCATTGTTTTTGTTAGTGGGCAAGTGGAGTAGCGGCATGAGCGCACCTCTCCGTCATCTATTGCCTTGTGCTTTGGGTATATATGCCCCCTAATGAGCTGCGTGGCATGGGAGCTGAGCAGGGCGAGACGAGTCAGGGGCTTGGCGGGCTTGGGTGATTGCATGGGGCACAGGAGCATTCACAATGGGGGATGGCAAACACCAGCAAGGGACGTGGAAAGTGGATCTGGTGTGAGGATTGCTGTCTGGCCTATTAGACAAGTGCAAAAAATATGTCAGTGGCTTACGAGGCAGAATATATGCGGATTTAACTTACTCGGATGACGGTGGGGAGTCTATGCGATGTCAGGTGCAGGTTGCATATTCGTCTCGCGCTCTATCTTTGGACCAATATTTAAATCTTTCTGTGAGATATTATAGAGCTGTTTTAGGGGAAATACTCACCAAGATGGGTCAGGAATCTAGGAGTCATCTCCCGAACGCAACCCAGGCCCCTTCTCATGCCGGGGTGACGCAATCCGGCGTCTCTGCATCCTACGGCTATGTGGCTGGTTGTTCGAGGCCTTGCATCGTCACCAAAATCGATTGAGGCTCACGAGCGTTGCTAGTGCTCGTGAGTGCTCGTTTTAATCCACACCAATCGTGAGGTTGTGATAGTGATCAGTCGGGATTGAAACGAGCACTTACGAGCGCTTCGAGCGCTCATGATCGTGACTTCGGCGATCAGAATGCAAACAAGGCGGAATGAAAGGGATATGAGTTAGCGATTTAACATGTCGGAACTATACTAACTCACGGTTACTTTAGTGTTCTAACAATTGCGTCGGTATAAGCGGCAGGTGAGGTGGTAGTCAGGAGCAGGTGGTGGCAGATGGGAGGCCCGGACTTACGCGCACGGGGATCCGTGCGATCACGTGACCTGACGTGCCATCGCTTCAAGTCCCGCCCGCCACTACCGCGCGTGCCGTACTCAAATCTATTCCAGGAGAACTCAACGCGTTTGAGGTCCGATTTGAGAGCACAGTCAGGCCTGGAGGTAGGTTATTTGTTGATCCCAAGGTTTAAATGAAAGTGAACCATTCATCCAATGGACTCCGATTAAGATCGTCAGCGTTAATTTATATATATATATCTTCTTATACCTTATAGGCCTCAGAACTGGATACCATACTTCGATTCCCCTGTCTCGCTTGATTTGTGATGCAACCCAGAGTTCGCCGCCGCGTGGCCGCGTTTCTGCGAACCACCATTCGCCACGCTCGATCGCATCACGAATGGATGCGGTTTCTTCCGGAGCGGTACGAGCAATGGGGCGGGCTCCGAAATAATGGTTGCGGGGACTGCATACGGGCTACGTGCGCGCGAAACCTGATTTCGGCTTGCGGGAAGCAAGACAATTTGTTTGTACGAGTGAGTCGATTTATCTTAACTGTTTAAATTACTAATTATGCGCTATAACATTGATGTGAATACGACAGAAATACCCGGAACAGCGGGCCAGTCGAAATGCTTGAGCAGACCGGATACAGCCGCCTCGACTTTATCCTCACTCGCTACCACCCTTCCTCCCGATCCCCGTTTCGACATCGAATCATCCCAACCCCGCGTCCTAGCCTATACAGCACAGGCCAAGGGAGCGATCGGCTATGCGTCGACACGGCTCGTCTCGTATACCAAGATGGGCCGATCGTTTGTGCTTAATATCATTGCCGTGCACTGCGCCGTAGGACGAGTGAAGATGCAAGCAGACAAGTCAAATGGAGAATGGGCAATAGTAGACCGAAACGAAGACCTGTGCCAAACGGCGTTGCACCAAGAGGAGCAGGAGTTTGAGGAAGACGGTTAGCCATGTAAATATGATACTAAAGCTACTTGTATGTGATCTTGCCTGTAAACCAATATGACTAAGGGGATCAGCCAAAGTGCGGCACCCATGTAAATGGTTGGCCAAGATACATGTACGCAGCGCTTACATGCAACCCTGCGCGACGGAGTACGCCGGCCAAGCAGGTACCCAGGTAAAATCACAGGCTAAAATACGTGTATGCGTGATTTACCTGTAAGGCGGTCTCATCGAAAATATTGGCGGACAAAAGTTACCTGTATGCGTTGAATATACATGTGCGGATTTACGTGTTCTACAGGTAATATCGCTAGCATACATGGGTGGCCCATGTAAATTTACATGGATACCTTTTCACAGTGGAGTCCACCGAGCCCAAAGGTAGGAGCAGCGGACACGACGGCAGCGCAGGCAGCAGCAGCGGTGACGACCTTGTAACCGACCATGTTTGATGCAAGAGAGTAGGAGGAGAAGCGAGAGAGGTGGAGGATGCGAGAGTACAAAAGAGTGAGCAAACGACTGGTGAGTGAGCTGTGAGGAATACGCCGTATCGACTGCATGCTCTTATACTTTTGTTACAGTTGTATACTCTGCTGATGCCTATCACCCAACGGGCCTGGAATGGTACATACAACTCCAGTGCATGCGCCGGATATCGAAGTATCGAGTGACAGGAGACCCGCGGCGCTGTTGGGGACGCCATGACTGGGCGTCGAACGCCAAAGAGCAATGCATTTATACCTTCATGCCAAGGTCAAGTATGTACTTGATATATAGGAGAGGCTCAAACAGGTAGTGCGCGGGCTGAAATATGACTAGGTAGCCGGTTCATCGCGCGTCCATAGCAGCCACACTGTGAAAAGGTATCCATGTAAGTTTACATGGGCCACCCATGTATGCTAGTCATATTACCTGTAAAGCGTGTAAATCCATACATGTAAATTCAACCCATACAAGTAATTTCTGTTCGTCAATTTTTTCGGTGAGGCCGCCTTACAGGTAAATCACGCATACATGTATCTTGGCTAATCATTTACGTGGGTGCCGCCCTTCGACCGGTCTCCTTAGTCATATAGGTCTGCAGGTAAGATCACATACAAGTGATTCTAGTTTCATATGTGCATGGTTACAAACTAATCGCCCTCATCAAATCCATGCTCTTCCTGGTGGAACGCCGCTCAGTATATACCTTCGCTTTAGTCTGTGATGACCCACTCTCCATTCGGCCTGTCTATTTTCGTCTATATTCGGCCCACGGCGCTCCTCATCGCAGTGATATAGAGCACGAAAGATCAGCCCGTCTTGGTATCCGAGATGAGCCGTGTCGACGCATCGGCGATCGCTCCCTTTGGGTCGGTTACATAGGTTAGGATGGGGGATTCAATGTCAGAACAGGGATCAGCAGGAAGAGCAATAGCAAGAATAAACCTGAGGCAACCGTATCCGGTCTCGAGCATTTTGACTAGCCGGGTGTTCTGCGCGTTTTTGTCGTATTCAAATGTAGACCATAGCGAGCGTGTGTTTAACAATGCGAATGACTAAGACGTTTGACTCACCCGTACAAACAAGATATCTCGTTTCCCGAAAGCTGAAAGTGGGTTTCGTGCGCATGTAGTCCAAATAAAGTCCCCAAAGTTGTTAATCCAGAGTTTTCCCCACTTTGCGCACTGCTCCGGAAGAAGCTGGATTCATTCATGATGCGAGCGAGCACGGCAAGTGCTAGTTTGCAGAAACGCGGCCACGCAGCGGCAAACTGAGGGGCATCGCAAATACAGCGAGACAGAGAGCTCGTAGTATGGTATCTGGATCTAGGGCATACCAATAAGAAAAACATAAAAGCGAGGAGTGGTGAGCGGGACTTAGGGCAACAGCGCGTCGGGTCACGTGATCACGCGGATCTGCACGTGCAAGTCCAAGCCCCCCATCTGCCACCACCTGCTCCTGACCGCCACCTCACCCGCCACTCATACCTGGCGCAAGCATTAGAGCAATAAATCAACCGTGATTCCATTTAGTTTTGACGTGTTAAATTGCTAACTTGTATCCCTTTCATTCCGCCTTGTCGTATTCTGATTGCCAGGTTCACATGTGATGAATGTGAGTCCAGCCAAAATCGACAATTTTGATGAAACTGACCAATCATCATAAATGTCTTGCTCAAACAACAAAGGCATGCCTAGGATAGCTCCAGAAGAATATGCGCTACACAAGAAATGTCCGGAGACTCGGGAGACTCAGGGTAAGTCTAAATGATGTATACAATGTTTGTTTTGTGAGCTGACATATTTGCTCTAAAGCTCCTCCAAATTATAATATTGGTGAGTATTCTAGATACTCCATTGAATGTTTATAAACTATTAATTTTCTGTGGCAAGCAAACTGAGCGCCCGTCTTGACACCAAACGTCCTGATGACGGCAAGGCTGCAAACAACGATCCACATGGCACTAGCATGCAGGGACGCTGGCTTATGTCATTCCAGAATGAGGAGGGGCCTGGATCTTGTTCGGGCAATGATTCCGAGTGCCCTGCCCCAGCTCAGTGAGTGTTTCGCATAAAACAACTCTATAATATCTCACAGAAAGATTTATAGTAAATATTGGTCCAAAGATAGAACGCAAGACAAATATGCGACCCGCACCCAACGTCGCATAGACTCCCCGCCATCATCTGAGTCAGTTAAATCCGCATACATTCTGCCTCGTAGGCCACTGACATATTTTTTGCACCAGTCCAACAGGTCAGACGGCACTCCCCACGGCTTATCCACCTTCTATGTCCCTGGCCGGCGTTTTCCATCCCCCACTGTGGGTCCTCCTGAGCCACACACAATCACTTAAACCCACCAAGCCCCTCGCTCGCCTCACCCTGCTCAGCTCCCATCCCATACAGCTTGTCAGGGAGCATGGAAACCCCAAAGCACAAGGCGATAGACGACGGAGAGGTGCACTCATGCTGTCACCCCACTTACCCACTAACAACAAAGGTAGGCCACAGAGCAACCCCGTCAAAACAAACAAGCGTACCCAAAAATTGTAAGTAGATCATACTCTTATGGCCGTTCTGTACTAACCAATCAAAACATCTCACCCCTTCCGAGCCGGATCCCGAGCCTGAAAACCCGAATCTACCCGCTTCCCCTATCCCATCAATCAAAACTCCCCTGAACAATAACGACCAAGCGAGCCCAGACGATGTACCAACTGCCAGCCCCTCTCATACGACAATCAACAAGACACCGGGCGAGCAATCCAACGCCGAGTAGAGCGATTCGACGGCAAACAAAACCGTACGTGCCTGGTAACTTGCGGGCTATCTACTATGATTTAGAACGGTCTCCGTATTGTCGACACATCAAAAATCAAGATTGCTCGACCGGCAAAGCAAGTTGCACCGAGCGATCGCCAGCTACGGACGCGCGGCTAGGTCATTCTCCCCAATACCCACTCCTCTTGCGCTCCCCTTTTGCTCGTGATTTTTCAGTTATTAATTTTCATTTTCTTGCCTCGCTCTAGACAATGTGTTACGTATACAAAGGACTGGCCGGACGTAGATATGTGTGATAGCCCCTATGTAACTTATATAGTAATCCATGTAAATGAACCGAGTGGATCGATTATAAATGACCCCTTATACTACCCCAGAAAAAATACATGTAGTGCACCTAAAAACACTATAAGACTTACTTGGGTTACCTATGTCGGTGCACGGGGGTAACCCAAGTATCAAAGTGACATTTTGGATACCTGGGTACCCCAGGTAAGTTCCTATATGCTGTTACCTGGGTAATCCCGGTAAATCTTACTGGTTCGACCCATGTGTGACTTACGTGGGTTTCTTTTCATAGTGCCAGAGACGGGTTCCATACACGAACTATGTGGCTGGTCGCCAAACCAGATATTAGAAGTATGCAACGTGTGCCCAGAAGATCCAGAAACAGTGACAGTGACGGACTATAGCAGACTTGAGCTGCTTCAATGAGCGAAAAAGGATTTCTCGAGGCAGGCGCTGATGTAGCACTGCTCTTACTTTTGTGTGCTAGATTTATGATTACCTCTAGTTGATCTATACGGACATTATGCTCGGTACTTAGAGAACGCTTTGCTCGTTCCCCAAAAAACCATGTAAAGCAAAATATATGTCATTTATTGGTGCTTAGGCAGTTGGCCTGAAGTGTGATGACGCCCAAAGTGTGGTTCTATTTAGTCGTCTAAGTGCACGCATACATCCTCCTCGTCTATATACTTCATCGTCTTCATATGCGGCTCCCCTGGCCGCTCACCACTCACTGGTAGTAGCAGCGGAACGAGCTCACCGTGTCGTCAATGCCGTAGTCCGCCAGGTCGTAGATCCCCGGATACACCACTGCCTTGACCTCTCGACCACTGCAGTTTTTGTCGCTAATAGCCGGGTCAAAACGAGTTAGTCATACACTTCCGCAGCCCCAAATCAGAGATCGACTCGCCTGTAGAGCGTGCAGGTCAGTCCTGGGTCTGCTCCAAAGCTCGATACTATGTCGTTGAAGTCCGAGCTGAGGTTCACGCACTGTCCGGAGCTGCGAGATACGGCACATAGGTCAGACACCAAAGCTAGACTTATCTGAAAGGGGTTGGACTCACCTGAATCCGCTAACATAGAACTGTGGAGCGGGCGACGAGGGGAATGGTCATTATTTTGGTGACGATGAGGGAGAAAGCAGAGGCAGAGAACTAGACTCACACAGAGCCCCGAAAAGTGGGCATCCTTGCAGAAGAACACACCGCCGGTGAGCTCGGCCGGGGCGGGTTTCTGTCGCCGCAGCTTTAGTGCAAATTGGATGTGCTGCACGGGCGATCCACTCACACCGGGGATAGTCTTTACCGCATTCTTCGGGTTGAGCTCGACGGGAGTGGTGACCTTGCCGTCCCAGCCGTACTGCTCCTTCCAGTCAGCACGGAACGCCGAGCCGGTAGGCGAGGCGTCGACTCCAGCGGCGAAGAGGGTGGCGAAGGCCGTGAGAGCAAGCTTGACAGCGAACATGGTACGAGTGGAAGAGCAAGAGAGAGAGAGGTAAGTGGGTTGGCTGAGGTTGAAGGACTGCAGAGCCTGGCGATTTGAGAGCGACGTGTCGCAGTTTATAAAGCCAAGTGGTTGATGTATCAGCCTCATTGTATTCTTGTGCAGTGCATACACTTTCATCATTAGTTGCTTCATGCCCGCGCCAGACTGCGCGTCTGTCGTCCGTTTTGAGATAGTGCGTTTCGAGAAAGCGGTTGTAGCCGCAAGGGTCGACCAACCTCAAGCACACACTCCCTTGCCTATTAGAGGCAGTAACATCGAGATGCCTAAAGCACAGATCACTCACAAAGAAGAAGCGCAGAAAAGGTGTGACTTCCAGTGGCGATGTGATTTTGACCAGTAGCGTACATACATCAGAGAAAACCCCCAGAATTATTGCAGCTTATAGCTGTAAATACATATAAATAAACCAGTTGCAGGAGTTTCTCACCCCCCGCTTTTTGTTGACTTGAATTAACAGGAATTTATCAAGGGGGGGCCTTGATTTACAACAATTTATGAGGATAAACCCCAGTTTATGAAATTTATGAATTTGAAATTCCTGCAACTTTCCTCCAATGGTCTTCCTGGGAGAATTGGAGGTCTATAAACTTGAGTTTATGAAATTTATGTAAATTACATATAATCCTTTAAACCCTGATATATCATAAATCCATATTTTCCTGACGTAAGCTGAAGAACTTCAATTTGTACGCCAAAAGCGCTCGAGAAGTTGAGTCACTGACCTGAACAACACACAAGATATGGTCCGCACCGTCCTGAGACATGGGCAAAAGGGGACGACCCGCATCATCTAGTGACTTGGCGTTTGATTACATATACCTTATTTTCCTACTCGAGGTGCCTTACTTTGTGTACTAATCAAGCTGTATTCGCTCAATGGGGTAATATGTAGCAACCAGAATCCAGCCCTCTTAGTGTCGTCCTGATGTTTGGGCGCGGAATCAAATGATATGTACAGATTCATGTCGTAAGTCCGGTTAGGTTGAAGGGCCTACATGTATGGGACAATATTATATTACACATGAAATAAAGTGATTTGTATATAGCTTGGTTTTCCTCAATCACCCGCTGTCATATAAAGTTTATCCTTCGGGCCTCGGCTCTATCTTCGTCACAGGTAGCGCCAGCCAAGAAATCTGGGGACTGTTGACTTGCATTACAAATCACGGTCACCAGCGGTTTAAGACCGAAGAACTTGAAGAACCTGACTGCCGAAATTAGCAGATATAAGGATGCATCAGAATATTATCATACTTGATAGATGATTGAGGTGGGCGTTTATCTCATGAGTTGACGGCAGTCAATACATTCAGAACCGGCGGCAGATGAGAAAAGATCTTTATTACATGGACATGAAGATGTAGTCTCATCCGTCTGGTTCATACAAGGTACAGATTGGGCGTACGACAGGAATCTAAACATGTAGCCCGGGGGTTCTCTAAATTCGTGGGCAATTACTTGGCCAGCCTTAAGAGGCCCGATTCCGGTTAATGCATACTACCCCATCAAGCGAGCAAATACTACTCGATGATTACATAAGTTAAAGTGCCTTGAGCGGGAGAATAAATTACACACAATCTTACATGCATTGATCAAATGCCAAGACGCTAGACTTCTCGAGCGCTTTTAGTGTATAATTGAAGTTCTGCAGCTTATGTACACTACTGGTCAAAATCACATCGCCACTGGAAGTCACACCTTTTCTGCGCTTCTTCTTTGTGAGCGATCTGCACTTTAGGCATCTTGATGTTATTGCCTGTATAGGCAAGGGAGTGTATGCTTGAGGTTGGTCGACCCTTACGGCTACAAGCGCTTTCTTGAAACGCACAGTCTGAAGACAGACAACAGACGCGCACTGTGGTGTGGACATCGAGCAAGAAAAACGATAGGGTATGCACTGGCTGGGTTTACGACAAGAAAAATACATCGACGGCTTGGCTATATAAGCTGCGACATGTCGCTCTCGAATCGCCAGGCTCTGCAGTCCTTCAGCTTCAGCCAACCTACTGCTCACTCCAGCTCTCACTCACACTCTCTCCCGCATCTTCCCCTCGCACCATATTCGCTGTCAACTCGCTCTCGCCACCTTCGCCGCTCTCTTCGCGGTCGGAGTCGACGCCTTGCCTACCAGCTTGGTGGTCCGCGCTGACTGGAGGGAGCAGTACGGTTGGGACGGCAAGGTCACCACCCCGGTCGAGCTCCGCCCAAGCAACGCCGTCAAGCCTATTCCTGGTGTGAGTACATTGCTTTGGACGTACCACGACAATACAATGATAGCGTGTGCGACAGCAGAAATCTGCTCCAGCTGCGATCAACGGTGGCGTGTTCTTCTGCACAGACGCTAACTTTTTCGGACGCTGTGTGAGTGCCTCTGTTGCTTTGCCTCCCTCGTCACCCGCGAAACTGACTACATCATCTCATTAGTTGACGTGCATCCCTATGTAAGCGGCTTCAAGTAAGTGTGACGTTAGCCCGATGCGTCTGTTTCGGCGTCTGACTCTTTACCTCGTCTCGCAGTTCGGGCCAGTGCGTAAAGGTCGGCGCAGACTTCAACGACGTAGTGTCGAGCTTCGGACCGGACCAGGGCTTGACTTGCACCATCTACAAGTATGTAACGCGAGCGTTCGATATACAACTTGCTTCATATGACTGACGGTCCCCGGCTCGTTTTCCAGCGATGCCAACTGCGTGGGCCGTGCGACCGGGGGAGTTGTATATCCAGGTATCAACAACCTGCCAGACTATAACAACAACGACGCCATGAGCTCTTTCCGCTGCACCCAGTGAGCGGAGATGGACTCTCAGGAGCGAGAGAAGTCTCGTAGAGCGATGAACTGCGTGGACGACGAGGATGTATGCGTGCGCGCAAAATACTGATTATGTCGTGAGCCATGGTGCACAGCCTTACCCCACACGAATATAGGGGCTATTTACCCTTTCTGGTAGTGCATTTACTTTGTATCTGGTTCGATTCCCTGTTACTTCCTTTTACATGTGGTTATGCTTATGTATTGTGCTTCGATTGTATGCTATGGATGAATACATATAGACAAGGGTTTTGTACCTGCTCTGCAGGTCGAAATACCTTCGCATCCCCCTCACTCTATCTGTCGGTTTAAGTACGATCCTTCCTACGGGTCGTAGCACTGTATTTCGACCTTTCTAGGCTACACTTAGCCTTCGGCACACAACAAAACCCTCCGCACGAGCGTCGAGGTATTTGGTTTAGGGCGAATCCTTATCGCCATTTTCCCACATCGCACTCCAGTGCGATTTACGACTGAGCCGCGCTTGCGGACAATTGCTCTTGTGTCTGTGGCCTTACAGCCTTTCCTCTGGTGCTTCGAGGCGTGGGATTTATCCCGAGTGTACAGCTGAACTCGTTGAGGACTCGGTGTTTCTTATCCGAGAGTACCTTCGGTACGCTATCCCGAGAGGCTCGCTCAACCCGCAGTACCAGACCTCGTGTCGGTTTTCCATCCCCTCGCTGCGTGAAGACCCACTTGGGTTGCCAGCGTTGTATTTTGCTTCCTCCATCCTCGACCTCGCTCGACCAAGCGCTCGAGCGCTTCATCCACGAAGACAAGCCCTCGCCTCCGCCGGTTCACCACGCCCCGCCGAGATCGTGTGCGAGGCCACCTCCTTCGCTTTTCTTGTATATAGTCAGTCTGGCACCGCGTCGTACCCTAATAGAACGCCTTATTGGTCGTAAAACCAAAGTCCGCCTGACGCTATACGAGCGTCTTACATGCCCGCTGTCACCCGCAGTCGATCCCACTCAAGAACCCACTCACCAGTCGACGAATCCTCAATCCTCAACCCACACCCGTCGCAAACGTCGCAAATGTCAAGCGAAGAAATCCTCTCCGAAGTACGAGACCTCAAAAAGCTCGTCGAAAAGCTCTTAAGCCTGCGTGAAGAAGACCAAGCCACAATTCAGCGCATGGAGAATCAACTCCAATCGCTTGTTGGTAAAGGCGGCGATGATGGCGACGAAGACTCTGATCTGGGAGACCAGACCGTTGGACCCAGCAACGCTGCCGCTAAACGGCCTAAACGCGAACAATCGCCTATGCGACGAGGCTCTACCGCTCCAGCCAAGGGTTACAAAAACCCCAAGATAACTGTTCCCGATCCATATGACGGGAAGTCTAAAGGCAAAGCGGCTAGGCAATGGTGGACTCGCATGGCTGTCTGCCTATCGTTTATGCAGGACAGGTTCGCCGACGAAAACGCGGAGATGATCTGGTTTTTACAGAACACTAAGGACGCAGCGGCGGACTGGGCGCAGCCGCTTTTAGAAATTCTTATTAGCAGGCGACGTCGACGCTTACCACCCGCACTGCAGTCTTGGGAGACGCTTGAACAGTCGTTCCTTAGTGCATTTGGAGATCCGGACGCGGGGCGTGCAGCAGAGCGCAAGATAACGGCCCTAGAACAGACTGGCTCCACAGTTGACTACTGGACCGAGTTTCAGACTCTTACGGCTGATCTCTCGTGGAACGACAGCGCATATAGAGCGCAGTTCAGGCGTGGCCTTCACTGGAAGGTCAAGGAACAGCTGTCGATGCTGCCACAAGATCCCACCGACCTCGATGAGCTTGTCACCATAGCCATTCGCATTGACAACGCACGTCGCGAGAACGAACTCGATCGCACCCGCACCAAGGCGTCCTCTGCTGGTACCCGTTCAATGGCGACTACTAAAGTAACACGAGCCCCTGTGTCGACCGAATCTGCTAATTATGTCGATCAAGCAGAGAAGGATCGACGCAAGGCCGCAGGCGAGTGCATCAAGTGTGGTCGCAAGGGGCATAGCGCCAAAGAGTGTCGTACAGGATGGCGTTTGTCCAGTGCAAAGGGGCCGAAGCCTGAAGGTAGATCCAAAAAAGAAAAGGATTCGGGAAAAGCAGCTGCAGAGGCTAAATCAGACATCTCAGAGTCGGAGTTGGAGTCGGGAAAAGAATAGGGTCTTGCATTACCGCAGATGCAAAGACCCAAAGTAAATCGAAGTCTGAGACGATAGAGATATGTACTTTGTCATTAAAAAAGAGTTTTATTGTTCCTATCTCTCTCACTATCGATAAAGCGGAAAAACCGACCCAAGCACTTATAGACTCAGGAGCATCACTCTGTTTCATGAATGGCAGCTTTGCCCAACGCCTTAGACTACCTCTTATAGACCTAGAAACGCCTAAACGTGTGCTGAATATAGAGGGCAAACCTTTAGGGAAAATATGGCATGCTGTAGAGCTTCCTGTGCGACTTGACACACATGAAAATCTCCAGCGATTCTATGTCTGTAATACTGGAAGTTTTGAGACTGTCTTAGGGTTTGATTGGCTACAACGGCATAATCCAGATATAGATTGGGAAAAACTCAATATCAGTTTCCCAAGCACCTATTGCCAAACCTCCTGCTGCATTGAGCTTCTTCAATCTGCCATGGAAGAACCATATGAAAACCCATCTGTACCACTAGCAAACCAGATCCCAATGGAGTATCATGAGTTCCTCACTGTCTTCGGAGAAGAAGAATTCAAACAACTCCCACCTCATCGGGAGTATGACATCCCAATAGACCTTGAGGAAGGCAAAACCCCACCATTTGGCCCAATTTACAGCATGACACCAGCTGAATCTGAGGCGCTTAAAGAAATGATTGATGAAGGCCTAGCTACTGGGAAGATTAGGCACAGTAAATCTCCAGCAGGTGCCCCAGTTATGTTTGTCAAAAAATCAGATGGTTCGCTATGGTTGGTAGTTGACTACCGTAAACTCAATGACATCACTATCAAAAACCGATACCCATTACCCAGACAGGATGACTTGATTGCTAAGCTCCAAGGTGCCAAATTGTTCACAAAACTAGATTTGCGCTGGGGTTATAACAATGTCCGGGTGCGTGAAGGTGATGAGTGGAAAACTGCCTTCCGCACCAAATTTGGTCACTTTGAATACCTAGTGATGCCCTTTGGGTTGACCAATGCTCCTGCTGCATTTCAGCATTTCATGAATGACTTTGTTACGGGTTGGAGTACAGTTGGATATCTGGAGCTTAAGCAATGTAGTTGGTTAGTACTCCAATAGTAAACAATACTTCCTAGATTCGATAGGAAGGCTAATATAAGATCTCAGAGATTATCAAGTAACACTTAGATAGTCTTAACCTTTCACAGTGTAAACTGACTTAATATAATATATAAAGAGCAAGACTACAACGGTCAGGTTCCCTTAGATATACTTATTATAGTTCAGCCCTAGTCGCTTGGACTATACTATTACTAAACTTAATCTATACTTAAGCAATAGCTTAATATGGATGGATGGGGTGCGCCTAATGCGTATATTTCCTCACACCAAATAGGTACTTAATTCCCACAACTGGCAGGTACTTATTTATACGCTAATTTAAGCACAAGTCTATGTATATACAGAATCACACAGGTGTATCTAATCAGGTACTAGGATTCCCACTTATTAGATACAGAAGATCACACAAGAGATAAGAGATAAGAGAAATACAAACCAAAGCACACAAGACCGATCAGGTGGGTAGTAAGAGGAGGTGGCTCTGCAAGGGTCTCCTGCAGGGTTCTTTTATACCCTGAGGGAAGCCTGGATGAGCCAAATAGAGACAGTCATGCCAAGCCGATCTCTAAGGAGAGTTCTGGCTATATGGGGATCACCCTATCCCCATACAGGATGGTTTAGAGTAATGACTGGGTGTAGATCGGTGGCATCACTGGATCAGTGTATGCTATTGGTTGTTTGATATATTAATAATATGAACTATATACATGGATCGGAGCCAACATCTCAGTGAGTCATAGTACCTTCTAATTAAGGGTTCCTGGGTCCATTGACTCAGTGTGTGAGTCAGATCAGAACTGATCAGTCAATCAGATCAGTTCGATCTTCGGCCTGGAGCTCGGCGAGGAGTCCGGGGATCGGGCCAATCTTCGGTGAGAAGATACGCCCGAAGCGTGGCTATCGATCAAGCTATTGATCAGCATGATAGAGTCAGCCGTCGCTGAGCTATAAGCGGAATATGTTAGTAATACCTTATGATAAGCGATGCCTGAACTTGTTTAATGAATATCTCGCCGAGTTCTTAAGCTGAAAATATGAAATAAAGTGCGCAAAAGAGATAGGATTTCGTACAATTTATGTAGATAATAAATGGTACAAATCCGCGCATTCACATTTAGCAAAAATTCAGAAAATATTCATTTAGGACGCATTCAGAGTAGGCAAGGGCAGACTCTATTAAGTAAAGATGTTAGTATCCATAACATAGCCCCCCCAGTCTGGACTTGCAGACTTACTTAGAGAGAATCATAGCCTTCCTCTGATTCCCATTCGCCATCTGAGTCAAGAGTGATTATTGCTTGCTCAAGGCCAGGGGGAATGGAGGGAGGAACGACGACTTCACTGGGGCCCTCCTCAGAAGACTGCGAGTCCCCTTCCTTGTCCATTTCTTCAAAACGAGCCCTAAGGCGGTTCTGAATCAGGAAGACAGGAACTTCCAAGGAGGACTTGAATTTCTGCAATTCTTCCAGCTCCTGGATGTAGTCTTGGCGCTCTTGGTCATTGATGGCAAAGTAGTAGTGCTGCATCCATCTCATTAGAAAGCGCTTGGGGCCATGAAATAAGGTCCATACCTCATCATTTCCCCACATCTTGGGAACGCCTTCTGGATCTGGCTCCTGCCACCAGGAGGGGCAAGAGGTTCTAGTGTAGTCGTCGAATGCCTTCTTTCCTTCAATGAAAGCACAGTGAGGGAAAGGAGGCAAATTGCCGCCCCCAGTGTTTCCTTCATAGTGAACCAGGGCATGCAGGCAGCAGGTCATATGAAGGCCCCACATTTGGAGACGAACTACTGCAGCGACTACTTCTGGGAAACTCTCAAAAGGGGCTTGCCAGTCCACCATGCTGAAACCTTTCTCAGGCTCGATGGGGAAGGCAATATTGGCATCCCTGAAGCGCTGGTACAGAGGGCTATCCTCAGTAAAGTCTTCATGCTCATAGGCGAGGTCATAAGACCCATCGCTACAATAGGAGCCTACTGCATCTCTAACTTGGAGGAGGGCATCTACCAAGGCATAGGCAGCACCGTCCCCCACATACCATCCATTGGGATACCTTCCATGGTCTTTGCTGTAGTAAATTTCGATTTGATCCCTGAACTTGCGTTCTAGGATATAAGGGCTAGCAGCAAAGTCATACTCCCCTTGGCGCATCTTGGAGGCTAGGCAGGCGAAGTACTTGGTCCATAAAATGGAATCCATGATAGCCTGGCGCTGAGCCTTGTTAAGAAGCGAAGGGGTAGTCTGCATGGTGAGGATAGTAGGAGAGTAGAGAGCAGATGTGGTGAGAGAGCTAGAGGGTGTTGAACCGCTGAAGAATGAGAGCGGTTGAAAGGCTGCTTAAATACTTGTAAAGTGCACTCATGAAAATGTAGTGGGACTTGAAATCTTAGGACTAAGTCGACACCTTGAATGATTCTCAACCAATGATACTGGAGCGATAAGAAGAATCTTATTGTTCTCACTGTTTTGGATTGAGAACATATGGCATTCAAGCAGTATAGTCTACATTAATACAAGTTTCTTGTGTCCATCATTTCCCTGAGGCGTCTTTGTGCAGCCCTAAGACGAGCTGACACTTCCTCAAACTCTCTAGTTTGTTCCTCATACCTCCTTTCCAAGTCTAGTTCCATCACTCTGAGTTCTCCAGATGACTCTGAAGAATCAGACCCAGAGTCAGATGACTCTTCTGGGGCATAGACCGGCGAAGGAGGGTATGCAAGTCTAAACAAATCAGCTTAAGATCATGAGTCAAAAGAAGCGGACTTACTGTAGTTCACCAGTCCTAACTACTTCTGGCTCGTCTTCTTCTTCCTCAGAGTCATGATCAGGCTCAGGAAGCGACTCCTGGCGTTGATCTTGAGTCAGTCTGTTTGTGTAACAAACAGATCAGCTTAAGATCTTGACTCAATCGAAGCACTTACTCTTCTTGACGCTCTATGTAATCCTCATAACTGAGCACACTTGGACTCTTTGGGGAGCCAAAGGGTGTTCAGTGCGACCACCCCATCCTTTCATCAGAACCATATCAAATGGAGTAGGCTCCAAACCTGGTGAAGGAGGAGCTGGCCATCCGATCTCAAAATGAGGGTCATCTTGAGTAGGTTCTGGTGCTTCCACAGGGTAATGGTCGCGGTTGTTGTACCTGGGGTATACAGGCAGAGGGCTGTCAGCAAACAGATGCCTTACTTCTGGGGCCATCTGTCTCCTGAAGATGCGATTGTCCCCTTGAACCCTTCGTCGCTCCCATCTAAGTCCAGAAAGCAGCCTTTCAGCTACATCCCAGAAGGTGGAACCAGTAGGGGTGTCAGGGCGAGTAGGATAGTCTGACATGTTTAGATAGTGAGGTACTACAGAGTAAAGCAGCTTAGAGTAGCATAAAGACGTGTTAATTTCTTATAATGCATGTATTTCATATCTGGTTGCCAATAAGAAGCAAGGTCAAATAACCGAAGTTCTGTTTGGCTCCAAATAGAGTGCGCTCAGCTGTTTATCTCTATAGTATCACATGCTGATGCTCATTTATCTTTCTGATCTGTCTTATCTTTGTAGTTTGATCATCGGTCCCAGGCTCTCAACTGAGATTGAATAGCCTGACTCATTTCTGAGGTTCGATTTGGAGAGATCAAACTTTTACTTTAAATCTATATACAGGAGTACATGACTTAAAGAAGAAACTAAGAGAATTCTTGAGATAAGAGCTAGATCAAGACGATCACTGAGATCAGTCATTTGGATAAGCTTATCAGAGGAGATCTGCTTACCCAGGTTTGGGTTAGGATCTTATCTTACAGCTGTAAGAAGGATCCTAGGTATTGTTGTCGCTCTCTATTAGGCATCTGGTCTGTCCATGCTATAAGTGAATGCCAGATAAATCTAGTAAATTACTTACAGTATGGGTGGTCTGGTAAGATGAAGATCTCAGAGGGCATGCCTCTGTTACCTGGTCCTCCATAGGGGCGATAGCTCCGGCGCCTAGACACCAAGGCTATGCTGAGGATGTTTGCTGGAGTCACTGATATGGGACTCCAGCGCCTAGTAAGGTAAACAAGTCGGAAGGGTAGTGAAATAAGCACCCAGCCAGTCACTGTGATGGTGCGCTGCCTGTCTGAGTATTCCATTACTACCTGTTGACCCGGCATAATCCAGATAAAATCTTCTCCTAGGCTATAGAGGTAGTAGCCTAGGCTGCTAGCAAAGATGACAGTGATGAGAGCGATAATGATAGCAATGAAGTTGGCCATTGTTGTGTGTGTTGTTCTGTAAGCGAAAGATCTTGCCAATATATATACCTACAAATTCTTTTTGTCAGTAAACAAAATAACAAAGAAATCACGTGGTTATTGTGGGAAGGGAAGCACAAGGGTTAAGCCTTCTTAGGGGCTTGTATGTGCTGCTTAAGTTCCCATTCCTTGAGTATCCTGGGAGCATTTGCTAATTGCTGCCTAGATAACCACTCATTCCATTCAGGAG
Source organism: Ceratobasidium sp. AG-Ba (assembly GCA_016906575.1). Classification (NCBI taxonomy): domain Eukaryota; kingdom Fungi; phylum Basidiomycota; class Agaricomycetes; order Cantharellales; family Ceratobasidiaceae; genus Ceratobasidium; species Ceratobasidium sp. AG-Ba. The sequence goes on from CP059614.1 coordinate 2,753,826, forward strand.
AGTATCCCACAAACTTGGTTAAGTAACGGCGTTGTTTTCTTTGTCCTTTCTTGACCATCTTCTCATCTACTATTTCTTCAACTTCATATTCAGGTACTTCTTCAAAGTCAGCTCTATTCAGATGCTTCTTAGGACGGCTGTCTCCATCCTTATCCCTATGATAGGGCTCCAAGTGAGCTATGTTCACCACAGGGTGAATCTTGTAGCTTGCAGGGATCCTAAGGCGATAGGTTACATCTGAGAGTTTCTCTGAGACTTCAAAGGGTCCATCATACTTCATTTGTAGCTTCCTTCCTTTACCCTTCTGACTCCTAAGTAGGTTCAGAGAGTGAGGATTAAGCATGACTAAGTCACCTTCTTGCAAATCTAAATAGCTATGGTGTTTGTTGTATTGATCCTCCATGTGAGCTTGCGCTAATTTCAATGCATCCTGTGCTTGAGAGCGAATGGCTTGCATCATTTCAGCAAAGTTCACAGCCTTGGGGTCTTCAACTGTAGGTCTAGCTATAGATTTACTGGTGGAAGCTAATAAGTCTGAAGGTCGAAGTGGTTCAAAACCTAAAAGTAGATAAGAGGGTGTGAAACCTGTAGATGTATGTTCCATAGTGTTATAAGCGAAACTAAAATCATTTAAGAGGTCACTCCAATTGTCCATTGAAGGGAAAACAAATGCTCTGAGAGCTATCTCCAAAGTCTGGTTCATAATTTCGCTCTGTCCATCAGCCTGAGGGTGATAGGCAGTAGTAAGCGATCTTTGAACCCCTACTAAGGAAGTTAGGTGTTCCCAGAATGCTCCTGTCCATCTAGCATCTCTGTCAGTTATGACTTGCCTGGGAAGACCATACTTAGTCCATATATGCGCATGGAAAAGCTTGGCTGTTTCTTCCTCATTGATACTAGTGGTGCAAGGTATAAAATGCGCAAACTTAGTAAGTTTATCCACTATAGTAAGTATAGCATTATATCCATTGCTTGGAGGGAGATCCATAATGAAATCCATAGTTACTACCTCAAAAGGTTGACTAGGAATTGGAATGGATTTAAGGAATCCTCTTTGACCATGTCGCTTGGGTTTGGCCTTTTGACAAATATCACAAGTGCGCACATATTCCTTAATGACATGTACCATTTTAGGCCAATAGTAGGTAGATGCAACCTTGTTATAGGTTCTGTGATAACCAGCATGAGCGCCCTCTTGCAAGGTGTCATGGATCTCAGCTACTACTTCCTTTTGTAAGTCTTTAGGAACGCACAACTTGTAATTATCATCTCTGCAGAAGTAAATTAGACCATTTTCTCCGATCCTATACTGTTTGTAAGGGGGATTCATAGGGTCATATTCACCTTGCAGTTTCCTTAGTACATCAGCGAAGTGAGGATCATTCATGTATGCATTATAGAACTTTTTCACTTCTGCTTCACTTATACTAATGTGTAATTCATTCAAACCTGAAGTTGCAAGAGAAACATTAGCTTTGTATTTCATAGTTCTTACCTTAAACTTGTCCAAGGAGACATTGGAAGGTTTCTCCACATTGACCAATGTATGCATGGTTGACTGTGTTAACAAGTCCTTCTCAAAGTCTACTCCTACTTCTTTGTATAAGTTCTTGAGACCATCTTCTGTCTCATTATTGAAGGTAAGGGGTGTCGATGTATCTGCTAGCGGTCCATCTTGCCTTGGGATTCTTCTTCTTAACCTAGAAATTGGATCAACGTTAGTATGGACTTTACCTGCTCTGTGGACTATTACCAGGTCAGGGAAAGCTGCAATAACTATTCCATAGCCTGATAGTTTCCTGTTGATAGTTTGGTAAGTCTTACTCCATTTAAGGGCAGCATGATCTGATACTACTATAACCTTGGCACCTTCGAGATACATGTGGAACTTGACTAATCCATCTCTTACACCTAGAGCTTCTCTCTCAGTGGCTGAATATCTTGTTTCAGCATCTTTGAGTATTCTTGACCAATAGCCAATGACACGCTCTAAATGTATCTTAGTTTCATCAAAATTTTCGTTCCAAGTATCTTCATAGTCAAAGGTTTCAGTACCATTAGCCCCCCCAGTCAGGATGACCTTTCTGTTGGAGTCAGGAGTGACAAACCTAGGTACTGGCTGTCCTTCCTGATGAGCTTTCTTACATTGATCATAGATCTTGGTACCTTTCAAATCCTTGAGTTTCATAGTTTGAATTTGTTGCAAAATAGCGGCTATTCCAAAGTCACATGCATCAGTATATAGTCTGTAAGGCATTCCTGGAACAGGATATGCTAGCACTGGTGCATTGGCTAGGACTAGCTTTGCTAGTTTGAATGCATGAGCTTCCAATTTATCCCATCGCCATTTGGTAGATTTTCTTAACAGGTTAGAGAAGCTGTGCCAGAATTTTGCAGGACTCCGGCACCTGCAGCAGGACTCCTGCGCTTTTTGGCCATTCTGGCACTGGCACTGGCACTGGCACGCCAGTTGCCGGAGCCCGTGCCAGAATTCCGGCAGGTGCAGGAACTTGCCAGAATCGCCGGACTCCTGCTACCGGCTATGGTCAAAGGTCACCACATTCAAGTGTGTTGTAGCTCATTAGATGCGCATGGAAAAGGGCTTTCCAATGATATGTTACACACCTTATAAGAAATTGATTCTGCCAACTTGTATGCAGTTCTTTCGTTCGGGTCTTCGTGGTCAACAATTGAGTTGCCATGAAACTCACCACAACCTCCTGCAAGGTAGCTCATAAAATGCGCAAAATCCTAGGGATCACACTAATGTAAATATCATCACGCATAAAAATTATTAGCATGTAGTTTATGCCATATTAGTACTTAGAAAATATTCTGGTAAATGCGCATATGCCATTTCACCACAAAGGAAACTGTTTCACAGCATTTTAACCAGCCAGCCTTTCTCCAGCACCTCGAAAACCCCTACTGGTAAGTTATTTAGTGAATCCATCAACTGGATGGCCATGCATTGGGTTGTGTGTAGGTGACCTCACTGTCACTCCAACAGAATCAGTGCACATGTCGGAAATTTATCTTACAACCTTGACTGAGAGATTACAGGTGTCTATAATAGTGTAATCAATGCCTCTGAATCTGCCTGTGATGTTCAGGAAGCAATAACTTCAATGTGTGGGTCTCTATGGGTGTTTCAGGGGTATTCTCAGCATCAGGGGCGCTGTTCCCCCTGTTTCACCCGCTAGAACACCTCCAATCAGGCTGATTTTTTGTACATAGTGCCTTGATGGCAGTTCGCATCGGTTCCGCACGAGGGAGCGAGGTTTGCACGGCTAGTTTTACTAGTGCATGTGGCGCTGTTCAGGGGTTTCCCCCTATATTTCGCTGATATCTCTCTACACAGGGGTCCAATTATAATGGGAATATATTCATTGGATTCCTCCCAGTGAGACGGGTCGATTGATATGCATATAGGGACATATGGAGCTAAGGATAGCAAGCCTGTAGATCTGCGCATCCCCCTGATTTTTCTGAGATGAATGTGCGCCGATACTGGCCATTTCTTGTCCGTTTAGGACCATTTAGATATCACTCAAATCTCCTGAATTTTGCGCATTTTATGAGTGCTTAACAGCAGCAATCCATGAAGACATGTGCTGCTGCCCAAATGCCAGTATGCCAGTATGCAGGTATGCAGGTATGCCAGTACTGCAGGAATCCGCGCAGGACTCCGGCACCCCTGGGGCCATTCCTGCACCTGCACTGGCAACTGGCTGCCGGAATTTGCCGGAATTTTCCGCCAGAATTCTGGCGGATTCTGGCTGCAGGAGCCTGGCACAGCATCCTTATAACAGGTGGAAAAGCGGAGCTACAATCCAAGTGTAATATGGAATATAACTCGAAAAGTAGGTCATCATTCCTAAGAATGTTTGTAAGGTAGGCACATCCTTAGGTTCTTCCAGCTGTAAAATGGCATCGACCTTTTCCTTGTGAGTAGACATTCCTAGCCTGGACACTCTTTGCCCTAAAAGCAATAAGGATTGGTATCCCATAAAGCATTTTGGTGGCGATAGAGTTAGTCCAGAGTCTTCAATTGCTTGTAAGACTTTATCCACATGGTCTAAGTGATCTTCAAAGGTCTTACTGAAGATAACAATGTCATCTATGTAGACCATTGCAATAGTCCATAGGAATGGGGCTAGGATTTTAGACATTACTCTTTGGTATTTAGGCGGTCCATTTCTGTATCCAAATGGCATTCTCTTAAACTGGAAGTGGCCTTCATCACATCTAAATGCAGTTATAGGTTGGTCCTCTTCCTTTATTGTCAGTTGAGTGAAACCTGCTAACGCATCTAGAGTAGATAAATATTGAGCTCCTTCAAGAGTATGAAGGATATCCTGAGGTTTAGGTAGAGGGTATTCATCAGGGATTACTACTGAATTGAGCTTCCTATAGTCAATGCACATGCGAGGCTTACCATTTCTCCATACCACAAGGACTGGTGCACCCCAAGGGCTTTTAGATTCCTCTATAACCCCTAAGCGCTTCCATTCTTGCACTTGGTTTCTGATAACTTTTCTTGCTTCCTCACTTGGTCTATAGGGAGCCAAAGATATTTCTTTAGTCCCTGGTCTCAAAGGTATCTCTATTTCCTCAGGATACTTGCCTAGTCGTCCATCTAATCCAAAGGCTTTATGATGTTTCAGGACAACCTTTTCTAAAGCCTTTTTCTGCTCAGGAGTAAGAGTATCTCCCCAATTGATTTCTGCTACTAACCTGTCCTTAGGTATATGCTCAGGATCAGGTAGTTCAGCTGTCTTGGGACCTCCCTCTGGTTGCTTAGAGAGTTCAATCTCTTCTTCAGTTGGAGGAGGGACTTTCTCTTCCTTCATGAGCGAATTAATCAGATGCACTCTTGCTTCTCCTTCCAGAATAGCTTCTTTAGATAGATCATCCTCTTTATCCAATGCAATCCTAGGGTCATGCATATATCCTATGACATGGCCTTTGGGTAAATGCACTAGCTTCTGAGAGAAGTTAGCTATCTGTATTGACTTATTCTGGGGAGTAATAATGCAATCTGATGTTCCATAGAAGTCAGCAGAATTGGAGTTAGATTCTAGCCTTCCTTCAATAAAACCTTCTTCTTGATCTTCAGAGAAGTCTACTAGAACAGCAACGCGAGTTAGAGACTCAGGTTTAAGGAATACATCCTTCTCTAGTTTGACAGGGATGGCTCCTCCTGGTCTTTTGCTCTGATTCTTTCTTTTAGCAGATTTCCTTCTCCTGAAAGCTCTTCTTTCAAGGTTAGATTTGAAGTCTGGTCTAGTATATACTCTAAATACATTTCCTGCTTCATCTAATCTGGGTTCTGTTTCCAACTCAATTACATCTGCTGACCTACCTGTGAAACCAAAGATGATTCTACTAGGAGTAGTCAGTCTGTCAATTGATATTCTGTACTGGTTAGTGAAGTCATTACCTAGGATGATGGGTACTTTCATACCTTTCACTACATAGGCTTCTACCTGCATTTTAACAGGTCCATCCTTAGTAGGGAAGGTTAGTTCTAGTACTACATATCCAGTTATGCTTGTTCTACCAGTCACTTGGATCAAATTGATCTTTTGACCTGATTTCTCCTTAGGAGGTTTCTTCATACTTGACCAAAAGTTATGACTGATGAGAGTAATGTCAGAGCCTGAATCAACAGTAATCTCTGTCAGTCCTTCTTCAGAATTAACTCTAGCCATAGCAACAGTAGGTCTAGTACCTAAGAAATGAGTTCCAGGAGGTCGGTCCATCACCCTTTTCAAGGTAATAGTCTTATCTTCTGGCAAGTCTTGGAGTTTAAGACTTTCATTTCTGGGTAATACTTGAGTTGAATGGTGTGTGTTAGCCAATTGTTGATTTCCTATAGCGTTAAAATTGTGCCTTGCTAATGTATCCTTAGAATCTGTACCAACTCCCAAGTCTCTAGTTTTGGATAGTTCAGGAGACTGGGAATCAATTAAAAATCCGACTCAGAAGAAGAATCAGAAGAGCTATCTTCATCCTTCTCCTCTTCTGAGGTTTCAGACTTTGTTTCAGACTCATATTCTGCTGCATTAGCTTCATATTCTGCAAACGATGCTTGTTCTTCTTCTGTTGTACCTGCAAAGTAAACTTGAACATTGTTAGCATTTGACTTGTTGTGTTTGCATTCCTTGTCATAATGCATCTTGCTACCACAGTGTATGCAACCTCTCATTCCTCTAGACTTAGGAGTACCTTTCTTGTGCTTGGTGACATTGGAGTCATCAGGGTTAAAAGGACGCCTATATCCCTTGAATTTATCAGATTGCTTTCCTTTGGATTTGAATCCTTTGGAATCCACTGCATGCGCATTGGCCTTGTGACCATGTCTCTTATGCCTTTCAGCCTTGATGGCTTTCATAACTTCTCTAACAGTGTCAGATGAAACATGCCCACTACTGTGATGCTTAGGCCAATCTTGTAGCAAGTCTTCTTGTTCTTTGATCCTGGTAACATAAGTAGCCCAGTCAGCAATTTCCTCATGGTTAACAATAGTGCGCCATTGAGTAGGTGCTGATCTAGCTACTTCAGCTATTACAGTAAGATCATTCCAGTTCTCAACCATGTCAATTAGTTTCTTCTTGCGCAATGCAAACTGTACAGGAGTTTCCTTATAGTGACCTGAATCCCTATACTTGGCTGCCAAAGCTTTGTTCCTTGCTTCAGTAATCCAAGTAGGAGTCCAAAAGAAACTTATAAGTCGATTGCACAAGAGTTGCCAGTCTGTTGACATTCTTACCCTTTGAGCTTCAGAAAATTGATACCACCACTGTTTAGCTTCATCTTTGAATCTAAATGGAATAGCTTGAGTTAAGCGGTTGTTCTCATTTAGACCCATGGCAATAAAGCGTTGAATTTGATCCATCCATTCATACAACTCATCTGGATCTCCATCAAATTCAGGTATAACTTCCATCTTAAGCTTTAAGTCTAAGTGCGGTCGATTATTCTGGTTGTTATTGTTATTAGGGCGACCATTCCCATTTCCATTTCCACCTCCATCTCCACCTGGTGGGCCAGGAGGTCCTGGAGGTCCTCTATCCCCTTGGGGACCTTGAACTCCAGCTGGACCTGGATCACCTTGTCTTCCTGGGGGTCCTGGAAACCCTCTAGGTCCTTGAACCCATGGAAATGCTCCATTAGGATCATCAGGAGGACCTGGTGGTCCATTACCTCCACCACCTCCATTTGGAGGATTGGGAGGTCCTTGGCCTCCATTCCCTGCATTAGGATTGTAGGGTGGATTTGGTGGACCATTTCCTTGAGGAGGAATTGGCGGACCTGGCGGGCCTCCCCTGTTTGGATTCCTATAACCTCCTGGGCCACTGGGACCAGATGGTCCTGTTGGTAAAGGAGGTCCTTGAGGACAATTAGGAGGAGAGCTAGCTAGATGCATTTGGTTCCTACTCAAGTTGATGAAATGAGGTTGATATGGATCAAAATTGACTTGAGGTTGTGGTCGCACTTCTTCCTGTGGCTGAACTTGAACAGGAAGAATCACTTCTTCAGATCCTTGAGGAGGATTGACTACTAAAGGTTGCATTCCTAAGAATGTGTTACCTTGAGGACTATAGACTGGTTGTCTGCTTGAAGAAGCAACTGGTTCTGCTTGAACTGTAATGACAGGACCAGAAGGTTCTATGAATCCTTTGTGTCTATTATCTTCAGTAGGTCTTCCTGCTGCAGCATCTTCAGAACGATTGGAATTAGAGTTCCTATACCTATCTTTCTTGTAAGGTTCCTGCTCCTCTGTCATTCCAATCACTTCTGGATCTGATAATACTTTAGGGGCTGCAAGAATAGGTTTCCTGGAATCTTTCCTAACTGTATCAGTTATTGAATCAATTTTAGAAAATTCAGCAGCTATCCTTAGTCGCCTTATGAGCTCAGTGTCTTCAGGATCTTGATCTATCTTAGCTCTCAAGTATTCTTGGAGCTTATGTTTTCCTGAAAGACTTAGCTTCTCAAAAGCAATAGCAAACTGCCATTCTTCTAAAAGTATCCATGACTCAAAATCTTGGTTATGGATTTCAAACTCATCCTGTTCTTCTGCTCCATTAATTACTTCATCTGCAAGCCTATCTGCTTCAGACATCTCTTGATTAACTGATGCAAACCTGGAGCTAACACCTATCCTAAATGGTGTGGTATTCCTTGGTTCCTCTCCTATTTCCAGCCTTACTCTAGAAGTACTTGCTGCTGGTTCTGGATTGAGGAAAGCGCTGCTGAGTCTCCCTCTAATAGGTTCCCTTGGTTTTGGGTTATCCACTGAATAACGCTTAACCTGGGGTTTCATTACTAAAGGAGAATCATCAGTGGAGGATGAATCTGAATTGTCTGAATCCCTTACTTCCTCTATAGGAGGTAGGGCTATAGGTTCCCTATTCCCCATCCAGAGAGGCTGAACAACCCTTCCAGATTTCCTAGGACCTACTCCCTGGCGCCTTGCAAAGCCTGGCTCAGGAGGAGTAAAAGGTACATCTAATGGGGATTGTAAGGATTCAGTTGGGTTCCTAACTCCTAAAATGCGACTAGCTTCTACATCAGCTACAGATCCTGGAGTGAACATAGGTCTAATAGAAGCGACACCTGGAGTCTTTATAGGAGTAATTTCTCCTAAGACTTCTGGTTTAGCTGGTGAGCTTGTAACTGGACCTATTAAGCTTCTGTTAGAGCGTCTAACTGATACTGCAGAAGTGGAAGCTACTGCAGAAGGTTGAATCGTCCTAGCTGTAGTATTAGCATAAGAGTCATCTACCTGTCTTGTAATATCTTCAACTTCCTCTTCTTCAGCTTGTTCATCTTCTGGATCATTCTCAGGAATGGGTTCTTCGATAAGATCATGTTCAGCTAGTAAAGGTGTGAACTGTTCTCTTCCCTCATGAGAAATTGTCTTAGCTGGTGTAAACTTAGGATTAGGAGCTGCTACTTGTTCAGGAGTAGCGGTTCTTGACTGAGAATTTTCCCAGAGAATTTCTTCGATTTCTCTAGCCTTTCCTTTCCTTCCATCCTGATTCCTTTTATGCTCAATATATACATAAGCAAGGAATCGTTCTACTTCATCTCTAAAAAGAACAGAGGCTATCTCATGTGCTTCTTTAGTGAATCCATAGTATTTCCTGGGTTCAGGATGTGTAGGAATAGGTGGGTGAGGTATGCCATTGCTTGGCGCATAGTGGAGGAATTGGTGTCTAATACCAATTAAACTCATCCTTAAACGTCTATGGAGAGCAAAGTCCAAAAACATTATAGGTTCTTCTGTTGAGTTTAATATCCATTCAGGCCTGAAAGTGCATACATCATCTAGGAGATCAAGAATTTCCTGGAATTGTTCTCTGCATCCTGTAGAAGGATATCTGTTATGAGCATCAATGGGTCGATCCACATTGTAGATCCTTCGACCTATTGCCCTTGCAAGTCTCCTTCTATCAGAGATTTGTTTCTCCAACCTTGTCCAATTAGTAGATCTAGTAGACACTGGCTGATAGGTAAGCCATCGCTGTTCCCTATCTGTCAATGCGCTATATACTGAACTGGGCAAAGGTGGTATTGGTTGATATGGTTCTAAGTCCACTGTATCAGTCAGTTCTAGGCCATAGTCTGACTGAGGATGTCTGCCTTCTGGGTCTGAATCAAGTCTAGACTCATAGGTAGATTCCTGCTCAGGTGGCTTAGGATGACTAGTAGTGCGATGCATATAGCTTCCTGGTACATGCACTGATTGTGACGTTGTATCTGCCATAACTTTCCTTCTCCAAAGAAGTATCTTTCTGTACTTATAGAGCTCAATTGTCTTGGCAATAGATGTGTACAGCAATAGCTACTAGATCTTCAAATGGAGTATTTCCGTATGTAAATGAGGAAAAATGAAAGTTGTGCTCAAACTGAAAGGTTTGATTGTATGTGAAGCTTTCAAATCTAACTACAGCTGGTAAGACTATATTATATATGGTGCTTCTGTGTCCTACTTCTTCAATGGAAGTGCAATAAGTGGGACTGAAAATAAAGCGAATAATTCTATTTATCGCTGAGCCTGTTTGACTGTATCTGGATGATACTACAACAACTGGATGCAATGGATCAGTTGTATCTAACAATTCAATAGCCCAAGATATGCTACCTTCAGTCAGGAAGGTGTATGGATAATCTTCGTGGCTAAAATTGAATAAATCCGTTTTGGGCAATAGAGTAGCCTAAAAAGGAGTTATTGATTGTTGAGTTACTTGATAAAGGACCTGGGTCGCTTCACCAATGTTACGGGTTGGAGTACAGTTGGATATCTGGAGCTTAAGCAATGTAGTTGGTTAGTACTCCAATAGTAAACAATACTTCCTAGATTCGATAGGAAGGCTAATATAAGATCTCAGAGATTATCAAGTAACACTTAGATAGTCTTAACCTTTCACAGTGTAAACTGACTTAATATAATATATAAAGAGCAAGACTACAACGGTCAGGTTCCCTTAGATATACTTATTATAGTTCAGCCCTAGTCGCTTGGACTATACTATTACTAAACTTAATCTATACTTAAGCAATAGCTTAATATGGATGGATGGGGTGCGCCTAATGCGTATATTTCCTCACACCAAATAGGTACTTAATTCCCACAACTGGCAGGTACTTATTTATACGCTAATTTAAGCACAAGTCTATGTATATACAGAATCACACAGGTGTATCTAATCAGGTACTAGGATTCCCACTTATTAGATACAGAAGATCACACAAGAGATAAGAGATAAGAGAAATACAAACCAAAGCACACAAGACCGATCAGGTGGGTAGTAAGAGGAGGTGGCTCTGCAAGGGTCTCCTGCAGGGTTCTTTTATACCCTGAGGGAAGCCTGGATGAGCCAAATAGAGACAGTCATGCCAAGCCGATCTCTAAGGAGAGTTCTGGCTATATGGGGATCACCCTATCCCCATACAGGATGGTTTAGAGTAATGACTGGGTGTAGATCGGTGGCATCACTGGATCAGTGTATGCTATTGGTTGTTTGATATATTAATAATATGAACTATATACATGGATCGGAGCCAACATCTCAGTGAGTCATAGTACCTTCTAATTAAGGGTTCCTGGGTCCATTGACTCAGTGTGTGAGTCAGATCAGAACTGATCAGTCAATCAGATCAGTTCGATCTTCGGCCTGGAGCTCGGCGAGGAGTCCGGGGATCGGGCCAATCTTCGGTGAGAAGATACGCCCGAAGCGTGGCTATCGATCAAGCTATTGATCAGCATGATAGAGTCAGCCGTCGCTGAGCTATAAGCGGAATATGTTAGTAATACCTTATGATAAGCGATGCCTGAACTTGTTTAATGAATATCTCGCCGAGTTCTTAAGCTGAAAATATGAAATAAAGTGCGCAAAAGAGATAGGATTTCGTACAATTTATGTAGATAATAAATGGTACAAATCCGCGCATTCACATTTAGCAAAAATTCAGAAAATATTCATTTAGGACGCATTCAGAGTAGGCAAGGGCAGACTCTATTAAGTAAAGATGTTAGTATCCATAACAGACTTGCTTCGGGACCTACTTGATGTCTCTGTGATTGTCTATCTAGATGATATTCTCATTTTCTCAAAGGACCCATCAGAACATGCAGCAAATGTTAAGGAGGTTCTACGGCGCTTAAAGGAAAATCAGTTGTTCTGTAAAGCGTCTAAATGCTTCTTTAATGTTACAACTGTACCATACCTTGGTCTTATCATATCTGCTGATGGCATCTCTATGGATGAAGCTAAAGTCAAAGCAGTCAAGGATTGGCCTGTTCCAACTTCTGTTAAAGAAGTTCAATCATTCCTAGGCTTTGTGAATTTCTATCGAAGATTCATAAAATCCTTTAGTCAAATAGCTCGCTCCCTCCATGACCTCACAGTAAAAGGTACACCTTGGAGTTGGGGTACTATGCAGCAATTGGCTTTTGATGAACTTAAGCATGCAGTCACAAGCCGTCCTGTTTTGGTTCATGCAGATCTGGACAAGCCCTTCTTTTTAGAAACTGACGCATCAGGAGTGGCTATGGGTGCTGTATTAAATCAACGCCAAGAAGATGGACGTCTTCACCCTATTGCGTTTATGTCAGAAAGCTTCTCACCAGCAGAAAGGAATTATGATACCCATGACAAAGAGCTCTTGGCCATTATCAGGGCATTTGAAAATTGGCGCATCTATTTAGAGGGAACCAAGGACCCAGTAACAGTGTTCACTGATCATAAAAATCTAGAATACTGGAAAACAGCACGGAACTTTAATCGGCGTCATGCTCGATGGCATTTGATTCTTGCAATGTACAACTTTGTCATAGCATATAGACCAGGGAAACAGTCAGAAAAGCCTGATGCTCTGTCAAGGAGAGCTGATTATGCACGCATACCTGAAACTGCCCAGATCATGATTCCAGAGTCATACTTTGTTGGAGCAACAAGTATTGAGGCACCCACAGAAGAGGAAATCAGATCTATGATCAGGATTAGCACTCCTGAAGATGTCTCCCTTGAATCAATTCTACATTTTTTGGGAAACTCACCAGATAAAGCTCCAGCAACTGTGCGTTCCAAATTCAAGGATTATATGCTCCAAAATGGCCTACTGCGGTACCAAAATAGGATAGTAGTTCCTGATGATGAAAAAATTAAACGCCTGCTTCTGCTTTTATTCCATGACTCTCCAATATCTGGACATCCAGGACAGGCACGCTCACTTGAACTTGTATCTCGGAACTATTACTGGCCAGGTATGAAAGCATGGATCAATTGCTATGTTGAACACTGTGACACCTGTCAACGCATTCGGCCAGCCAAACAAGCCCCTCTACCATTGCAAACCCTAGAAGTGCCAACTCGCCCATTTTCAATCATATCTTATGACATGATTGTCAAACTCCCAAAGTCAGGCAATTATGATAGTATCCTAGTTGTCATTGACTCTTTCACAAAGTTTGGCCATTTCATTCCTTGTCGGGAGTCCATGAATGCATCAGAGCTAGCTCAACTATTCCTGGATCATGTATGGAAGCTCCATGGTACCCCTGACAGGACCATTTCAGATCGTGGGCCTACTTTCAAAAGTCACTTCCTAAAAGCTTTGTACCAGAGACTTGGAATCAGACCAAGCCTGTCGTCTGCCTTCCATCCTGAAACAGATGGTCAAACAGAACGGGTTAACCAAACAGTTGAGCACTACTTGAGAGCTTTTGTTTCACATAAGCAAGATGACTGGGTTAAATGGCTTTCTACTGCAGAGTTCTCATACAATAATGCTGCTCATAGTGCAACAGGTACTTCTCCATTCTATGCTCTATATGGTCGGCATCCATCTATATCCCCCACTGGTGAAACTACTAGTGTACCCGCTGCAGATGAACATATCAAGCAGCTCACACAGGTTCAAAATGAAGTTCTTAGCTCCCTCCACATGGCTAAAGAACGCATGAGGGCAGGAAATAAGACAGCTTTACCAGATTACAAGGTTGGAGATAAAGTCTGGCTAGATGCTAAAAATATTGAGACTCAGAGGCCATCCAAGAAGCTTGATCATCAGAAACTTGGCCCATTCAAAATACTTGAGCAAATCTCTCCAGCTGCATATCGTCTAGATCTACCTGCAACCATGAAAGCTCATAATGTCTTCTATGTTGGAAAGCTCTCCCCATACCGGTTTGACCCTGTCCGGGTTCCACCTCCCCCTCCTGCAATAGAGACCCCCAGCGGCGAAGATGATATTCAGGAAGTTGAAAAAATACTTGATGGTAAACGCGAGCATGGGAAGTGGAAATTCCTTGTAAAATGGGTTGGGTTTGGGCCTGAAGAGAATGAATGGTTATGGGAAAAGGATCTTACTGGGGCAAAGGATGCAGTTAAGGATTACAAAAAGGAACGTTTGAAACTGGCTAAAGAAAAAGGTTTAATTGGAAAACATAAAGGACTCTCGAAATCCTCCAAGAGGTCCTAAATGGGGGACAGTGTCGTGAGCCATGGTGCACAGCCTTACCCCACACGAATATAGGGGCTATTTACCCTTTCTGGTAGTGCATTTACTTTGTATCTGGTTCGATTCCCTGTTACTTCCTTTTACATGTGGTTATGCTTATGTATTGTGCTTCGATTGTATGCTATGGATGAATACATATAGACAAGGGTTTTGTACCTGCTCTGCAGGTCGAAATACCTTCGCATCCCCCTCATTCTATCTGTCGGTTTAAGTACGATCCTTCCTACGGGTCGTAGCAGATTAGAATAACACTTCGGGTTTCGTGAAACTAGAGGTTAACTGCGCAAGCGCCGACGAATGATAAATAACCCGTTGGGTATCATGATTCAGACCGAAAGGAGAGTGCTTCCCAAATATTGCATAAATTGACTATATGAGCAAGTTCGGTCTCGCCTAACCCTATATACAAGCGCAGAAGTCACGCCATATGAGCGTCACGCTTCCCTCGACCAATTGTTCTCCTTTCACCCAGGCAGTTTAAAACCGCTAATGTTCTTCTTTGTCACACTTCCGCATCCGTCGAATGCTCCCAGTATACCTGCGTTCTGTGGTCTGCCAATTGGCTGCGTAGCCATTACATTGGCCCAGACCGAAACGCCATGACCCGGCTACCAGTCATCTTCAGCCCAAACACTTTCCGTTCAAGCCTCTGCTGTATATCAATTATATATTGGATCTTGGCACGCATGAAAAAAAACACACGACTCTTTGGCGTTCGACGCCCAGTCATGACATTCCCGACAGCGCCCCGGGTCCCGTATCGCTCAGTGCTCCAATATCCAGCGCAGGTATCGGGGTTGCATACACAGTTCAACGCCCTGTGTATAGGAGATACAACAGAGTTTGTCCCTTAAGTACGAGTATAAGGACCTGTGGTCGATAGAGCACATTCTTCACAGCTCACTCACCAGTCGTTTGCTCACTCTTTTGTACTCTCGCATCCTCCACCTCTCTCGCTTCTCCTCCTACTCTCTTGCATCAAACATGGTCGGTTACAAGGTCGTCACCGCTGCTGCTGCCTGCGCTGCCGTCGTGTCCGCTGCTCCTACCTTTGGGCTCGGTGGACTCGGACGATGCGGACTGGGGTTGTTCTGGTGGGGTCCTAAGGGCTCCTGCCTTCCGTGAGTGGCAAACCGTCTATACTCCGGATACTGGACTTGACACTCGTACCTATGAAGCAACGGCGGATTGACGCAGTGGTACAACCCGCCGTCGTACCGCAACTGCGGGGAGCGCTGGTACTGGCACAACACTCTCGGGTAAGTCTCGTTGAGCGATGAGCGTATATATGAATACCTAAGTCTGCGATATCTAGCTACTGCGTTCCACCTCACCCAGGCTACCCCGACGCCGGCTGCTGGTCGGGATGGAGCTGGGACGCTGGCTCGTACTCGTACGTCCCAGTCAACGGTCACTACAAGGAGTAGGCTCGCTCGAAGATAGCCCCGTTCCATCGATCCAGTAGCATCCTATAGCTTCTGTAGTAGTTCGGCTCATGTTCTGTTTTCGATAGCTTCTTGTGGTCATAGGAATATACATGCTTGCAACTCTCAGCTGTGCCCACTGGCCGCTAATCGAATTAGTTTGGGTGTATATTAAGAAGAATCTTCGATACCATTATGCGATCTACGGAAATTTTACATGAATAAGGTCATTCTGCTCAATGTCTGCCGAGAGTTTCTAGAGGCAGATCGCGGTCGGGTTCACAACACCTCTGTTTGGTTCCAGTCGAATTACGTAATAGGACAGACCCCTCCAGTATAAGCTTCAACCGCCAGCTTCTCTCCCCTGCGATCGCCATCCGCTCGCGTCTCCTAGGTGCTGAAATATCGATTCCGTTGTATCTGGTGACTCCTATCAGCTGAATCAGTGGCTCTGAACACATGGCCGAGCCAGAGGTCTGCACTTGCACCGCTGAGGTTCATACTCGACCCGAAGACAGGGTGCCTAAGCCAAAATCAAAGCCTGAACCTAGCCCTCGCCCTAACCCTCAGGACAGACCGGAAAATGATGGAATGGGCTACTATACGACACGACTCACTGGTCCTTATGCTTCGCTCAACATCGCTGGAATCCCTCCCTTGTTCATACTCAAAGAAGAATGGGACGACAAGCCCCGTAGACCGGATTCTATCGAGCGATATCATCAAGTAGTCGATACAAGGACTAGGCTTCAAATGATATTGTGAGTGAGGTGAACTGTATTGGTATGGGGATGAATTCTTTTGTGATAGATTTGGCGCGGATGCACTGACAAGTCAAGCACATGCTCTGGTAGAGTGGAGGGAGCAATCTAGCGACGATGATGAGCAAAAAGGAAATGGTACTGACGAAGATGAGGAGATGGGTTCAATTGCTAGTCCCCAGTACGGGGCAGCTTCAAATCCAGAGTATAGTGACCAATTGGCTTTAAAACATGCGGATATTGCCGGTTGGTCGAAAGGTGACACCGAGGAGGATGAAGAGGTTTTATCGATAAACAGCTCCGAAGCAGAAGCTCCACAGGAAGAACCGGAGAAGGTCTATTATCCGTTGTTCAAAACGGTTGCGTGAGTGATTTTAGTCCAACCGATGTATGTTGTTTGTTCAGTAGAGCTATAGTCGCCGTGACAAAAAGACTATTGCGCTTCTGGAGAAGATCGCAAACTGTGATGACGGTCAGTAAGTACCTGTATGCTAATCTACGCCTGAGATAAATTAACTGAACGCGAGAAGTGAGCATTCGGATCTCCGCGGGTTGGCGTCCAAAATGCTCGCTGAGATCCAGAGGGTTGACGATATACCAACGGTCAGCAGCCGGTTCTAGAATAGCCACGTTGTAGCCACACCAAGTTCTGAGAGGGATCAAACCGTAATTAAATGTGAAATGAACGATCATAGAATCTGTTCTGATAGCGCGCAACCTGGCTCATCACAGCCATAAGTCGTGTATAGTGTGGGAACAACCGAGCCTAGCCGCTACGGCATAGATAATTGGTTGTCTTTAACCGAATGTTTCCTATCAACATGTAGAGTTCAGAACTACACGTCTATACCTTTTGTGCCTCTGGCTGCGAGGGTTCGGACTCAAGCATCCCAGGATCTCCGCGCTGCGCCAATCGCGCATCAACACTCTCCGCCTCGGCAGCCTCCAATTGCTCTGGCGTAACTCCCTCTTTGTGCAGCTCCACGGCTGCTTCGTACGCCAGTCTCCGCTCATTAAGAACTTGTTTTATTCTGGCCATCGATTTCCTGCACTAGATCCCAAGAGCCATTCAATTCCCAACCGGGTCAAAATACGACAGAAAACTCACCCGCATATTCCTCATATTTATATTTGTGAAAACCGACACATCGATAGCTTGTCGTCGAGCCTCATGTTTTTGGGTTGCGAGAAGATTACGCTCGCGCGCGAGGACATACCACAGGGTATGTAGATCCTTGAACGATTTTCGTCGGAGTTCAGATGCCATCCATGGTCGACCTAGGTGCCGTCCAGCATCAGTACAAAACAGAACCGTGTTACAGAAAAAGTACCTCGTACTGACCACTCCAATCGTTGGTACGATGCTTCTCCTCGAGTGTCTCGTACCTCATTGTCCCATCATCGTTCCTGACCTGCCTAAAGAATCCGTAGAGACCATGGTTCGGGTTGACCTTGATGCCTAGATGAGGTCGCAAATGCCCATCAGGTGTCTCAGCCTCGAGCTTGACACGGCCAGGGATAGCACGTTCTTTTGCAGTAAGTTTCCGAGGCGGACGGGTTTGCCATTCGGGCGAGCTAGGCTTGGAAGATGTAGCGGCAGAAGAATCTGGCACGACAGTAGCAAGAGTCCGGCAAAGAGAGCTCCTTGTTGGGTTTAGGGACAGCCGACGGAACGAGACGAGGAGCCTGGATGGCATGGTGGTGGGTTGATGAGAGCCAAATTAGTTGGTTTATCAGTTTGATTTGGTAAGCGGCCACACTTAGCGCCCACCCAGTAGCCTCCACCCAACTTCCACCAGCCATGAATTTTGGACGAAACAGCCGAGGTACAAACCGCAACCCGCGTGCGACGGCGGACACGGTGTGCCAAAAGTAAGCTTATTACTGCCCTTTGTTTCTTTCTTTAACACAGTATCCAGCTAACGAACC
Organism: Ceratobasidium sp. AG-Ba; assembly: GCA_016906575.1. Lineage (NCBI taxonomy): Eukaryota > Fungi > Basidiomycota > Agaricomycetes > Cantharellales > Ceratobasidiaceae > Ceratobasidium > Ceratobasidium sp. AG-Ba. Next base: position 2,771,977 of record CP059614.1, read on the forward strand.
ACCCACCAACTCGCACAGGTGCCTGCAACGCGGACACTTTATCTACGAATGCAAGTATACCCAACCATACAAAGCTCGCCCGTCTCGCTCTCAGTTACTCGAGAATCCGGCGCTCTTAAGGAAAAAGGGAGACAAACCAAGTGTAGAGGTTCCAGAAGAGTTCAAGAAGAAGTGAGTTCGCGACGTGCTAGCTGGCTGAATAACAACCTTAATGTTTTCCCGAAAGAACTGGAATAGCCAACAAGATACTGGAGGAGAAAGAGAAAGACCGAGAGGCAAAACGAAAACGGTACGACTGCCACCGAACGCTTCTCATGCGTTTCTAACTCTTTCTCCCAGATCCGTCTCGCCTACCAGATCCAACTCTTCCTCTTCATCCTCGTCAGATTCAAGTTCGGACTCGGACTCTGATTCATCGTCGTCCGATTCCTCGTCAGATTCGGATTCGGACTCGAGCTCGAGCTCAAGCCGAAGCGGGAGGTATCATAAGCGAAGGCGTCGGAGCGCAAGTCCCGAGGACTCGCCCAAGGGAAAAGGAAAAGGACGTGCGCGCTCGGCCTCGACTGATAGCCGTGACAGTCGTTAGGTTTTGAGCGTAGATATATATCCTATAATTGTAGCATTGTGGTCGATCGTAATGTAACATTATTGTCTTATTGGAATTACGAATGACAAGCTAGCACACGGGGATATTTGAGGCAACTCCTCAGTGGAACAGCCCAGTTACGACCATCCACACAACTCCTCCCAGTTCTGGGACGTTCGACTGTGCATGATCAATGCGACAATGAGACTGCCCTGTGTGTAAGAAACGCGCCGAAAAGACAAAGCAAACGGACGTACCCATACAATCCCAACACCTCCGCAAAAATCAAAATCAGGACCATGGTCACAAAAACTTTGCTTTCGTGCACGTATGCCCGCACGCAAGAGTCTCCCACGATTCCGATCGCGTAGCCGGCAGAAAGACCAGTGAGCCCGCAGGCCAGCCCAGCACCGAGGTGAAGGAATCCCGAGTAGAGTGGGTATGGTTTACTTATGTCAACTGCGGGCATGGATAAATTTGTGAAAATTCGGAAGCCACGAGCATAGGAAACAATTAGCGTGGACAAGCGAGTGTAAAATACGGAAGACTCACCGCCTCCAGAAATGAGTACAGCAACGACAAGTCCATAGACGGCGATGATACCAGCCATGACGACAGGAATGAGTGACTGCGGGGGCGAACACGCCGAGCAGCAAAATTGTCAGCGAACTCGTCAAGATATCATTCTGTAACGATCGGAGTGTACAATGGATCCGGTAATAGGCAATATATGGAAGAAACTGTGAACAGAGGGGACACACCTTCATCAACAGGTCAGGCCTAAACGTTCCCAAACCAGTAATACCAATCCCAGCTTTCGACGTGCCATACGCAGCACCGATAGCTACATCATCCCATTCAGTATCTAGTCGCGAGCTAAGCCCCAGTAAACTCGATCGACGCACTGCTAAATATCATCTGTTGGGTACAAATCGCCAACACTTCCCAATTAGTCGATGTATACCGGCTTTAACCATCATTTAATTGCGTACCGAGGCGGCAACTCCCGCAAAGCCGAAGAAAGGCGCGAACGGTGGGCACAAGTCCGACATGGTGGGTGTGGTGGGAGGATGAGGCAGGCTGTGGCGGGTTGTGTTTGGCTCTCACGTGACGTGCAGTTATGTCACCGTTAGTGTTTGCCCTTGCTTTATCTGAATCCTGGAACAATGATACTGGATGAAGAGTCTTTTAAACGTCTTCACAAGACTGCCTTGTTAGCTGGCGCTATCTCCAGTATTACTTACTTTCATTAGTGGGGAGCCGACTAGAATACCCAAAAACCTAGCATATAGTGCACGTTGGTACGATGGTAACCCTGCAGCGTTCTATGAACGATATTGTGAAACTTGTTGTGATTTTCAAAGTCCGCCTACCAGTCTGTAGGCTGATTTTGGCCAGACCAAAAGGCGTATATTTTTTCAGCATAGGGCATACCCTCAACACTCCTACATACATTCAATAACGAAAGATATTGAGAGCTACGGCTATCAATAGCGTATATGATGCCCACGAGGTCTTAATGGACACGTTCAAACTCGGGTAGGAAGGGCAACCCATCAGGCGCGAGAAATAATAATGGCACCGAAGTCCTTATTAAATAGACTAGAACACTTCCCAACAAGGTTCGCTACCGAGGTTGCCGGAGTCGACAAGAATTGTCTACAGACTCATCAAAAGAAACCACTTAAACACAAGCTTTTTATTCACGTAAGGCAATGCAAAACTCTACAAGCAAAGTAGCGCCGACGCGCGCATACATTGGGTGGAGGATTGTGCTATGGTCAGACGCCTCAGTTGGTGCAGCGGAACGAGCTCATCGCGTCGTTGTTGTTGTAGTCCGCCAGGTTATAGATCCCCGGGTACACCACCCCGCCCGTCGCCCGACCGACGCAGTTGGCGTCGCTGCAAAACGAACCGCGAATCAGACCCGGATTCTTCGTCTCCAACGAGCCGCTGCTACGTACCTGTAGATCGTGCAGGTCAGTCCCTGGTCGGGCCCGAAGCTCGACACCACGTCGTTCCAGTCGGAGCCGACGCCGACGCACTGGCCGGAGCTAAAAGGCGCGAGGTGCGTCAGATACCGAGTCCGAACGTAAAGAGACACCATTGCGCTACTCACTTGAAGCCGCTCACATACACCTGTTCGAGCGGGCGGAAGAGCAATCGGTCAGTGACTCGATGATAGGTGGGCGGCGAGCGATGAGTGAGACCGACTTACGCAGGGGGTTACAAAGTTGGCGTTCTTGCAGAAGTACACGCCGCCGATCGCAGCGGGGGCAGGTTTCTGTCGCCACGGCGTTAGTGTAAGGTAAAAGTACGACGAGAGTGATCTACTCACTCCTGGGGTAGGCTTGACCGCGTTCTTCGGGTCGAGCTCGACCGGGGTGGTGACCTTGCCGTCCCAGCCGTACTGATCCTTCCAGTCTGCGCGGTAGACCAAGCCGGTGGGCGAGGCGTTGACACCGACGGCGAAGAGAGCGGTGAAAGCGGCGACAGCGAGCTTGACGGCGAACATGGTGCAAGTGGAAGAGCGAGAGCGAGTAAGAGCTGGGATGAAGAGCTGGGTTGGCTGAAGCTGAAGGACTGCAGAGCCTGGCGATTTGAGGACAACAGGCTGGGGTTTATATGGCCATCCTACGATGCCCATGGGTCTCGTCGCCCGCCCACCTTGCGCATACACTCCGGGTAGTCTCGGGGGAAACACACACAGCTGATATTGTTCTACGATTCGAATTTGATTCGTTTTCGATGCTTTCCAATATGGGTTTTGCTCTTTTGTCTCGGTTCCGCCTTCACCCAAGGTTGTTTAGTTCCATAACCAAATGTTGATAGGTTTTACCGGGCACCTTCACCATATGATAGAGTTAGCCGCCCATCACCTCATCCATCTTCTCATCTCGGCTCCGCAACAGAAAATGGATGCATTTATCCGATCAACTGGGGAACCATTGAGTCAATTTTCCGCCAGACTCTGCCTTCTTCGATTCATTATGGAAGTCGGTCATCGGCTGGCCGAGACCGGAGAAGCTCATAGAAGCAGCTAATGTAATACTCGCAGGAACATATTAATTTGATATTCATAGCTATGTGGCCAACGCCTCCTTTATCCAGACTGTACACATCAGCTACTCTCAATAAGGTGTAAGTTCCTTGCACTACACATCAGCTACATACAATCATTATTTATATTTCGTTCTAAATTCGTTTAACATGTGAGGCTAGTTACAAACGTGCTGAGGCCTCGCTGGCAGTGGTGATCCGAACTGAGTCAGGAGATCAGTCGGAAAAGAGCTGGATCTCATCGATGTACCCCGTTTCTTTGTAATCGTTCTTTATATGGATGTTTTCCGAGGACTGTCTACTCGAAGAAAGGCATGCAACGCACGTGGTTATAGGAAACGACAAGTTTTGATACTTGAGCATACTGAGTGGATGAAATGCAAGCGCGGGCCGCCGTTTGCCCGGGTTGTTTACTCCAAGGTCTTCGCGAGGGGGCACGTTTTCAATGAAGCTCTGGAATACCAGGCACGTACAATATTCTTTAGTGCCCCGGACACTCGAGAATTTGGCCACCTGAGCAACCGGCCGGGTAGAAGTAATTGGAGCATGTGCTGGGATACGCTTGGCCGCTGGCTTCCTTGGGCGACTGCAAAATAATACTGACGATATGTGTGGTTAAATCGGCTTAGGTTTAGGCTATCAGGGAACAAATCACTAGGTACGATCACGAGCTAGTTAAGATGTAAACATTTTGCCTGTGTTTTACAGTAAGGCGACGCGCCAGCGATGCCAAACAAATGACAGTATACTCGTGAAACCAACCGATCCAATCTTTTGAATGAAGCATCTATAAACAAATATCAAATGCGTCAGCCGTCCCTACGAGCGCAACTTCTTGAGCGCTTTCGATGCATGTTGGTACAGATTGAGACCGCACAGCCGCATTCCTTCCGAGAAAACGATCCGCATGAAGTCGGCACCCCGCCATCACAGTGTCTAATTGACGATGTATTCGATCGTCGGATCCGCACGACTCGGGTAATTCTGTTCAAATTCTCGGAGAACCTGATTTGGAAGTTGCAGGAATTTGACGCGGCATACGCAGAGCACTGAGCGCAAATTGAAGGATGTATGCGCAAGGTGGGCGGGCGACGAGACCCATGGGCATCGTAGGATGGCCATATAAACCCCAGCCTGTTGTCCTCAAATCGCCAGGCTCTGCAGTCCTTCAGCTTCAGCCAACCCAGCTCTTCATCCCAGCTCTTACTCGCTCTCGCTCTTCCACTTGCACCATGTTCGCCGTCAAGCTCGCTGTCGCCGCTTTCACCGCTCTCTTCGCCGTCGGTGTCAACGCCTCGCCCACCGGCTTGGTCTACCGCGCAGACTGGAAGGATCAGTACGGCTGGGACGGCAAGGTCACCACCCCGGTCGAGCTCGACCCGAAGAACGCGGTCAAGCCTACCCCAGGAGTGAGTAGATCACTCTCGTCGTACTTTTACCTTACACTAACGCCGTGGCGACAGAAACCTGCCCCCGCTGCGATCGGCGGCGTGTACTTCTGCAAGAACGCCAACTTTGTAACCCCCTGCGTAAGTCGGTCTCACTCATCGCTCGCCGCCCACCTATCATCGAGTCACTGACCGATTGCTCTTCCGCCCGCTCGAACAGGTGTATGTGAGCGGCTTCAAGTGAGTAGCGCAATGGTGTCTCTTTACGTTCGGACTCGGTATCTGACGCACCTCGCGCCTTTTAGCTCCGGCCAGTGCGTCGGCGTCGGCTCCGACTGGAACGACGTGGTGTCGAGCTTCGGGCCCGACCAGGGACTGACCTGCACGATCTACAGGTACGTAGCAGCGGCTCGTTGGAGACGAAGAATCCGGGTCTGATTCGCGGTTCGTTTTGCAGCGACGCCAACTGCGTCGGTCGGGCGACGGGCGGGGTGGTGTACCCGGGATCTATAACCTGGCGGACTACAACAACAACGACGCGATGAGCTCGTTCCGCTGCACCAACTGAGGCGTCTGACCATAGCACAATCCTCCACCCAATGTATGCGTGCTCGCACCGTTTTTCGTGTAAAATCTTGAGACTGAATACAGCGTGCTTGTACGAAGACATCTTGCGGCGCTATAAGTAGAATACTCAAACATGATCTGGCTGTAATTCGACTAGAGACATTCACATCATCAAGTCTTTCTGTGGTTGAGGAGGCTGTTGTGAGAATATCCATCAATAATGCGGAAAACCAATGCCATGCATACTATTGAATATGGATATTTTAGTTACCACTGGCAATCAGTGTCCCTTCCTATAGCCCAGCGGGACCCCAGTACTTGCTGCTTCAAACGATAAACCTAATACCACGAAGAAAATCTAGTCACCCGTTATATGTCAGATTACCAGAGCCCTCGCACAATGGGTGTATGTGCTTCTATTACCTTGGCTTTGGTCTGACCGTAGCTAATGGCACAACCTCTAGCATAGGGAACAAGCTTATATGATCCACGGTGTTTTCACCACACTCATACCCTACCCTAATCATCGTTCCCAGTGGGCATCGAGCTCGCCGGCATACGTCAGAAACATTGAAATCTCTCTCCCTTTTGCTAAAAACATGACCTTACAACTATAAATAATGCGATACTATTCAACTTGGATGTTTCGCAGATAGCCACTTTTTGTGGCTCATGATACTTCTGGGGCAAACTGTTCGCGACCATGTGGTACGTAAGTTCCGTTCGGAGGATACCAGTCGCGGAACAGCGTGCTGATAAATAGACCCAAAGGTTTTGGGGTTTCACAAGCGATGCTGTTGTTCTTTGACCGTGAGCTAAGCGCTCTGGTTTTCTATCAAAGATTTATCCCAAGAGTCACCCTGATCGATTTCCCCACGTTCAATCAAAGGATCGACCTTGTTCTGGGTCGGCCTAATGGAATGTACTCCGGTCACTCTTGGCATCAACTCGCCACTCGGCTGGCTTGATCAAATAAATTTCATAAGACGAGAATGCCAGCATAAACAGAATACCACAATTAAAGCTCAAACTTCTGCTATGAAGTACTGCAATTGGCTGTGAGCTAATTTGTGGGTTTGGGTCCATAGACAGAGTAACGGGCTCAGGATCCGAGAGCTGGCACAATAGTCCCCAATCTTATACGTGGGGACAGGGCCGTGATTGACTAACGGGGTATGGTAGCAGTCAGTTATTTTGAAGAGGCGAGGATCAATTGATTGTAATGCTGCCACTGATCGCATGGACACAGGATGAAATCTAGTGTTTATCTAACCGATATGACTAGCTGGTTACCGAATAAAGCAGTACCAACGTCCAACGGTGTTTGTTGTATGAAAAGACGCGGGAAAGTTAAGCTAATTGATTGTCTAACAAATGAAGGGCGACTCTCCAGAACTGCGTCAAACCCGGGCTTACTACATAATGACACTATGCATTTCAGGAAAGAGGGAGGAATTACATGGGCGATACGGACATAACAGAATGGATGCTCTGAATATATAGGTTCGATGAGTCCTAGAGTGCATTCGGTCATCATGGGGCAATAATATACTCGGCCAAAAGCCGATTTGCTAGTTAGGGCTAGTTAGAGCTTTGTTTCTAGCTAAGCGAAACAAGCGCCGGTAACACGTGCTAGTTTGATCTAGCGAGCGCTCGTTCGGCTTAGCTAGAACTAAGGTTCTAACTAGCAAATCGGCTTTCGGCCGGGAGGGAGGTGGTCACTGTGATGGGATAGCTAGATCGAAGAGTCTTTGAGTGGGATTATTACGTATACTAAGGTCAGCATATTCATCGGGTATACACGGGAGGCCTAGATTGATTAGATCACAAACTTCGTGGGCCTCTCTTACATTCGAAGCCGGGCGAGGCGGCATCGCCGATGGAAGGTACAGCATCCTGGCAATCACGTGCCCCCTTGAATCCTCTTGTTTATCACCATCATTTGGACGCTCAGAGGGTCTTGTCATCTGAGTATACACTGATTCTTGAGCTTCAGCACACCAGTGTTGTTGTCGCGTCGGCTCTCAGCGTTTTTTTTTTGACTAGTTTATTCTGTGAAAGATCTTATTTTGATAGTCGTACCTCAAACACTTGGACTCAGACTCACGTTTCTCAACTAATTGAACTCTCATACTACACCGGCTTCGTCCATCCCTCGCATAGGAAGAAGTCGTGACTGTTTTTTTGCTGACCGGCATACTTGGCTCAAACGATGGCTGGTATATTCCATTCCGAGTTATGTTACCCTGGGACGCCTCTCGCTAGTCTACCATCCCATGGATCTTCCCAATGCGAAGCCCTTTTGAGTACTTCTAGTAGTATTGTCATGACTCGGTCAGACCAGAATGAGCACAAACATCGGTCGTGTGGAGGATACGTTCCTAGCGCTACGGGAATGGACAGTGTAAAGTGACTTTGAGGATAACCACCTGACTGATCACCCAAACAAGTGGGCGAGTATTAGGTATGTGGTACAATTGATGGATCATGAACAACTCTGACATTATTGCTAGGTCAAAGCTAAGAGAGCCAGCGGCCAAATTTCTAGGGGTGAATTCGTTTCTCGTTTCCAAGATCTAACTCTAATCTTGTGTCCTAGACCATGATACTTGTGATTTTTAGGACTGGTGCCAACTACCATCTGGGAGTGCAGCCGTTTCGCCTAGTCTTAAAGGGGTGAGGGTTAATGCCTTGGTTTCGAGTATATTTGCTTACTCCTAATCATTTATCTGTCTCGTTCGGATGGCTTCCGGCGTGGCACTCGGTGTTTGGATCGCCGATGGTATTTCAGTGAGCTTCCATCGTTCGGATTCAAAACACATCGGCTAACTCTGGGCCAGGGAGGGCATATAAATCCAGCAATCACCCTCTCTCAAGCCATATTCTGCCAATTCCCACAGAGGAAAGTCCCGTTATATATCCTTGCACAAATGCTTGGAGTTTTTGCCGGTGCAGGATTGGTGTACGCCAACTACCATAGTTACATCGATTTATTCGAAGGCGGATCGAGAATAAGCACCGTTCCTGGGACTGCATCAATGTTCGCGACGTTCTCGGTACGTTGGACATGCGTTTTATTAATTGCTCATTGAAGTTAATTGCGTTCCTCTTTCAGCTGCTCTATATGTCTAACGGTAAGTAGAAGATTGTGGTTCGTTGTTACCAGAGTTATTGATGTCCTTCACATAGTTGAATGTTCCTCCGAAGAACTTTTGGGAAAAGCCCTACTTCTCATTGTTGCCTTAGTGATAACCGACAAAAAAAAAGGCTCTTCCCTTCCGGATTGACCCCGTTAGTCTTGTTTATCCTGATCCTGGGTATTGGCCCATGCTTTGGCATGCAAACCTCGTAAGTCAACATGTTATATGTGAGGCCCTGCCAGCCTTAGCCTCAAACTCCACAGCTTCGTCCTCAATCAAGCGTACGGTTTCGGACCTCGCCTCGTGTGCTGGATGGCTGGTCATGGAAGCAAAGGTGAGGCTGATTCCTTCGTGGACTTAGGGGTACTTATTTACAGACTTATTTGCTTAGTGTGGAACTACCATAGCCAGTACTGGCTATATGCTCCAATCGTAAGCACATCCCGATGTCTGGGGCTTCGCGCATACCGCATACGCTTGTCTAGATCGGCCCTGTACTAAGTGCTTTAACTTGAAACGCTATTAACGACTCGTTTTTGTTTACTGAATTAGAGAGTATCTTCAACAGACCGGGAGCAATCAATTAAGGGTTTCTTCAAAACATTAGCTTAACATACAGTGGCCTCGCTACTCGTAGTAGGCGCATGCATGCATCAGCTGTGTGAAGGTGAGCGGTTATTCTATCAGGAATGGACCTGGTGTAGCGAGTGATCACGGCTCCAAAATAGAATATCTAGATTTATGTATATATGCTAAATTACTGCATCAAAATAAAATTTGAGAGAAAGATTCGTGCGCGCAAGCGGCTCAGGTAGAAGGGTTGGGCGATTGCGGCACGTAACAAGACCCGGATAGAGCCTATCACCACCCAGATGCACCAGTACTAGATTTCTAGAGACAGATTACCCATCGTAACGAGCATATCCAAGCGCTTGGAGTAGTGAGCATCTTGAGCAGTGTGCAATAACCCGCGAAGGAACGAATAGACCAAAAATTGAACGGGGGATTGGCGAAGTTTTCGGATGCGTTTGGAGACGGCGCCGTTCAAGGTTGGTTTGTGGAATCTGAATGGAGAGTAAGGATAGCCAAGCATGTGCAAACCATAATGAACCGAGTATCAAAGGTTGTTTCGCGGGCACCGTGGGTGTGTATGATGTGAGGCTTAGAACTTGTCTGATGAACGGTGTCGCTATGTAGGTAGACGTGCGTGCTTGCTCGAGGAGCTATATGGCTGATATTGGGTTTCCGCGTACTTGTCTAGGGATAGTGAAGGCAATAGCTACTTTCGAATTCCATTGAGTCCATTGGATTGCGCACAAAATCCCACTGAAATTTACTATCTTCGCGTGTTAAGTAACGGGCGTTGTGCATTCTAAATCATATTATTCGTCAAAAACGTCACTCATCCGTTATACTCTCAAGCATCAATCAGCTTCTCTTCCTTCTTGTCCTCTTTCCTCTCCTCAGTCTCGGGTTTCTTTCCTTTAGCTTGACGTGAATAAAACTCGGCGATAATCTTTGGGTTGATTCGGTTGAGTTGTTCCTTGGGGAAGATGCGGAGTAAGGACCAAGCCAGGTCGAGCGAGTCAAAGATCGTGCGGGACTCGTAAGCGCCTGCGGGTTTGGTTTAATAAGTATGGCGAGAGATGAAGCAAGGAGTGTGGCGTTACCTTGACCAACGAACTCCTTTTCGAATCTGTCCAAAAACTCGAGTGCGAGTTTATCTTCCGCCGACAGGGCCTCTTCACCAACGACAGCTTTCATCGCAGCAGCATCCTTGGCAATAGCGTATTTTGCATACTAGCCAAATTGGTCAAACCCTGTCTGCAAACCGCCAAGTTCACCTTGAACGTACCAACTGGTTGGAAACATCACCATGATCCTTGCGCGTGAGCTTTTCGCCAATGGCACTCTTCATCAGACGAGAGAGCGAGGGCAGGACGTTAATAGGCGGGTAGATTTGCCTGTTGTGTAGTTGTCGGTCAACGAAGATTTGTCCTTCGGTAATGTATCCTGTCAGATCGGGAATAGGGTGGGTAATATCTGAAGTAAACTATTAGTATGCACATTCCGTTCAATCTTATAAGATAAGATAGTGTATACCGTCGTTTGGCATAGTCAAGATTGGAATTTGAGTGATGGATCCATTTCGGCCTTGCACACGTCCAGCACGCTCATAAATAGTCGACAAATCAGTGTACATGTAGCCTGTAATGCAAGACGGGAATTCAAACTCCAAATTTCTCGCCAGAGGATAGCTACACTCACCAGGATATCCACGACGACCAGGCACCTCCTCACGAGCGGCCGAAACCTCACGAAGTGCATCGGCATACGAAGACATGTCCGTAAGGATGACCAACACATGCTTCTCCAACTGGTACGCATAGTACTCGGCTGTTGTCAACGCCAGACGAGGAGTAATGATACGCTCGATAGTCGGATCGTTCGCCAAGTTGAGGAAGAGTGTGACACGATCGAGCGAGCCGTTCTCCTCGAAATCACGTTGGAAGAATCGGGCGGTTTCACGATTAGCACCCATGGCGGCAAAGACAATGCTGAAGTTGTCTTCGTGCCCGTCATGAACGTCTTTGGTTGGGCGTTTGACTAGACCAGCTTGACGGCAGATTTGGGCGGCGATCTAGGATGACGATTTAGTCAAATTTTGGACGGATTAAAGCCTGGTAGTTGACGTACTTCGTTATGCGGCAGACCAGCAGCCGAGAAGATAGGAATTTTTTGTCCTCGGGCAATCGAGTTCATAGTATCGATGGTTGAGATACCAGTTTGGATCATTTCCTCGGGGTAGATACGCGAGTATGGGTTGATCGGAGAACCTGAGTTCCTCTCATCAATCTGCCTATCTCTGCTTTCATTCCATGATGCTCACCATTGATATCCAAGTAGTCTTCAGCGAACACCTTGGGACCTTTGTCAATTGGCAGACCCGATCCGTTGAAAATCCGGCCAAGCATGTCCTCGGACACAGGTAGCTTCATGCTGCTACCGGTAAACTCGACATGGGTGGCCTTGACATCGACTCCTGACGTGCCTTCGAACACTTGCACGATCGCCTTTTTCCCTTGAACTTCTAGTACCTGGCCACCGCGTTGGGTGCCGTCTGGGAGAGTCAATCGCACGATTTCGTTGTACGACGGAAACTGCGGTGGACGTGAGCGGCGATGAGGTCAATGTGATAGAAAGATATACCTTGACGTTGTCGAGAACGACAAGAGGGCTGTACCAGGTGAGTTAGCGTCATCCATTATCGCGTGCTGTTTTAGAACCCACCCGTTAACGGCGGATACCGTCCGATAGTCTGCTCGCGGGTTAGCCTCCACTGACATCATCCGAAATAAACATTTAATCACCGAGATGGGGCTTGACATTGTACTCTCTCGTCACTGCAGCACTGTTGATCTCAAATAGCTCCCGGTTGCTCAGTTGTGGACTCGGCATCGTGGGCAACGCGTCTGGGAGGCAGTTGATCCAATCAAGACGAGTTTAGGGGCTCACCGGCAGGTGGCGTATGTGGTCTTGTTTCGGCGCCTATTTTATTCAGCTTTTCTAAAATTGACCCATGATGTAATTACTCAAAACGGCTAATTAAATACAATTTTCTTGCCCTGTGCTGGGGTGCTCGCCAGAGACTCCTTTTCCTTTAACTTTTGCTTAGCTATCCAACTCGGATGCATGGGCTTTTCGTCGGCCTTTTTCGCTGCCCTCTGCGCCCACCCTCCGTCTTGCGTCGTCGGCAACTCGACTGGAGGAGGTCGAACTCGTCCGCCTTGTCCCCTGGCAACATCGGCGCCGATGTGTCCTCTATTCCTCTCGTTCGGAGCGCCACCCCGGCCGGGTCTACCGCCTCTGCCCCGTCCGCGCCCACGACCTCGAGCGGCCATAGCCTCCTCCCTCGCTTTCTTGACATGGTTCGCATTCTTCCCGTATTTCTTCTCCCAAATCCTGTTACAAATTACTAAGTTAAATTTGTATTCAAGGACGGAAAATCTACTCACGCTTTCCTCGCTCTCTGGCCTCTTCTGTTCTTTCTCCCCGGGCCTGTATCGGCATCTTCGATGTCCGAGCCATCTCCACGAATAAACCCAGTAGCCAGTGACGGGAGGAACCTCGATCCTGCCCCTCCAGATTCCGCTTTGCTGCGCTTTGTCGGAGGTGATGAACCCGATGAGTCAGATGATGAAACAGACGGAGCGCGTCGAACTTTTCCTTCGCTGTCTATGCTCCCAGACTCCCAAGACGCTTGATCATCTACATCTTCTTCCTCTTCTCCCTCGTCCAACACAACGCTGTCTTCATCCTCAGAGTCGGATGACGGCGTCGGTGCAGGTTCCGAAGCGTCTAGCTTGATCCCCAGTTTGGATAACGCAGATTGAAGTGCAGATGGATCTGGCTTCGAGTCGTCAGACCCAGAATCAGACTCTGAATCTGAGCCTTCAGAACTCGAGTCTGAAACCGAGGCGGGCGCCACGCCTTTCCATTCCTCCACCTCCTCCTCTGCATCTTCTACATCCGCTTCCTTGTCCTCCGATTCCTCGTTAACCTTGGTGGCTAGGGGTTCAACCAAATCCTTCAACACAGTGCACAACCGATCGACTTCGCCCGCCAAGATCTTGGAACTGAGCAAAGCATGCTTCGAGTCATTGTGGATTGAATCAAGCGAAGGAACAGTGGCCGCCTCGAGTGCAGATTGGATCGCAGGGTGGATGGCCAAAGCCTTGATCTTTTGAACCTTACGAGCTAACGAAATACGTGCGAGAGTTGCATGGTCTAGCTCCTATAGGCTTCGTTGAGCATATGAAGATAGGACAAGTCGAAGATAATTACCTTGGTCATCTTGAGCTTCTTCTCCAAACTCAGAATATCCTCTCCACCTCCTTTTGACTTGGCCTCTTTTAACTTCTTGATGGTACGCTGTACTTCGAATGTTTTAGCTTTCTTGGCAGCTTTGATAGCCTCTTTGAAGCTATGGTGCTAGCGCGGCCTACATATATGAGTGGCATTTATGGAACACCTATGAGGCGGACTCACCAGTTTGCCAGACACTCGGTGCTGAAGTGTCTCTTCATCGAGCTCCTAAAAATAATTCAATACGACGAAGAGCGCATATTATACAGAGCCTTACCACAGATGCCTTGGGCGTGCCCCGTTTCCTCTTTAGTCCAGGCATAAAAAAAGTGAGGCCAGTGAAGATGATGGTTGAATCCCAAAACTTGACGTGATCTAATCTTATCTTTTAGGGAAACAAACGCCGGGCGCCTATCTTAACTAGTATCCGCCGGATGATCGTAGCAACATGTTCCGTGACTTCCACTTCGGGTACCTAAGTCTATAATTGCTGCTGCGGTTCCTCCGAGGTTGTGTATAAATAAGATAGAGAGGCGTCGGCAAAACTACACGTCGACCCCCTCCGGCCCGATATCTTGTCTCATATTTCCTTACATTTACCCCGAGCCGTTATAGTTACTTGGGAACGAGCTAGAACCGGGCTAAACACAAGCTTGCCAGCATAATCTACGGGCATATCTCTAGAGCACTAGCCAACCGGAAAGTTTTCGTACTATGGGTCTAGTGCAGCTTATCATGATGAGTGTGTTTCTGGGGAGTGCCTCTTTTGGTCTCGGACAACTCCCTCTTATTGTTACGTTGTCTAGTAGGCCATTTAAATCCACTATACCACAACTAATCATTTACAAACACCTTTACCATTACCTCCAGAAACGAGAATTGCGCAGATATCGACAGTGGGCACGGGTCTCCTGCTCGGGGCGGCGATGGGCGTGGTCATCCCAGAGGGAATTGAAACACTACACCACTCCGATCCCAATAACGACGAGGTCCCAACAAATACCATTGCTCTTTGCCTCCTCTTGGGTTTCACGCTCATGCTTCTCATCGAGCAATTCCTCCCTGCGAGTCATCACCACAATCACCAAACAGCACCACCCGTGGCTCGAGCAACGTTATTCGATGAAGACGATATTGAACAACTCGAACTAGGCCCCGCACCTGGGGACCAATACCCGGATCCTGTTGACCCTGATCCTACCCCCGTTCCTGGTGGACGAATGGGTCGCCGGTCTGGGAGTAGTAGCCGACGTAGCAGCGTCGACTTGACTGCCAAACTAAGACACAATGGAGAAGCTCGCAACGAACGAGAGGGAAACCCAAACGCAATCACGTTCGGACTGGTTATACATTCATTGGCGGACGGGCTTGCGTTGGGCGCGAGTGCTAAGAGTGGGCAAAATGCACTAGAGGCAGTTGTGTTCTTAGCAATAATTGTGCACAAAGGTGAGCACGCCGGTATATCACTCTTGGCCTGCAATAATCCGGCTTAAATCATCATAGCTCCAACAGCGCTTGCGCTCTGTACATCCCTCATGCCACATCTCCCTCGCCCGTCCGTTCGGCGACACGTAACGGCCTTTGCCCTGACCTCTCCTCTTGCGGCACTAATGACTTATTTCACACTCGATTTTTTGGGCGACCATTCGTCCCTGCCAAAATGGACGGGTCTTGCACTTTTGTTTTCGGCGAGTATACACAGGCCCTGTACCAACTGATGGCTTATATATGCGCGGAAACAGGGCGGAACATTCTTATATGTGGCAACCGTACTTCAACCTATATCTTCAAACGCATCAGAATCCGGGCACCACCATTATGGAGAACCAGAGTTGAGGCCCATTGTGAAGACGCTGTTAACAATAGTCGGGATGTTTTTCCCCTTGGCTGCGGGTGGCCTCCTAGGCCATGGACATGAGCACTAAAGTAGATACTGGGATTGAAAGATTTGTATTGAGTTTTGTCTTTTGGTTTGAAAATATACTGCCGCGCCTATTTTAACGAGGAGCTCGTACTGATCGAGCAGATACAGGACATATTTCCTGGCTATTTATATGCGGCAGCGGGTGTACCAAAACTATGAGCACGCTACTAAGTAGCATCGTGCGCAACAAGTAATTACTCATTTGATTAGCAGGTCCAACGTAGCTAATACTATGATATTAGCCAGCAATATATCCTTTCGATTCATGTTACTCCACGCCTATCACAGTATAAAAAGTAATTATGGAACACGCTACATCAAGCGGTCAAAGGCCCAAGTTCTGTTGAGCAGGGATAATTCCTTCAGCTTTAAACCATTCTATTTAATAATTGAAATATAAGTGAAGGGAATATGAGAGCATAAGTGAGAAGGGCTATGTACCAATATCTCTATACCGAAAGGCGAGTCGAAACTTTTTGTTTCGGTTGACAGCTACATATTCAGAGTTATCCAAGGCACACGGGTCCTCGTCAACTTCCGCTTCACCGAGTCCAGCCATGTGCCGATGTCCTACCATATCCTTGATCCCCTCCCAGACTGGCTCGTTAGGCCGAGCCAATTCTCCAGAGTGAGAAGCATGGTCAGGTCCTGTGGACCACGATTGTGTGGCCCAGTAAACTGAGACTTGGATGAGTCCAAATTTATCAATATTACTAGGCACGAAAGTTTCCGAGAGAGGAAAGTTAGTCCGGATTCTATATCGAAAATAATGCGACTCCTAGATACCGTCTGCCGTGGTCTCACGCGGTTCGAAGGTGAATGGTCTAATGGTACCATCATCCGACTCGCGACCCCTCAACTCCATCTCTCCAGTTTCACGCGGTTTCCCTTTCTTTATTGCCTCGATTCGCTTTAAAATATCCTCCGCGGGAATGTAAGTCCGCGTTTCCGAACCGGCGTCCCCATCGATGTATACCGCTGCCATTAACCCAGCGCCGGGACAAGGCAAAGATTTGCCTTCATAGGCAACGTGAACGCAGAATCGGCGGCGTACGATAGGAACAGGAACCCAGCAACTAAGCCATTAGTGTGCCTCAATTAGGCTGCGGTATAATCGTGGAAGGAAGCACTAGGACTCACGCTACTTCATTTTTACCGACATCGTCACCCCGGTACTCATAGCTAGATAACGGAGCATGCCCGTGGTCTTTCTTTGAATATGTAGCCAGAGTAACAATAATATCTCTCTGCTCCATTATCGCTGGAGAAGAGCCTTCTGGAGAAAACGACATTGCTGGCATTTTTGCAGATAGGTAGGTATGCTCGAAGAGGAGTGTTGGCGTGGAGGGTCGGCAGAAAGTAACCTATTTATCAATCCAGGCCTCGTTTACAAAGCCACCTTTTTGCAAAAAAAAAAAAAAAAAAAAAAAAGAGTGCTCATTCTTAAGCCATAGCTCATCTTTACTCAACTTTATCTCCCTACCAAAAACAAAGGAGATCGCCAGCTTATTGGAACAACGAAAGCCACTTATCACCGTGCCCGTTCCATCCAGGTCTCTTCACTTGATTTTGATAAGAGCCTCCGTCCTTTTTTTATCAGAAAAGAAGAGGATATGCCGCAGACTATAGAGGCTTAACAGGGCAGTCTTAGGCGCAAGGTGGGCGCAAGCCGCTGTCGTACACGGGCGCGCCACATACCTTTCATCGCGATGGCCACGTGACGTGACGTGCCGTTCCTGTTCTCCTCGACCACGACCCGCCGCATTCGAACATCCGCGCTTCCGTCTTTTCGTGCCAGCCCTCCAGATCTTCTCGATATACTGCCCCACCCGCGAGTTCGCTCGCGTCTCGGTGCCCCAGCTATTGTCCCCATCGCTTCGTTCCGGGTCACCCAGCTGTATCCGGCTAGACAATGATAGACCTATATTACGTATGCCTATTTCATATCCAGATCTGCATTTAACCATTCCCTAATATACGACACGGTCGTCGATTCAGGTCAGGCGTGTCAACAGCATATTACCTAGGCACGCGATCCAAAGGCACGCCGAGCGACCACAGGCTAAGCAGGAACTCTTGCAGCCTGACTTGTAGGCTCTGTGGCAATATATGGCATTATAATCACACACACATCCAGGTTGCGAGGAAACCCACTAACAACCCCACCCAAAGCTGCCGTTACCGGGGTTAGCTTTGGGCCAACAAGTATGGGGGGCGGCTCACTCAACCCTTGAATGTATGCTACGTATATGGACCCCCCAAGGCATGTCTTGTGAATTAAGAATGTTCTCATAGCTAAAACGGGTATTGATGCAGCTCTCCGAATAAACCACTCTACTCCACAGGTATCACGTACACCTTGCACTTTGGTCCTGCTATTTCCTGGGCTATGTGTTCTACCTGGAATCTACCATTGGAGACTTGGTGATGGAATCGTTACTCTGGGGTTCTGTCTCGGGTAAACAGCGTGGAATTGGATTGTATAGATCCAATCGAACACGTTACCTCTACAAGAGCCTAATATTCATCTTCCGGTGTAGCGTGCGGAGTTTAGCAGTTCCATATTGCACGCGTGATATCTATATTCGTTCTGTTTTTCTCATTTTATCTTGAATCCGGGGGGGGGGATGTCTATGCGTTATACACTCTGTTGTTCCGGTGTGTGAGACCTGGTGATTCTTCCTGCCCGCTTCTTATACCCCAGAGAACTACATGTATTAGGAATGTATCCCGGCAATCTTCAGCTTGTCAGCTGATGCTTTCCGAGATGACTGCGACGCCGGGGTAGAATCCATATAGAGCCCAACAGCGACTAACCGGGGTTGGATCAAGAAACGATCTGCTAAACTCATACCCTTGATGCACATATCGGCTCTTCCAGCTACTCGTTCACGGGGCATATAAAGGGCCATAGGTCGACCCCAAATCATCATACCCGCTAACACTCCAGCCCCAGACGGGCAGCCCATCTTCCAGATATTATTTGCTTCTGCTTATCTACATGTTTACCTTCAAGCTTTCCCTGGTTGCCTTTGCTGCTTTCTTGGCTGCCGTTGCGGATGCTAAACCTATTGGTTTGTCATACCGCAGTGACCCGGGAGAACGGCACGGCTGGGATGGCGAGATCGCGGCTCTAGTCAAGTTTGCCTGGCCAACTACAGCTAAACGAGCTACAGGGGTGATTGTACATGTTGCAGATGCTACACATTGTTACTAACAAGTATATAACGAATTTGAGCCTACTGTGGACGTATCTAGTAGCTATGGCATTCAGCTCTGCACAGACGTCAACTTCGGGGGTCACTGCGTGAGTTCCCATTGCGACCTTCAGGCATTTGATGCCAACCATTACTGAACCCGCGTCTTACTTCCTGTTATTCGACAGATTTATTATAACGGACTTCCGTGAGCTCGGAGATTGAATTGATCAAGTGAACAATCAACTGATTACCTTATACATAGCTATGCGAAGTGCATTCCAATGGACTCGGTGTTTGACCAAGTATTAAGTTTTTCGCCTGAACAGGGAGTGAGCTGCAAACTATATAGGTACGCCGGACTAGAACCATCACTTCACTTCCCTCCTGCTGCAGCTTACTCGTACTCTCACAGCGGCGCTAATTGCTCCAGCCCTTTCACCGGAAAGAATATCATCTATCCGGGTATCAGTGACCTGCCTCAGTACGCTCAGGGAAAACCAATAAGGTCACTGAGTTGCACTTGATGACTTTTATCGGGTACTGGAAAGAATATGAGAATTGCCGTTTGATTCATAATGAATTCGTATGGCAGTTTGCTCATACCGTGAGCGCATGGCCAGAGCATCACATAGAGTTGTCACAGTTTACCTGAAAGCATAATTATATGGCCATCGTCGGTGATTTATAGCGATCCCGGGTCCTATACAGTTCCAATAAATGCCTCAATAACTCGTAACTTTTCAAGAGTTCCAAGCCGAAATTGTAGCCACACAAGTGCCAAAATCTTGCCTGGAAATCCCCAGGTTTCACCTAATGACATCATCCTGCTTTTCCGGATTACTCCGCCACCACTACCCAGTGGACCCAATCATGGCGCATGTGAGCAGAGGTAAGGGTTTGGCGCATATGTGCGCCGAGGGAAATGGCGACTCGCTGGGCTCCTTGTAAGCGACAAATCAACAATTTCGGGTCGGACGTACAGCTGCCTAAACCCTACTACCCAAGCGTATGAGCATACCGTATGCACGTGTTCCCTCGAGAGATATTCGGCTGAGTGTTATGCCTACGTTTCGGCATCGTCGGCTGATCTAACTTTGATGATATACACATCAGTTGCTCGGGGATCACGATCTCCAAACCCTGGGCGAGCGAACGCACGAAGGGTTCCGCTCACTCACAATCCAGTCCCGCAGGATGATATATCAGCCGTCAAGTTGAGCGGGAGGTTTTACCTCGAAACCCTGTCTTGTGCAGTACCGAGCGTTTCCATGTCCAGCATCCCAAAAACACACACCCATGCGATTACACACTGTATGATCTACAACTCCTCATGTACAAGTAAACATCATTATAAGTCGAACGAAAATGCGTAACGAAAAACAACAACTCAATAATCGTCTCATAAAGCATGGGTCTAAATCATCTATCAAGGCATGAACGCCTTTTAGTGAAATCATCGTTCAAATAGATCCTCCAACAGACTCCATCGTCTAAGATAGGTCAATCTTTAGTATAAAAGTAAAGGAGAGCGATGAAAGAGCTTACAAAAGGCGACGCAGTCGGACCATCCAGAATACTCAACTCTTCAGTCGTAAACGGTAACATTGGTATTATCCATATCCGAACAGGAATCAACAAGAAGATAACAATAGGGAATCCAATTGCGGCTATGTGCGTGTCCGGTTTCAGTTGTGATCTATTTGTGTCTAGAAAGTATCGTCGACTCACCAATCGTCTGGGTAATAGCCATAGTCGCACCAAAGCCAATCAACTCGATCGCCGCAAACAACGCAATCCGACTGCGGCGAACGCGTCTCAACGTATTCCGACAAGGAATCAACGTCGGGTCCCGAATCAGGAACAGCAGCTTCTCGGTCACGCCAGAAGTGCGAAGAGCGTCCGTGCCCATGAACCAACTGCGCCACTAGCGTCAGCCATTACCCAAGACCGATACCGAACCAAAAAAAAAAAACACTCACAAGAGCCCAGCCAACACACCTCTCGGGACTAATCCCAGCACATGTTGAAATGGCCCGGTCATGAGCACAACACACAGTGCGCCCTGAGCCAAGTTGGATACGCGCTGTTCGACGACTGAGACCGAGTGTTCTTCGATCATTGCGTGATTCGGTTGAGGCAACGTTTGAGAAGCAGGTTCATAGTTTTCGACTCCGTCGAGTTGAGATCTTCTGTCTGGAGACGGAGTCGCCGAGGCTGTGATCGGAGACTTTTCCGGGTCGTCTTTGCGCCTTACGCCCATGATTACGAGTGCTTCGGTGTGCATGGGTGCTTGTGGGATGAGTCCGTTGGGGGCTGGAACGCCGAGCAGGCCACTAGAAGTACATAAGTAAGATATATTAATTGAATAAAGCGGAATTAGACTTACGCTATGAAAGTGGTAATGCCGAGCCAGAAAAAGTCCCAGTGAAAGCCAGGTGGTTTACGCAAGGGAAACTCGGACCCTTGGGCAATAAGACTTGAAACATTGTGATCGAAATAGAATAGAATAAATAGAACGAAGCCGAATGGGAATGCGATGCTATTCAATGCAAATATGAGAAGTCATGTGGACAGAATTGATCATTGATGCGCACCCGACCCATTTCCCGTCGAGCTCCCAGAATTTGACAAGCCATTCACGGCCTCCGGCGGGTTCGAATGCCCCAGACGTTGGCAGCGTCAACGGGTTAGCAAGGTTGAGGCGCCCCCAGTACGCTAACCCACTGCATGCAACGACTATGAAATTTCATTTCAACATGATCTCCGCGTCCCCGATCAAGCCACAAACATACCTGAGATCGGCATGCCGTAATCAGCGCAGAACCTTCGTAAGAGTCGATGACCATAATCGGACCGCGAGAGCATGCCAAAGAGATGACCGGTTACAAGCATGGTAAGCGCAAGGATGATGCTGACAAACACGCTTGCGGGCTCCACTTGGTCGAGCTGACGTGTAAGGACTTGGACTCCATATTGGAGATAGACCCAGGCAACATAGAACCCGAAACTATAAGCGGACGAAATATTAGAGTTTAGGCGCAGGCAGACAAGGAAGACGCGAGACGCACGTATCGCATGAAAACCTCGTGACGTATCGGAGAAAGTTACAAGCGTTGAGGACGGCTGCAACCCAGTGCATGATAGCAGCCCAGAGATAAACCCAACCGATAAAGTGGAGGTAGTTTGGAGCGTCGTCCCTGGTGGCCAGAATATCGTAGATTGTCTTGTTGAGAACGGTAATCGGGCCGGTGACACCGGCGATGCAGAGCGGTTGACAAGAAAGGACAGAGAAAATAAAGGCAGCCATAAACGAGGAGAGCAAGACTTCTGTAACTCCGTACTGCGAGGTTGTTTCTATCAAGTCCAGGGAAAATGCGATTCCAGGAAGAACACTGTATAAAGATCAGTCTTGTTCGAGGGGGATGTTGGTAGGCTTACTTGGCAAAGAATATCATCGCAGTGGCGGGGATAACTCGATAAGTCCAGGCATCCGTCCAGTCCGAGACATAGTACGGTGCACGCGCCTTGACATCGGCGAACATGCCGGCAAAGGGCCGGAGTCCATAAGACCGGCGGGACTGCACCGGCGTTACCGTGCGCGACGTCGGAATATCTGTGTCCATCAGGCCGTCGGGAGCGTTCGCGGGGACCCGTTCGATGATGGAGGACGATATCGTAAGAGGGGGGGTTAACTGGTGGGTGTTGTGAACCGAGCTAATTTATGCATGCCGATGCCGCGGCATTCGCGGCCGTTCGAACCGCACATCCGTGCGACGTTTGACTTTTGACACCCCGGGCGGCTGTTGTGCCCCACAGGCCCTGACTGTTTTTTAGATAATCCGCTGGTGGAGGTTCGAGAAACCGTCGCCAAGCAACCCGCAATCCGGTCATCTACCCAAGGAAATAGGCCGCGGTCTGACATCATCTCAGCGCCTAATTTATGGTGTACGTTTGGCACGTGCTTTGCTGCCAGGCCCCGACTTCTTCTATCTGGCTTTTAAGAATGCGCGTATCGCCGGATCTCTAAAAACTTTATTTCCGCAAGTTAGAATTCAAGTAATATGGACGCAGCTCTAATTTGGACTTTCGGAAGACTGGCTTTAAGCAACTTAGTGGCAAGAACATATATTTTCTTCAGCGCTGGCTCCCGTTTTGATGTCATTTTGCCCCCGCCCTACCTAACATACGAAATGCCCTGCTGTGATTGAGATCAATAGCAGGCCACAATGTCCGTAGGCTATGTTTTTAGTCAGCATTCTGGGAAGGAATGTGTTCGTCTGCCTTGCTGTTTAGGCCAGCAGCATACTACTCGCTCATCCCCGTCCTAGTTGATCCCAAACTTCTTTCGCCTTTGCATCCTTGGTTTCTCTTCTTCTATCATAGCTATAGGAATAGTAATGGTTTTCTTAAAGTCCTAGTATTCTCAGGGTTCGTACTGCCATAGTGTGTAAGATGTCTGGTGACGATCGTGTTACCTGAAGGAATAAGTTACGACTTAGTGGCAGTCTGTTGAACGAGAGGTAGCGGGCAGGCTACATGGTGGTAAGGTAAGAACTCTCTCTCTGTGTAAAATTTCTGCTACGATGTGTAAATACAAGGATTCCGATCACATGACTATATGCGCACATCCGAGTTTGATATCTCAACACAGTCAACGATGTAAAACTAAATAAATGCGCACAACTGATGTATTGAATCAAATCATATCGTTTGGAGCTAAGTTATATGCAAGAGCAACCACTTAAAATATACATTCAGGAAGCGCATCTCGGCGGGCAAGGGGGCAAGCAAGCACTTCTGTTCATATAGGACTAAAAAATTAAAACTGCTGCGTAGGGTCATGAGCGCAACTGCACGACTGCGTTGACTGGGAGCACGACGGTTGGGGGCGGGGGGATCTCCCCAGAACCGGATGCATACACGTGGGACCAAATCTACACCCGAGATACGTGATGATGCCGAATGGGATGGCCCACTACCCAATAGAAACAAATTCTAACAGCGAGCAAATTTGTGTGAAGGCCCATATTTGTTTCCGTGAAGGAATAAGGCCATTGTTTGTCAAGCGTGAGACACATCCACGTGCCAATGAGCCACCCACCCGATTCGGATAGACTTATCTAATCGATAAACCCCACAACGTGCCAGCGTCCCACAAGCCTGTTCACCACTCGGTCTAAAACAACTGTTATGACGTCTCAGCAAATAATTAGTCCGGATCGAGACTTCCGCTACCGCATACATGGTACGTTTGTCTTGTGGGCCTGCACCTTCCAGGGCTCCAGAATGATATATATTGGTGATATAGGGATCCGACTTGAGCCTGAGACGTCAAAGTACGACATCATCGCCGAGATCCAGGCGGATGGAACGAGACTATACAAGTTACCGCGTATCGAGAAAGGTCAGACTCTGGCGTGGAACGATCTATACGCATTTTGGTATGTGATGAAGTGTATCAAATCACGCCCAAACATCTATACCAAAGATACTCTGAGCGCGTCCAGTTGGGGTCGATGAATCGATTCCCATCGGTATCTGTCCCGCTCAAACTCTAAATTGGCTAAGTGAGGGCCAGACAATAACTGAGTGCTATTTGTAGTGACGTGCATGACGGCTCGTTGATATGCTTGCAAGTGACCGAAGTGCATAGGCTCAAGGACCGAATCGGTCGGGCCGAACAGCAGGTGTTTCAAGGGAGCAGTTCCGACTCTGTATCAATAGGTACACCCTGGAATATCGCTTTACAAGGCCGTCCCTTACTTAACGATATATCGTCGACAGTTTGTAGTATCGGAGAGAAGTCTATGTTCATGGTACATATGAGGATCATGGGCAAGGATGCGGTGAGTGAATCAGACTGGCCCGCTAATGGCACTGACCAGAACTTCGCGTGATAGACAAAACGAGCATATAGGGACGCCCTGGATGCAGCCAAGTCGCTGAGCGACAAGAGTCAACTGACAACAAAATCCAGTAGAAGTGTCGAAGCGATCAAGAACGTCATGGCACTCAACAGAGTACTAGTAGAGGTAAGGAATGATGATTGTCAGTTCTTTTGAGCTATAACCGAACTACGACGTCAAATAGCTTGATCCTACTGGCGGAGCCGAAGCAGCATTCTGGGTGTGTACAAAGGCTTGGGAGGTCAGTCGCGCTGGTAGAGATGTACGACTGATACACGGCTAAAGCTTACCTACTATGTATATTTATATTAGCACCTCGAGGCCCAGGAGCAGCAAAATGTCACGATAAACGACTTGCTCAACAACCTAGGGTCAATCATACCGTCCGCAGAATCCGTCAAAAAGATCGCCGATGCGAACCTCAGAGGGACTTTGAACGAGATTGAGAAGCTGGTGGAAGACGTATCGATATATATACTGAGTATCAGGTCCCGTAACCGGTCAGGTATGTCCATGAAAACCAGTGCGTATCAGTAGTATTTATAATACATATGCTTAGAACGTATTGTACACAGGATGCTCAGCTCGGGGACACAGGGTCCACTTGATATGTTGGTGAGGCGATCGCAACGACTGCAAAGCGAATTTCAGGAGAGGATGTTGTCACAGACACTGAATTCTACCGAGATGAATGGTAAGTTCTACACGTTCTAGTCTTAAGAGAAGCGGACTAACATGCCTGGTTCAGCGCGTAGAGAAAGGCTCAAAGAGCTCAACCCTGCACAGCTCGCAAGCTACAACCCGTCTCGATGCTGTCTCGATGGTACGCGCGTGAGTATCATACATAAACTCACCGCATGGGTCACAGAGAAGGGCACTAGCGCTATGCTTGCATGGGTTCATGGGCTAGCTGGACTGGGCAAAAGCTCGATCATGACCTCGGTTTGCAGGCAACTCAATGATCAGGGCTTACTGGCTGGCAGCTTCTTTTGCAATCGCGATAGTCCTGAGCTACGAGATCCGCGGCAAGTCTTGACGACACTAGTTTTTGAGCTCGCTCAACACTGGGACGCATATGGGGTTGCAGTGTCGGAGGCGATCCGCAAGAACGTAGGACTGCACTTGAAGCACATCCAACCCCTCTATGAAATTCTTGTAGCCAGACCATGGAAGGCAATCTCTCAAGAAGATTGGCCACCTGGGACGCTTGCCTTAGTGGTTGACGCTCTTGACGAAAGCGGAGATATCGTGGAGCGTCAACAATTACTTGCATGCTTACGAGACATGTCGCAGGTTATGCCTTTTGTCAAGATAATTATTGCAAGCAGGCCAGAAAATGACATCAGATCTTTCTTCATCAGCACCGATACGAGTTGGTACTTGGAGTTCAACCTGCTGCAGTATGACGCTGGCCAAGATATCCATCGGTTTGTCCAGCAGAGTCTATCGTCGCTGAGTTCAGTCGAAGGTTGGCCGTCGAATGCGGCTGACCTACTGGCTGCGCGTGCGGGAGGGGTGTTCATATGGGCACGAACAGCATGCGCATACATCCTATCGGGACTAGACAGACTCAAGAGGTTGAAGCTGCTGACAGAAGGAAGACACCTGGCGGCCATCGATAAGCTATACGAGATTATCCTAGCCGAGAGAGATACAATTGGTGACGAAGAGAGCGCCGAGGAGTTGAGAAATTGTCTAGGGACTATTGTAGCCTCATCTATGCGGCGCCCACTATCCGTCGTAGTGCTTGCCACGCTGATGGGCAGGCGGACCTCAAGAGCAGTTATCCAAGGTGTGGTGGACAGACTATCCTCGGTGTTGTATATCGATGGGAGCCTTGGTGGGGCGATTCGAGTTTTCCACCCTTCGTTCATGGACTACCTTACCGACAGGACCCGCTCGGAGGGCTGGTATGTCGATCTCGCTGAACACAACGCTACGCTTGCGAGCGCATGTCTACAGACTATGAGAGACGAGCTCAAGTTCAACATCTGCGCACTAGAGACCTCTGATAGGCTCAACCGGGACATCCCTGACCTCGACGCCCGAACGCAGAGAGCGATTAGTCCACAACTAATATATGCATGTGAATTCTGGTCTAGTCACCTTGCCGACTCCCCGGCAGGTACCCTTGGGCCAGTCTTGCACGAGTTCTTGTCGAGCCCTGGGCTAATGTACTGGCTGGAAGCTCTCAGTTTGCTAGGCAAGCTTGGCGTAGCGCCACCGAGTTTGCTGCGGGTCGCAGAGTGGTGTACTGCCGTGAGCTACTTTCGCTCGAGTCTTAACATCCAGGACTGAGAACTTCGATATAGAACCATCTAGATGATTGCTACGCCATGGCGCAGGACGCCTATCGATTCGTACTCGCGTTCTACGACCCGATCGCCAGCAGCACACCTCACTTGTACATATCCGCGCTTTCGATGGCGCCGGCCAACTCGCAGATATCCAAAAGAATGAGCGAGTACTTCCTGAATCTGGCCGTCGTCGTGGACCCAATGGAATCAGACTGGACTCCATGCATACGGAGTATTTCAACCGGCACCGCTATATGCTCGGTAGCGATGTCGCCTGACGACAAGTACATTGTCTCTGGATCTAGTGACGGAACAGTACGAATCTGGGATGCAAAGACAGGTGAAGTGGTACTTGTACCACTCCAGGGGCATTCTGGCCCGGTCAACTGCGTCATGTTCTCGAATGACGGCCGACGTATAGCGTCTGGTTCTTTCGACGGAACTATTCGAATACGGAACGCAGAGACTGGCGCAGGTATTACTGGACCCTTACGAGTTTCGGGCAGCGTAAGCGCGATTGCCTGGTCACACGACGACTCTATGATTGCTTCTGGATCGGGGAGCAGTACTATTCGCCTTTGGTGTTCATCAACAGGAAAAGAACTGCTAGAGCCGCTACAAGCGTCGTCAAGATCTGTGACCTGCATCGCATTCTCACCTGACGATCACTCAGTTGCGTGTGGATTTAGCGATAGCAGGGTACGAGTGTGGGACACAAAGAGTGGCAATCTGTTCTTCGAGGAAGGCCGCCAAGACATGTACCCTGTCACGATCAGATTCTTCCAAGAAGGGCCGCAACTTTTCTTGAGGACTGGTGACAGCAAGGTACATACATGGGACATCGTTACGCATGGCCATACTATGCATCCTCTTGGTGGTCCTTCGTCCGCTGTGGAATCGGCCGACTTCATGCTCAACAATAATTCTATCGTCTGCGCTTACGCAGATTTTCAGGTGGCGGTCTGGGACGTAAATCAAAAGAAAACAGTACTCGGACCACTCTCGGGCCATTCTGACAAGGTACTATCTGTTGCATGCTCACATAGCAGCAATCGTATCGTATCTGGGTCCCTCGACACAACAATCCGCGTCTGGGATGCATACGTCTCTCCCAGCTCCGACCCTTCTATATCGACGGCCACCGATTCACACTGGGATCGCGAAATACGTTCGCCGGGACTTGCCGCCGCTTTCTCTTCGGATGGCGGCTTGATAGCATCTGCTCACCTAGATAACACAGTTTCGATATGGGACGCTGAGACAGGACGTATCACACTTGGACCAATTCTAAGTCCCTCTGATGGTCCTGAATTCATTACATTTGCTTCTGATAGCTCCTCAGTTTCTTGCACCTTTTCTGATGGGATGATGTATACCTGGGATATCGGTTCAGGCCTACTAGTACGCAAGGCAATGATGCACGATAGCTCTGATTTTGTAGGCCGCTTGGAAATTTCTGCGGACGGACAACTGCTCGCTACAAAGTCACTTGGCCGCACAGTGCGGATCTGGGACACGGCGGCTGGTACTGCGATAGTTGAACTACCCACAGGACCAATGGACCCCACGGGGATCGCTGCGTTCTCCCCAGACAACCGCAACATAGCACTCGAATCCAGAGACGGGTCATTACACGTGTGGAATGTGCCAACAGGGAGTAATTTGTTCAAAACTGCAGCAGGACATTCCAAGGGCATCTCAGTGGTTGTATACTCTCCCGATGGCCTTCGAATAGCATCTGGCTCTTTTGATGCTACCATTTGCATTTGGGATGCGCTGACAGGGGAGCTACTGATGAGGCTATCTGGAAATAAATCTGCCAAAGTATATTCCATAGCGTTCTCGCACAATGGGAGTTACATAGTGTCGGGATCCTACATCGGAACCCTAAATATATGGGACATCACAACAGGAGAGATGGTATGCGAGCGCTTTCTGGGCTACGAGGGATTTTTAAGCTGTATTGCGATATCTCCGAACGACCGACAAGTTATATCTGTGATGGGCGACGGTTTCCTGCGTCTGGTAGATCTAACGCTTTATCTGCGACCTGATCTACCCGTGAGACGCTTGCCAGGTGTGTTTGGCGCTTGATGCTCACCACAATATACGTCACTGATGCTTGAGTATCAAGGGACAGAGATGGCTGTAATTCCCGAGGGTTCTGTAGAGGAGAGGCTGCTGGTATCGACTGGCGAGCTTGCACGCCATATCAACGATTCTATGGACGGCTGGGTGGCGGGATCGGACGGTAGGCCGTTGATCTGGCTTCCACATGAATTACGACGACTGGACGACTCATATATGCGCATATCTCGTAACGGACCGCATCGCCACCGTGTCGACTTTACCCAGTTTGTGCATGGCGAGAAGTGGACTAGTGTAAAAGCGGAATAGATAAAAATTCTGCGCAATATTACAGTGGTTTGCGTACCTCCTTGTAATAGGGAACGTTCGAACTTTGGTACCAAACGAGAATTGCAGGAGGAAAAAACATAACTTCAAATAAAAGAATCAGTCAAATCAATCCAGCGGGACAAATATGGAAACGTATTCGTCGTTTTACTATTGTTTATGCTTGCGCGTATGAACGGCAACAAATATCTGCATAAGGGCCTCTTGCCCCTTTTATTTTGTGAAAATGGCTTACATTAGAGTCGTTCTGAAGCCACGCCCATGGTACGACATCCGGGGTGCACACAAGACAAACAAGAAAGGAACCACGGCGAGACTAAGGAAGCTATACCGTAGCACACCGGGAAACCTGCCGGATTTTGTCGTTTTTGGAATGACGCACTGGGATGTAACTCAACTAGAAATATATCTGGTGTAGTAACAACCCACCCATGATGGGTATGCATCACATTTTTATATGTTTTATAACCAACTTTTGTGTGAGGAACAAGCCCTGCAAGTTTGAGCCAGGATTTGACCAAAAACCGGGAAACCGGCCAAGTGATTCTATGTCACAACCCTCGTTTTTAAGGGTGTTTACTTTCTGTTCTGGATGCAACGGTGTCGGCGTCGGATCTTAGCCTGATGCGTGGCAGCCTCCTGTGGCTGTTTGTAGATGTACTGTAGTCACTTAAATTGTAACCACATGTAGCTGTCATGGCCTGGACCATGAGCACGATTTTATTACGTTTTTCCTTATTTTATATTTCTTGTTTCAACTGAGTTTTGGACAAGTCCCGTTTATTCAGATATATGCGTAGATTATTCATCCTGTCACGTGACCTTGTTGTTGTTGACTCAAGTTGATGTCTTCTGGAATATTCTGTAGTGACGTTGTCAGGCACGAGTCTCGAGACAGTGATGAAAATATAAAGAAACTCGATTTGACAGAGGAGGTCGAGTTCTTGGTGAGACACCCTCGAACTCGCCCTCATTATATACACAGTCCGAGCCACATCAAAAACAACACAACCGTACAATGAGTCAGATCACATAAGCGGATAGAAGCTGCTGCGGACTGCGGAATTTCACATCAAAGTTGAAATACATCTTTGTCAGCAACTAGAACATTCCATAAGTCACATGACACATTTAACCCATATAAGGAAAGTATATCTTGAAAAGGTTCTCGGAAAATATAATAAATCAAGGAAATATTGTTTTATTATGAGAATCGTGTCAAGTCGTGACACTTCCCCCCTTGCTAAGTCCGAAGGGGCTTGGGCACCTGAGGATGGCGCAACGCATTTGGATGACGTCGATGGAAGTCGGCAATCATTTCTTTGGCATTCAACAAATGTTCATATGGTTCCCACGTCCATTCATTATAGCCTAACCATTTGACGTAATATTGAATTTTGCCCCTGTGCCTCCTGGAATCTTGGACTTGTTCGACTTCATATTCAATGTCTCCTTCAGGCGTTACTTCAGGAGGTGGTTGCGGTGGATTGCGTTCGTAAGGATCTTCCTTTTTTAAGGATAATAGTGCAACTGGAAAGACCGGATGAACTTTAAGGGTATGGGGTAATTCTAACTTGAATGCGTGTTTTCCGACCCTGGCAGTAACCTTGAATGGTCCAATACGCTTTGCTGATAGTTTACGGGCTGGCCGTTGCGATTGGATATTTCGATTGTCAAGCCATACGTAGTTACCTATTTTGATTGGTTCAGGTGCACGATGTTTCCGGTCGTAATATTCTTTCATGCGTTCTTGTGACACAGTTAACGCGGCTTTAAGTTCATCATATCCTTTTTGCAACCATTCTGCATGGTCATCAGCTATTACAAGTCCTTGGCCTTCCTTATCTCCTACAGCGAACCTAGGATGAAATCCGTAGTTGGCGAAAAAAGGAGTTTTCCCAGTTGATGCATTGACGCCATTGTTGTATGCGAATTCAGCTAATGGAAGTAAACCGACCCAATCGTCTTGTCGGTGAGACACATAATGACGCAAATACAATTCGACAACTTGGTTAAGGCGTTCGGTCTGACCGTCTGTTTGTGGGTGGTACGCGGTAGAGAATGAGGGTTTTATATCCAACCTCTTGTGGAGCTGTTTAAGGAACTGCGACGTGAACTGCGGTCCACGATCTGAGATGGTTTTTCTTGGTAGACCGTGGAGTTTCCATACATAGGTTAAAAAGAGATTAGCCACATCGACACCATTGGCTTCATTGGTTGTTGGAATAAAATGAACCATTTTTGTTAACCGGTCTACTACTGTTAATATGGCCGTAAACCCTTCTGACTCTGGGAGACTGGTGATAAGGTCGAACGTAATTTCCTCCCAAGGTTTATTAGGTGCTTCAATGGGATTCAGTAGCCCCGGTGGTACTTGATTACTGTGTTTATTCCGGATACATGATTCACAGTTAGCCACGTAGTCGTTGACAGATTTTTTCATTGACGCCCATACATATTTCCTGTTGAGGAGTTCGTATGTTCTGAATTGCCCTGGGTGTCCTGCTGCGATATTATCATGGCGGCTTTCAATAATCAATTTGCGCACTGCTTTGTTGTTCGGGATCCAGATTTTGCCCTTATAACGTAATAGGCCGTCTTCCCATTCCCAATGTTTGACCTTTTCGTTTTCTTCCAACGCTTTGATGACTTTTTGAGAATATTCATCTGCGATATAGGCGTCTTGAATCAAGCGCTCCAGGTCATGGTCAGGCGTGATTGCTTGGATGAAAATGTTTTCTGGAAGCAAAGCAGAGCTTTCACCCCCCCTTTCAGGGCGAAGTTTACGAAGCCTAGAAAGAATGTCCGCTTTTCCATTTTTTCTACCCGGAATATGGAATATTCGGAAATTGTAATGCGATAAGGTTTCCTGCCATCTGGCTACACGACCTCGTAATTCTACGTTTGTTTTCCATCCTTCCAGATTTTTATGATCAGAGAGCACTATGACAGGTTTCTCAGTTCCTTCTAAAAGGTGGCGCCATAATTTGAATGCACGAATTACTGCCAGAAGCTCCTTATTATGAATGGTGTAGCGCCTTTCATGCTCATTCATGGACTTGGACAAAAATCCAATGGGATGCATTTTCCCGTCTGGTCCTACTTGTGACAATACTGCGCCTGTCGCGTAGTCAGAGGCATCACATTCCAAAAAATACTGTTTTTCTGGATCCGGTTGGATCAGCACAGGAGCTGTTCGCAATGCTTCTTTTAGCTTGAGGAACGCCTCATTTTCTCCTTCTGTCCATTTCCACTGGACGTTTTTCTTTGTTAACCCATACAGTGGTTTTGCGATATTTCGGAACCCTTCGATGAAGTCTCCATAGAAGTTCAAAAACCCTATAAATGATTGGATGTCGGTTACATTTTCGGGGGTGTCCCAATCTACCGCTTTTGTTACTTTCGCTGGGTCTACTTTCACCACCCCCGGTGCAATGATTAACCCCAGATAGTCAATTTCCGTCACATGGAATGTGCACTTTTCCATTGCGCAATATAATTTGTTTTCTTTTAGTCGCCTTAATACTTCTTTCACGTGTTCGACATGATCTTCCTCTGTTTCTGAGAATATTAAGATATCATCCATGTAGACAACTACGGTGATTCCTAATAGATCTCTGAAGATCTCGTTCATGAAGTGCATAAAAACAGCTGGTGCATTGGCTAGACCGAATTGCATGACTAGTGGTTCGAAAAGCCCATACTTGGTTTTGAAGGCTGCTTTCCATTCATCACCTTCTTTGATACGGACTAAGTTATATCCCCATTTCAAGTCCAATTTTGTAAATATTTTGGCCTTGCGTAGTGTGATTAAAAGATCCTTTACTAACGGTAGTGGGTACGCATTTTTTATTGTCATATCGTTTAGTTTGCGGTAGTCTATGCACATTCGCAATTTTCCATTCTTCTTTTTGACAAATATCACTGGCGATGCCATAGGTGATTTTGATGGACGTATGTGTCCCGCTGCTAGCTGGTTATTGATGTTCTTTTTTAACTCTTCGTCTTCTTTGACGCTAACGGAGTAAATAGGTCCGTGACGAGGTGTTGCTCCGGGTTTGAGATCAATGGAAATGTCAAACGGACGATGGGGAGGAAGTTCCGTCATTTCCCCCTCAGTGAAGACGTCGGCAAATGATTTGTACAGTTCTGGTAGTATCCCAGCGGCTTTTAGTTCTAAGTCAGGCGTTTTCCCGGCCAAAACTTGGGGAGCATGTCGTAAGCAGTTGTTTCGACAATATTCAGAGTTGAATGTGACCCATCCTTTCTTCCATACAATATTTGGGTCATGGCACTTAAGCCACGACATTCCCAATACCATGTCATTGTGCCCTGTATTGACTACATAGGCGGACAAGATTTCCGAATGTCCAAAGATTTCTACCTCTAATTGGACATATTTATCGACCATCCCTGAATCGATTTCTCTTCCATCAATCACCCGTAATTTCTTGGGTTTGTCCAACTTAATAGTGGGGATTTTGAATTCTCGAACGATACGTTCGTGTATAAATATTGATGTGGCACCTGAGTCCACCATTGCCCACCCATGGAAGGGTTTTGCTAAATATGTGGTTTTCTTTTCGGGGGTCGTTTGCAGTGGGCAGGCTCTGAAGTATAATTGGAGTTGTGATTCATTTCCCAAAGACATACATTCCAAATTATTACATTCATTTTCCGCAATCGCACTGCTTAAAACTTTGCCCAAAACCGCCCCCCTGGCACGGTTCAGGCTCCTTCTTTTCCCGACTCCTCATCGCTTGTGTCCGGGTCTTCTACAAAGGCTTCATAGCCTGAAATATCCTTTGATGGGCACTGGTTTGCCCAATGTCCTTTTCCGCCACATTTGTTGCAAATGACAACTTTCTTTCCTTTTCCTGCATTATCTAGGTCCATTGCGTCAGGATCCTTTTTTGGTGGCGGTGCAGTTGCTGGTTTGGTATCTTTTTTAAGATCCCTGAATTGCAATTTCACTTCATTTGAATCGCCATCCCACTGTACGGTGGGTTGTACTCGCCCCCCGAGCCCTAGACCAATCCTAGTAATTTTTCCTTTTTTGGCTCTACCATCGGTTCCAATCATGTACACGCGATCATTCTTGCTGAACCGCTCTTGAGTGGATGAGGTGGTAGTCGTTGTCGACTTAGCCGTACTCGACGTTTTACTAGTGGAGGAATTTGAGGTTTTCTTTCCCCCAAATGAAATGAGATGTCGGTCGATGTCAAGGGCGCGACCTGCCACATGAGCTAAGTTATGTGTTGTGGGGTCATAATTTTGGGCGATCATGCTGTTGCGGATTTCATCGGAAAGTCCGTCGTAGAATTGGTCTCTAAGGGCGGCGTCATTATATCCTAGACCTGCTGCATACAGGTTGAATTGAGTGACATATTCTTGGACTGTCTTATTTTGCTTGAGTTTGCGCAATAGGGCTCGGTGGTTTTCACTCCTGTTGACGTCGCCGTATCGTTGGCCAAATTCAGTCCAGAACTGAGCTATATCGGATAACCAAGGGACATTGATGTTATTGATATATTGCTGTTCTTCAAATGCGTTGACCCATTCTGAGGCCGTCCCTTCCAAATATGACGTAATGAAGGCAATTTTTTGTTCATCGGTGTGGGACGGCATATTGGTAGCAATATAACGACTGCAGGCTATTCTAAAAGCAATTGCATCTTCTCGTTTTGTCCCATCAAATTTGTTAGGCGCTGCCATTTTTATTTTTGTAGAGGGACTTGTGCTAGATAGAGTCCCTCCTGTGCCTCCTTGCCCACCGGTACTGCCTGAACCGCTTTGCCCACTACCTGTCGGCCCCGTGACCCCTTGAGTTGCAACAACTTGATTTATCGTTGTTTGCAAGCTTGCAACAGCGGCTCCTGCTGCTGCTAGCTCAGTGTTGAAGTGAGCGGTATCGGTCACAGCTTGATTATGTACATGGGTGACTGCTTCCACTAGCCACTGTAAGATGTCGGCGTTTTGGGCTGTGGTCATATCCAAGGGTGCAGGGAACTGAGAGGGTTGTGACATGATGGCAGAGATGAAAATTTATTTGCGCAAGCGATACGGTAAGATCAGGCTATACAAATGGGATTTGGGCGGATAGGATTGGTTATGATTTCTAAAAATTTCCGGCGCCCGTTCACAATGACTTCAAAATATAGAGATGATTCTTTTCCTTCAAACCGAAGGCTCCCTTCCAATGGTATAGTTTCTTTGGCGTATTCTATACTATAAAGTATAGGCCACTCGGATAACGCGATGAGTTTATCGGCGCACTTCCGACGACGAGTGGTCTGAGTTTTCTTCAGGCGCTGAAACTGTTTGAATTTGGCCACTAGGTGGCAGAGTCAGAAATGTTGGTGTAGGGAGAGATTGGAGGAATTCGTACTCGCGAACTTGTTGTTCTAGCTGAGTAATGCGATGGTTTAATTGCGCCGACCACTCGAGGATTTCTTCAGTATAAGCCCGAAGCCAAGCGTTGTCTGCTCGAAGTTCGTCAACTTCCGATTGATAACGACGAGCGTGGGATTCGGCACGGGTTGCTCGGTGAAGAAGATATTGAATAAGCTGGCGGTCTAAGCGGTCCAGCTTAAAGGAGGTGTCGGGGAATGCGCGCTCTATATGTGTAGGCGTCCTTCTTTGGACAGAAGCGACACGCCGCGGATCGAGGGTCTGAGTTAAGGCGATGGCAGATATTGCACTCAGGGGCCCCTGGAGGAGTTACGAACTGTTGTTGGGACGGGATGACTCGTTGTGGTTTTACAGCCACGCGACGGTAATCGTATTCCGCGTTGTCCCTTTTATAGACTTGATATTCCCTAATGTGGGAAGATTTGAAGGGGCAGTTGTCGGGGTTATGGCCGAACCAACCGCAGAGGATGCACCGATCGGATTCGGTGAAGATGGTTGCCAGGATGTTAACTGTGCTCTTGGAGCCGCCTTGTATTCGCTCAGATAAGCAGTGTATCCCACACTGCAGGAGGAAAGGGAAAGTGACCTTCGTTACCCAACTACTTAAGGGCAAAGGGTAACCCCACCGCTTGTTGACGGAAGCGATTAGCTTGCCGAAGCTTGTTCACGTGTGCAGGAGCCTAGTTCTCACGAGCTGCCGCGGCCTAGGCCCAAGGAAGCGCTCAAATGAGGTTCGGTGTGCGGTGACGTGATAGGGCAACGACTAAGCGTGACTGCGGGGGAAAAGGTAGATAGTGGAAGGCAATGAGGTGTGAGCTTGAGACGACGCCGACGGCGTATATGGCAACGACGAGGGTGGTTTCGGCAAACGATGGCCCTTACCAGGAATCGACCAAGAACTCGACCTAATGTCAGGCACGAGTCTCGAGACAGTGATGAAAATATAAAGAAACTCGATTTGACAGAGGAGGTCGAGTTCTTGGTGAGACACCCTCGAACTCGCCCTCATTATATACACAGTCCGAGCCACATCAAAAACAACACAACCGTACAATGAGTCAGATCACATAAGCGGATAGAAGCTGCTGCGGACTGCGGAATTTCACATCAAAGTTGAAATACATCTTTGTCAGCAACTAGAACATTCCATAAGTCACATGACACATTTAACCCATATAAGGAAAGTATATCTTGAAAAGGTTCTCGGAAAATATAATAAATCAAGGAAATATTGTTTTATTATGAGAATCGTGTCAAGTCGTGACAGACGTGGCATAGCTTACTTCTTATTGGTCCTGGTATTTGATATGTACAGCCTCGGCCATGAATATATAAGGGAGAGTCTGAGAGCCTTAACCCTCAGAACTCGACCTCCTGTTCTACCCCATCCACACCGTCTACCCACTAGGCTTCCAGCCAGTGGCCTCTTGCCCAAGTCCCTTGAGACTAAGTGCGCCCTTACTAAACCCTTTGCGTCTCATCGCACCAACCCCTCTCCTCACTGCGCGTCCACCCTTAGACGTTGCAGTTTGACCTTTGGCCGCCATAGCCCATAGGTCCGCCATCGCCTCACCAGCGTTTGGCCTTAGTCGTATCGGCGTGGCCTTTACAATCAGGGCATTACCAAGTGCTAGAAGTGGCTTGACTAATGGCAACTGCAGTCCTTTGCCCGGTTCCAGAGCTCGCTGTGCGCAAGCAATTGATTTGTCCAACAAATGAGTACCGCCCCCCAACTTGTATTCTGCCAGATATTGCATCGCAGCAGTCACTAGTATATCAATATACAATATTGTATCGACTCTGAAGTCATTTTTAGCCCATTTACTATCGAGATTTTGTCCCTTGTTTGGTTGAACCTACCTAATATTCTCAGGCAATTCGCCGTTTTTTGTCAACCAATATTGCCAGTCAGCCAACTGTCATCTCAATAACCTCGTCTGAGTCGGACTTCTCTTTGCTTGTTGATGACCTATCATCCGGGATGCTATCACACTGTGAAAAGGTATCCAGGTAAGTTTACATGGGTGACCCATGTGTGCTAGCGATATTACCTGTAAAGCACGTAAATCCGTACATGCAAATTCAACGCATACAAGTAACTTTTGTCTGTCAATTTTTTCAACGAGATTGCCTTACAGGTAAATCACGTATACATGTATTTTGGCCTGCAATTTTACCTGGGTACATGCTCGGCCAGTGTACTCGGCCGCTCAGGCCTACATGTAAATGGCGCATACATGTATCTTGACTAATCATTTACGTGGGTGCCGCACTTTGGCCAGTCTCCTTAATCGCATTGGTTTACAGGTAAGATCACATACACGTAATTTTAGTATCATATTTACATGTTTACCAACTAATTGCCCTCTTCAAACTCCTGCTCCTCCCTGGTGAAATGCCGTTTGGCACAGGCCTTCGCTTCTGTCTACTATTACCCATTCTCCGTTCGGCTTGTCTGCTCGCGTCTCTACTCATCCCACGGCGCACTGCACAGCAGTGATATCGAGCACGAACGATCGGCCCATCTTGGTATACGAGATGAGCCGTGTTGACGCATCACCAATTGCTCCTTTTGCCTGTGTTATATAGGCTAGTATGTGGAGTTGGGGGGATTCGATGTCGAAGTGGGGATCAGCAGGAAGGGTGATAGCCAGGATGAAATCAAGGTGACTGTATCCGGTCTGCTCAAGCATTTCGACTGGTCCGTTATTCCGGGCATTTTTGTTGTATTCAAATACATACTAAAACGCATGATTAATACTTTAAACAGTTAAGATAAATCGACTCACTCGTATAAACAAATTGTCTCGTTTCCCATAAGCTGAAAGCGGGTTTTGTACGCACGTAGTTCGAATGCAGTCACCACCATCATTAATTCGGAGCTTGCCCCATCGCTTGCACCGCTCTGGAAGAAACTGCATCCATTTGTGATGCGATCGAGCGCAGCAAATGTTAGTTCGCAGGAACGCGGCCACGCGGCGGCAAACTCCGGGCTGCATCACGAATCCGGCGAGGCAGGGAACTCGGAGTATGGTATCCGGGTCTACGGTGTATCAGTTAGAAGAAGATAAAAATGACCAATACTCACAGTCTCTGTAGACACGTTCCATTCGGCTGACATTGACTGGTGCATCCGACTTGCCAAACAACAGAGCCTTTCGGACCTCTGGGAACCGCATTGCTACGGCGGAGAGTTGTGCGAGCTGAA
This sequence comes from Ceratobasidium sp. AG-Ba, assembly GCA_016906575.1. Classification (NCBI taxonomy): domain Eukaryota; kingdom Fungi; phylum Basidiomycota; class Agaricomycetes; order Cantharellales; family Ceratobasidiaceae; genus Ceratobasidium; species Ceratobasidium sp. AG-Ba. The sequence continues at coordinate 2,810,945 of CP059614.1, forward strand.
GCACAAACCTTGCTACCGTTGCGAACGGAACAACTTGCTGCTGTGTGCATGCAATAATCTCACGGCAATAGCGCTCTGTGAGATAAGACCAGGTGACCCATACTGGACCGCAGATGAGAACATCGTCAGCGACATGAAGGAGGGCGTGGAGAGTTAGCTTGCAAACAGAAATACAATTGTAATTGTACTGGTAGTAGTATCTAACACAGCTGTGAGACCTTCAAGACCGAGAAAGCAATGAAACTCACTCTTCATATCGTTCAACGTATCCTGCAATCTCCTCGTGTAGTTGTTCAATTTGCTCGGTTGAATTTTCGAATTGAATAAGGCATTTGACAATAGAAACTAGTTCCATAAAGTGTTTGTAATACTTGCTGGCAAGTCGATTGCGGAGCACGATCAGGCCAATGTAGAGCAACCAGAAAACCCAGGATTCGCCGCAATAGAGCCATGGTTGAGTCTTGATGTTCCCTAGTGGCCGCATAAAATAGCTAGGAATTGATGCGGTCGCTGCTTCGGACTCGCGACCGATTGCCTCCCAGTCAGCCGAAGAGATACAATAATTCTTGCAGCCGTCGTCAGGAACGGTGGCATCATTCCCGGACCAGAGAGCGACCAGATTTTTGAGGTGATTGAGCAGGAATAGATGTAGAAATTCGTGGAGGTATGATGTCGGGCGTTGGAGCAAGGGGATACAATCGAGTATTGTCGGACCAGATATGCCGTATTTAGTACCTAGCTTTTTGTACTCACGAGTAGACTTTGCGTTTAGCATCTTCTCTGTTTGGCGCTTCATTCTAGCCTCAGTTCAATTGGGTAGATCCAAGGGGTTGTAAGAGGCGGATCTAGCAGCGGGGTTATCCGGGTCAAGAGGTTCGGTGAGGGGGAGATAATAGGTTCTTTTGCCAAGGTGGTAGATTGCCTCACTCTCGCAGCCGCAACACAGGAGCTTACCGCCAACCCCCTTCATCTCTTCCAAGTGTTTGATTGCTTGCATGTCGCCGCTGACTAGAATTGGATGGTGTCGAAGGATGAAATGACAACCGGTTCGGGTATTGAAAGCCTCAACGCCCCGAGCCATCTTCTGGCATTCTAGTACAAAGGGTTCCAGGAACGAGTTGAAGTCTTTCGGCTGGTTTCGTCAGGAAAAAGGCGCCGGGCAAATATGGGCAAATTACACCCAATTTGCCCATTTGCCCAGGTTGCTTTCCCCCAGCAGAAACACACTGTTATTTACCCCGGTTTACCTAGTTTGCCCTGGGTAAACTGGGTAAATTTGCCGCTATTACACAGCCCGGGCGGTTACATGATGTAACCGACCCGGTTTGCCGAACCGGGGCAAATTTGCCCCAGGGCTTTTTCCTGACGTTGGCCCCGGGATGACGCAGAGCGGCATCACGTTCCGCATCTGGACCCGATCGCGTGGCGGCAGATTCAAGATCTGCAGCATGATTGGCCAGCCCATGGCCGTCTCCTGCTTGAAGATCTGAGCCCGGTCAGCAAGAAGGGAGGTGGCTATGTCGTACTTCCCAGAGAAATACTTCACACCGAGATCTTTGCCTTCGGTGACAATATTCTGCTGACGCAGCGTCTTGTACAGTTGACCATCAAATACGTTGTCAATGCGACCCTCGTGCTGTTTGTAAGTATGCCGGTACTCGAGTTTTTCGACAAGGGAAGGGTTGTTGAACATGGCGAGGAAGCGGCTGGTAGTGGGGATGTATTGATAGGTTTGTCGAGGGCGGCCGGCGTTGTCATAACGGAGTGCGCTGCATTTAGAGCACTTGTCTTCGTCAGCGAACTTTCCAATGAATGCGTGACATATGTTGATGCAGCAATGATAGATCTCGGGCTTGACACCCGATAGCTTTGCCATGCAAGTTCTGAGACACTGGATTGTCATTAAGAAAATCTTGTCACGGTGTAGTAGGGGGTCATGTGACCTGGCTTGGTCTGTACTTATCCATAGCTATCGGATCTCATTGCTGCCCTTAGGCGTGTCCACCGTGGTGACGAGAGCGGGATCGACTACCTACACGTCCCCTACCTTCTAACTGCTGCTATTTGCGTGTTTATAGCGCATTCCGACGTTTCCTTCACGTCCCACCTGCGGTTCCATTGCCGCACACAGCCACACTCCCTCTGTGGCACCCGTATAACGCGTTCTACAGCACGCAGGCGCAACAGCGCACTCTATTACTTTTGTACTCAAACTTTTGGTCCTCCTGTGAACCTATCAACCGCCGAATCACCGATTTTGGGTCATTTTCCGCCAATTCAGTTCAAATCACGAGTCCCTCTGTACCCGGTCCTTTCGTCGCGCATCCCGCCATCCAAATCCGCGTCAAAACTGCTCATTTAGAGTTTCTTCGATAGGCCTCTGTCACCCGCATCGAACGAGCCCTCACGCGCCTTGTCCTGTCTCCTCTAGCAAGCGCTCTGTTGTTTTTCGTCGACAACTTTACATAACCGACAACATCTTGCCCCACACTACGATTTCAATTCTTTCTCAGTCATTTCTCGCCCACTCGCCACGATCGGCTCACCGTTCGATCCGTCTCGTCGTTGCGCATCTGACGATTCTAGTTGTGTCCCAATCGGCCACCGTTTCCGGCTACTGCCTTCGTCATCGCCGTCTGTTTGGTTGAGCCACGCTCAAGTGAACTTGGCGGGGTATTTCATTTTTCACTCGCTCAGTTTTCGTTTTCCCCGCACTCGCCGCACACCGTTTGACTCCCCTTGCTCTTGCGCTTCCGCCAGTGCTTCTTGCGCCTGAAACCATTCACGTTCGACGCCACTACCCCGCCCTCGCTGCTGTCATGCCTGCCGCCGATCCGGTCGACCAACGCGCCGCTCGTGAGTATGAACAGATGCTACGGTACTACGTGTACTCCGGCCGAACCCCTCAGTCGAGGCTGGACTGGTTCGAGGCACTACCGAAGCGAGTTCGCCACAGCCGCCGTTTGATCGACGAGGCACTGGGCCCAATCAAAGCAGCGGAGACGCGAGCACGAGAGGCGCTTGCAGAACAACGAGCTCGTGAGCTGGAGGAGTCTTTACGCTTGGCAGCTGCTCAAGCGTGACCACACGACCTGTCGTGTTTGAAAGGTGACGGGAAGACTTTGAACGGTCTCGGGCGTCGAAAACGGCGCTGCCGTGTGTTCGAGTCGATTGGGCGTGCCTACGTCACAAAAAAGTGGAACTTTCATTAAGGTCCAGAATTGTAATTGTCCATAATTGAGTTAATTGCCCTAAATCTATGTAAATCAATGTGACCCAGTCCTGAAGGTCTCCCAATCGACCTTATACTCTTTCTACACAATGTACAACTGCTTGGTAACCCGTGTATTGTATCGTCACGCAGCATACATGCTGATACTGTCAGGTCACATGACCACAAATTGAGTAAATCGACCTAAATGAACCTAAATTAAGCGCCTTGGATCTCAGTTAAGAGGAATTAGCGCTAATGAAACAGTGGGGGTAGCAAATCCCCTAAATCCTATAATTGAGCATAATTTGAGTCAATTAGGCTCAATTTGTGTGCCATGTTTTTCCTGACGTACAGTACTCGTCAGTGCGTCTCAAACGCTGCCACACCAACTGACAACCTGCGCAACACCTTCCTGCTACACCCGTCGTCATGTTACGTCCCCAAACATCCGCCAACACCACTTGGGCTTCGAGAGTCAATCCGAAACATCCTGGGTCTAATTTATGCGGCACAAGGACCTGCAAACGCAGCCGATTACGGTGTGCCTACCCCTGCGACACCTCAGCTCACATCAGGGCATTTTGTGTGGGCTCAAGAGACTATTGGAGCCCAGGGAGACGTAGAGGCAAATGCCCCTCTGTGGATGCTCCCAGAGCAATAGAGAGCCTAGAAGCTTGAGGTACAAACAAACCATATGTATTCATGCCCTGTCAAAATACACAACTTTTTATCCAGCCATGATTAATTTTTTTACTCACCAGAAAGTCTACTAGATGCTATAAAATACCCCTACACAAGCAAGGGAGTTTAGCTACACATGCTAGGTGGCAGGGGTAAGTGCCCGGGAACATATAGTCTTAAGTCATGTGATGAAGAGTTGTGAGCCTGATTTGCATGCCTGTATGCGCAAATTTCAAATTTCCGAAAATTTGTCAGCAGGTGCGCCAGGCATTCAACAGCTTATACGTCTAATCAGAGGTTTGAATGTTCCAGAAATGGGTGAGAAAAACGTGATTTATTGTCCCAAACGCGACACTTTTGAAGAAATCTGCCTATTCATCGTATATTTCAAATGACAGCTTACACATCAGGCTCCTGGGCTCTCTATTGCTCCAGGAGCGTCCACAGAGGGGCATTTGCCTCTACGTCTCCCCAGGCTCCAATAGTCTCTTGAGCCCACACAAAATGCCCTGATGTATCATCCCTGAGTCTTTGGCACCTATCATTCCGCCCCCAGTCTTTCCATATGACCCCCAGCTGGGCGAATTCTGTGTCAACGGGCACGACATTGACCCGGATTTCTCTTATGTGGTTGCTCATGGTCGATTCTCACGTGCACCAGTCCCAGGTTATTCTGCTCAGCGGGCAGCTTGGGATGTTCACGCCATGGAGGAACAGTTTCCTGGGGCTTTGGGGTATATGGCCAACCTCTTGTTTCCTGCTGGGGTGAGCCAGTATCATGATATGGTAGATGGCTGTGGGATGGACACTTTGTTGGACTTTGTGTATGGATGGTTTGACTTATCTTCTCGTGCTCGGGAATGTGGTCATTTTGGCTGAGTGTTCTTTGCTATTGTTTTTTTGTTGTTGTTTCTTTCCTTTCCCCTGCTGCTGTGTCCCCTGTCTGAGTATATCTCTTCTCTTTGTTGCCGACTGAGGACACCCGGCTTCTTTTATGGGGGGTAGAGATGTCACGCCGAAAGTTTGCTGAATTTCGGCTCCAGCACGCCGAATTTCGGCGCTTTTTGGTGGTTTCCGCTCCCGCTCCCGCTCCCGCATGCGGGAAGCCGAAATTTTGGCGGAATGCTGGCATCTGCCAATATTTCGGTGATGCTCAGCGCTTCCCGCGCTCTCCGTGTGCATACATGCGGCAAAACCCATGTACGAAGGCTCGCAGTTGATATAGGCGTTCCCCAGAACCCGCCACAAACGTACATTGAGTAGCTCAGAAAATAGAGCATAATTCTGCGATCCGATATATGTATATAACGTTACGAAAATAAATTATTATGGTTGAGAAAATGCAGGTACGATTACAAAATAATCGCCCTGGTACTTTGCACCCTTCACCATTGCCTAGAAAGCATGATTCAAGTGAATTGGTACTAGCGAATCATTTCTAGATACCATCAATAGACTATGCACAAAGTTTCAAGTCTTATAGATGAATATATGTGGATTAATTGCAGGAGAAAGTCGCTCACTTACCCCTGTCCCCCTCATATCTCACACAGCTGGTATTGGCAAGAATTAGCAAAAACGGTGAGTGCGAACAGTTTTAGAATGGTCATTTACCCTTGTATGCAGAATATCTCGCACATAGCAGCTCTGGAAGTGTCAGAACTAACATCTGGCACTTCTAGAGTTATGTCAAACTAACCTCAGGTTGACCGTGAGCGATGCGAGCCTGCCTGATGATATTGGATCTATCTGATACATGCGATAATAGGTTTTCAGCTATTCTGAACAGGTTTTACTAATGGGCAAAAGGTCAGAAATCACTCATTGAGGCAGTTTATGCGATCTTCAGGGAAGTACACCCCCTTGACACAGTATATATGACATTTCAACTACTAGAACAGCGTATTTTGATCTGTAAATTTGCAGGTAGCATATAGTAGCTAGTGCGCATCTAGCGCACACGCGGGAGCGAGTTTTGCTCGGCTTGATTCACTAGCGCTTGTGGCGCTTTTCAGGGGTAAACCCCTCCTGGACCAGGATGAAGCTGTGGAGGCTCAAGGTAATTTATTATGAGGATGTTAATTATATATCTATGATGCCAGAATTTAACTACGTATTATGGTATTTTTTCTGGAAGTGCGACGCGACTTCTAAGGACACACATTTTTGACCTGGAAGCTCATCCCCCCAATGGTGCACTCAACCTATTTATTGCTCGCTCAGTTCTGGGCCGTTTGCGACAAAATAAAATTCATTCAAAAGCGCGAGTTTCGGCGATTCTGTCCGCATGAAGTATGCCGGAATTCGCCGAAATTCCGCCCGAAATCTCCGCTGGCTCAGCAGATTTCGGCTCCGGCTCCGGCTCCCGCATCGCCGAAATTTGCCGGAGCCGGAGCCGAATTTCAGCATAATTTCCGCATGCCGAATTTTGGCGTGACATGCCTAATGGGGGGAGCCTGTAGTAGGGGTGACCTGGCTTGGTCTGTACTTATCCATAGCTATCGGATCTCATTGCTGCCCTTAGGCGTGTCCAACGGAACGAGTATCGAATTTGCTCGTAGTTTTGCTGAGAGATGTGGCCAAACTGTTGAATGGCAGCCATCTTGATGCTATCTAGCCCCAGTTCAGTGATTGTCTCACAAACTGGGGACGTTAAAAATAAGATTGAAACTAAGACTTAAAATCGACTCACCAAACTCGTCCAATTCTGGTTCGCAGTCCTCTGCAAACCATCAATCATACTCCCGGTAGTCCTCTGCGTCTATATTGGTATAGCCGTCTTCATCTTTGGATGGAGGATCATTATCAAAAGGGGGAGGGGAGGGGAGAGGGGATGGGGGTGGAGTAGCAATGTGGTGCCAGTCGTCGGGACTGGGTGGTTGATTAAACTCGTCATCAGATTGATAATGCATTGGTAAGTCTGTTAAAAAATTGCTTAGGTGTCCAACTATTTAACTATGCATACATTCAGGCTTACCTTTGTCCGCTTCCTCTCCGTCCGATCCTTCATCCATATCCATAAAATTCCCTCCGTGATTCTCATCAGCCACAGGGCGCACGACTCTCCGGCTAGGTTTTTCACGAAGCTTCTTCAAGTGTTGGGCTATCGTTCAAGGAGTTTGTTGAGTACCACAGCCGCAAGTACAATCAACCTTGCCATCTTCGTTAGAACTTTTGTAAGTATTTATCTCAGAGTCTGTATAGCCGTATTCATTATCAGAATAATCAGATTCAGACCTAGCATAGTCGGAGTCCATAGTGGCGGGGAGTGGCGAACAGGACTTAGAGCGATGGCACGTCGGGTCACGTGATTGCCCAGATCTGTGCGCGTAAGTCCGAGCCTCCCATCTACCACCCGCTGCTCCCTACCACCACCTCACCCGCTGCTCGTACCTGACGTGTATACTAGACCAGAAAACTAACCGTGAGTCCATATTTTTTAATACGTTAAGTTGCTAACTCATACCCCTTTCATTTCACCTTGTTGCGCATCCTGACCGTTAGAGTCACGTGTGATAAACGTGAGTCCAGCTGCGATTGACAATTGTAATTGTGACAACTATGCGTCGACCGGCGCTTCGCTAGTCTGAGCGTAGCCGCTCGGCGCTTTGGTCCTAGTCAAGGCATATACCTGCGTCATGTGATTGCATGTCATCCCATGGGTCTATGCGCATATATTCTGTAGTTTCTGTATTTATGGATTAGGCTGTACGTATATGCTGTGTCATACACTGCTTTCATCATATTCCTGTGTATCACACTGCATGTACAGCAATGCTATGATTGATGCTCCACAGAGGCTCCACCGTACTGCCCTACACTGGTATGCACTGGTACGCACTGCTATCCTATGCTCAGGCAGTGCGCACCTGTGCTGGACACACAGCTTAGCTGTGAGATGGACACTGGTTTGCTGTGTATCGTATAGCTTAGCTGTGTAGCGTAGCATTCATGTACTGCCTCATCCTCATGTATATAAGGAGGTTCTCCAAAGCCCCCCTCTGTACCGAATTCACATCTTATTACTCTCTACACTTGTGTGCATCAAGTCACCATAAGAGACTCTGTTGAGCACCGCTCCAGAAACGTTGAGCTCAGCTCTGTCATTAACCCGCTGCCATTGACTGCAGTGCGCGTACTCCCATAAGCGACTTAAGACTACAACAATCGTCCCTCTTAGCGACATTAGGCCCGTGAGTCCCACAAACGGTAGCACCGGCCACTAGTGCGCTCCCAGCGACAAACCAAGACATATCGTAATTACTTCGAGCGCTTCGGACATACTCCCGCTCTCAGTCACGCCCAGGGTTATACAACGGTTCCCAGCCGCGTACTCTTAGTGTAGATTGTTGATAGTGTAAATCATCGGCAACACGTCTAGTAATACCTTGCATATAGAACTCACTCCGTAGTTACATTAATTTGTCCACTACGGCTAATTGTTATTTGTACCCGCTCATCACGGCCCTAGAGCATTCTGTCATTCTAGTGCTTACTTACCTTCCCACTACACCTTCGCAAGCGCGTATATTTAACAGTAATGAAACTGACTGGTAGTTGTAGATGTCTTGTTTGAATGACAGTGAAATGCCGAGGATTTCTCCACAGGAATATGAGTTATATAGACAATGGTTGGAGGCTCAGGAAACTCATGGTGAGTCTAACAATATGTACAATGTCCGTTTCATACGCTGACGTATTTGGTCTACAGCTCCCTTAAGCCATAACAATGGTAAGTGTTTAAACTTCTCTATCGAGTCTTCACCGCTCATCAATTTTCTGTAGTAGACGAACCAAGCGCTCGTCTCGACACCCAACATCTGAACGATCGCGAGACCTCGAACGACAAGCCACGCAGCCGTAGTACACAAAGACGACAGCTCGCATCGTTCCAGGATGAAGACGAGGAGTCTGGATTGCACTCGGAGGATGACTCTGAGAGCCTTGCCCCAGCTCGGTGAGTTTGCTCTCTCATGCAGCTCTTAAATGTCTCACAGAAAATCTGACAGTCAATATTGGACCGAAGCAAGAGCCCAAGGCAAAGATACAGCCTGCGCCCGGCGTCGTATAGAATCCCGATCATTACCTGAGTAAGTTGAACCGCATACATCTTGCCTCACGAGACACTGACAAAGATTATCTATTGTATGCATTTGTCTAATAGGCTAGACAATACTCCCCATACCGCATCCACCTCCCATGTCCCTCACCGACGTTTACCATCGCCTTGTCATGCATCAGCAAAAGTGGATTTTCTGTCACGAGCCCACCGGCGTTGTAGACATTAATTGATATTTGTCATTTTTCTCCCTTTTATTTATCGTATAGTTTACATGTCATGTGACTTATGGAACATTCTGGAATCTTTGTAACACGCTGACGCGTCTTCATTTGATATCGAATGACCAATTGTAGTTTGCGTACATGTATTCTCGGCTGTGTTGTTGTGAATATATAAACAGGGTCAAGTTCGAAGGGTACAACCCAAGAACTTGACCTCCTGTCGTCAAGTCTTATTATTCTTTTACTTGATTTGAAATCTAGTTGTGACATTTTCCATGAAAGGTCTTGGGGAAAATGATCCGTAGGGAAAGACGCTGAATGGTGTTGAAACCACTCTTTGACAATTTGAGTTACTTGAAAGATTATTCAGTTGGTACATATGAGTTTGAATTGTGTGAAATCTATGGTTGATGTTTTGAGGATATTGAACATATTGAGTTGCATTCAAAAGCGATTGAATCACTTTACATATTTGGGCAAGGCTTAAGAGTCATGAAAGACCTTCAAAGAATCAAAGCATGATTGAAAGAAACCCCCCCAAAATTTGACATGCATTAATTGTTCATTTATGTCTTGCAGTGTCTTGAAGCATCTTGGGAGTCTTGAAGTGTCTTGAGGAGTCTTGGGGCATCTTGGAGTGTCTTGGAACACCTTTGGGTGACCTAATGTATCTTGAAAGACCTTCACAGTAGTGATGTCACCCGGGTACCCCCATGGGGGTAACCCTGGGAATTCCCCTTCCCCTTCCCTCCCTTCCCGCAGTGCAGGAAGAGGTAGGGAAGGGGGGATGGCCCTGACAAAATTCCAGGAAGGGGGTTCCCGCCGGGTACCCGTGGGAATGAGGGAACTGGGAGAATGGGGGAATGGATGTCCACTGATGTTGTCCAATCAGCTTCCTACATATCTTATTAAATGCGCAAAATTCGGCACACTCCATCGATACTAGTATTGAGTATGTAATAAAATTATTCAAGTGTATCGGCATCAGAATACTCCTGAAGAATATTCAGGGGAAAGCGCAACCTATCCCCTCCTTCAGATTCCAACGGAAAGTAGCATATATATATATCATTCGATGCATCTCAGTGAGGGGAGTCCAATGCGCGTGGTTACAAGCCTGTGGCTGCAGTATCTGCAGAGATACAAGGGATATAGGGGGCGCTTACCCCTGATCAGCCTAAAATGCACTAGTGAATCCAGCCGTGCAAATGTCTGTCCCCTGGGTGCAATAGATGCGCGCCATACACAATATACCACACACCAAAAATCAGCTCTTTTGGAGCAGTATTAACGGGTGAAATGCAGGGGGAAACTTCCTGAGTGATTAAAAGCAGCAAAATCATCGCCTGCAGCTTCAGCCTTTGCTCTAGCAGCCTCTCTGAGGCTACCAACGAGATCAGAGACCTCAAAAACCCCTATCTATACTGCTGGAGTGTCTACCAACCTGCCAGAGTGTTCAAACCAGTGTGTAGACACTGTTTCAGACAACAAACTGCAATGTACCCCCTCCCCAGCAGTCAGTTCACACCAATGCAAGACATCTATGGACTAGACACATATGTACATAGGGGTTTTCAGACTGTTAGAACTCATTCGAATGCATGAAAAGAACAAGAAATGAGTGCTTTAGGGTGAACTAGGGGGTGCGCACTCAGGGGGATTATTTTCAGACAAAGATTAGGCGGCGAAGTAGGCTTATTGATTTTTCCTGAGAGCTTGAAATACACCATCGTGGAGCTGAGAATTTTGCGCATTTTATGAACTACCATTCAAGTGTTTGTGGTGGGTTTTGAACTTTATCGTTTGTATAGGGTATTTCTTATGATTAGAGAATTGGGCGCGATGCCGTCAGAACGCAACGTATAAGTAGCTGCTATATATCATTCGGAAGCTACGAGTTTTGCGCATTTAATGGTATATACATCGATTACATTGAATATATGTGTAGGTTTTACCTATAATTTGTGCGGGAACCCGGCGGGTTCCCTCTTCCCGCACCCGGGAAGGGGTAGGGAAGCGGGGAGAGCAAATCTTCAGGGAACCCTGGCCCGGGAAGGGATTCCCGCATTTTTCCCGGGTGCCATCACTACTTCACAGTGTACCAATTGCCATCAAAGAGCTTCAAGGCTACTACCAAAACAACTATGACATAATAGGATTAACCCTGGCACAATATTTCAAAAAGTTGCACAAGTCAACACTCCCCATGGGTAGCTCCACAACCAGGGCACAGGGATCTTTGAAAAAGATATGGTTGGAAAGCCGTGATTTTTCTGACAATTTACAAATTTAGAACAAAGCCCTAGGCCCTGTTTTTTTTGATGGGAAAGTCGGTATATATACATGTGTGGGGAGATACGAGTAACAGCCTGATGGTGTAATGGTTACAGCTGCACCCTTTCACATGCTTACATCATCAGACATTTGTTCTATTCTGAGGTGAGGTATTAATAAAAGATCAAATTTTCCGACCACATGCCTAAAAATGCTTATGTAATGCACAGCCACATGTAAAGGTGGCTGTGCATTCCATAAGACAGTTCACATTACCTATATTTTTTATCCTTTTTCTGTATTTTTCAGGACCAGGTCTCAAAGACCGTCCAAGACCTTTCAAGACTCCCAAGACTCCCAAGATGCTCAAGACACTCAAGACACCCAAGACACTCAAAGACATTCAAAGACCCTGGGCTTAATTGAAAGCTGCTCAGATACATTTCAATCACACATTGCTTCTTGAGGGTGTCCATCTGTAATGAAAGATGCTAAAAGGGCTTTGCTTACCTAATGCAAGGGTTAAAGTTCCTGAAACCCATGGGGGCTGAGTTAAAGAATGTAAATGACCTTTGAAAGGGGGTATCCGTATTGGGCGTCTTGGGTGTCTTGGGGGTCTTGGAAGATCTTGGAAGGTCTTTCAAGGAAAACCCACTTTTGCTGATGTGAACACCCCCGTGCCCCACGCAACCAATCGAACCCACCAAGCCCCTCGCTTGCTTCACCCTGCTCAGCTCCTGCGCCACGCACTTCATTGCTTGCCGCCCCAAGTGTGTCTTGTCGCCACCGTTCACCCTCTCCACATCCCTCTCGCGACCCCTCCATCAGCAAAAACTGACCAAAATTTAGGTCAGTTTAGAGTGAACTTTTATTTCATTGGGTTGCTGCAACCAATTTGAACCCACCTTGTGGCTGTGAAGCAGTCTTGACCAGTCTAAATTAAGCACCTGAATTTTGGGCAATTTTGACTGGGTGGTTGAATTGATAGCACTCAAAACTGGTTTTGACCCAAATAGGAAAGTTTGAGGCAGTTTAAACTGCTCCAGATCAAAGTTGCCTTTTTTGGTAATTTCCATAAATGGAAAAAATAATGATATTTTTGCAATTTACCCCTCTATCTCTTTCCTTTTTTGGGAATTACCAAAAAAGGCAACTTTGATCTGGAGCAGTTTAAACTGCCTCAAACTTTCCTATTTGGGTCAAAACCAGTTTTGAGTGCTATCAATTCAACCACCCAGTCAAAATTGCCCAAAATTCAGGTGCTTAATTTAGACTGGTCAAGACTGCTTCACAGCCACAAGGTGGGTTCAAATTGGTTGCAGCAACCCAATGAAATAAAGGTTCACTCTAAACTGACCTAAATTTTGGTCAGTTTTTGCTGATGTCGCCAGGGGAAGGTCCCTGGCCATACAGTCGAGACGCTAGCCTTGAGCGTCCCGTCGACGTCTTGGACAAGGTTATCGAACCAGTCCCTGAGGCAAACCTCAACAAACCGGCTGTTGACGACCCCAATCCGTACGACTACCTGTACGATGAAACCCCCACCTTGCGAGTGTTGCGAGAGGTCGACGGCAAGCGCGCTTGCGAGAGGTCGACGGCAAGCGCGCTTGCGGTGGTCGCGCAAGCAGCACCCGCATCGAGAAGCTTGGAGACCGGCTCTCCAAGCATCTGTATACCCGCAAGCGTGTCCACCCGTTTGCTATCAAGCACGGGATATCATGGTTCAACCCGTACTTGGCCATAAAGGCCCCACTCAAATGCTACGAACTCATACATCAGCAAAACCACATTTTTTCCGGTAGTCCTCAATTACTACAGCTCAATACTCTGGTCTACAGCTCAACTATCATTGAACTACACACGAGTACCGTTTTGCGCAGATATTACTTGTATTTTATCACTACTACATAAATTATCTTGAATACTCCATTGCCTTGCCCAATACCATCGCACTACTCTCGCTGTAAGAACTCTACTATTCTACGGAGTTCAATACCTACACTACAACACAAGAGGGTCACCTTAAAATGCGTGTTTTCTTTTCTATAATGTACACACCTGAAATAGCCTTAAGCCTTGCCCTTGAAGCGTTGAGTTCTGAGACGAATGATTCCGTCCGATGGTTACAAAGATCAGCGGCTGGATGTAGGTGTGAAAATGCAGCGCTGACTGAAATGAGGTCGCCCAGAAAGGTCTGCAATGGGGCCAAAAGCGATCCTGTCGAGTCATTGACGCAGATTGAATAGTGAGTTCTCTTGCCGCATCTAGTTCACGCAAGTATGGGTCTACGGTGTGGCAGTTAGCACTTCAACTGGTGGGAGTGATTATCTAGCATGAATACCGAAGAGCCTACCTAAGCATATTGCCGCAATTACCGTTGAAGAGAGGCTAGACACTAGCGTTTTCCTTCGGTACCTGGATCCATCACTCCGCAAGTAGTTGGGGCCTTTCTTCTCTCTCTTCTTCTTGCATATGGCAAGTTGTCTCGCACAACTTGGACTATATGAGCAGGCGACCGAGACCAAACCGAGACCAACACCGAGACCGAGACCGCCTACCACGCCAAATATCCTTCCACATCGATGACGCGACTCAGCAGAGGTTGAGGTTTAGATGACGGAGGGCAGAGTTCGGGTGTAGCTCCAGAGCTATTCGAGGACAAGATTGGGATGTTGACTGATATAGGGCTGTATTGTGGCTTGCGGATGGAAACAGATGGGGTCCGAAAGCGGTCTACGGAGATATCAGAAATCGTCGGACTGGGAGACAGCGTGATGACAGATGAAAAAAGCATAGAGTGTGAAACGGAGCTCTCCTCCGAAACGGTGCCGCTCGGAGCCGTCGAACTACGATCAGACATCGACTCGATTGATTCAGAGAGATCAAGAGACGACACGTCGGACGTGGGCCTGGGCATGATTGTTCGAGCGATCGGCGTTGGCTCCTCTTCTCGCACAGTAAGAGATATGTCAGTAGTAGCGTCGCTCCCAGGTACATATTCCTTGAAGACGTGCTGACGACAGGCCGCGGTGGGATTGGAGGGGCCTGTTGGACTAGCGTTGGCTCTGGCGCGGCGACGGGCACGGGGATTGGGAAGGGGACGACCACTGGGGCTAGAGCTGGCGCAGGAGTGGGGACCTTGACCGGATATGGGACATACTGGGGCTGAGCAGGTGGGGTAGGGCGGCGCTCACGCAGGAACGTAGACAGGTCAAAGAGCTCTTCCTTGATGGGTCGTAAATGGTCGGTCATATCTCTCGTCTCTCCATCTCGCCGTATCCACATCATACAGGTATTGCACCAGTCGGTTGACATCATGGCTGATGATGTGGCTAGGCGGGATCCCACCTTCACCAAGCCCACCATCCGAATAGATAGTTTACAACGATTTGATCGACGGCTTGTTGCCTTCCGGTGTCGACCAAGATATGCTCGAAGCCTTCGTTGTATGCAAGGATGGTGTGCGCTCTGTGCTTGGCGGCAACTAGAATAACAATGCATGTCAACTACGAACTTTGTGATATTATGTTCGTACATACCAGCGGCAAAGTAACAGTAGACTCAGATGACAAGCTCTCTTGATACGCGATGGGGTCAGTGAGGGACGACGATCAGAACCTCAGCTCATCTCAGGCGAAGAGCGTCGATTAGCCTGCTATCCATGGAAGCGACGTACGGTGTTGAGATGTAATGATGAATAACATCATACCCCGGACTCGCGGCGGAGATCTCAGACATGGTTCCCTCCAATCCCGAATAGGAAGGCTCATACTCCGGTTGCTTGGGCAAGTCAACTGGAATGAAAACGGGGGACGGCTGTAGCTCTGCACTACCGTACGTCCTGTCAGACTCAATAGTCCGTAGCGAGCGGATTGATCCATTGCGGTAAAGAGACGCGGAGGGAGTGATAAGGATGGATGTCGAGAGTGAAGAGATGATAGTGAGCAAAGGAGACTCGACAGGCAATGGAATAGGAGCTGCTGGGAGTGCAATGATAGTTGGCATAGTGGTGAACGAGACTGAGGATACTGTCGGCGAGACGGCGGAGAGCGTTCGGCGACGCGAACAGGTAGCCGTTGAAACGCGACTCTCGTTGCGCAAGTCATGACCCGTCAAGAACGCATCATGACTATCACCAAGCATCGAGGCCAAATTAGATCTACGGGAGGAAAGTGTATCGGCTTCGATTCGTACCCCTCGTACGTTTGACTGCTCGGTGTTGGTAGGCACGTAGGGATCGTCGTGAGCGCTCACGTTTAATGATGCGAAGAAGGGGCTGCAAGGGCGATCGGTTGCAGATGCGGTGGGAGTATATAGGCCACTCGTCTCTGAAGGAGTGTGGGCACCGCTGCGACAACAACCCGGCGGTGGGCTTATCAACGTACTCTCCCAGTACAAATGCTTCGCTCTCACTCGGCACCGGCACGCTGTTCGCAATCTCTCGGCTCATACGTTGGCGCATCAATCCCTCTGCGCTCGTCGGGGCAGTCGATGCCTCACTCAATGCTTTTCCTAGTCGTCCTCGTGGCGTCCTCGGAGTCATCACACCCGCCTATAACGCTAGATCAACAACTGAGCTGATCACCAATATGAATTCACATACCTGCGTTCTGGATGTCAACGACAATCCAATATTCTTCGGCGTCAATGGCATGATATTCAAAAAAGGGTCTTCTCGCCGGTCTGAGGGGCTCTGTCTTGCCAATCTGCAAAATTATCTTCGGGGAGAGGATTCGGCGCCTTTGGGGTAGTTGGCATCACGGGGTCTTGGCGCGTTGGGTACGCGTGGCACGAGGCATCGTAGAGGACTTGGGGGTGGGACAGGCAGGGGAAGGAGGCGACTCGGTGCGTAAACCTTGGGCATATGTATCGGAGCGTTGGGTGTAGGAGTCCTCGGTATAGGCGCTCATTGCAGGCACGTATGTATCAGATTCTTGGGTGTAGGTGCCCGAGCCTTGAATATAGGTAGCAGTACCTTGGGTATAAGCTTCGGACGCCTGGTAAGTCGTGGAGCGACAACCATGCGTGCTTGATCCTTGACTAAATCCGCCTTCGGACCGTCCCTGGGTAGGAGTCTCCGCCCGCTCTTGTGAAAATCCACCAGCCAACATGCCTTGCGAGTAAGCACTCCTGGACCGACTGTGCGATCCAGACCTCGAGCCGGTCGCGGTGCGAGTCCCGCTCTCCGACGCGGGCGGGTACATCGAGTTCAGGAATCCACTAATGCCAGCATCACTTCCACCAGCACGGTATGTATCGCTTCCAGTGCCAGTCATGTAGGTGTCGTTGTTGTACGACTCGCTCGCGACAGACCTCGAACAGCCGCCCACACTTCCTGGGCGATAGGTGCCGCTCCCAGTGCCAATGTACGCCGGGGTATTGCTTCGGTAGGTCTAGCTTGTGACAGAACAAGGACGCGCGCTACCTGTGCTACGGACGGTAACAGACTTGTTCGCACCAGTTCCACTTCGGTATGTGTCGCTGTCGTTGGTGCGGTAGGTATCTCTTCCACCGCCCATGTACATGTTCGGCGCGTGGGAGGTGGGAATAGCCTAAACGGGCTCCCGGAGCGAGTCGTAGGGAACGAGGACGAGAAGAGCGTGTCGAACCAAAGGCCAATGCCGGTTCCATGCAAACAAGCAAAGGGAGATGAGATGGTCAATCTCAAGTCTAACCCTATAGCACCGCTCTTAGACTGACGGGTCAGCTTTCAGATCCAGGCCCAGTCGCGGCACCAGACTCAAAAAACGCAATCAACTCGCCAGCACGACGACCCAGTCACACACTCGGATGACAAGCGAGTGATTTCGTTGCTTTTTTCTCTTTTAAGGTGGGGGTTTCGGTCTCGGGGGTTGAAGGAGGGACGAGAAGAGATTGAGGGACTGGGTATGGTCGTGGGTAGGGGAGAAGAGCGAACCATGGGTTGCCGGTGAGGAGAGGGAGTCGCCGTTGCTCGACTTGTGGGCATGAGAACTAGAGCGGCTAGTGTGGCGCCAAATGTCGCAACCTATTTGTACATACCGGAAATGGAACCGTTAGTGACTGTGCAGTAGACGAAAGAGGAAAACGCACCGGGAGCGAGACAGAGCGAGCGTTATTAGCTGAGCTGGCTATAGCTCCGCTCGGTTTGTGCTTTGACGGTGCTAAGCACCGTGCGCTCAAATGTGGTCGGATCGAGCGCGGGTCCTCAATCGAGCCTCGGAGTGGGGCAATCGACCTGAGACTCGAGCTGGCGGGTGCTCACTCGACTGCCAACCTCGCTTCCGTCATGGTATGTGTGGGCATCGTCAAACCACGCGCCGTATCCGTTGCTTTGGGCATCGCTCGGGTTGTCGTTGTAGGCCAAGCGGCCCCCTAAGATAGTGACCAGTAAATTGTCTGATCATCGAATTGCCCTGTTAGCTCGGACGAAAGAAAAAGAAAAAGAGATTACACACATTAAATAATCGCCTTAAGCTGAGTACGCTCAATTGTTTCTTCGCTTGTCGATTGCTGTTGCCACGTACATGCCAAACGAGCGGAGACATACCGACTCAGGCCCTCCTGCAACACCTCCAGGACTAGTCTGCCCATTGCCAAGAGCAGCGTGCACACTTGTACTTAATTCGCGCTAATTGACGGGGCGACCGGCTGCTCCAGAGGCGCTGAGGCGAACACCAAGCTCGATACTCTCGAGTTCGTGACACATACGTAGGTCTCAGATCGGACAAACCGGTTACTGCAATAGAGCAAAGGAATAGCGGAGAGGCGTGCACTTCGAGATACTCTAGCGTATCAATTCGGATCGGCTGTGGTGGTCAAGGATTAAATCAGTAAGCGCCATTGATTTTGCACGCCAAACAAACTCACGATGAACTTGCCAGAGTTTGTTGGCCGGGTCCAAATGGGGCACTGTAGGGTACGTTTGTTGATACAGGCAGTAGAGGTGGCGAAGATGTGGGCTAGCAAGCTATAAATATATAATCTAAGAGCGCAAACAGAGAAAATTGTTGAGCCAGAGTCGAGTAACGAGTCGAGTTTGATAGTAATCGATGGCTGACGGGGCTTTGCGTTGTCAAGCAGGTCCGCCGTGCTGATCCCAGTGTCGTAGGAGTTCGAAGACAAAGTAGGTTGCAAAAATGTTAAAGTAGAAGGTACTACAAAGTTCGAGCACATCGGCGTATTGCGTCAAAGGGGCTTCTGGTCGGAACAGGCGATAATGAGGTACGAGGTGGCAGGTCATAGCTATATCATCGAGCGGGATAACTGCACAGGAGCGTTTTCCGCTGCTCATGGTGCGACTCGTAGTAAACAATCCGGTCGGTGCAACGGGGTTCTGGGACACGGGATTGAACATCTCAACATAGGCGAGTTTCCCGGAGTAAAGGCGAAAAAGGTTGGTGGGGAGCTCAAACATCGCGCGTACACGGGCTGGTCGATAGGCTAGATAGAAGATGTGAGCTGGTCCTAACGCTAAATCTCAATTCAAGGACTTACAATGGATGCCATTGATTAGCTTCTCCTTTGCCCGGACAAGCACCGTATCGAAGCGTGCCGGTCGACTGACACGGTCGTACCGATCCGCCTTCATAGGCTGAGCACGTATAACTTCGATGTGCGATCCTTCTGACGGTTTGAAGGGAGGGGGCGCGTGGAAAAGGCGGGCTCGAGACCAACTGTCAACCTTGGTGGTAAGGTCAATGCGGGTTCTGAGCTCCGGAAACCCAAGGCCAGTTTCGCGTCGAAGAAACGAGAGGAGTGATTCGTAGAGCTGGTCGGCATTCCGCGTGTTTTGGAGCTTTCTGATGCTGACGGTGTCGGTGGGGGTCGAGGCTGTGACGATGAGCGGTGCCGGATGGAAGCGCTGTGGACCCTGATCGGCATCGCCCTCAGGTGCTTCCTGCTTCCACTCGTGACCTTTGTGCTGATCGTTCTTGCCCAGGAACTCGTCCAGTAACTTGGTAAGCTGAACTCGGACGCCAGCATCTCTCAGCTCGTCAGCATCTTCGTCTTCGTCTTCGTCTTCGAGCCACTCGTCCCATTCATCCTCATCTTCGTGCTCCTGGAGCTCCTCAGCCTCCTTGGCCGTTATGTGCAAAAGTATGGGCGCTCTCTCGACCAATCCCCGCTCTTGCAGATACTCCTCGTGCATCACCATTGCCTCCACCCGCTGGATATATAACGCCATCTGCTTAATCGCATTTACTTTGTTCGACCTTCGATATCCTATCTTGGCAAAGTCGATGTGTAGTCTCTCGGATGTTTCTGTGTTGAACCCGTCTGGCGTACCAAGCATTCTGACAAGCATAACGTAGTGCTGTATCATATGAAACTTTGGAATACCATGGAACGCTTCCTTGGTCTTGATTGCGCCGACCTCTATGAACACCAATTTGTTCTCATGAAAGGTGTGTAAGCACTTCACCATCGCATCCAGCTCGCTATCCGAAAGCGACGAGGAGTGGGCCAAATACATAAAGTCAAGCAAGGAGCGTGCTGCCTTCACGACACGTTCATCCTTTGCGTCCGATATTATTGGTAAGAGTACCTTCGCCATCTCCTTCAGTTCACGGCCAGTCCACTGAGATACTGATGATATTCCGTTTTTGAAATGGCGCATTCCATGGTACTCAGGCATTGTTGTGTGTCGCGAATCAATCGTCTGTTTCCCAAGAATCTCTGTCACCCACTTGGTAAGATGATCTTTCATTACCCCTTTATGCATTTGATGCAGCAGATCGGGTGTCATCAGGCAATCAACGCGGACATAGGGGTAGTCCTCCCAAAACGGCTCGATATCATACAATCCAAGTCGCTCAAATTTTGCCGAACCAGCTTTCCGGTGTTCGTTCATCGCATCGATTATGTCGTCATGTGTCCGAGGAGGTGCGTCGTTTAAATCGCCCTTCTTCTTTGGCTGAACCGTGCAAAGTGGGCAGTGGGTCTGCTTGATGCAGGCAACCTTGCATTGTTCCACAAAATCGGCAATGTATGCAGCCAACACTGGGTAAATGCGTCTGACATAGCCATCAGCACAGGGAACTTCAATGCCGGTCTTGGCCGCTTCCGCTAAGGGTGCCAATAAAACTCGCATGCATCTGTGGAAGAGATCGCGGCGCTGGTATCGACGTAACTCCGGGTCGGATTGGACATCAAGTTTTGGTACAGGTAAATATCCAAGCAGGACGTTGGCATGCTTCGATGTGCGTCGTCGAAGTCGTTTTGGTATGTTCCCGATAGTTAGATATACCGGGTGCGCCTTTTTATCTCCGCTAAAGTTTGTAAGCTTTGTCTCATCAGATGAAATTATTATTGGTATGACGGTGCCGTATTCATCTTGTATCTCAGCCTATAGATTGTAAGTAACAATTTCGTCGGGTGTAACAGTACAACAGGTATCTTAAATCGCTTACCTGTATCTCCCACATCCAGTCTCCGGTCCAGACTTCATCACGTATCTGCTCATCCATTCGAGGTGAGGTCCATTTCTTTATTGGCTTGAAACTCATGAATCTTCCAAGCCGCTTGTTTCGCAGGAGCCTTTTGACGATTTCCAGTGCATCGCGCATCCATAGTTCGACTATCTCTAGGCCTCTGTCGCCCTCTATTCCCAGCGCCTGGACAGTCCAGTTGGCGCCACGAGGTAATTTATCTATGTCCTTGATTAATGCTCGATCAGTTTTCCATGGCATTAGTTCGCGTAACTGCTAGTTATATGTCAACGTCTTGTTTATTTGTGTTAACTCTATAGCTCACTCTTTGTACTTTTAGAAGTCTATTCCGAAATTTCCCGCTCATGCCCGACTCCATTAAGATCTGCGCAATCTCAAAACATTCTGGGTTTGACAGTTGTCCCACATCTGGATACGCTCCTCGATCTAGCTCTTCCGTCGTGGCCCTACGAATCGGCTCTCCAACGTTTGGGGTATTGTATGATTGTATGTATACTCGGTGCCCATGCTCATCAACAATTTTGTCTAACTGGGTTGCCTCCCATTCGTCTAGTTGGGCAGCTGCCCTAGGAGCACCGGGTGTCCTTTGATACGGACGAGGGGAAGGTGGAGGGCTAGGACGTCTGTCTGAACCGTAATCTGATCGTGCGTCCATGTCGACTTGTCCGTCATCGTTGTCTGAATGTTCACTGTTTGTCTGCCGTCCAGATTCTGAACTGTCGTCGTCTTGCCGATAACCGGCATCTTCGTTTGCCACTCCCGTGCTCCTATTATCATCTTGTATACTGTCCCTAGACCTGTTCCTTGGAATATATGCGGGGCTCCGACTCCCGCTTGCCTGCCCATAATTAATATCAGGCTCGTGGCTTCCAATCTCAGGCTCGATGTCAGAACTCGGTGACTCAGATGAGCGAAGAGAGTGTCCCTGTCGATCTAGGTACATAACTTCCCTCACCCACTCATCTTGAGCAACCCTGCACTGCTCGATTCGGCTTTGATGTATGGTCAAACCGCCTCCAGTGCGTGTACCTTTACCACAGTGCCGACACCAGTATCCAAACTCGGGTTCAGGGTTGGAGGCACCAGTGCGTTGGTGTGCGGCGGAATGATGGTTCATATAGGCTTGATCGTTTGCGAAATAGTGCTGACACTTGTTGCAACGGATGTTTTGGATCGACATTGTCAGCGTAGTACTGAGTGTAGTACACGGTAGTGTTGCGGTAGTGTAGAGTACTGTAATGTAACACTGCCAAACAGGACCCTATGTTGACACAATTAGTCCATTTCGGGTTGTAGTCCCTGCACATCACCACCACCACCATGTCCGAAGCCGAAGATCTTGGCCGCGGCTTGCGCAAACCCAAAAAAACTCCTGGTAAACTCCTGTTCGGTGAGCAATCATCTTCTTCTTTGTCCTATTGAATGCTCACATCTATTTCGTAGATCAAGATATTGCGAAGTCAAAACAGTCGATTGAGACCCGAAAGCGTAACGAAAAGGTTCGACGTGAGGAGGGCGAATTTCAGGAAACCGAAGACGACTTGGTGTCGAATCTGCCCCTCGAAAGTCCGTCTAAGACCAAGCCCAAGCCCAAGCCCAAACCAAAGAAAACCGTGGCGCAATCCGTATTGAAGGAGGTTGGTCCAACGGCATTGCAGGATAGCAATATGGATGCAGGTGCACTGGTGAATGTCCTTTCTTGCCGCTTTGCTAATTATTTTATATTTTAGATGACGAGGAGACCGCCAATGTTAAAGACCTTCTAGACCACGAGGCCAAGGTTGACGACCTCATTTGCAAGATCTACACCCTCAAGCCTCAACCAATGAATAAGCTTCGTATGCTCGATTTTGAAGAGCTTGAGGTGCTTTACAACAAGCTCTTGGCGGAGCAGTCAGCTCAGGCGCCCAAGCCTGGAGCTAAATCCTCGAAGCCCGCAGCAAAGCAATCGGCAAAAGGTGCAACCACACTTCCAACGACAACACCTCGCAAGGTTGCCGCCTCGAGAGTTTACATGTCCAAGGTAAGAGTTCTGCCTTCTACACTACATTGGCGTGGGTTGACATGGTCTGCAGATTCAGCCAATGGGCTCCCCAATCGCGGCCGTTACCAGGACCCAGGAGCAAGCGACTCATGCGGTCAAGGCATCACAAGATACTAGGAAGCGCCCGCGAAACGACTCGTTGAGCGTTGAAGATGTCCGGCGCCCTCGCCTTGAACCACAAGGTATGTCGGCCTGTTCACGCTACTGCTTATATCATATTGATTAAATATTTGTATAGTAGATCCAAAGGGGTCTGGCACATCAGCGGTAATTGCCAAACAACCCCTGGCCTCTCGTCGCTCTCAGTCCAGCGGGCCATCTGGCTCAGTCTCCTCCACTCGGGCCAGCTCTCTTGCACCCACGGTTACATCGGCTCAATCCAAGTCGAGCGCTTCCTCAAGATACA
This sequence comes from Ceratobasidium sp. AG-Ba, assembly GCA_016906575.1. NCBI lineage: Eukaryota > Fungi > Basidiomycota > Agaricomycetes > Cantharellales > Ceratobasidiaceae > Ceratobasidium > Ceratobasidium sp. AG-Ba. The sequence continues at coordinate 2,834,278 of CP059614.1, forward strand.
ATGGTCTTGGCCCCGAAGACTATTCGGAGGTCCAGGATACGATTGATCAACTGGAAGATGCCACTGCCCGTAATGTTCAGGGAAGGACATCTAAACCAGCTCCCAAGGTACGTTTTGTATCTTTCCTGGCTTTTTCAGACCAATAATTTATCCTCATTTTTGATTGTCATAGAAGTCGCGTGTGACCAAGGGCACGTTCAAGGGTACCGCGTTCGAAAAGCTCATTGATTTTGCAGTACCGTACACTGGGGCTCTGCTGGTCGACAACATGTGCCCCGATCCGAACGAGTACGACCTCGCAATCGCCGAAGCGTGGGATGCAGCCATTGAATATTACGGCTTCTCGCCTGAGACACATGCCATGAACGCGGACCATCGGAGAGTGGTAAGCATGTTATTATCCATGCATTCACAGCACCAGCTGAATCCTAATTTATGTAGGTCAAACAGTTGTTCAGTGCTTGCCGTTCTCGCAGTCGTAAAAATCTTGCAGAGGGCATCGCAGCCGAGTTCAACTTGCATCTTTCGAGCACCAACACTATCGATGTGGTGAAAAAACGTGCGGCGGATCTCCTTCCAACCGCTTTTCATCGTGATGTGCGTTTGCTTGCTCTTGAGCAACTGCATTTGTTACTTACCACTCAATAGCCCGAAGCCATTGGCGAGAACGCTGGGCATTATCGACGTCCGTTTGTGGCTCGGGCGCTCGCACTGGTGTGGCTTACTGGTACCAATGCTGTCGGCAAGCTCTACCCGGAAGTGCTTAATCCGGTACCTATCCATGCAATGGCATATGTGTGTGGCTTGGTAGGTCTATTTTTGTCAAATCAACGCATATCAAGTATTCACCTGAACATAGAGCGAGGACATCCTCACACGCTACGTGAAAGATGGCCACATCAAGACTGAGAAGAAAGCAAAAAAAGGCGAGGCAAACAAGGAGGTCGAGGGAAAGGGGAAGGGCAACCACAAAGGGAAGAAAAAAGGGAAGGGGAGGGCCACGAACGACGGTGATGCCGCAGGTGACTCCGGCTCCGACAGCGAAGACGAGGACTTTGCCAGGGCTACCATCGATGACGTCAAGGCACCCATGTTGCGGCACCTGAAGGGCCTGCAGTCGTTCAGGGGGGCCCTCAAGCGCAAATTTGCCAAATACCAAGTTGACCTTTTTGAGAACGCACTGTGAGTTTATTTATTTGTGGATCTGACTCCCTGTTTGACATTTTTCATAGCAAATATGTTGGCCCAAGCACAGAAGGAGAGCCGAAGATCGAATCTGCTGAGGATGGACTCGGCGAGGGCGCTTATGCGGATGAGGTCGACCTTGATTCCGACGAGTTAGAGGAGCCGCCCGAGTCTGACCACGAGCCAACTCAACCCAGCCCCCGTCGTGTCCGCCCTTCTGTACCTCACGCATATTTGCACTCCCCCAACTCAGACTCAACCGCAATCCCGAGGCGCGCTACCTCGTCGCGCCCCACCCCTCTCAGTCCTGTTTTGGAACAGGAGACCGGGAAGCCAATGGCTCGAGAGCGTGGGCTCAAGTCTTCCTTGGATGTGGAGGCCGACAAGGGGGGGGACGCAGAGCACGACTCGACGCGCTCTGATGGGCATGATGAAGAGGGAGAGGAGGAGGAAGGCCTGGAGCCCAAGGCTCATGCGCAGAGCGATGGCGAGTCGAATGACAAGATGGTAGCCACCCGGACTCCACGCACATCCAAGGTGGCTGTTGTCTCTTCACAGACCACACGCCGTTTTCGGCCCCTGTTTGACGATGATGAAGTCCACCCGATGAACACCAAGGATGTTGAAATGGCAAACGGTGATGGTGACAACGACCGTTCGGCTGAAGTCTTCGATGACAATCCAATGGATCTGGATGGTCAAGGACCCGCTGGTGGTCGGTTACTCGGGTTGCCAGTAGAAACGGGCCGCAGGGGCTTGGCGGAGGGTACTGGTGTAACGGACAAGCGTATGGAGGAGTTGGACTCTCCCCTGAGTTCCCCGCCTCCAGCTCTACCTACCAGATGGAAGGCCACCAAGGGTACCGTCCCAGTTGATCCCGCCGCGGAGGATTTGGAGGACCGGGCTGATCGCATGCGCCAGGCACTGGAGAAACTGAAGAACAAGCAAGACCTGACGGACGCCAATGCACAGAAACCAGGACCCAAGCGTCGCGGGGGCACAAACTCTAGTTCTGTGTCTGGCCCGGCCGCGAATACACGTCGTCGCAAGGTCGAATAATACGATCGTACTCAACTTGGTGAGCTCGATCCCCCCCCCCGTTTTGTTCCTAATGCTGACTTTCTGTATCCCAGTCCGTTTCATGTTCTTTCTTTGATAAACCACGACGCTTCTGCTATTCTCTCGATCTATGAGCGTTTGACGCTCTTACATATTTTTATTTCTCGCTTAATCGTTTCTATTCGTCCATAGCCTCTATTTAGCTTCAATTTGCCAATCCATGATGTACAGAACACCCATATGCGCTTCAATTTTAGTCATACAAATGCTCCTATACCGAATAATATCAGTCTATACACAAGAATACACACACTACCGCTCAGTACTGATGAATACACCCAAGTACAAAGTATCGCCCCAACATGCTACAAGACCAACTTGTGTAGTATTGGTGTATACAACCAACTACATGGTCCTCTGATTACCACAGCTCACCATAATCCTTTGACGCATAATATACTAGATGATTAAAGAGTCACTATCCCAGATCTAACGCAGACTAGAGGCCTAGTACCTGGTAATACCACGACTACTTATCCTTTGCATTGACCGAATCTCAAGAGATGATGTTATAGCATTCATGGGACGTACAAAATGTCAATTGCGCATTAGGTGTACAGAGTAATGAAGTACAGGGTGTACCAGTTGTGTATTTGGACCATACAGATGAAGTATACATACCAAAAGAGTGCATTAATAGAAGTAATCCAGGTCAATACAAATGTGTGCAAAGGTGTACAGCAGCGACTACAATCGAGCTACAATAGCCAAACAGCCTTGCACAAAGAGTCAAGTTGCGTGTCAGGTAGTGCAGCCCCGTAGTGTGATAGTATACACCTGCTGCAGAGTATACCCCTGAGTATTATTGAGGGCAACTACATGTCAACGATTAAAATACTGTCACTACAGGCAACTATCTGGTGTACCCAACACTACCAATGACACCGTAGTGCACGGTAGTCTCACATGGTTTTGCTGATGTAAAGCAGCCGGAGGAGTTAGTGACAGGGCCAGGACGAGGCGGGACGCAACTCCATGAAAAAGCCGGGCTGAGGTCCGACTTGGATTTCTGGAGTGTCATGCGGCTAAGTGAGATTAATTATCTCTAGGTTGACTTACTGACCATACCATCAAGCGAGTGGTACGAGAGGGTTTGGCACGATTTGCCCTGCAAATGCTCGAACCCGGTGTACGACCAACTTGGAGTTGGTACTCAACCTCTGCACAGCGGGAGGTCTATTGATACATAAGCATTCATTCATCCCTAGTGTCATATTTTACTGGACCTACCTTGATTAGTGTTATTGCGCCATCCCAGCGTTCCAGCACTTTTGCAATAAAACAGGCGAAGATTGTTGGCTAATTGCTGCAATCGCCCAGCAGTACCTAGGTAAGTATTTTTATCTCTTTTATTGACAGACTTTTAACCCTATATACAGGCAAAAGCCCGAGTCTTACGGTCACAAAAAAATTCCCACCCAAGATAGCGCGGGACATCAACCCCTGTCACAACCCTTGTTTTTAAGGGTGTTTACTTTTGGTTCTGGATACGACGGCGTTGGCGTTGGATCTTAGCCTGATGCGTGGCAGCCTTCCTGTGGCTGTTCGTAGATGTAGTCGAGTGTGGAAGCGTCGACGACAGCCCTATGTAGGGTGTCAAGCCTCTTAGTCTTGGGAGTATAGTCCTCTGCTCGTCTAGCGAGTAGGACGTCGAAGGCACCCGTCTCCTGAAGAGACTGTGATTGACTCGTGGCTTGCAGTGTATTACTAAGTACCTAAGTTAATAGGACCTAGTATCGATAGTTGAGTCTTAAGTGTATATGAGTCTTATGTGTGTCTTAGTAGTTATCACCCTTGAGGGGAGATCGACGAGGTAGAGCAAGCTGGTCTAGGAGCAGCTTGCACACCGAGTATTTATACTCATGGGTACATGGTCTGTGCGTACAGTTCCAAAAATACATGAGCTAAAGATAGTACGTGTTTCTAAAAGAAGGTGATTTAAGAATAAGGCATAGCTAAGAATAGTCCAAGAAGACCGTATGCGCGCTAAAGATAGCTTTGCTTGGTAAGCATCCATGTGGAGGCTTAGTGTTACGCCAATCAGTCTTACTAAGTGGAAGAAAAGAAGTAAGTGGCTTATACATCATGTGAGCCACGAGAAAAGATAGAGGTCATGTGCACGGCTCATGACAACCCCGACCTCGACAATTACGACGATGACTACTTGGCCAACGCCTGTGTTCCCGTGCGGGGCTCTAGTCCTTCATCCGACCCTGCCCGTATTCCAGCTCCTCGTGCCGCATCTCGTGCCCCGGCTGCTCGGGCTGTACCGGCTCGTGCTGCATCTCACGCCACAGGGCGTGTCAATCAGTTGCGTGAGCGTGATCGACGTCCCGATCATTCACGTGGTCGATCGAATCCTCAGCCAGCTAACCACCCAAACCCAACCACCAACCCCCGCACCCCTTGTTCAGCCGTTGCTAACACTCCAGGCGACCAGCCCAACCCCCTTCCCGCCTCTCACTCAACCTCCTGCACCTATGACCTCCCGCCCAATACGACCAAACAACAGAATTGCAAGGCCGATAAGAAGACAGCTACCAAGGAGGCATTGGCCGATGCGAGCAGGGCTCGGACCTCTGCTCAGGCTCCAGTTGCGCCTTGCCCGAACCAAAAACAGCACGCCTTGTCCGAGCCAACTGTCGCCTCTGACAAGGAGAGTGACGAAGAACCAGTGAGTCCATGATTTCCTCATCCATGGTTCACTCACTAAACTCACAGGTTGCCTGCAACTCGACGCGGAAGATCAAGCCTATGGCGCGCGAACATGCCAAGGCCAAACCTCCCGTACAAGAAACCAAAGGGGTAAGCTCTATTAACAGCTTTATTATTTATTAACAACTGTTCTATATCACAGGAACCAGCCCCGCGGCCACCAAGAAAACTGGCAAGGCGACGAAACCAAACAAGGCACCGACCAAGGCACCGGCCAAGACACCAGCCAAGACACCACCTAAGGTATCGGCCAAGCCCCAGGCGAGGTCGACAAATGTGCTTGGAAAGCGCAAGGCGGACCAAGCAAAGGACAATCAGGTAAGCTAACCGCCATGCTTGGATTGATTACTTACATTTTGTTCTTAGGATCTAACTGCCAACAAGCAAAGCAAGGCAACAGGGAACGTGGATACCCCAAAGCGCAAGGCAGTAGAGGATGACGAGGTACGCCCACATGGTTACCCCATTTACCTGCTAACAACAAAGATAGGGCATGGAGCAACCCCCCCAAAAGAAGCAAGCGTACCCAAGAATGGTAAGTAGACTGTACTATTACGCTCCTCTTGTACTAACCAATTGAAGCGTCCCGCCCCTTCCGAGCCTGGACCGGAGCCTGAAAGCCCAAATCCACCTGCTTCCCCTATCCTGTCCGCTGAACCACCCCTGAATGATAACAACCAAGCGAGCCAAGACAACGTGCCAGCCCCTGGTCCCTCTTGTGCGGCGATTGATGGGACGTTGGCGGGTGAACAACTCTGCAAAAAAAGTAGGGGGTTATGAGGTGTTATGATATGTATTATAATTAAGGGAAGGATAATGGGGTCATGAGGTCTAATAACTCTGGTGTCATAGTGTTATGAGCACTCATGACATGCCATGACACCATTATCCTTCCCCCCTGTTTTATTACACCTACAGTTTTTGCAGAGAACCCAATGCCGAGTCGAGCAACTCCACGACGGACAAAACTGTACGTTCCAAGTAACTTGCATACTACCTGCTAACCATGACTTAGAATGGCCTTCGTGTCGTTGGGACATCGAAGATCAAAATTGTTCGACCTGCAAAGCAGGTTTCACCGAGCGATCGCCAGCTGCAGACGCGCGGCTAGGTTATTCTCCCAATACCCACTCCCCTGCGCTCCCCTTTTGTTCGTAGTTTTTCCTTTATTATGTTTCATCTTTTCGCCTTCTCTCAATGATGTCTTATGTATACAAAGGACCGGTCGGACTTAGATGTGTGTGATAGCCCCTATGTAACTTATATAGTAATCCATGTAATGTATGGATCCATGTAAATGAACCGAGTGGATCGATTATAAATGACCCCCGTAAACTACCCGAGAAAAAATACGTGTATTACATCTAAAAACACTATAAGACTTAGTTGGGTTACCCATGTCGGTACACGGGGGTAACCCAAGTATCAAAGTGACATTTTGGATACCTGGGTACCCCAGGTAAGTTCCTATATGCTATTACCTGGGTAACCCCCTTAAATATTACATGCGCGACCCATGTATGACTTACGTGGGTTTCTTTTCATAGTGTCAGAGTCTGTTATGTCCTCGGCCGGACTGTGGGAATGGATATTTCGCACAACAGATTCGTCGCTTCGGTAATCCTTCAGTCATCTTCCGCTAACAGAACACCAGCCAGACACTAGCTTACTTGTCTGAATCGCTCATAGCTTGAACGCCACTCGATAACCTACACTATCGCTACTTCGTGGGGGGATGAGCATTGACCGCTCGTCTTCGGCTATGCCTTTTATCATCAATCTGCGGCGCCCGTAGGATTGGTGCGCCACATTGGCGGTGTAAAGGAGGCGTCATTCATTCACCGCCAACTGGCCTTTGATCCGAAGCAGGGTGTTACGAGACATATGAAGTCGCCAGTAAGTGCTGGTTTTTGAGCCAACGAGGGCGAATTTCGACAATCGGGTTAGACAATTGTTGGTACGGTAGTAGTCGAACACAAATATACAGTTAGATTTTCAACTTGTATGCGTCGTAGAAAATTCAAAGCTCAGGTTCACTGAGGGTGAACCAGGGGCCGTGCCGAGCTGTGGCTGACTCGTTTTGTCTTAGCGAGCCACGGGCTCCGGGGTCGTAATGAGCAGTCATCGTAGCCAACACATATTCATGGTTTCAGGTGGTGCATACATATTGGGAGAAGGATTCGGGCATCCAGCACTATGTCAGACTGTAAGTTATGGCACTCAAAGCCATCGCTATGTGCCTCTCGGCCATGGTGCGCGACGCGACCCCGGAGCCCGTGGCTTGCTAAGACAAAACGAGTCAGCCACAGCTGGGCACGGCCCCTGGTTCACCCTCAGTGAACCTGAGCTTTGAATTTTCTACGACGCATACAAGTTGAAAATCTAACTGTATATTTGTGTTCGACTACTACCGTACCAACAATTGTCTAACCCGATTGTCGAAATTCGCCCTCGTTGGCTCAAAAACCAGCACTTACTGGCGACTTCATATGTCTCGTAACACCCTGCTTCGGATCAAAGGCCAGTTGGCGGTGAATGGATGACGCCTCCTTTATGTCAGTATATCAAGGCTGTGTGGCGCTATACCCCAACCCTGTGTCCTTACCGGGGCGCTCGGCGTAGAAATACAATTAAGATGATTTAGAAAGTGGATCTTCCTTAAAAAAACGTTGTCATGAAGAACCTTGATTCGTTTATTAAGAGATATATTATGCCCTAATTCAGTAGCAGTAGAAGGATATGAATCAGATTATCTCGATTCGAAATTAGGCGGCGTACGGAAACGCAGTCCGCGGCTCGATGTGCCGGGTATACAAATATGAATTCACCCCCTCAGATCGACTCCTCATCTCCCCACGCATGTACAGCATGCTTGCCCAATGCTTCGGAAACCACCAGCCATGTTGGCTCATACAGTGCACAAACCAACAAGTAATGGAGCGTCTGGGCAGTGAAGCAGACGTCATCGAAATTTTTGATGGTTGCACTTGGTATGCTGGCGATCAAAGTCAGCACGCCTGAGCTGCCACAAGAGATATCAAGAACAAAAGCACGTAAGCTCACATTTCAATACGTATCCTGGGTAACCGCGGCGTGAGGACGTGCTGCCGATGATAAATGTGGCTGTGTGATGTTGACAGAAAATTATACAACGGCTTGCGCTGTGCTAGATTCACCCCAAAACAACGACATGCAAGACGCATATGAGCACTCAGGTTTGACTAGGAAGGGCGTAGCTCAAGAACCGGCCTAGTTCTGGTACCTCCGACACCAGACCAAACTACTACTGAGCAGGCAGCTGGTTTGACACTAGGGCGAACAAGGGGTCACTGGTAGCCGGGCCGCCGCTCATACCTCTCCATTCAACTCTTGCTGGGAGTAAATATATTTATTCCGCATTTAACGGAGTAGCTTGGTTGCTGTGGCTCTAGCGATTTCGGGCTGAGTGACCCTGCTCGATTCTCCGCAAGCTTCGACCCGTACGTACACTCTTAACCCCTGATTTATAAATTATGCCCGCCACTTATAAATCTTCTAATGCGATCAAAGAACGAGTTTCATGCATATCGGAGCGGGCTACTATCTATCTATCAATCTAATGAGACCCATAGTTGACATGTATGCAGATACAACAGCCCATGCTGGCATTCCGACATTGCTAACGGTTCTGATATAGTATTCAAAGTTGACACACATCACAAAATATATATTCTGATTATCGTACCCCAAATCCAGTTTGAGAGTCCGACAATTCCAACGATTAATATTACGCATCTAACGATACTCTCATCTAGAGGAAATTACATCATTAGATGGTTAAGAGGCCAGTTTGGCAGCAGAGCGCGTAGTACTCACATCGATTAGCGTCGAGAATAGCCCCGAAGGAAAGCCCCTGCATGCCATCTTCGGATTTATCGTGATTGAGATCAACCCGTAGGGCGAGAGGGCTAAAAGCGGATAGGCGCAGATGCTTATTAGCAATGCCAGAGCGATACACGAGGCCGATACACACTGAGTTGGATAATGCTGAAGAAGAGGCATGCCCTGTGCAACGCGAGAGGTTGCACCACGAGGAAAAAGGCTTCTGTAACCCATGGCTATGCAAGTATTAGGTATATCAAGGCGATTCAATTAAGGTATCGGCAGAGGGGATCGTTAGAATAGTGCTCTGTTGAAGAGAGTCCGTCTCTTATAGATGCATAGTCCCCATTGTTACCGAGCCATTGTCCCGCCTCGTCTAACGGTTGCGCATATGCAAGAGTGTGTCTGAGTTGCATCTGTATGCGAGAAAGGCGAATTTTCGAAATTGTCTGAATAAACAGAGGGAAGTTTTCACCTCGGATGACACACAACCGAGGCCCTGGGTGTCGCCAACTCATAACGTTGGCATAAGAAATAGCCATGCTCCACGCTTAGTCCTATTACCTGCCAATCATTCACTCAGCTCTACAAACATTTCACATAACCGGCTCTAATATATCATGTCTAGCTTCTGCGACCGGACCTTTCTACAAATAAACCGGATCTGCAGTCCAGTTCTTCGAACGCATACAAGGTAATAAAAGTGGGTGTAATAGAAACTGAAAGGCCTCTGTACACCTAGTCTCTGGGTCCATATGAAAAGGTGGTGAAGGCGGGGAAATGGATTCAAAGTGGAACATTGGAAAGGGCGGAGAGGGGTGGGCGAGAAGCGAAAAGAGGCTTGAGCTCATGAAATGGTTTACACACTTACCTCCAGCATAGATTTAAAAAAATTGAAACGCTAAAGGCGAAACGCTTTTACTTCAAATATACGAAGCGGTGATGTGGCCGAGCACCTAGACTCGGATTGGGCGGTCTCAAGCACAGTCACATTTGTTTGGGAAACTCCAACGAACAAACGGGCTTGATGTTATAGGTGGGTGGATACGGTCCAGGTTAGTATGTCAGCTCTGGCGTGGCCTCCATAAAGTAAAACAAGCAGGCGACTATACCGAAGCGCACAGTACTGGAGTCTAAGCTGATCTATAGTGGTACACGGGGGACTCACACGATCTGGGTAAACAAGGCATTGATGCAGTAGTTCATGGGCGCTATAACCCATTGTTTTCCGCTCCATGGCTCGACAGAGGGGCGGTGTAATCAAACGAAGCCGTGTGTAAGCTCATCGCCTAATAAGCTGTGTGGTATTTCTTATAGCCTAGCTGGTAGTATGGAATTGATGTATGTGTTTGGACATCTAGATCAATATCCATCAATCTCCACTATCGATATCAAGGGCGTCGGATTAGTATTGGCACTAGATCACGGCTTCAAAGTCGATTCAGAACATCGAGACACTTGCTTTGCATATGTACACTGCGATAAAGGGCTAGAACCAACGAGAACCAAATGTGGACAGACGGGGAGCCTCCCCGTTTCCGCGCTGACGACCGAATAGGTTGATCCGCACAAGCTCTGGACCCATGGGTTGTGATATTTACGAACCCTCACGGCCCAGGTTCAAGATCTCGTGTGAGACTCTGTTGGTTCTGGGCCAGGCCTTGTAGACCGCGAGGCTTTTTTGTGTTGGGCCACTCCCTTTAATCGGAATGTAAGACAACGATGATAGGGGCAGATGACCGCTTTCCGCAACTGAACCTAGCACCTTTATTAGTATATACCCTCGTGTAACTGATATATGAATTGAACGAATAGAATTGGGGAGCTAAGAATAGTTGAAAAGGGGCCAAACCTCAGAATAAACCTGTCCAAAAAGTATCATAGCTATTCGGATCTGAGGACGAAAAAGCTGCCCACTACAAAGGTCTGATGGACTGGCGTGGAGTAATGGGTATCTCGGTCTAGGTGGCGGCTGAATGGCATTTCGCAGCCGGCGAATGCCGCGTAGGGTGGCACCACTGTACAAACATCCCCGGGACGGAGCAGACAAGTTAAAATCCAAAAGAGGTTAATATTAAACAGGAAATTAGTCGTTTCTGTCCGAGCGGCCGAATATATCTCTACATGATTGAGATCTCACCGCTAGAGCCTCCATGGTAGCAAACCCCAGGAGTGTTCACTGCAAAAAGATTATCCCGCCACTCAATAATATGCGCTCTTTTCTATAGCTTTCCAGTGGGAGAAGGTATATGCGTGTCTTATTCAAAAAGGGCGCCGCCGAAGTTAGGCTGTGAGCCGAAGATCCTAAATGGAGCGCGAAACATAGGTTATAAAACTAAAATACTGCATACATCCATGCGTACATGCGATCATATGGTATTTTTTCGGGAAGGCGCCTGCATTAGACAACCGGCTAAGTGGCTCCGCGGCATTTCTAGAGAAAAGCCAGAGCGTGTGAAGTTCAAGTACCCATGTGTTTCACGATGGTTTATTCTATAAGGACTAGTGCGAATTGATGCTTAGAGACGTTGACCACGCGGGCCGGAAAAATTCCTGCGTCCATGATTTGTCTATAGAGGCTATAGTGCCTATTATTTGTTTTATCTTTCGGATGTTCGGTTAGGCTCACTGAGACCTTTTTTCCCCCACTTTGACTGCTCCGACGTCGAATGGGGGGCTAGCACAGCAGCTGAAGATCCATTCGGCTTCAACCGGTTGGCTAGAGTACAAAAGCCCAGCTGTTATTCCAAGCTTCAGCTCAAATCAATATGAGAGGGAGAGAGAGCTTTGATATTTGTCTCAATAGAGGCTAATGGATGAAGGTGACAACTCGAGGACCTTGGCTCGCCATATCACGTGACGTGTGGGATAGCTGACGCGTCTGACACTCCCAATTCCCGTAACCGCCTCCCACCATGCAAGTCGCCCTATAGACTCCCGAACTCTCAAACTAACCTCTGAAGCAGGTCCGACGAAGAAGTCTTGCCCTACCCCAACCAGACACTCGCTCAACACCACTTTGTCCTCTCCAATCCTAAACTCGGACATCTCCATGCCGAAGCTCGTACCGCGCTCGCCGCCGGGATCCAGGCAGACGAGATGGCCCCATATGCGCGATTACTCGCTATTGATGGCTTAGTGGATGAGGCCGCACTCACTTCGATGGAGGCGCGTAACAAGGAAGAGCTGGAGAAGCTGGATGCGCGGCTCAAGGAGGCAGAGGAAACAGAAGGCGAGACGGAGATTAGCGATGCGTTGCGAGCAAGGGCAAGTTATTTGACGAGGATAGGTGAAAAGGTGAGCTTGGATGTTTGCTAGCACAGCGTGATGCCGATCCACTGGCCGTAGGATCGAGCTGTCGAAGCGCAGAAGCTTGCGTTGGAGAAGACTCCTGGTCTTGGTGCGCGAATCGACATTGCTCTCACTTTGGTTCGTATCGGCATGTTCTTTGGCGATCGGGAACTTGTGAACCAGAACATTACCAAAGCCGAGAGGTACGTCGCTCGTCCTCGAATATGGGATCAGACTCTGAGACCCTACCTGTAGCCTAGTCGACCAAGGAGGCGATTGGGATCGTCGTAATAGGCTCAAGGTCTACCGTGGAGTCCATCTTTTGTCTATACGCCAATTCAAGCGGGCTTCCGAGCTGCTGTTGGATTCGCTTAGGTGAGTTCGGAATGAACACTACTTCCCAAATCCATCTCATGCACATTCGTTCAGTACATTTACTGCATCAGAACTCGTCGACTACAACCAGTTTGTGGTGTACGTTGTCGTATGCGGCACTCTTGTGCTTAGCAGACCCGAGCTGAAGAAGAGGGTGCGCATTTCCTCACCCAATCTTGGCGATGTCTGACTCACGTGCGGTGGCAGATCCTTTCCTCTCCAGAGGTCAATCAAGTAATGCCTGAGATTAAGGATCTTGCGGATTATACAGTCTCCCTCTACGACTGCCAATACTCCAAGTTCTTCCAAGCACTGTGTATGTCATCTTGTTTCTTCTTTCCCCTCTTTTGGCTGAGTTTGGTTGTAGCGAGCCTAGAACAAACCCACCTCCTGCCTTCTCGGCTATTGAATCCTCATGCCCGATTCTACGTCCGCGAGATGCGCATCCTTGCCTACTCCCAGCTCCTCGAGTCCTACCGGTCTCTAACGTTGGACAGCATGGCGGGTGCGTTTGGTGTCAGTGTCGAATTTATCGATCGGTGCGTCTCCCTGGTTTCCTCCTGTTCTCTCGTCCTCGTGCTAAGCATACGCAAATACAGCGACCTATCCCGGTTCATTGCCTCGAACCGCCTAAACTGCACGATTGATGCTGTACGTGGTGTCGTGGAGACTACGAGACCGAGCACCAAGAATGCACAGTACGAGACGGTTGTCAGGACTGGAGACATTTTGTTGAACGAGGTGCAAAAACTGAGTCGGGTGCTGTGTTAGATGGGGCGTATCGAGTTGCAGTAATATAAAATTGTATATCATCACTTAAGAGTGATTGAGTGGTTCCAGGTTGAAGATGAGCGCATCCATTCGGGAGTCTGGCGTTCCGTCAAAATGTATCAAGCAATCTGCCGGGGCATTTCCCGATTCAAGAACGAAAGTTTTAAAGTGGATAAATTTACGATATAGACAAGCCGATACTTGGCTACTTTTTCTTCACGTCTTTGAGCTTGATCGTTTCTCCGCCCACAAATATACCCTATCCAATCGTTAGTATATGGGCATCAAATTTTAAACTGCCAGGGCTGACCTTGCCCTTGTACGGTTCCGGTTTTCTCCATTCTCGAATATTGGCCGCGAATTGACCCAGCTGATGCTTATCGTTCCCGCTCAACACGATACGAGTCGGCAACGGCACTTTGGCAGTGATTCCAGCTGGAATGGGCACATAGATCCAGTGCGCGAACCCAAGCTAGTTATCCCTATCTGTCAAAACTCGCTTTCCCGCCCAAGCAGACTCGAACCCACCTTGAGTGCGATCCTCTCTCCCTCCTTCGACGGATCAGGCTCTAGAACGGCACGATACCCAACTCCCACCAGGTTTAACTCGACGTTAAACCCCCTCGAGATCCCGGTCACGGCGTTGGCTATCAGAGCTCTGGTCAGACCCCATGTCGCTCTCTGAACTTTGTTTTCTGGTTTTTGGATGGCGAGTTCGAGAGCATGGATCGGGGTCGAAGATGGAGCAGGATTTGGTGTACAGAGACCCGAGGAGGATGTTTGATAGGGGTTTGATTTCGAGGGGGTGTATGGAGATAGGGAGAGCGAGATGAACGAGGGGAGAGGGACCGAAGTCGAGCCTCGAGGACCAGCGATCGTCAGTGCATTTTCTGAGGCGAGTGCGACTTTGAGATCTGGCGGTATTGGTATAGGTGCTGCTCCGATATGAGAACCTCGTGAGAGAGCTGGAGGTCGCACGTGAAGGCGGGTGAGGCGGAACATGTTTTGGACTAGGGGCAAAGGACGATGATTATCTAATTGTTCAGACGAGCTGCGTGTATATATAATGTAAGCGCCAGCTGCCACTCAATCGAAGATCTGCCACCATAGGCATCTTTGCAGAATCCTAAAACAATCTTCTTCACAAGCCTTGACCATAGACAAATATCTACTCCAAAGCGTTATGGAATCTAATGAAGCTTCTGGGGCGCCCCGCAGTGTGTGGGAGCGTGAAAATAAAATCGCGATTTCGATTGATGTTGGTGTGAGGGATACTGCCGTTGCTTTTACCTACCTGAAGGAAGGTTTGCTCAATATCTTTACACGCAAAGCTCAGCGATTATAGCCATTCACACTGCGTTGTCTAGGCACAGAGAAGGCAATATGGCGAATTACATCTTGGCCTGGGCAAGAGCTCCCCACGTCACAATCTACAATTCCAACTGCAATATGCTATGATACCAACAACAAAGTGAGTTAGCTTGTGACATACTTTCGGATTCATGACTAGCTACATTTGATCCGATCGATATAACTGTGTAGCCTGTAGCATTCGGAGCCGAGGCATATTCACCTGAAACTGAAGATATGATTGAAAACAACCAGTGGTCGCTTTTCAAACACTTTGCACTTTACCTTTACCCCTCCGACATTAGGGGCCAGCGAAATTCGTGCTTAGATCGTGCGTGACGTGTGTGCTTATGAACGAAACAAAACTGAGTTCAATTTCCAGCGTTGCCGAGCGGGCTATCACTCAACCAGATTTACTCTGATTTCTTTGGCTATCTACTTAAGCATACGAAGAAAACTTTCGAAGATAGGATCCTAGATGGTTCGGACCTCTGGCAAAATTTGAGTCCAACAATGGATGTCATTATTACCCATCCGGAAGTCTGGAGGGCCAGAGAACAATCGTTTTTGCGCTCAGCGGCTGTACAGGCCGGCTTTGCTGATGAAAGAGAGGCTTCAAAAAGAATTATATTCGTTCCCGAGGCAGATGCATCTTTTCATTTTATCATGTCTCATACAAACCTTGGACGAAATCTGAAGGTACGTACGTGTATGAGTCTCGGCTCTCACTGCATGTCAAGTGCAGCTGTCATTCCTAGCCCAGTGATAGCCTTCTTATCTGTGACGCTGGAGAGTCGACAGTTACTATTGCCACTTATGCCGTAAAGAAGATTCTACCCTCAATTGAATTCGAAGAGAGATGCGCCCCATCTTGTGAGTAGGCCGTGTATTTATATGGCACCCAAAGATCGAGCTCATTACTGGTTTTTGTTCATACTTGCAGCCATACAAGCCGGTTCCGCACGCGTCAGCCATGAAGCGAAGCGCTATTTGGAGAAAGCGTTAGGTCAATCTGACTTTTCTCCTCTTGATATAATAGAATACATCAACGTGGGGCTACAGAATTTCGAATATTTTGCAAGAGGAGCGTTCCGTGACCCTTCCAATGAATTAACAATTCAACTTGCCAGGCCTCGGGTCAACGATTCCAAGCTTAGAATTCGACGTGGCCGCATGACAATTCCGGGGTACGTGAGTGGGTCAAATCATAACCATTACTTACACTTTGCCTTAGGCCCATGATGGAGTCATTCTTTACAGCTTGCGTGGAAGAGATTATTTCGAGCGTTAGCTCACAATTAGCTGAATACGTTTCGCCAACTCATGTGGGTCGTGTGCTTCGAAAATGCCGTTTTTGACATACCCAATATCGACACTTATTACATGCAGTATATCATCTTATTCGGCAGCTTCGGAGACAGCCCGTACTTAAGAGAACGGTTCAAGGCCCGATTCGCCACATCAACGTGCCAGATTGTCATAATAAACGACTCTACGTAAGCAGCCAACGACTAATTATGTGGCATTCGTTGTCTTAAGTTAAAATTTCTTCCGTTGTAGCAAAGCCGTTGCTGATGGCGCATTGATGTGGTACTTCGCGGACAGTGACATCCGAGGAGAGTCTCCAAGATCCATTGTCGTCCAAGCGGCTGCTCCTTCCGAAGGCGGTAGCACCTTGGATTCTCACTTGACCCCACCTCACGTGGCGAGTGATATTTCGCATAGTGCCGGAGAGGTGAACCCAACTGGATTATCTACACTCACTTATTAATTCGGTTTCTAGTCCCAAGGGAACAATCCCATTAGTTCCCATGGAATTGGTACCCATCACTGCCGGTGTGAGTGCT
This sequence comes from Ceratobasidium sp. AG-Ba, assembly GCA_016906575.1. Taxonomy (NCBI): domain Eukaryota; kingdom Fungi; phylum Basidiomycota; class Agaricomycetes; order Cantharellales; family Ceratobasidiaceae; genus Ceratobasidium; species Ceratobasidium sp. AG-Ba. The sequence goes on from CP059614.1 coordinate 2,850,792, forward strand.
CAGTTCGGACCCCTTTATCAGCGCATGGATACTCCATAGAGCTGGGGGAGGAGAAAAATGTCAACCAAGGAGAACTTAGACGCCAGCTGCGTAATTTGAACCGTCAAGTCGAAGACATTGGTCGAGCTATCTCAGATTATCTTGCCGAGCTAGGAAAGCCCGGCGACACAACGAAGGGTTCTCACGACAAAAGTGCACTGAAAACCATGTTTGGCCATACATCGGGAACAGCCTGTCTTGTTGAATCATCCTCCGGCGCGGGGATGCCTACAATCGAATTTTTCGAATAGGCCATACGGTCCATTCTATGCGAGAGTCTCCATCTGTCTATATTTCAACCATTTCATCCAACTGTATTCCAAGGTCAAGCGGCTAGCTTCGCATCAAGTATCTATCTGATTATGCAACAACGTGGTCAGTGTGCATTGTCCAACAGGAGAAACAAATCTTACTTAGTGAATGTGCGAATGTAGAAGCGCAGGCCATCTCTGGGAATTGGCGAAAACACACCTTCAATTCAATAGCTCATGCACTTGGCTCTGAGCGAATAAATAAGTTTCGGGCAAATATTTCAGAAACTATTCTCTCGGGTCGCATACAACCCATTATAGACCATTACTTTGGTCCATCTCTGGGGGTGACGCTCCAACAGCAACATGTTCTGCAGTTGAATCAATTGGTATCAAGTGCTTGGGACTTGAATGAGTACTTGAAAGGTGAAGTTGTACTCCCTGGAGACTTCGTACCCTTTGCTGTGAGGCATGGCACCGATTTCGATCCCAGTCGTATGGCCGAATTCGAAGCAAAGCCTGGGGGAGAAACCCCACAGTATATCTTGTCAACCATCGGGCTTGGGATGACCGTTTGTTGCGCCAATGGGGAGGGCAAAGAACCAAAGATATCGACGTTCCACCCGGCGTTGATAATTAGCGAGAATGTTTTTGACTAGGATCAAATTGTTTGAATTCAAATTTTGCATTTTTCTGCTCTCCCGAAGACACCCAATCGAATTCATAGCCAGCATATAAATTGGAGGAGAAATGCATCCCCTCGGCTGGTGCCTCAGGATTAGCACTCAGGGGGGTATATTCTGACAACTGTTCACATATTGTAAGGCATCAGTTACGAACTATCTTGGATAGCGCAGATTTGAAGATTTTAGCGTTATGCAAGTTTCAATTTGACAAAGCATTCGGGACTCAGATCAGCTTTGCTCGCCAGTTTTGTAGGAACAAGCAACGGCGAGGTAGCGGATAGGCTACCTAAGATGTTCATACCATTATGGATATATGCGGGTCTCCCACTGTATCTAAACGTACAATAATACAATAGTTTTTCTTTTTTTGAAAAAAGCGAAACTTGAAGGGAAGGCAAATAGCGCACCTGTCGCCCATCGAGGCGTTTTAGACTTCAAGATCTCGCTGCATATTTACCCTTGCAAGCGTTACTCAAATTTCAACTCGTTCGCGTTAGCGACCGAGCTCTGGTGTTGAGTTACTTAATTTACTTTATTTTTAGCCATAACGATGGGCCAAGCGTTACGTTAGCCCTTGCTATGAGTATGACGCGTGCAGTAGTTGGCGAGAGCGTATTTGACCAATCCTAATCCGGTCGTTGCTTTGTATATCGGGTTGACTTGAATTATGTCGTCCCTTGAAGGATTTAATCCTGGTCAAAAGTTCAAATAGAATCAATCCCGGAAACTAACTACTCTATAAATGTGTGCACTTCGCGTGTCAAATACACCCAGCGCATACATGAGCTCTACTGGACCAGCAATCCCCCCCATAGGCAACAGCTCTATATAAATCTATATTTCTCTTTGGAAACGGTCCCCAGCCTGTCCTCTTCCACTGCGTATCCCAAACATAAAACCTGGCCCCGAGCTCGAATGAGATCCTGGACAATAAAAAACAGTAGCCAACAAAACGGCGCACGGCCCAAAACAGCACCTAGACCATGTCCGTGGAGGCGATCCCTGAGATCCATCCAGTCTATGAGGGGCAGAATCATCCTTAGCACACAGATGATAGACTCATCGAACATAATTTATGATAAGCTGGACCGGGCGAGTAGGTAATACTCCGCGTTGCCGGCTCATCGACGATGCTCGAATGAAAATATATCGGTGCAAGATGATAGAATCTGGACGAGCAACTATTTCACAGACTAAACATGAATGAAGAAAGCACCAAGGCGATCACGAAAAACACTGTAACTAAAGCTAAGACTGGAAGAAGCTGATTCTTTGCAGCTACGTGCGGACGCAGAAACATACTCTCGGCAGAAGGAGGGTCCCGCGCCGCCTCATCTATTGCAGTAATCTCGTCTTCAGTGAGATCGGCTACAAAGAAGTACGGTGAAAACCCAGGTCTGAAAGCGATGTATGCAGAGGCGTACGTAGTCCAAAAATCCCCAAGTATTCCTGAATGCGCTCTCTACGCGAGGTTGTTCTGCAAGGACGATATGGATATAAAATCAATAGGAACATCATCCAGATAATACTTACGTGACAACCACAACTCCCTTGGCGCGGATCCATTGCATAATGACTTGGGCCGGGGTCGCTTTTGGGCCTAACCGCGAGGCTATATTTGCCAATACGTTGTCGAGTTTACCGCCTGGTAGTTTTGTAATTGGTCTGTCGACCCAAGCATATCAGATCAAACAACCATGAAACAGATGAGTTTACTTACGTCAAACCGCTGTAGCTTTCAATGACAATGTTGTGTTTCTTTGCGAATTCTAAAAGCTCCACGTTTTCATGATAGTTGTATGGGTGGAAGCGGATCTAAATGCACAAGGATGAGAGCGATAGTCGGAGCAAAAGATGGCAATGGGCCTACTTGGTTGACTGAAGGAACGACCTTCCCATGCTCGATTACTAACTTGAGCTGTTCCACGCTAAAATTGGACACGCCTATCGATCTGTCATGCGAAGTGAGATTGATGACTTTGCATAGCAATTTTCACCAGAGCACTTACTTGGCTTTACCATGAGAGTGCGCTGATTCCAGTTCGGACCATGTTTTGACGATGTCGTTTGTCACGCGTGGATTATGAATAAGATACAGGTCGACCGATGGTAAACCGAGCTAGGTTGTTTCGGTGTGAGTGTGGACGCACATTTGAGAGAGCTTGGTCAGGTGATCTACCTTTTCCAGGCTACTGTCCAAAGCATCCTCGGCGTTGCCGTTGCCGCCATACTTGGTTGTAATCCAGATATCCTCTCGTCGAACGTTTCCGAGTGTTTGCTTCTCAAGATCGATCTTTTCGTTTCCGTATAATGTGGGAGTTCTGCCAAGAGCTTTGCGAAGGGCTTCACCGACAGACGCTTCGTTTCGATACGCTTGAGCAGTATCGATATGGTTGAACCCACCCTCTAGGGCTTGTACGACATAGGCGGTTGCGTCCTTCCCGTAGAGAGCGGATCCAGTACCGAACCCGATCACGGGTATTCCACGCCTGTCGTTGAGCGGGACGGTTGGGATGGAGGCGGACATGGCTGCTGCGGTGGTCGAGAATGGATAACGCAGCTATGCGATGGTTTATAAGCATATTGTGTCGGTCGAGGGTCTAATTGCGTCAGCGAGGTGCGAATCGAGGGAGAGCCATGTGTGCGATAGGCATTGATCGAACACAGCCACCGATGCACATACGCAAGGACTTGGCTATCTCAGGACACGGCACCACTGTTTGGGAGACTAGATGGTATTGTAACGCAGAGATGCAGAGGGTTTCGTAGTATGCATGTGCTTTACCCCACGCAATGCTCATTCAAGGCAAGCCTTGGCGTTATACATCTTAGAATCTCTCGGCATGGGGCGCCGAGTTATACCAACCGCACAGTTTGAGGGCTTCCGGACGAGGGACAGCAGGTAAGAGCCAGATTATGATTGTTGAATTGGTCCAGTGACGCGTGATCTGCGATTGGAAATGACGCGGTCCCTGAACATCCATCAAATCTCGCTCTTCAGTTGTGGCGCACTTCCAACCGCGATAGTCAACCATCACAATGCCTCCACGGACTAGAGCTTGGTAAGTTAACGCTACAAGGAAAATGGATTACAACCAACAAGGTCTGGATAGTGCTGCTCGCGCTCAGATCGCGCCCGCCAATGGCGGAGAGTCAAGCGAACCATCAGGTACTAGTGGTGAAAAGAAGTGTGGAAAACGTTCACGTGACACGCCTACCTAACTTCGCATTCTGCCGGTCCAGCGGCTCAATGCGTGAACTACAACCAAGTATCATATATCCGATTTGTAGAGTACATCACATAGAACAATTAAAACTCAGTTTGATAACCCTTGACTTTCTTGACTTCTCGGACCCGCTCATCCATCTTAGAGGTATACTTTGCAACCTCCTTGTCTGTAATCGAATTCCAAACCTTCTGGATTGCGTCCCAAAGTGCATCAAGACTGTTTTTGGACTCTGGAATGTCACCTACGCGTTTTTTGAGCAAAGCCCAGAGCGGCTCGATGGGATTCAGGTCGGGAGAGGAGGGCGGATGAGGGAGCGATTTGATACCAAGTCTATCACGCGCTGCTTGCGTGGACTTGCGTCGATGCGGCCCTGACCCATCTTCGACTAGATAAATATATCGACCCCTTTCCTTCTCTAGGTGACGGTAGAACTTGATTAAAGGTCCTTCCAGGACCTGTTCAACATAATCTTCTCCAGTCATCCCGCCAGCGCTTCGCCGCGCTGATCCTTTGGCCTGCTTTGCAGCCGGTACAACTCGGGTTATTGGGCCCTTGCGCCCATGAGCAATGACAGCGGATACTATTAGAGTTTTACGACCGCTGCGGAAGGTTGGGACGATTGTTGTGGGTAGATTTTCCTCGCCTGGGCGGCGGGTGACCATCTTGCGCCCTGAGCGCTCTCCAGTTTCAAAAATCGCCTCGTCCGTCCATGCAACACTATTCCAGTCCCGTTCAGTGTTGTCTTTGGCCCATTTCAGCCGCTTTTTGGCAGTGGGTTTAGGCATATAGGGCTTTCGGCGGGCAACGCGACGATGATAGCCATGTTGAGCAGCAATATATCGAACTCTAGTCCATGTAACATCACCCCCGATGAGTTCTGCAATCGTCTTATACGAGTCAAAACGATGCTTTCGAAGGGTACGAATAATTTCACGATTGGTCCAAGAGGAAATAGCGGGGGGACGGCCTGAGCGAGGGAGAGATTTGTAGGTTTTGTATTTCCTGTACCTCTGCACTGTTTTCCACACGCCAGACAAGGACAGGTCAGTTTTCTCAGCGATTTGGGGATAATTGAGACCGGCATCATGGTAGGCTAGTATACGACCACGATCAAACTCAGAATACTCGGTTACACCAGGGTTAGGCATGGTGGAAAAGGTCGAACAGGCTGGTTTCACACAGTCACGTGCATGTTTTCCACACTTATTTTCACCACTAGTACTTTGTGGCTTGGCATTATTTACGGGCACGCGTTGACAACCTTTACGCCCGGGTAGCTGCTCCTGCGTCTTCTGAGCATGGTAGGTCTGGCATGTGAACCAATGAAGTCCTTATACCCTAACCCAAGGTAGCGGCGACAGTCACCGAAGACGAATCTGAGCCGGAAGCCGTTAAACCCACGACTCGCAAACGGGTACGCAAGGAGCGCAAAAGTTCGAACCAGCCCTCCGAACCTCCAGTGAAGCGAGTGCGAGGCAAGAAAGGAAAATTACAAGGGCTGATGAATATGCCCATCGACGTCTTTACCGAGGTTGGTTTCACGCGTGCGAACAGACCGATGGTTCTGATATATCACTGGTCCAGATTTCAAAGTATTTGTATCCCATAGACTTGATTCTGCTGGCACGAGCGAACAAGTTCTTCCGAAACCTGCTGATGAATCGGTCAGCGATTCAAACATGGCGCTATGCACTAAGCAACGTGCCCGATCTGCCCCCATGCCCAAAAAACATGTGCGAGCCTCAGTACGCCGCGTTGATGTTCAGTAAACACTGCTCGGTAAATCTCCTAGATCCGTGAGAGCGGCTTTGCCCTGATCGAATGTTGTCTCAGCTATGTGGCAAGCAGGCTCTGCGTCCGATGGATCCTGAACTACAAGTTCGGCTATGTCCCGCGTGTCGTGATTCACAGTACGATGTTTGATCTCCGAGCCGCTATTCCTACTGATCAACTTGCCCGTGCTCAGGTTAACTGTGGCAGGGGACCGCAATGAACGATTGGTGAACTCTTCCAGTAGTTCGTGTCTGCTATCTAAATATGATTTCAGTTGCTAACCAAGTCCGGTACGCACAGGTATCAAGCCCCGCAAAAACGGTAGACGCGGCTGGTGGTGCTTGAGGCGCGACTTGGCTGCAGTCTTAGCTAAAATCGAGGAACTTGATCGAATTGGTGATGTGGCCGCCAAGTCACTTTGGATAAAAGAAAGAGAGCGCGAGGTTGCGGAACGAACCCAAGTTGGTTTATCGTGCTATCTTTTGGCTTGGCTGATATTCTTCTGCTTTGGCAGGAAGCTAAACCTCTTGCCGAGTTTCTCAGAGAGATGGAAGATCAGCAAAGAGATGATTTGGCGATGAGAAAGAGTAATCGGGAGGCAGAGTAAGTATAGGTTTCGAGTTTGGCTTCTGGTTCTTATTCTTGATAGGATTCGATCACGGCTATTCAAGCTTGGATGGACGCGGGAGGATTTCCACATGCGCGAACTACCTGCAGTGATGAAGTGGAACAGTCTCGTGTGTATCGCCAAACCACTGACCGAGCGCAGTAAGTCACAGCTTCTGAGCCAAGGTATTGTCTTATTGAGGTGCTATATAGACTGGGAAACTATTCTCCCTCAGCTTACGAAGCTGCTCGAACAAAACCGGGAACTTAGGTTGAGACTGGAAGCGGCAGCACGCCGCCAAGATCGATATTCGAAGGTTCGCCACTGGATAATGTCGTACTTGAAGAAATTACCGCCTTATGCTTGGACGATTGAACCTACTCCTACTGCTCTGGAGGAAGGCGTGGATTCCGTAGCGACGTGCTCTAATTCTGATCACCGGATAGCTCCCGCGGTTAGTAAAGGCAACGCGAACGCAATGCCTGATGTTATGCTGATTTTATCCTTCTGGCCATTTTTACGTAGAGTGACGACGAGCACAGAACCTTGAAATGGCCAACTCCGTCTTCAGGCTTAGCCATGTCATGGACACCGTTTAAGCTTCTTCTGGAAACTGACAGGCTATCTGAAGAGTTTGAGGCGATTCTGGAGGAACAAGGCCCAACTTTTATGGATCTGCTGATCGAGTGGAGAACCCAGAGTGAACGAGCGCTTGCGAGCCGTCTACCTACTGACACTCTGACGTGTCGGGAATCTCATGCCGGCAAAGTCCTCGGCGAGTCATCGGATCCGCTTTCCAACGCCATCTCAAAACTTGACATCTTAGTAGACTCTCGTCCTATTCGGGATGTTTCCTTGGACGTACAGAGGCTGCTCAGGGCCGACGCTGTTTTTAGCCGGTACACATCTTTTGAATACTACCCGGAGGATATGCAAGACAGCTATTCCTCTGAAGCAAACGCCTGGCGCTACGACGAAGAAAAATCCAACATTGCCAAGGCACTACTCACTTCTTTGGGACGCCCAGATGCAACGTATCTAGAGATGAAGGCGATGGGAGATTCGTTTACGTGTGGGCGATGCTGTGCTCGCAATTGCGTGACTTGGAGACAGCTGGTACGTCTTTCGCTCAACTTTTCGTCAGGCGATTTCACCGATAAACTCCGAATAACCTAGGTCAACCATATTTCAGAGGAACAGAAGATGGCGGAGAGAGCCCAAAAACACCCGCTGGTAGTGAACGGTACCCTGACCTACATCTTCACACACGGCACTCAGTCCACTTCGAATGAGCAATCTCTGGTAAGAATCGCCAATGGCGAGGACAAACAACTGCCTTACAAGGCGGGTTACCGCGGGAGCACTTTTCGCTGTTCGATATGCTCATCCATGCATTTTTACGAGGCTTATTCCCGAACCGCAGTTGAGGAGCATTTACACCGAGTGTGAGTGAACGTCGTTAAGTTTGAGCCTGCCAACTCATGAAACATGCTACAGTCACCTTATTCAGAACGTGAAAGCTGGTGAACACTACCAGTGAGGGTGTGCCGGGACAGTTTCGGAACTGCTGGGCAATTAACATTATGCAAATTTATTATACATCGGCTGGTTTTAATCTCATATCATTGAACCCCTCCTAGTAGACCCCAAACAGAATCTGTATACCAACATTCGACCCCCAACAGGATTTATGAGTTTGACGCTGGCCCGACCCACAGTAGATAATGTGGTTCTGGTCAATGGTGTGCCCTACTCTGGGTTTGCATAGGCGGCAACCAACATACAACTGCGATTGATTCGCCGTGTTCGCCAAACCCACGCTGTGCCCGAGACCACTTTTCAGGAGATCATGATTCGATGAGTATGGCACAAATTATAGCGGATCGATAGGCACCTCTCGAGCTCCGATCGATGACCCCAATCGAAATTACACTTGACCTTGTAATAGACAGTGATGTGGGATGCAGAGACGAGTCGGGCGAGATCTATCAGACAGAGAGCGCGAGAGCGTCATATGATATGTGAGATACACTGGTGGGTAAAGAAGGATGGAACGTAATGGCCCGGTAGACCTGGTCAACTGAGACAGCGCGAAAGATAGGGGGCGGCTTGAAGAGTCGGACGCCCAACAGACAAATAAGAGCGGCGCATACACCAATCTATTTGCAATAGAAAGATGCTGAATCGATTCTTGAGAGGTGGGGGCGTTTTGTGATCTATAATCGAAAACCGCACGATACCTAAATCAACGAGCCATTGTGCACATTTAACCACGACTTGGTCAGTCAACTGAATGCCTCAATAGGCTCATGGGCAATCTATGTAAACTGATCGGGTTCGTCAAGCTGCGTGAGCAATCGATTTCATTAAAACTCATGGTTGAAAATTTAGCTGGAGTGCATCGGAATAAGCAGTCATAGGTTTGGAAGAACGGCTTTGTCGTGATTCCAGGATAAGGAATGAACAATGAGGCTGGCTGGGCCTAATTGGTTTATTTTTGGGGCGGCGCGTGATCCACAATTGGAAATAACACGGTCCCTGAACATCTCTAGTCGTGGCACCCTTCTAACCACGACAGCCGATTGCCACCATGCCCCCCCGGACGAGATCTAGGTAGCTCATCACCGTCAGAGCCACGTGTTTCATTTGTTTTGACTTTATACAGCGCTCGCGTCCAGATCGCGCCCCCTAAGGATGGAGAGTCGAGGGCACGATCCGGTAGGCAGCACCTCAAATTAGTTTACATAGACACGCTAACAGTCGATATGATGATATAACTGCCCCTCCCCCATCTTCTGATCATGGTGAGCCTGATCCCTTCATAATTGGAAAATTTATACCTCAACTGAATATTGCAGGGATAGCGCCTGACGATTGTTCTGAGACAGAATCGCTGAACCTTACAACCTGCAAACGCGTGCGCAAAAACCCCGAAGGCTCGAAACAATCTTCCGGGCCCCCAGTGAAACGGGCGCGAGGCATAAAGGGAAACTAAAGGGGCTCATAAATATGCCCATTGAGGTTTTCACCGAGGTAAGATTCTTGCACGCGAATCACGTAGTAGTTGTAGTTCTGACCGATCACATGCGTAGATATCGAAGTACTTGTATCCTATGGACTTGATTCTCTTGGCACGGGCCAACAAGTTCTTCCGAAACTTGCTAATGAATAGATCTGCGATTCAAATCTGGCGGTATGTACTAAGCAACGTACCTGGTTTGCCGCCATGCCCGAAAGAGTTGTGCGAGCCCCAATATGCCGCACTGGTATTCGACAAACATTGTTCGGTAAGCTTTTCCCATTCGTCCGTGCGATCCCGTGTTAATCAATCTTTGTTTCAGCTATGTGGTAACCAAGCCCTGCGTGCAATGGATCCTGAGTTGCAGGTCCGGCTATGTCCATCTTGCCGCAATACACGGTGCGATGTTTTGTACCCATCGTGTTATGGCAGCTTCTAATGCTGGCCTTGCGCTAGGCTAGTTAATGTAAAATTTCGCGAGAGGCACTTTGTGAACTCGTCTCAGAGTTAGAATTCGCCTTTGTATGTGATTCTGCTTGCTAACCAAGTGTGGAACATACAGGTATTATGCCTAGCAACACTGGTGGAGGCGGTTGGTGGTGTTTAAGCCATGACTCGGAGGCGGTACAGGCCAAGCTCGACGAGCTTGACCAAGCGGGCGATGGCGTCGCCAAGTCGCTTTGGATTGAAGAAAGGATACGCAATTATTATACTACAAAGAGAGAACGACCGTGGGAAGCTTACCTAAATACCAGTATAGGGTCTAAGACACTCAGGGTCTGTGTTTAAGCGCCCAACCTCCTTGGGCTCGACGGCATCGAAACACCATGATTTTTCATCAAATCGGGCTGTTTAAGGCTATAGGTTATACCAAGACACAATGAAATCGTAATATAGGGGATGATTAACGCTTGAACCCCGAGGAATGACTGAAGTGACTATGGTTTGATGTAAGGAAGCACTATATGCGTGGATTCCTCATTGGGTCAACACATCCAAGAGCTCATTTGAAAGCTCTCACAGTCTTGCGATCTTTTGGTTAGCAGAATGAGGGGGGGGACATTTGTTATGTGCCCGTCCCCACATTTTTCATGTGCAATAATAAATCTATACATTTTAATCACGGAGGTGTTTCTTTTTTTTGACTGTGTATGTAGCATCCTATACTACTACAAAGTTCCAAATGGACGCCAGGAGCAAACCTCAATGTGGAGTATATGGAACAGGACACAAAAGGTAGGACGGGCACATCGGTGTACAACGGAAACAACTCAAGGTGGCTTAGAAACAAACCAAACAATGATGGTGTGGGGTCAAAATGTGGGACAAGAAAGTAGAACAGCCAAATGATTCCTAACACACCAAAAACTTAAGGTGTAATGAAACAGGGGGGTGTCGTAATTGGGATAAAAACATGTGAATACATGTTGTTACGCTGTTATGCCGGTGTCATTCGGCGTAATGACACGGTTACCACACCCCTGTTTTCGTTACGCCTCATTACGCATAACTGCACCTTAAGTTTTTGATGTGAAGGGAAGCGACAATAGGTTTGATGAAAGGAGAAGATTGTTTAATAAACAAGGCAAAGGCAGATGTGGTGCCGATTTGCCCGTTTTGGGATTCACTCGCAAAACTCGCCCACCACGGCCGTGCCGAAGAAAGAGCTGGATAAGGCAGCTTTGGATGGAACAGTGTCTCATCGACAGAGGCATCTTTGCTGAAGGTAAGCTACTCCTCAATTAAATAGTTATCCTATCAAGTTTAATATATATAGCACGATCAACGCGCTGCAGACGTAAGTAGCGCACCCTGTAATAGCCCTAATAAACCTGAGCGCGTAGCGCAAAGCTCATGCGTCTTTGGCGCATGTGTGAAGATGGTATGAAGCTCGCGAGTGCTGTCTTCACAGACAGGGATACATTTGCATAAACTATGAACTACATGGTCTTGAAGCTGAGCACAAAGCAAGCCCGCCGCAGGCGCACGTGGGAATACGGCAGCGAGCTTGCGAGCTGCGTATTCACACTAGTGTTACACAACGTACCAAAGTAGGTCTTGTGATATTGTTTTTAGCTTGCCTAATGTCTTCGACTTGGCAGGATGCTGAACCCCTTGCGGTATTTCTCAGAGAGATGGAGAACGAACAGAGGGATAGCTTAGCGACGAAGAAAGAAGATCGGAAGCGAGAGTGAGCATGGCTTTTAAGCATTATTTCTGGATCTTACGTATCTTAGAATCCATTCACGCATATTTAAGCTCGGGTGGACAATGGAGGATACCAAGATGCAAGAAAATGGGGCCTGCAAAAAATGGAACACCCTAGTTTGTGCCGCTAAACCGCTTACCGAGCGTAGTATGTCTGAACTCCGGTTCAAATCATTACCCGACTAAATATCTATTCAGATTGGAGGAATATTCTTCCTCAACTTACGGAGCTCCTTGAGCATAATCGGGAGCTAAGGCTGAGTGAGGAAGCCAGGATACGTCAGCATCAACGAAACTCACAAGCCCGCCACTGGATTGAGTCATGCTTGAAGCAGTTACCGGCTTATGCGTGGGCAATCGAGCCTGCCTCCTTTGCTGCTGAGAGAAGTGCAGATTCTGCGCCGACAGGCTTTGATTCTGCTTCGTCGGTTGTTCTCGCGGTCAACGCACCACATATAAACGTAATGAAAACTTTTACACCTATTCTATGCTTCTAATACTCTCCGTATAGGATGCCAATAAAGAAAGAACCTTGGCATGGCCGACTCCGTCTGCAAGCTTGGTCTTTTCATGGGCGCCATTCAAGGTTCTGTTGAAAACTGACAAACTACATAAAGATTTTGCAGTGGCTCTAGAGGAGCTGCGTCCCATTTTTATGAGCCTGCTACTCGAGTGGAGAATCCAGACTGAACAAACACTTACAAGTCTCCTGCCTCCTGACCCCTCATCGTCTCAGGAAGCTGGTACAATCGAGGCTCTCGAAAATATATCCGGTTTACCTGTCATGGCTATTCCTCAACTAGACATTTTAGTGGATTCTCGTCCTATTCAGAGTGTCTCCTTCGACATACAGAGGCTTTTCAGGGCGGATACCATCTTTACTCGGTACATGTCCCTTGGATTTTACCCAGAGGATATGCAGACTGGCTATACTTCCGAAAGGAACTCGTGGAGCTACGATAAAGAAAAATCAGACATCGCCAAATTATTGCTCATATCTTTGGGTCGCCCAAATGCAACATATCTAGAGATGAAAGCCACAGGAAGAAGTTTCACATGTGGACAGTGCTGCGCTTGCGGTTATGCCAGTTGGAGAGAGTTGGCATGTCTTCTTGCTCTCCAAACTTGTCGGAAGACTGTGCTGACAAGCTTCTACATACCAGATAACCCACTTTTTTGACAAAAAAAAGAGAGCGGAGAGATATCAAAACCATCCGTTGGTAGTGAACGGTGCCGTCAACTATGTATTCACGCACGACGCGGGGTCAAACGCGAACCACCACCCCCTGGCGAGAATGGCCAAGGAAGCGGACAAAGAGTTCGTCCACAACTCGGCTCACATTTTGAAGGTCTTCCGTTGCTCGATTTGTTCGTCTATGGACCGATCCGAACTTTATTCTCGGACAGTGGTGGAAGAACATATACGCAGAGTGTGAGTGGACCCCTTTAGGTTCCAAGCCTGCCAACTCATTTAAAACACTACAGCCACCTGATCCAGAATGTAAAGCCAGGTGAACACTACCGATGAAGACACCTTTATAGGAGTTTGGACCCACCGTAAAATTACTATATAAGAATGTATGATCCAGGGCATTTGAACCTCAAAACATTAAAGCTTCTGATTTAAATATGTATGGGGGTGTGTTAAACGATATTATGAATCGAGGTTGACTATAGCAGGTTGTATGCGTTCCAAAATCAGACCATCCTAAATTTAGCAGTGCGGGGTGCCGTTCAATTATGTGTTGGAACACGATCCATGTCAATAGTGAAGCATATAGTCCCAAACAGCTTGAGGTGGCATGCAAATCGCCGTGCACACAACAATACTAGCTTTCGGTGGATTGGGCGAACAACTATTCTGGTGCAGAGGTCTAGCAAATCACTAGGGACGTACCCGACATTGATCAAGTTTCTTACTTAGTATTCAAACTCATGCACTCGATCTAGTAAACGAAAACGAAAAAGGGTAAGCCAACAGATGGAAGATGGGGCGCGTCTCGTGATCCACGATTGCAAATAGCGTGGTCCCTGATCAACAGCCATCGCGTTGAGTCGTGGCGTACACTTAACCACAGCCCGAACAGTCGATTCGCTATCTTGATGCCTCCACGGACCAGATCTAGGTCGTGTAATGCTGCCAAGGATATGGGCTATACTGAATCTCCCTTCGAGCAGTGCACGTGTACAAAGTGTGGCTCTCACAACCGGGGGGGGGGGGGGTCCAATGAACCATCCAGTACGTGTCAGATTACGGCGCTGACCTACATCCACTTACGCTCCATTTAATTACTTAGTCGCCCCACCATCTCTTGAGAATGGTGGGTCTAACACCCCCATGTGCGGTAGCTTTGTGCACTGACTAGGATGGACGGGGATAGTGACCAATAGCGATTCTGAACCAGAATCGGTCGATGCAGTATCACTAATAATTGTGGCTCAGGCTGATGCCTGTCGGATATCGCGAAGACCAGTTGGTGAATTCATCCTATAGTTCGTGCTTATCATTTAACAATATATATGACTATTAATCGAGGCGAAAACTTAGCTATCATTCTTGGGAAAGGCCGTAGGCGTGTCTGGCGGTGATTGCGTCGTGAATCAGCTGCAATTTTGGCCAAACTTAATGAGCTTGACCAAGCAGGCGACCGTGACTCTAAGCTGTGTTGGGAGAAAGGGAAGATACACGAGGTTACACAGCGAGCCGAGGTTGGTTTAATAGCATCACTTGTTTAGATCGACTTTTTTCAAAAGCTTTACTAGGATGCTAGGCCTCTTGTCGAGTTTCTCAGAAAGATGGAAAACGAACAGAAGGACAGCTTGGCGGCCAGGAAAGGAGATCGGGAGGGAGAGTAAGTTTGAGTCTGAATGCACGTATCTGATTCTCAATTTTGTTAGAATCTATTCGCGTTTACTCGAGCTCGGATGGATAGCAGGAGACTTCCGAATGCGCAAAACGAAAGCCCTCAAAAAATGGAATAGTCTAGTTTGTGTGGCGAAGCCGCTAACACAACGGAGTAAGGTGCAAACTTTGGGTGACCCGCTTCCTCGCTAACCGCATGTGTAGACTGGGAAACAATTCTCCCACAACTCACCGAACTTCTCGAACATAATCGGGAGCTTAGGCTGAAGGAGGAAATCGCATCACGTCGGCGCCAACGAATTTCGCGGCTGTATGACTGGATAGGCCATTACTGGAGGCAGCTACTTCCATATGTCTGTGTGGCTGGTCATGTTTCCGCCACAACTCGGCCAATCCCCAAATATCTAGCTAGCATACACTAGCTCGAACTGTCTAACGATGCTTTTTAGCGCTCACTAGATCCGAAGTAGCACGGCCTACCGGTGCTAACGGCATCTCGTCAGTGCTCAGAAGCATCGTTAGACAGTGGGGCCTTATCACGTGCTAGCTAGATATTCGGGGATTGGCTGAGAACCGCAAAAACACCGGATTCGATGTCAAAAGATCATGGCTCCACTTCACCGATCGGCGAGCCTATCACAAATGTAATGTCAAAATCTGCTTTGACAATACACTTCTAATTTTTTTCTCAGGGCGACAACGCAAAGAATAGGGTCTCCGGATGGCCGACTCCAGCCGCGAGTTGTGTTCTTTCGTGGCCGCCGATCCAGCTCCTTTTGGAAACAGATAGGCCGTTTGAAGAGTTTCAAGCGGCTTTGGATCAAACCCAGCTAGCCTTTACGGACCTGCTAGTCGAGTGGAAAGCCAAGGTCGAAAAAAATATCGCGAGTCGTTTACCTTCTGACCCAGCCTTCTCTGCAACTATCAACTCACCTCAAGAGCCAGAGGGAGAAACCTGTAGCGTTATACCTGAACTCGATATTTTGGTGGATTCTCATCCGATCGGTAGCCTCCCTTTGGACACCCGACGGCTATTTAGAGCCGATACCGTTTTCACTTGCAGCTCGTTGGTCAGTTTTACCCTACGATATGCAGAACAGTTACGAGTCCGAAATATCGTCTTGGCGATAAGATGAGGAGTTATCAAATATAGCTAGAGTACTTCTTGTTAATTTTGTTCGGCCAAACGCAAACTACCTGGAAGTTAAAGCCATTGGGTCGTATTTCGCATGTGGGCGGTGCTGTACTCACAGCTGTGTTACATGGAAGCAGCTGGTACGTCGTCTGAATTTGGGGACAACCCGAGTAACATTGCCAATGAATTTACGAAAACTCAGGTCACTCACCTTTACGATGAAAAACAAAAATGGATGCCATTCGAAAACTTGACCCGATCGTGAACGGGACAATCACTTACGTCTTTACCCACGACATCGAGCCAACTGATAACGACTTGCCCTTGGCAAGGTTAGTTAATGATGAGGACAAAAAAGCGGCGCACGCTGCAAGTTATCCCCCGAAGGATTTTTCGTGCGCGATCTGCCTATCTCTTGATCGTTATAATTACCACACCAAGGCCGCAGTGATTGAACATTTGCGTGATGTGTGAGTATATTCCCTTTGCATAGAGGCTATAAATTGAAAAAATACGCGGTTAGACATCTTGTTCGGGATCCAGAGGAGAGCAAACACTACCGATGAGCGTGTGGTATGAACAAATGTTAATAAACCCGCCAGACGAGATGTAGAACCCAAACCCAATACAATTTCATATGGTTTGCATATGAACCGCTAATGCAACGTTCTTGCATGCAGAGTGAGGTTCGATACATCAAACACTGAGTGTATGCGGGCTGGCTGCTCTGGCGTACGAGCCCGACATCACGTCAGTCGAACTCAGGGACAGTTGTAGTCGCTTCAGAGAAGTCATTCAGCTTCGCCACGAGCCTTGAGCGCCTGAAAAACAAGCGCGTTGGGATTCTTAGGGCATTGCGCGCCGAACGTAGCAGCCTGCACATGCGACTACTAAGAGGGCAGCCGCGCGAGTGAACCTTGGTACTTTATAGGCGGCTGGTCCTTAGGAGCGAGCCGAATCCATAGCCAGTCGCCGAACAGACGAGTTCATGTGACCATATAGTAGATTAATCCCAAAAATAGATATAAGCTGGCTACACGTGTTTCGCAGCAGAGATATGTCTAAAATACAACTTTTGGCTTCATCCACAGCTAGAGACCAGGAGGAATAAGACGAAAACAGAAAGACAGAAAGCAGCCAGTGCCCAACTCAAGTCGTCCACGATGATAGACCCCTCCCCGTCAAACCTCTCAATGCTGGATCCTCAATATGGGGTTCGGCTCTCCCAGCCATCCTCCAACCTCCCATTTCCCAGGCTGGTACTTGTCTCGTTGCCGTTGTTCAAGATCGGTAATGCCTTTCATGATGATTCGGAGGCGATCAAATCCGATCGGCTTGAGTATCCAACCATCCATACCAAGATCGTGCATCTCCTCCCGTTGCTTCTCACGCAGAGAGGCTGAGACAGCAAAAATTGGTATTCGTCCGTTGAGACGCATTGAGACACGGTCCGTAGCGACGGTACCGGCAGGAGCGTCGGCTTCGATTTTCCGAATGGCTTTCGTTGCACCAAATCCATCAAGGATTGGCATCCTGGGAAATTCCAGTCAGCATTATTTCAAGTTGCCTAGATTAGACATACTGGATGTCCATGAGCACACAGTCCCATTCTCGATCGCCCTCCACTTTTTGGACAGCTTCCTGGCCATTTGTCGTGTGCTGAACCTCGTGGCCATCCAGAGTCAGACGCTTGCACAAGATCTTACGGTTTGTATCGTCATCCTAAATAACCTTCTTGAGCCGACAGATCGAATCGCGCGTCAAAATGCCTACCTCGACCACCAGGATCCTCAGTGGATTTTGAGATATGACACCTTCTCCAGACTTCTTGCCGCCTCTCTTTCCAACGCCTACGCTTACAGGTTGTTCAAGCTGCTTCTGTACGCGGTTAGCAGCCTGCTCTAATACAGGTGCTTGGCTTGGCGCGGAGGGTGGTGCCCGATCTGCGTCGAACTCATCCACTTTGACTCCTCGCACCGGGTACCTCGATCCCTCAACATCGAAAACTCCCGGCGGGGGATCGGCCCGTCGTGTGCTGGCCCGGGCAGGCTGAGGAACCGAAGATCCGGTGCGTACCGGCGGCGAAGGACGTGAGCCAGTACGTGAAGACGACACGGAGATCCTGCCCATAGGTGCCGAAATCGCATCAACAATATCATCGATTCGGCTATTTGCGGACCGGACCGAGGCCGACGCTGCGGATGCATACGCAGATCCCATGCTGCTCCTCCTTGATCGAGTAATCAGGTTCGCGGAACGAGGGGAGAGTGATCGATCAGATGCCGAACCATCGGGTAGAGCAAACGGAATCAGGAATGAGAAGCGGGAGCCTTGCTGAGGCTTTGAGTCCACCCGTAGTTGACCACCGAGTTGTTCCACAATACGAGCAACAACCGCTAGACCCAGACCTGTAGAAATGTCAAGGTACGATCAGAGCGCATAAACAAATTAGCTCACCTAGGCCTTGTGCTTCACCAGAACGGGGAATTGACGATTCAACTTGCTCAAACTCGCGGAAGATGCTCTCGAGTTTGGTGCTAGAAATACCACACCCTGTATCCGCAACAACTATCTCCACTGCCACTTCCTTCGAGTCGCGAAGACCAATAGGTTCCTTGAATCTTCTACACTCGACATTTATCTGGCCATTCTCTGTGTATTTGACTAATGCGCACTTCTCGTTAGAACTAATTGCCAACGTATTTCAATGGACGCACCGGCATTGGCCGTCAAGTTAGACACTACGGTGCGAATCTTCTTTGAATCGCCAATCACCATCTGAGGGCAATCGCTCGTATCCACTATAAATTGAATCTGCCGGCGCATCGCCTCGATTCGATAAAGAGTGACAGCATCTTCAACCGTGCCAGGCAGGTCGAATGGCTCGTTGAATGACGTCTCGTTGCCTGTCTCATGGCGTGTGAGGTCAAGGAGATCGTTTATAGTGAACAGTAAGCTCTGGATACGCCAGAACGCTTAGCTTGTGTCGAATCGAATAATCAAAACACGTACTCTCGAGGCAGTGTGAGATCTTGTCAAGTTCTCCCGGGTCTCAGAATCCAAAGGACCGTTCAGCGCCATTTCGAGATAGCTAAAATAACGTAAACATCGTGTCATAACACCTGAAATTAAACCCACTTGATAATGTGGTTAAGTGGCGTCCGAACTGCGAATTCACTGTGAATAATGGTTTTATGTAAACTCTGAAGCATACATACCCTCATGACTGGCATTCGAGAGTAGCAAGTTGGTCAGCTGGTTGGTCTTGAGCGCCATCTCCTTTTGCCTCCAGACTTCGATGAACTGTCCCAGTATCAGAAAAGGCGCTGTTTTCGGTTCGAATGTTGGCTCACTTTTCCGTAGACCAATGCCAATACGCCCGCCGTCTCCAGTTGCTCGTCTGTCCAAGCCCGACACCGGCCGCTGACAGTTTCCTTCCATGCCTAAGCCCATGTTAAAGGTTTTTCGGCTTTTCTCGTGTCATATAGCATACCTTGAAAGATTTTCGAGGCTCCAATACCGCCGACCCGTCTGCTCCAGTCTTGAACGGTTTTCCGGCCCAGTGGACGTCTCGCAGCTGACCTTTGCGCATTAGCGCAATAAAGTCTTTACCGCCAGTCGATAGCGGAACATAAAGCAACCCAGCAATAACGTCGTGTCCAGCTGGGAGTTTAAGGTCTGGGAAATCATTGGCAATAGCTTGGGAAACTTGCATTAGGCTGTAAAACGACAACTTTAGCTCAATCACTTATGAAAAAGCAAACATACGCACTTGTACTGTTTGAGTCGCAGATACTCGGCTACGATCAACGTCTCTTGGCCATGTTCGTTTGGTCCCAGAATCTTGGCACCCTCGCCAATAACGAGCACACCGAAATCGGCATCAAACAAGCTAATCAAGTCTTCGGCGTCGCTGACGATATACCCGGTTGGATGCTGTTCCGTCGGAACGGTCGAAATCTATAAATAGAAATTTGGCCATGAGAAGAAAATAGGCCGGCCACTTGACAAGACATAGACATACAAGTTTCCTCGTATGCAAGCGTTGGGCATAACTCAATCGCTCAATATTTCTTGAAATCGAGTCACTCAATAGCCGCAGCATTTGGCGAACCGGGAACGACACCCGCATCCCGTGTGGACCGTACGAGTGGCAAGCGATGAGACCCCAGAGCTGGCCAAATGTGACGATCGACTATATGCGCCAAATGCGTTAGCTCTCAATAACCGAAGGACAACGTGATAGAACATACGATAGACATCGAAGCCCTAACACCCATGTTTGCCAGATCTACAAATTAAAAATCACGCTCATTGGCCAAATCTTAGCCAAAAGGAATGACGCGAAACCCACACTTGATATGAATCGGGCTCATCGCTCGTAAGCACGAGTGAGTCATATCCTGCAGATTCAACAGCCGAGTCAATACGTCATAGTCGAGGACGAATTGCCGGGAGGGAGGGATTTAAACCACGCGCGCCCACGTTAGAGCGTCCTCTTTCCCATCATTCCCCTTTTCCAGCCGTATCTCCCCGCGCCCTTTCTCTGTCCGACCCTCTGTTCCTATTGCTTTCTCTTCTATCCTTCCATGCTCCCGTTCAAACAGCACAGTGGTCTTGGATCAAACTCACCAGGGGATTTTCCAAATCTGTCCTATCTCTCACGACAAGCCGCGCGGTCGTCTGTTCCCGGTCGTACAGAAGCCGAACTTTATCTTGTTTTGCCAACATTTCAACACCCTTGTCGTGCAATTTGCTATCTCAAACTCACTGATCGTGTACAACTCTCGCGCCTGACCAAAATGCGATTAAAAATTTGCATGACAAGAGTGATGGACATGCATGTACCTGGGCCGGAATATCTGCGGCAGGGAAATGCAAACCCTTGAATAGGTCGTGCGTCTGGCTCCAGTCGACCAACTCTGCGACCACCTGCCAGAAATTACGTTAACCATGTTCTGTCCGCCGCATCGCGACGCCACTTGCCTGTCCGTTCCACTGTTCGTCAAACTGGTACACCAACACTCGATGGAACTGGGTCAAGTCCTTGATCACGCCCACCACGACTTTCAAGAAACTGTCCAGATCGGGTGCGCTGCCAAGTTGGTCGTTGACCTGCGCCAGAACCGCAAACACGTCCATCGTTCCAACTCCGGCCCCAGTTCCTTCATACGACCTTCGTCCGCCCCGACGCGAACCGGGGGGGTCCCGAGTGATTCGACGCATTCGTTCGAGAGCACGCAAAGGACGAGACCGAGACGTCGTGCTTTCGACCACATCTTCAGCCGACGGGTACCAATCCTCTTCGCCGATCAGACCACGAAGTTCGGTTGGCGATAGCGCACCTTCGCCCGGATCGTTTCCTCCTGAGTTGGCGTTTTGGGTTGGAGTGATTTCCGAGCTCGGATTTGTTACGACACCCCTTTCGCCAGCCACGTTTGGATCGCCGCCCGTCACCGTCGCTTTGCCACTCGATGCACCCGTCCCTTGTCCGCCAGACGGAGGTTTCACAGTATCGGCGCTCGACATGCCTCCATCTCCCGGGGTTTCGACCTCTCCTTTTTCGGCAGTCGGAGTAGTCGCAGGAACAGCCGTTGGCGTCGCGTCTTCTTGCGTCACTTCGGTTCCATCTCCACCCTCTTTGGTCGCGTCGTTTGTCGTCCCGACCACAACAGGCACAACAATCTCGCCTTCGGATAATCCCTCGCCAGCCATCTTCCCAGTCGCCCCATCCTCGGCTTTCGTTCCTTCGATCGCATCTCCTCCAATACCGGTCGGTTTGTCCTTTTTGTCGGTCGGGAGTCCGTCCTCGTCATCTTTGCCTACGATCACAACGGGAGCACGAGTCAAGATTGGGATAAAGAGAAACAGGACCCAGCGGAGGACCAGCCAGGGAAAGAGCAGCCAGAGCCGGGGCCATGGTGGTTTGGTGGTGGTGGTGGTGGTGGTGGTAACGATGCTTGTACCAATGCCAGGTGACGGAGCGGTCAAAAAGGTCTCAACGCCAAACAAAGTAGAGTCGGACGCGATCGGTGGATGGGAGCCAACATCAGGCACGACCGGTACATGAGGATCATCACCAGACGTAATCGACGAACGGGAATCAACTCCAGACACACGACCACCACCAAACTCGGTCGGCGCACGACCAGCGTCAGGCACCGACACATCATCACCAGGCCCGATCGGCATGCACACACCCCAATCCGAAACAGACGCAGACTTACCGCCGTCACCATTGTCTCCCTGCCGAGGCGTGTCCTGCTGCTGCGTCACACTCGAATCGCCCGTTCCGCTCGTCTTCCCCGTCCCGCCTGTTCCGGCACTTCCGGTCCCGCTTTTTGTTCCAGCACTCCTGGTTCCAGCGCTCGCGCTCCCCGGTGTGCTCCCACTGCCTCGACTCGACACCCCAGGGCTGTCCAAAGGAAGCGCGGCTGTATAAGGTGGGTATAGCGGGTTGAATATATCTCGTTCGAGTTCGAATTCAAGAACGATCAAAGGAGAAACGTCCGGGTCGTCGTCATCAAATTGGTTTGGGTCAAGGTATCCGCCTGAAGCGAGGGGTTGGGTATCGTCGATGGGGATGTTTGGAAGGTAGGCCGTTGGAAATGACGGTCGGTTCGGTCGGAGAAAATGATAGGGGTCGATGGGAAAATGTGGAGAAAGAGCGAACCCAAAGTTAGTTCAACAAGCTTCAAGAACATGCGGGTACACACGTACCCCCCGACGACCCCTCAGAGCTCAACGGAAGATCCCTCGTTTTCTGAGGCTGCTTCGGCCTATGTGCCGCACACCAGCACGTCCACTCTCGTCTCGGCCCAGCTCGCTCCCCAAAATGCGCCGGACCAAATGCACCCTGGGCAAAATACCCGCCCTCGCGCAACCCACTCCCAGGCTCGCCCCATCCGGATAACAAGAAAACTTGAGGTGAATCGTCCGAGGTATCGTTTGCGTCTAGTTCTGGGTCGTGTAAGAATTGGACATTGTCCCAAAGAATGTCGGCTTGGCTGTCGGGTAATGTTTGGGTAAAACAATCGAGGGAGAAGAGGTATTTGGGTGTAAGACCGAGCAACTCGCTCGCATTCTGTAAATAACGAATATCAGCTCCAATCATAATCCTAGAAATGAAATAGCCCCACCTCGGAAACCTGCCGGACGACCAAATTGCCTGTTTCATAGTCCTCTTCGATTGCGATGAGGACACCGAACCCTTGGACGGCACCGGGCACCCTGATCGGCTCGTCCTCGCATCGAGTCAATCGGCCTTCACGACCGACGACGACATGGTGCCCATGTTCGTCTTGGACATGCTGGAATCGAACGGTGACGAGTGGCTCGTCGCTCGTCTCGGAGAGCGAGGTAGTACCCGACCGACTGGCTAGTTGGTTCGACCTCGGCTGGACCGAACTCGCGCCCGAACGTTGCTGGACTGATCCCACCCCCGAGGGTTGAATCGAGGGCTGAGCCGACTGGGCGCCCGACGGTAGAGCCGATCCAGTTCGCGAGGCGTCGGTTCCGGCGTTGCTCGTGCCCGTGCCTGTGCCCGACGCACTCGTCTTGGACGTTTTGGACCCGGCGTGGACGCTGCCCCTAATCACCTCTCCATCAACGCTGTCATGCATGATGATCGCCATACCCGCCGAGCTAGACAGTTGTTCGGCAGCACTGGGCGTAGGCGCCTGTTCGGGTAAATGAGCGAGTCGCAAGAACCCATCCCGACCCTCGGCTGGGTAGTGGCGAAAGGGCTGGCCAGGGGGCGGGGGCACATCTGACGTCACATCTGCGGTCGTCGTGTCCTCCAAGCCAGACACGACGCGGCGGGCGGCCATCTCTGGACTGTCAGCCGCAGATGGACGTCGTGCGAGAGGGGAAGAAGATTGCGATTGGGCGCTAAAGAATGTGGGCGAGGAAGCCTCTGGTTTGGTCGGCAGCGGTGCCGAGAATACCGATTCGTCGCGCATAAACGGGAGCGACGTGCGCGAGATCGGGAGTGCGCCCTGGGCCATGCCCCGACGTGCACCCAGCCCAGGCAACGACGTCTTGGGCGCGGGCGATGACGAGGGCGGCACCTGAGCCTGTCGTTCGGCGCGAAGTTGGGCATCCCGCCGCAGCCCAGCGAGCAGCAGATTGGGCTCGGGCGGCGGCGCGTCCGAGTCGGGCGCAGGTTGGATGCCCGACAGGAGCGAGCGGACCGGGTAGATGTAGCTGGACGTCGGCGGAGGCGGCGTGCCCGACGGCGGTGGCTGGTCGGCCATTGAGATCGTGGTCGAGATCAAAGTGCGACAAAATCCCGGTGTAATTAGATAATATATTCTCGGTGGGGGTGTCTCAAAACCCTCCCAGCACGACTCGGGGCCGCACACGGGCGCACGGATCGGATGTCGCGCGGATCGTGAATTTCAAATGCGCTCCAACGCCCCACTCCACCCTAGGTACGCCGACGCAGCCACCATGCCCGCATCTCCTCGCTCACCCAACACGTCTTGACTCCAGCATCCTCTAGCGTCTCGAGCCGCTTTCGGCCCTGTCTTATCAGGTATTCAATTGTGCTGAAATTCCTCGGATTCACATCGCCCCGCACTCTAAATTCGTGTTGGACCAGGATATAAAAGTTGGGCTGTGCCGAGAGGGGCTTTGAGTGCACCATTCGAAGCGCGCTGCGGACGGAACATGACGTGAGTGGAGAGGTGGAGACGACGCAAAACTAGGGTGCCGGTGGAACGGGGGTACGTACCGCCTGTAAAGCGCCAACACCTCTTTTTGAAGCCCCGAGTGTCTAACCATCGTCGTTGGAGTCTCGAGGAATGTTGGAGCTCATAGGCGAGACTCTTTCATTACGTAACAGCTCCACCACACCCTCTCTCTCACGTTGGAGCTCTCGACTCGCGTATCCGCCGCCAAATCCCACCGCTCGACCCCCATACAAACTTTCGTCTACCCTCCCGACGCTCAACATATCCAAAACACGTAGGGTGAAACTGAATTGCGGCCATCCGGATATCTCATCCGTTCGCCCATAATCAATCTAATCACATGCTCATTTCCCGAGCGGATACGCTACCCGCATACAGTGCCCAAAACTTTTTCTCCGACTACGTGTGAGGGTCTAGCCCTTTGGGCGAGTTTTAATTTGGCGAAAACAGTACAGTACATAGATCGTTTATCACGATCGTGATCACGCCGCTTCTCGAGTGCAAATTCGAATTTAACCAGTCGGCACCAGAATGACAAGTGTAAATCAATGCATACCGTACAGGGCCGGGAAGCGGACCATGCTGGTGAAGCGGACCCCGACCCCATTCTCGGAATTGCCCACCCAAACTATGCATAATTTCTTCCATACTTGTGGTTACAACAACTCTCCATTTGTATACGAAAAACAGAGACTTATATTGCGCCTTCTTTGTTATACCACAAATTGATTGGCGAGTTGCATCGAAGCATACGTCGGGAATTTGCCGATCGCATCATACAAGCAGAATAATAGGCGCTTTGGTCGACTGGCCAGCAGCGTCATAAATCTGAGTCTGGCTGCTTTGACATCAACAGAAAAATTGAGGACGATCGCCGCTCGGCACGGTCATACACGTTCAAAACTTTGGGGGATGCGGCATCTTGTGCACTCCAACTTTGCGTACCAGGTCGGTCAAGCGTGCTATCGGATTGGGTATTAGGTGTCTAGAGTCTCTGTATGGCCAGTCCACTTATCAAAGCATAACTGGTGATATAACTAATTGCTTCCTCGTCATATATGCTAATTGGTAAGACGGTGGTATTGGGCGATCGAGGTGGTCCGTTTCCCAGTATATGCCTGATGATGGGCTTCGCCTTTCAGGGGGTCTCACTCTTGACCCAAGCTTTCGAATGGCTTCAAAAGCGGCCCATTGGTCAAACGATATGACTTACATGTACTGGCCAAGTTAAAGGCGAAACGGCCAGTTTAAGCTCTTTCGACTGCTGAAATACTAAAACCGGTCCGTTTCCTAGTCCGATACGGTGTATCGTACTGCCATGCAAGAAGCGACCTTTAGTGGCGCATGTCCAAACCTTCTACTGCTTGCAAAGTGTCTGTTGGAAGGTTGTCCACTTTTCTACCACAGACAAGTGGACATGGGGCAACGTAACTCTACCAGCATAGCGAGAAATGCTCTTTCGTCCGGTAGTTTAACACAACATTCGCTGATTTGAGCGTTTCTCGACTTTCACTCAAGTTCGGTCTTGTGTCGGGGGTGATTCAGGCAAGCGGCCCATAGAACATAACTGCCTGCAGAATCAACAATTTAACATTACTATCTGAGCGTACAAATGTGCAAGTCTCTGTTTTACCGAGCGATGTTTTAGTTCCTAGTCTTTCCAGTCTTTCCAACCTTTCCACACTTTGCTTTCTTTGCTCTCTTTGCCGTCCTTGCAACCTTCGCCGTCTCTCTGATCGGGCCAGCAGTACGGCCGGGTACCAGAAACCCTTCGTCTTTCAAAACATCTATTAAACATGTCAGCTCTTGTCAAGTATAAGGATAGGGATAGAAAAATCTACCTTCGGTAGCGTAATGGAAGACAAACTTGTAGACCTTTTCGTCAAGGGACGTGTAAGTGAATCGATATCCCCCTTCAGCCTCACGCTCCGCGTTTACTTCCTCATTGACACTTGGGATATTTTCAACAGCGGCGATAAGCCGGTATTTTGAAGCCAGGTCCTTCGGAACAACGTCGAATGGATCGAAGATATCATCGTAGAGACGTTCAAGGGAGCCGGATTGACCATTTGAGACTTTTGCCCATCGCACTTGTACCTCGATCCTTCCCAAATCGCCGATGCTCCCGCAGTTCTGATCTGTAGCTATCCAATCATTTATATGATTAAGCATTCTCTCCAGAGCCTGCCACAAGGTGTGCTTACCAACAAACCTCCGACTCGCGAAATAGAACGGACGGATCTTGCCTTTCTCGCACGGGCAACCCACTATTTCCGTCGCACCAGGGTAGCTCTCACCTTCAATGACCACCGTCGCCTCCAGTTCGTTGAGCTTTGCTTGGCTAAGTCGTTTGCCTCGTCGGCCCCTGGTTGCTTCTGCACGTTTGGCCAACTTTTGCTTGACACGATCCGCTACGGACTCTGGGACGATGAACATGTCGGATGCACGTCTCCCATCAAAGAACACAGCAATGGCTAGGCCACCAACTCCGGGGTACGGCGGGTTTATCCCGTCATAACCTACGTGGATGTGAATCTTTAGGCCAAGCTTTACGCACATCCAACATCTTGAAAGCGCTGGGGTTTAATGCGGTTTCGAGAATAATGAATGGAAAAGGCTCTTACATTTGGGTCAAAGGCTCCTTCTTGAGAGGTTTGTCGTCTTGCACCGTGTAGGCGTTTAGAAACTCTCCATCGTCGGCGGTGGCAATGGAAACACAGATATTCGATTGATTCAGACTTGCATTCGGATAAGGTTCAGTTTTGTATCGAGGCATTATGTGTGGAGGTACAAAAAAGATGTAGTAGATGTATTGAAGGCGAGTACGATGCTTCAGCTATGTAGATGAGAATGTTGAAGCGGGCTAAACCAACGCCCAATTGGACCCAAACAAGGCACATGTCGCTCAAATCGGCGCCTCAGAGAATGCCAAATTTGACATACTGAACTAAACTTCATTGAGGCGCGTTTTGTTCCGCTTTCAACTTGGAATAAACCCCTCCATCTTGAGCACCCCTACCCGATGCAAGTCATTCAGTCTCGCAAACCAAAATAGCGGAAAAGGAACTCACGCTCTTCGGCATAATGAAACACAAATCGGTAGACAGTCGCGTCCAGAGGTTCGTAACTGAAACGGAAGCCGCCCTCGGCTTCACGTTCAGCTTTCACATCCGGGTCAATCTCTTCGCGGAGGTGATCTATAGCGGCTACAAGTCTATGTTTGTCCCCAACATGGGCCCTCCCAATTGGATCGAGTAAGTGGACAGCCTCCCTGTATAACGACTTCATTGAGCCGGGGAGGCCGGTTTGAAGCTTTACCCAGCGAACCTCGACACGGATCTGGCCAATCTGCTGCACATCTCCCCACGTATAATTCTCATCTAAGATCAAAATCAAAATCAAACCATCTTCGAAGCCAACGCACACACCTATGACAAGACGCAATGCAAAATGGAACGGGCTCATATGCCCACCATCTCCGGGAGAGCCGCATATCTCCGTAGCACCGTGAATAGGGTCACCTTCCTTCCACTCGCCCTCCAGCGCGTCAAGTTCTGCCTCAGTCAAGCTGCGTTTGAATCTTTGCTTCTTTAGAGCCTCGGCCCGCTTTGCCTTTTTCACTGCAGCACGAGCAGCAATAGATTCAGCAGTGATAAATGCGTCTGATACGCGTATATCGTCGAAATAGACCGTTATGTTCAATGACCCGAAGTTCGGATAAGGCGGGTTCACGCTATCATAGCCCACATGAACGCTGAATCGCTCCTCCAGTTTGGCAAGCACCCAGCATCTGGATACGATAACGTAAGAGTCGTCGATGCGGGTTATCAGTTAAATTTTGCTAACCTTTGTGTGAGAGCCTCTTGAGGAAGGGGCTTTCCGTAGCGCAGGAAACAGGCATTTAGCAACTCGTCGTTCGAGGATGCGAGCGAGACGACAATATGATGTTGGTCCAAAATACAAGGTTCAAAGTGAGACGTAGGCATAGTTATAGGTACGCTTTAGACATATAGCTTAGGCATATAGCAGATTGATGTGCTTTTTCAGTCAACGCTTGGCATACAGATTCGATCCAAGTGGTCGTTGAGAGCAGAGCGCCCATTATCTGAGAAAGCTGTGCTGACCTAATCTTATCTTCCTTGGCACTTGCGCAACAACACCGTCATCTCACCCACATCAGCCAAAAAGTCTATCTCCCAGTTGCAAGGCTAGTCCTTCAAAATAATGGCTCCCCTGATACCTACTCTACCTCTGCAAGACGGACATAGCATCCCAGCTATCGGTTTCGGTACTGGTTCTGCACTTCGCGACAAAGACGCATATTACTATGTCGTGCAGGCTCTAGAAGGAGGATTCAACCATATAGACACTGCCCAAATCTATCATAACGAAGAGACTGTCGGAATAGCGCTTCAAAATGTACTCGGCGGTAAAACGGAGGGATCACCTTATCATGGGAATATGGACATTGAAAAACA
The DNA here is from genome assembly GCA_016906575.1 of Ceratobasidium sp. AG-Ba. Taxonomy (NCBI): domain Eukaryota; kingdom Fungi; phylum Basidiomycota; class Agaricomycetes; order Cantharellales; family Ceratobasidiaceae; genus Ceratobasidium; species Ceratobasidium sp. AG-Ba. Next base: position 2,879,774 of record CP059614.1, read on the forward strand.
CGCGGGCAAAGCACTCCGACGAGAGGACATATGGGTTACAACAAAGTATTACGGTGCGCAAGGTGCCGAAGCGGCGTTAGATGCTAGCCTGGAAAAGGTATATCTGTGCATGTGTCTCATACTTTATTTGACAGAACTCTAACTTTGAGCCTAAAGTTAGGGCTATCTTATGTGGATTTATACCTAATTCATCATCCGAGACTAGTTCCCGATCTACTGGAAGCATGGGCCGGGCTGGAACGGGCCCAGGAGCATGGAAAGGCGAGGTACAGTAAAGCTTGTCTAGGATTAATCTGTCAATTAACCTCAGCCTTTACCATCCTTCTTTCTATTTAGGTCAATTGGGGTATCGAATTTCAATATTGAACAACTCAAGCTTATCCTGAAGAATGGAAGGGCCATACCAGCGGTCAATCAAGTAGGTTCGGCGACCTTTCGAGGTATCGAAACAAACACCAATCGCACTTCATCAGATTGAATTGCACCCATACAACTACCACCAACACGTAGAACTCCTTCAGTTCGCCAACCAACATGGAATTCGAATCGAGAGCTATAGTGGGCTGGCGTGAGTTTGAAGCCAAGCTCGTGTTATCCTCGTGTTATATGTCTCACTCCGCCTGGTTTCACCTCAGACCAATCACGAAGTTACCAGGTGGGAGGCTGGATGCTGTCCTTACAAGTATAGCCAAGCGACTCGGCCCACATGTAACGCCAGCTCAGGTCATCATGAGCTGGCTTCGAGCCAAGGATGTGGTGATTGTTACGCAAGTTTACCTCCTTGTTTCCACCCTGCATTTCCGGCTCATCCGACATTTCGCTTTTACAGTACGACCTCCCGCAAAGAGAGAGTGCAAGAGTACTTAGGGATTTTTGAATTGCGTAAGTCTGCTTGTGTCCGTCCCCGGGTGTAACAGGCGGTGCGCTAAGCGACCAACACCACAGCGCCCTTAAGATTGGAAGATGTGGCAGCGATTGATGAAGCTGGACGATATCCCCCCTCTGTCGCAACTCTCTTCCCTCACTCCGTTCTCGGAACGCAGGTTCCGATATTTATCGTAATAGTGGTAGCGGTCTTATCTACCATTGTCCTCTGTAGGCTTGCTGCCCTCTGAATTTACCCCTGCGATTGTCACCTCTGGCCGATCCTCTTTATCTCGTATTTGGCAATCATGGTCATGCAAACACAGCACGCTTGGGCCTCGGCCCAATGGACTTACGAAGGTGTACAGGGGCACATAAGCAGAGGGTCTCAAGGGGGCCGGCTGCGCATCCCCTCCTCTGGGCACACGACTACCTTTATCCCCCCTTCAACTGCTCCCCAATGGTATCGCACCCCGAGCCACGAATACCATGCGATCTCGACTTGCTGACCGAAGCTTAACCTACTCGTACTCCGCTGAGATAAGTGGCTTGGTTCGGAGCAGTTTCAGTCCTTCACATCCCCCCTCGATAATGGCAGATAGCGTCTTGACTCGCGCTACCGTTCAACAGATTCACATAATATGTAATAAAAGACATACACGAGGACAAAGCGGACGGCGTACACAGCAACACGAAAGGGACTGATCAAAGCGTATGAACGATAAGTGGTCGGGTTCGTATCGCAGGTACAGGAAATAGAAAATAGCGCACATATCGGACACATGCATCCACGCGTGGCGGTCGAACGTTCGGTCAGGGCATGCACAGAAGATATGTCCTACGCTCTGGAACTGGAGGTTATGAAAGCGAACCGAGCAACTTCGCCCATGACGCTTACCAATTAGTAGAGCGCACGAATGATGCCGTTGGCCAGCGCCTCCAACAAACGCAACGCCACGTACTTTTCTGGTTTGTATGTGGTAGCCGCTTTGCGAACGGCTACTGCAACCTCCTTTACGGTTACCACCACTGGAATAAGCTTCTCGTGCGTCATGGACACGATGTCAATTTCTGTCAAGACCCTGAGGGGTCCTTGGATCGTCGGCCACGACAATGACATGCAAGTCACCAAGAGGAACAACAACCAGCGAGCCATGAATGTGAGGCGACACCCCCTTCTCGCCAAAAAATCTTCGACTTGGAGGGGTGGCGCGGCAAGCACGCTGTACCGTCGGGCCATGGCCCCGTGACGCCCTCGGCGAGGTTCGTTCTCCACTCCAGTAGATCCGTCAACTTGGGCACTCTCACTTTCCACGATGATCGCTAGGAAAATGAAGATCCGAATGCAGGTTAAGACGAAAAAACACGATGCTTGGACGTTTTGCCTGCCAGGGTGAGCCGGGTCACTTTATCATGGCTTTAGCTTCCCCTGGCATCCGACCCGACAGCGCCCAACGTACCTGACCAACGCACAGTGCGGGGTGGCTTTGATAGAAGTTTTTCCCATCGGAAAGTCTGTCGTGGACGTGGGGCGTGCCAGCTGTTCTCTGCTCGTTCTGGCCGAAAGAGAACGGTGTGGACCCGGTCCATTGGCTCTTGAATAACTGCGTTTCCCACGCATCGATGCTCCATACGTAGGAGAACCATATAGACGCGCTATCGGGTGTAACGGGTTTGCAATATTATCCCTATCGAAAAGCATTCATTCGTACTTGGGAAAGGTTGTATAGCCATAGGTGAGCGTGTTTCACGTGATTGCAAGAGTCCAACCTCACAGGCCACACAGCAAAGGGGCAAAGCGTGCAACGCGTCACGATTGCACCTAAATCACACCAATATTCACTACTATCATGAAATACGGCTACTTTGCGGCCATAGCGCTACGCGGCGATCATACAAAGTAGTCGCAGTGATGAGGCGCCAGTAGTTCTCCGTAACACCAACACTGTTTTCGGCGTGCGTACAAACAGCGAGTTCGGAATCTTTCAAAAACGAAGAAATTGAGTATCACAGATGTTGACATACGCAGATCAAAGCCTATTTTCGGCTCCAGGAACCATACGGTCATCAACGATTGTCCCTTCCTTCTTTGGTGTCCTTTCGAAGAACCCTTACGGACCCAATCATGAGATAAGATTTGGGAGACTGTGCTAATCATAATCATAGTCTCGCCAATCCGTTTTCGATGGACTCTTTAGCTTAGAGTTGAGTTCCTTCATCAAGGCTATAGCGGAACGTCTTCGGGCTACTAAATGTGATCACCTCTCAAAACTTTATTTGGTCTTAGCACTACACTTGCCACCATTTTCTCTTCCAGCCGCCCAAATAGCATGGAGCCATTTGTACCTAATCTGTTAGAGTCCTAGCTAACTTTGAATAAGAGGCCCTGCAATATATAAATACGACACACAAGCGAATAGAAAACGCACACATTGAAAATAAGTATAGCTTGTACGCTGAGCAAACCTATGACCGAAATATGAATGGCATTTGATGTCGAAGTCAGCAAGGTCTAAGTTCAGAAGATTGTCCTTCTCGGTAAGGAAAACTTCGTCCAAGTCTACCGTCATTTTGGGACTCGGCTATGGCTATATTTTCGTTTGTTTACCACAGAAATGGGAGCAGAGCTGGTCGTCCTCGAGTATGTAGTCGTCTGATTAATGCGAACTCGGTCAAGCCCCAACCGCGATCCCTTCGATGCCTCGGCTCGTTTTGCCTTTTCCGTCGCAGCACGGCCAATAACCGATTCAGCAGTATGAACGTGTCTAACGTCGAAACAGCCTTGGGGCTCAACGGCTCGGTGCTGAGACTATGCAGTTTAAGGCTATCGCATTCCACATAAACACTGAGTTGCCCCTTCATGTTCGCGAGCATACAACTTTAGGATATGGTTGCGAATGCTGGTTATCGGTTCACTACACCTTGGATTGATCGAGTCTGGAGACTTCCATGGTGCAGGAAATACATGCAACCTTCCTTGTTCACTCCCTCATCAACCTGCACAAAGTCGCCTCCGATGCTGTGTAGTATGCGTATTCGAAAGAGGATATTCACGTATGTCATAGATATGAATCTAATGTGCAATGGCTCTGTGCAAGCTCAAGGCGACCCAAAAGACCGTCTGTTAGTCTAGTTTGTCCACAAGTGAAGGGGCCGGATTTGCGATATAGAAGCTTCAGTTAAACTATTTGTTGGATCGGCGTTTGGTGTCTAAATTTGACCTAGGTGAACGAAGCGCTAATGTCACATTCATTGCCGAAGGCGGTTGGGCTGATCTAATCTTGTCTGTCTTGGTACCATGATGGCAACGACCACATATCTACCCTAAGTCGGCTGAACTGGTCTGTCTCTTGGTTACAACTTTGCTCCAATTGAAAGCACTTGAGGCTCCTCCCACACACTCTCTCGCTATGGACAATGTCCACGCTCTTGACTTTGTACTCCGCAATGAAGACGCATATCGCTGCATTGCGCGGTCTCCAGTAGTAATGGTCAACCCTATCGATACCGCCCAAGTCTATCACAATGAAAAGAGTGTAGGACTAGTGTTTTGAAACAGATTTGGTAACAAACCGGAGAGCGTGTGCTCTGTGACAAGAATTCAGACATAAGAAAATAGGCTGGTGAAAAGCTCGAGCGGGAGGTCGCAATGTCGATATGGGTCAGGATTTAACCTCGACGAGAGACTTGCCAATATAAGCACGACCCTCAATGATCGTCCTTTCCTCTTTGGTTATCCTTTCACAGCTCCCTAACCGAAATACATAACACGTGCGATAAAGCTCAGGATGCCCATCACGACAATTGTATCACCGACGCATTTCCGCGTTTCTATATCGAGGCGGCTATCACTTTCATCTCCCGGCAACTTCATGTATCGGCTTTGCCTCCCACCCTTCCGCTTCGAGCGATTCTTGTCATCGCCTCGACATTGTTTTTTTGTTCCAGACTGACCATATGTAAAATATGTGGTCCGCAGGCAAATTCAAGTGGTTGGCCGATAGGCACCTCAGTTCGAAGATTGTATATATTACATGATGGCACAGTATATTGTGAACGTAGCTAAATCATTGTAAGCGCCATTCAGAATCCAGTCTTATTCTTGGGTGTTTGGCCAAAGAATTGCCTTACTATAGGTGAACAAAGTACAAGCATTGGGGGGTCGCCTAGCTGCATATCAAACACTCGAGTCCTCACATCGGGCTAATGATAAACCAAAACGTGCTTGTATATCTTAGCAATGCACTTGCAACTTCATAAGCATCAGTTGATCCTGAAACTCCCCTTTGAGGGCACCCTTTATTGCATCCTTTACACCTTCTAATTCCTCCTGTTTCAATAGAGACTGTTTCTTCTTGTCGAGACCACGCCCAAAAGAGACGAGGAACCCGTAGTATTCAGGTGGGTCGTTGGGGCCTGGGATAGCCATACAGGAGCTCTGAAGGATTGAGCTATTGGTGATGACCGGGTTCGTGACGATGTTTTGGGTCACCTCATAGTCCAGCTCCTCGAGCGCTTCTATGTCATTGATATCGATTTTTCTCGCCCTTGCCTCCTCGTAGACAGATACATAGTATCCCCACTGATAATAATGTGTCTAAAATACACTCAGCACGGATCTGACTGTGATTCTACGTCAGTGGCTCACCAGATGCATGACGGACCAGGTGAAACAGGCAAAATGCTGTTCGGACACGTGATTCGATTGTTGGCATTATAGACCTACATCACTAGACCAAACGTATTAGACATGGAAATAAAACAGTGGGTCGAGTGAAGAACGTGACCCAGGCAGTGCATGAAATACACACGAGCCTTCCAGTGGACACGTACATGAAGCAAATAATGGAATCCCACCGCTATGAGCTAGCACTTTCGAATACCAGTAGACACTCCTTACCCCAGTTTCGTCCACTCGCGGCTATTTTGGCCCCAGAGGTTCTCCATCTCCTGATTTGAGATGGTATAACTAAGTATATGCGCATCAGTTCGGCTGAATGACCTGCCAATACGTTTATAGCATTATGCTTGCTTTTCGTAACTAGCCCCGGCCGTTTGGGTATCACAGGGTGCGTTCTGTCCTGCTCGATAGAAGTCGCTGTTATCCAACCTTGAACTAAAATCCTAACTATTTAGGTATGAGCAAGACTCGGCTATTATTAGACACGGTATATGTTTCGTCACTGCAGACCCACTAAGGAGAGACAACTAGATAAGTGGGAAAGCTCTCCAGAGAAAAGAAAAAATTATTCTTCCCGGCAAAACAGATATGTCCCGTGATCTAGTTTTGCGCACCTGCTCATTTGCCCGCGATGGACGCCATACTAAAATGGACGGGCTGGTATGTCAATTATCTTAGCAAGAACATCGTATTACTATTATGTCATGTACATGGAATAACTTTATCCGTCTTCGTTCCAAAGAATCGCGTACTACAGCCCACAGACCTTTTACGCTCGATATGGGCGGTTACAAATGTATGGTTGACAAAGTGTGGGATCCAGTAACGTTCAGATAGTATGGGCGAGTCCTATTATACCACGCGTAACCAAAACCACTTAGCTTCACGGGTATCCGATATTTGAATGGGATTGTATAGGAATTATACAGTAGACCGGATGGCTACCGAGTTTGACAGATTGCCCCTGTTTATGTACTTGATCAAAACGCTCAGAGAAGCGCCGGCTCGTGACACTCGTTAACCTCATTTGTTTTGTCCCACCCCGTCACAACAACCGTGTTTCTATTCGCCAACGTTTATGCTAGACCGACATAACCAGCCGGTCACTCATCTATAGAACGCCTTGATTACGGCTTCTGGCTCCTCTTGTACCTACCTCCCCGCATCTTAACAATGAAAACGAATGCCTTTGCTACCGACGCCGGGGCTAGTAATACACTGTTCGATGAATAGTGATATGACCCGTCAGCTCTTGATTATACATACAATTACCAGAAGCGCCTAGATCAATCGCAATGATGGAAATCGTGTTGGAACAGCACTTCGAGAACCGCGTCAAAGAAAATATGGAGAAATGATCATAATGAGAGCTTGAAACTTGAGCAACAAGATGTTGAACACCTCCGAAAGCAACATGCTTATTTTCCACATAGTGCAGCACCGTCCGGATAGCGAGTTGGCGCCAGGAGCTACGCTGAACAGGTAAGTATAAGCATTCTTGTAGAATCGATTGACTCCTGCCACAATCCTTAGGTCATCAAAATAAAGATGAAAGTCAGGTTGATCATATACGCGTCTACACGTGCTTCTTGTCTGTTGATTGTGGCTGGTTTCATTATTTAAGTGCATGGGCATTTAGACATAAAGTGAGTAGTTTCGCAAGTTGATCTACATATTTGCCTCAGCCTCTGAGCTTAACACCTATCTCCATTGGCTCTCAGATCTTAGCGTCAAACGACCCAAGTGAATATCGAAAGCTTGCCCCAGCCTGCCAATCCATCAACTTCTGATTCCTCTGTAACTGTATGGGCGTCTCCCCCCCCCCTCCCCCAAACCATGACCCCAATGGACTCCGCTCAACTTCCGCTAGTTACCTCGGGCGCAAGGAACTCCTCAAGCAAACTCGAATCAAGCATTGCGGTGAGCTAAAATAGGTTTGAAACACACTCGTGCCGGCCACGTGCCGCATTGCCCAGCTTCTTTGGTGCTGTCTTAACCCTAACACTCAGCTCTAGATACACAATCGCAAGCATAGCCAAGAGCTTGGGCCGAAGGGTAACTTCGTCTCGGGACTTCTTGGGTTGGATCCGGGAGTGTTTGTTGTAAAGTAAACACTCCCCTCATCCCCTGTAGTCTTGTGGCTCAATCGACGTGGGCTTATCTTTGCTATAGTATAACCTTGCATGAGGAGGGGTTACAGATATCATCAGGGATGCTTGGAACGAGTAAGTCCGTGGGTTTACAGGCAGTGCGCTGATCCATGCTCGCTGCTCCTATAAATCCAGAGGAACCGAGCACGGTTGATGGAGCAAGACGATATATCCCCCCTCCCCGGTTGAAAAGTTGCCTCTTCAACTGCAGGACATAGGCTCCGGGTTGAGCTGTGTCGTCATGGTGGTATGTAGCCTCCCTGCTTAATATTCCATTACCTATTCCTATTCTTGCCACCGTTAAACCTGTTCTTCTCACCATCACTTGGATCCCCAGTCTATTGGTCGTTGTTTCGCCTCGAACGTCGTTGGACCATGGCGACCGAAGACAGGGGCCTGCTGCGGGGCATTCGTAATAAAGTTTGGCCGAGACGTTATAAAGCCACGGGATTTACTGTTTAGTGTCCCCTTCTCAAACTCTCCCCAAACCTCCTTCACGATGAACCTACTGCCATCCTCTTCAAGTGGGGTATCCCGTACAGCTAACTTCGGTTATATCGCTGGAGCCTTGGTCCGGTTCACTCCACAAGATGTCTCGGGTTTACGGCCGATCCTCAAGTCTTCAACCTCATTCCACGACACCGATGAGAACCCTCTTGGCCTTTCCTCTAATCTGAATGCCCCGTAACATACTCTCTTGCTATCCCGCTCGCTCGTCGAACAAACAAGTTCTGAGATTCTGCTACAAAGTAAACGACGTACACCACAATACGAAAGTGAGTGATCGAAGTTTATAGGAGACGATAGCCGAGTTCGTAGCAGGTGTGTCATATTGTCATAGAAGCAAGAGTGAATTTGAGCTCATATGATGGTGAAGGAATAGAGTCAACGAAGAAATTCGGATATTCGAAACCTGCATGTTCAACTAACAATCGGGCGTTGTGTCGACTACTGTCGTACTGTTGCAAGACCTTGGATATCGAAACCGACTCAAGTGGCCCTGGGAATAAATAAATCGAGCAAAAGCGCCGCTGACTAATCCGGTGCGCAAACGCCATATAGGACTTCCAACAAGCGGGACACGACCGACTCTTCTGCCGGTTGGTAGACAGCGGTGATATCGCGAGCAGCGATCCCAGTCTCTTTTACGGCTGCGGCGATCGGCATGAGTCCGTGCGATGTCAGTTCAATGTCAATCTCACCTGCCAAAACCGCACGCTGTTCCTGGATCATAGGCGACCATGACAGCGACGTCATGATGATGAACAAAAACAACAACCAGCGAGGTCCGAACGGGAGCTGACATTGTCTCGTGGGCGGGGCCTGGGTGTCAAGAGGCGGAGCGCCAACGACCGGCTGCCTCCGCAGCACGGCCTCGTGCCGCAGCCGGGCAACCTCTTCGGGTTCGGTCTCTGCAACATCCTCAGCACCTTCGCTCCCGAGAATAATCGAAATTAGGATCATGAGCTTGTACAATCCGCGGTGGAACAAGCACATGGATTGTTGGCGAGGACCATCCGGCCCGACCTGGTCTCTTTTTGATAACCTGGGTTAGCATCGGCTCGTTCGTACGGATGGGAACGATCCACGTACGGGCTGCATCCCTGACTCTGTACGCTGAGGGCAGAGGAAGCTCCCATTTCAACGCTGGGGGTACAGTATGAGAGAAGATGTGGGCGTTTGCGGAGACTTTCGGGGCTGCTGTGTCCGGAACTGCGCGTGGCCCTCGTTGGGATTGGTTTTATCATCCCTCTGCGAAACCAACGCTCATCAACGGACCCGCCCAAAGGATCTGGCTTCTGAAGCGGCGCGAATTTGGCGTCGCTCTTTTGCTTTCTTGGAAACCCGGGTTGTGCCCAATCATCGTGAGAGACGTTCACGTGCTACAAAAGTGCTTTTGTCGGCCTTGATCCCACGAGCCATTCGAACTCAACATTGATTGGACACTTCCAGCGCAATTGGCCCAACTTCTTTATTTTTTTTAAATTTGGCAGTTATGGAAGGAAACGGAGCGAAAATGGAACTACAAAGCGACTAGTTCCTAAAACGGCGTGTCGCGCTCTAGGCCTCGATGGCATATGGCTTGTTTTTGTGTACAAATACTACACTGAGATGAATTACACTCGAAATCTTGAACAGCAAGCCGCGTAAACCCGGCGTTATTCTCGAGCGCAGGATGGGTTTAGATTTTTCAACTATCGAATTGGCGAGTATGACGTACCGCCTGTCGTCCTGGATCAAAGTGTAATCTCAGATAGATCTAGCGATATCAATATAGCCCGACCCTCGACGATCGCTCTTCCTCCTTTGGCTTCCTCGCCATTCGCCCAAATCCGCCTACCCTATGTAATCAGGAATATCTGTGGCGACAAACATCTTCCCGATGCAACGCCGGACAGATGATTTAATTTGATCGTGGGGTACCCATACCAGGGGGCTGCCCATGCGGCTTATGGCACTGATGCCCAGGGATTTACATTGCACTCGTCCGTATTTTCATATCTTTATTTTTTTTCCCTCTTCTCCCCTCCCTGCCCTTATTCTACACCCCCGCCCGGTCCCGGGATCAGACTCGGTCCTCGAGCTACATGGATACAAGCTGTGCCATGCCTTTAGCCATGGAGATCTTATCTTATCTACACAGGGGATGTTCATCTTTTGTATGATCGAATCCTCACTGTGGATACATCTCGTCTGGATGTAGAAACGTAGTCCTTATGTAGATGTGAAAATTCTACAAGCTACATGTTTCGGGTCGGTTCGCGAGAGTTCATTCGAAAATCATGAGGGAGATGACGGACGTACAATACAAGACAGAACCCGGCGGCGCCGGTTAGGCATATGATCGTCGGAGATGGAGAGCCACTTGGTTATTTTGGAATAGTGCGGTGGCCAACAGTGGTCAGAAATGTGTATACTAGACATAATGTACTACTATGTATATGCGGGTAGGTCTACCCAGATGTAACACGATAATCTTCTTTCTTTTTCGGTCGCTGAATCCTGGTGTGGATTGTTCATGCCCGCCACTCGAATATCGTTCAGCATGAACTGCTTTGCAGAACTTTGGCGCCTCTATACTCGAGAACTCGCTGTGATTAGTACGACTCACGTATTGTACTTGCGTTTGTCCTCCGCGTTTTCGCCGAAAAATCTTAGCAGGAAGGTAAAGTACTACGTAGCGTAGATATCGATACAGAATTTTGAAAGCAACCACAACTTTAACCCTCTGGTATTTTAACCACAGGTTGTCCTACGGATTCAGAGGATCAGAAAGGTAGGATGGAAAGTTATTCAACGTTCGGTGTAGGAGAGTCATATGCTTCCCACATTTGGGAGTAGCGCATGTTCCCCTCGCGTCGTGAATTCTTTCACACATTGAAGCACTGGGCTCTGCCGGGACGAAAGGCTCGAACTACTTTATTGAAGCCCTGTTTCGCTAATTACACACATTTGTCGTCTTTATAGGGGCTGAGCGCGTACCTGGTACCATAGGAAGGCGCAACTTCAGATTCCTATTGTAATTTTGGGTTTGAGCGAGTTTGTTTGTTTGTTTAACCGGCGCCTCCATGGTTCAGGCAAACGGGACGCCAACAAGCGCTAGCCCGTTTCCGTTCCCTTGCAAAGTATTTTCGCATGGTCGTTGTCACAACCATCCCACCCGTCAATAGCCGACATAAATCGATTGAATCGACACAATTTCTGGCTCAATGACTCGTTGGCTGTTATCTCTGCTTTTTTGTGCTTCCATGTTGCCCCTTGACGACGATGATACTGTCTCCGCTATCGACTCGGGCTCAGCACTGCACTACTAGATGCGATAAGAATTACCCACCACACGATACATGCTCTCGACGAAGGGTTCGGCCATTTTTGTGCAACTCAGATCTATTACGAACGATGGGATTGTCAGGCATTGATTCACAGCGCTTTCTGGGGTCTAAGGGAGGGAGAATTCGCTCAGGAGAAGCTAGGCATCGAATAGCGGGCCGCTAAACGGCTCGAGCGGCAGGATATGGGAGCAGCTGCAGGTATATTGGGGTAAGATGTCGAAGCAGTGTTGATGCTGAGTTCTCGCTCAGAGGGGGAGTTAGATTTATATATGCATTTATTGCGATACATATCTAGTTCGTACGTTGTTCGTTTTGAATTCCAATCTAACTTTATCACAAAAGCTGGGACTATTCCGTGTGGAACTAATCCTGATCAACCGTTTGATACTTGTGCCTAACCTCGTCAAAGCGTGGCCGCGAGAACACAAGGCGTTGACGTTGGGCGTTTCCTGAGAATGATCTACCAAAAGGACTCTGTTCAACGACCATTCCTGCTGATTTATTCGGCCCGTCGAATTCCAATATTGAACATTTCGAACCTGCCATGAAGTCGGGTAGAAGTCTTATTGGTGGGCAATCAATGTGAGTTTCGATGTCCCTGTGAATATACATGGATGTGCACAAACATCAACCCCGCCTCAATAGATCTGGTCCAATCTTCACTACTACCACCACCATCACCACACGAACCCAAAAGACTTCCTCAACCTACCAGCAAGCAAGGGACTCGATACGAGGTCAGCGGACTGTATATTGTAAACTGGAACCGAAACCACCCGTTAGCCGGGTGTTCTACCGTCTAACCTGTTTGGTGACCCTGCCTCTGAAAGGCTGAATGTCGTACTCCCAAGCCTAGCCAAATGTCTGGGGTTGAGCGTGGCTTCAGCCCAAGCCAAAATCGACCTGATCTATGGGCGTCCAACATTCCTGATGCGAAGCCGCCCTTTGCCTCTACCTTCGTTCGTGGCTCGACCAACATTTGGTTTCGTAGGGCAGTTTCACGCCATGAAAACCAGCGATGCTGAGGTGCTTTCGAACTATGTAAGTTAACTTGTGGTTGTCAAGCGGGAATACAGGCTATGCGCTAAGTGATCTCCGCAGCCCTCTTCACTCCCAAGGACATGGCCTTGACCGACGTGGCCGGATAACCCCGTGAATATTCATACCTCCTATCCCGCTCTCGGCCTACCGAGCCCGAGCCTAATTGCACCAGTGGCAAAACCACGCCCATTGTTGCCTCCTGTGGGCTCGCCATTTGCCAGGTCCATTCTTTGGCCACCATAGCCAGGCCACGGGTTATTGTTTCATGCACTTGATACACGCTGAACATGCCGACCAAGCAAAGATGAAAGCACATCGGCTCATTTGAAACAAACTTAGCCGAGATCCATGTGGAGGGCTATATAACGGCCTGCTGCGGCCGTTTGGTATCCCCTTTCCCAACTCCTCCCCACTCCTCCTCGCCCACATCAACGAGAACGACTTATTCTTCTTACATACCGGATTAAACTTATCTTGCCTCATGCAGTCTAGACTATTTGGAGCTCCACCTGACCTAAACCACCGCTCAGGCTTGAGATCGATCTTCAAAAATTTCCCTGGTGCCATCAACACGAGGCTACATAACTTGGGCTCTCATTGGATTCTAATGCTCTACGGGCGCTCTTTTGGCTCTCAGCAAAACTAGATTGAAGCATCATAATATAGTACGTTCAAAGGAGATGAAGTACACGACAACACGAAAACGACTGGTCGGAGCACGTGCGAGGACGATAGCAGGGTTCGTGTCAACGGTGCGCATCTCATGTTAGTGTGAAAGGACATAGAATACCGCGTGCTCATACGATCATCAAAAAGAAATAGAATCAAAAAGAACATGATAGGCTCAAACATACACTCCACACGACATGCGAATGTTCTATCAACAACATGCGCGTGGTTCTCTTGCGTTCTGGAACTCGTGGTTGGCCGAAACAATCAAACGGATAAACAAGCAGTGCTCTTACCAATCAAACATTTAAGCGCCTTCCGTCAACGTTTCAAGTAAATTCGACGCAACATATTCCGTTGGGAGGTCATAGGCAGCTGTGTCTTGGCGAGCTACAAAAGACGTTCCTGTTGCGGCTAGGATGATCGGAACAAACTCGCACGACATGCTCGCGTTGATCTTACCTGTCAAGGCCCTGTCTCGTTCCTGGATAGTCGGGAGCCACCACAGCGACGTCATGATATCGAAGAAAAATAACGACCAGCGAAGTGCGAGCGGAAGCCAATATTCTCTCGTTGGAAGGGGTTTCGTCGGAAGGGGGCCGGCGGCAACGACCGCTTGTCTACGCAAGATGATCTTGTGCTGCGGCTGGCCGAACTGGGTATCAGGTTCGCCCCCGGCACCATCTTCCGGGGTTTCGCTTCCCAGGAGACCCAAGCACAAGAGGGGAAATCGGTGGAAGACGCGGTGGAACCACAAGGTTTGCGGACTGGCCACGTTCGGTTGGGGATGTGGACTTTTTTTCCCAACAACCTGGATCAACACTAACCAGCTCGCAGAGGCAACCATTCACTTACGGGTTTAGGCTCCTGCCTTGGACGGACATCGCAAAAGGGACTCCCATTGTGCAACTGGCGAGGCGAGTTGGGGCGGTTACGGTACTGGCGGATTTGACTCGTGCCGGTGCGTGTGACCTCTCTAAAAGCTGACCAGATGCTCAGCAATGGCAACAGCCCATCAGTTATCTTTGTAGAGGCCTTTGGCTTACTGAAGCGCTGCGTTTCTGGTGCAGATCCTTTGCTTTCCGAAAAGCTCGGATTATGCCTAGACGTTCCAGCTAGTCGTTCGACGTGGGAGTCTCTCACGTGTTTCTGCAAATGTATTGGCGTCTCGCTAGTCGATGGAGAACAACGAAACTTGGGCACTAGGACGATTCCGCAACTCAACTTGGAGAATTTTCATTTCAATTAATTTAGCCTATTTGGGATTAAATGGGTGGAGGTTGGGATACGGCAAACTTGAGGTAACGTCCCGCATTTCAAGCATACTCGTCTTCTGGTTGTTAGATGTAGTAATCATCGTTCAATACCATACGGCAATAGCCAGAACCCAAGTTCCTATTTATGGAGTACAAGTGGCTGAGTGGCGCTGCGCAGATCAGCCACCACGGCAAATTGACGCTGTTCGCGAGCGGTGGAATTTTTTAGACTTTTTCAACGACTGAACCGGCAAGTGGGAGATATTGACGTACTTGCTGTCTGGCAGGATCAAAGTCTAAACTCTGCTTGACGCGCTCCGGGGTACAAACACGGCCCGACGTTGACGAATCCTTCCTCGTTTGGTATTTATTCTCACACCTCCTCGAGCCCGGCTATTCTCTATATATACCATGCGACTGGGTGCAGCGGCAACGATAGACATCTCCCGACTCATTTCCGACAGAGCATATGACCTGCTAAATCGAGGCGGCCCTAACGGCCTATTAGGACCGATGTCCACGGACTTGTATCGCGCTCGTCCGTATCGTCATCCATCCTCACGATCTTCTCCAGTTTCCTCTCCTCATTTCATCTTTCGCTCTACGTCCGCGTCGTTGCACAATCGAACCGAAAGCTTCACGGTTCATTACTCATTATTGTTCGTTATACATCTCTACATCTTTTCTAAAGGTTGGGCCTAGCACAAACACAAAGCGAAACGAAACAAAGCGAAACGAAACAAAGCGAAATGAAACAAAGCGAAACGAAACAAAGCAAAGCGAAACGAAACAAAGCGAACAGAATGCGACCAGCGGAATGAAAGCGAGCAAAGTACAACAGCAAACTGCGAAGGTCTGTTTTTATCTTGTTGATATACCAATAACCAAAAGATTTAAAAGTAAATGGGTTCGATGGAGGGGAATACGATTCTATTCTGCTCAATGGCTGGTGAGTGTCAATCCGTCGGGACGTGATGGTGACGATCGAGTTGCGGTTTCAGAGCCAAGCGAGCCACGAGGCCGGCGAACGGCGCATGCCAGGGTTCAGGCGGCTAATGGGACCCCAGTCACCGCTCGAGTCGACATCGCCCACCCCAGGACGGCGAAAGACATGATCAACGCGCAGCAGAACGAGCAGGAGAGGCGAGGCTCTTGTTCCCGCAGGTCCTCGGCCGGGGCGAGCGAGGCTTGCACCGCGCCGAGTCGCCTGCCTCGCGTGATCCGAGGAGAGCCACGCGGCCGAATCGGCGGGGCGAGGTGGTCGACGACGGCCGGAAATATGGACATAGGGAATATGCCCACATAGCTCAGCATGATAACTGCGGCGCAAATGATAGGGCACCGGTGAGTGGTGTCGATCGAGATACTAATGCGCACTCAGCATGGGCGGCCTGGGCTCGGCAATCGACAGCGTACCTTGGTTCATCGCGCGGGGCCGCTACTGTATCGCGCCGAGCACCCATGCTAACACATAGACGAGTCTATAGCTGGTGTATCTGCAGTGGGGGGTGGAACGTGACGAGCTCAAGAGGGGGTGATCAGCTTAAATGTGATGCTCTCTAGACCCATCCCCCGGATACTCGCGTCACTTTCGGTGGTACTCAGGGTGCCGAGACCACAGCTAGGACGAACTGTAAAACACAAAACCGAACAGAAATTCAGGATAGCATTCAAACCAAAACTACAGAAATTACAAGATGCAAATCCAGACACGCGAAACCAAAATAGATACACCCAAACGACCAAAACTTAGCCGGAACACATTTCGCACGCTTCCTTGTTTTCAAGCGAGCAGTAGAGCTTGGCTTGCTCGAGTTCTCGCTGGCGCTGACGCTCGAGCGCCGCTGCGTATTCCGGATCGATCTGGGCCGGCGTCTGAGTCGACGTGCTGGAGGTTCCGTTCGACGTGATGCTCGTCGGAGCGGTTTCAGCCACGGAGGGCGTGGAGACGTTCGACACGGGGAGCGAGAGTGAAGAGCCGTTGACCGCAGCCGTGGATATGGCAGGAGACGCAGGGCCGTTGTTCGCGAGGCCCAAGTTTCGAAGAGCAGCGATGGTTGGCGTGACTGCGGCGGAAGTAGTGGGAGGCACGGTCGATGCCGGGGTGGTGAGGGCTGGGGTGGACGACAGACCGGAGGTTGTGACAACCGAAGCGGCCGGAGTCGAAAGTGACGGAATGGCCGGCTCTTGTTTGATATCTCGCTTTAGGAGGGTCGATGGCGTGCCCGCAGAGGCCTTGGCAGCGTTTGCTTGCTTGATCACGCTCTGGTCCACCGTGAATTGAATGGCCTGAGCGGCCGGACGCGTGCGCAAGTAGCTATAGTAGGGCGTGAGTTGAGTGTCAATCAACACTTGTGATAATATACGTACTACATGCCCGTCTTGAGCCCCTTTTTCCATCCGTAGAAGTGCATGCTAGTCTAATGTCAAAGTTAAACATCTGCGAGCGTGGATACTACGTCTCAACTCACAAGCTGGCGATGAGTTGGGCTCTGTAGATGCACGTTCAAGCTCTGGCTTTGGCAGATAAACGCTCCTCGGTCCGCAGCCAAGTTCAACACCGTTTTCTGGCTGATCTCCCAAACTGTCTTGTAGATCGCCTTGATGTCATCAGGAATCCCGGATATGTTCTGAATGGAGCCTGCAGCAAAACGTTATTATCTCTCTATCGGTCGTGGGGTATGAACATACCACCGGACGCGATGATCATATTCTTCATATCATCGTTCCAAAGACCAAGGCTAACCAAGTCCTTGAGCAGCCAAGGGCAAACCACCTGGAACTCTCCGGCCAAGACACGGCGAGTGTAAATGTTGCTACAGAAATATAAGCTGATATGAAATAGGCACAACGAAGAGCATACCTCGTGTAAGGCTCGAAGCACTCGTTGAAACCCAGAATCTGACTGGTGCTAGCCGTGGGCATAGGTGCAACCAACAGCGAATTCCTCAGCCCGGTACGCACAACCTTGGCCTTCAGATCCTCCCACTCCCAAAGACCCGTTGGCGTGACTCCCCACAAATCGAATTGGAGCTTGCCTTGGCTTGCGGGAGACCCGGGGAAGGTCGAATAAGCGCCTTGTGCTTCAGCAAGTTCGTTGCTAGCCTCGACCGCAGCATGGTAGATGGTCTCGAAGATCTGGAGGTTGAGCTCGCGCGCCTCGGGGGAGTCAAACGGCATCTTGAGACACATGAATGCATCAGCCAGACCCTGAACGCCGAGCCCGATGGGACGGTGGCGCATGTTCGAATTACGAGCCTCTGGGACAGGATAGTAGTTGACATCGATGATGGTGTTCAAGTTGTTGGTAACGACCTTGACGACATCATGCAGCTTTTGGAAGTCGTATCGCTTGCCATGTGGTGCAGAGGCATCGTTGACGATGAATGTGGGAAGTGCAATAGATGCAAGATTGCATACGGCGACTTCGTCTGGGGCGGAATATTCGATGATTTCAGTACAAAGGTTGGAAGACTTGATTGTACCGAGGTTCTGTTGGTTCGATTTGGCTGTAGGCGTGGAGCTTCTTAGCAAGAACTACACATCGGAAATTCACGCCACTGACCATTTGCGGCATCCTTGTAGAGCATAAACGGCCCGCCGGTCTCGATTTGAGCATCGAGAATAGCATACCACAACTTCTGAGCCTTAATCGTCTTGCGAGCCCGGCCCTCGCGCTCGTATTTCGTGTAGAGCTCGACAAACTCTGCACTATGGACATCCGCAAGACCAGGCGCCTCGTTCGGGCAAAACAGAGACCAATCACCATCTTCCTCAATACGTTGCATGCTGTTTGAGTAATTAGCGAGCGAACGAAAAGTTTGTTATAAACACGTACAAAAGATCTGGAATCCATAGCGCGTAAAACAAGTCACGGGCGCGAACTTCTTCTTTTCCATGATTCTTGCGAAGATCTAAGAATTCAAACACGTCCGAGTGCCAAGGCTCGAGATAAATCGCAAATGCCCCGGGACGTTTGTTGCCACCTTGATCCACGTAACGAGCAGTGGCGTCATAGGCACGAAGCATTGGCACAATGCCGTTGCTATAGCCATTCGTACCGGCAATATACGATCCGGTCGCTCGGATGTTGTGTATATGAAGCCCAATTCCACCAGCAGTCTAAGTCGCGACGTTATTAAGCGAAGTCCGAAACACCCGACTTGACGACCAACCTTACTAATCATGGCACAAGTCTTGAGGGTGTCGTAGATGCCATCAATGCTATCGTCTTTCATAGCCACGAGGAAGCACGAAGAGAGCTGTGGGTGGGGAGTACCAGCATTGAACAACGTAGGTGAAGCGTGTGTGAAGTAGCTAAGATCGGCAAGTTTGCATCATTGTGTATAAAATATGCAACAAAACTATGTACCGTTCACTCATAAGATTATAAGTCTCGATCGCCTTGTCAATGTTGCGACCGTGAATACCAACCGCAACTCGCATCAGCATGTGCTGAGGACGCTCGGCGACACGGCCATCAATGCGGAGCAGATAAGACCGCTCGAGAGTTTTAAACCCAAAGCTATACGCTACATCAGTTACATGCTCGAAGGTGAATACCACCAATACGCACAAGTTGTAATGGAAGTCGCGCTCGTATATCATTGCGGAATCAAGCAGTGCAGAATTTTCCTGGACGATCTCGAAGGTTTCCTGGCTGATCATGCCAGCCGGTCGCCCGTTCTTGGGATTCACTGCAGGAGGTTAGCACCTTGGAAGGCCGATTATGAATATCCCTGACCATAATTGTGCAAATCTGCGATCACAGCGCTGAAGCTCTTCTTGGTCTCCTTGTGAAGATTACTAATTGCAATGCGGGCTGCAAGGATCGCGTAGTCCGGATGCTTGGTGGTCAAATACGCGGCCGTTTCCGATGCGAGGTTGTCCAGTTCGACGGTAGTCACGCCAGCATAAACACCAGCAATGACCTTTTTTGTCACTTCGATTGGATCCACATGATTCCGGTCGAGACCATAACAGAGCTTGGTGATACGCGCAGTAATCTTATCGAACGCTACTCGCTCCTTGCGCCTGGACCGAGGGTTAGAATCCAACGTTGCGAGACTATCCACAAGTAGGCCAAAACTTACCCGTCTGTTTAAAAGTCAAGCAATACACGCGAGAAACATAGGGGTAGTGTCAGCGCCACTGTTGGTGATATATTCTCCGGAAGGGCTTACCCCTCTTAAAGACGTAAGCCATGGTGATACAGTCAATCCACTAGTAAACGATACAGAGATCCAGGTACAGGGTATAGCACGGATACAGGTGGTGCGCAACACAAAGTGGGGATGGAGTCGCGTCTAGATGCGTGGTGGTTGGATGGATCAAGACGCGTCTCGGCTTCGTTGCTTTAAAACACCATAAAGTCACGTGTGCTGAAAACAATCAGTCATCCAGCGCTTAGGGGTGGAGGTAATCGCTTGGCAATCACGCCAATATATTCATGATCGTTTTGTACATTGTTTTCCACTTTACAGATCAGCGACCTTGACATTCACCTTTGCGGTGCTAGCCCCGGTTTGAACGGCAACTATCGCTTCTCCAACTTGATCAACCCCTTCGAATATCTGCTCGATATACTTCACCTGTCCAGACTCGACCATTGGCGAGACCGCCTGGAGGAACTTGACTGGGTTTCCGTATGTTCCTTCGTATATGGGTTCAGACACATACACGCCAAAACCTTGGACAGTAAGCTGCTTGTACAAGATCTGCTGGGTGGTCTAGCGAACGAGGGGAGAATAAGCATCCTAAAGATTCAACAAAAACCAAGACATACTTTCACGCCATAGGACTCTCCGGTACTATTATATCCTGAGATAGCCCCGCAAATTACTACTCGTGCATTAAAATTGCACGCAGCCAGCGCAGCCTGAAATAAATCGTTTGGTCATATTGTTGCCTACTCCATCACCAAGAACAAATGTCCATACCTCGAGGGTGGACCCACCAACGTTGTCCCAATAGATATCGATCGGGCCCTCCTTTGCAAGAACATCTGCAATGTTCTGAGTCTTGTAATTGATAGGCACATCGGTGCCAATATCCTTTAGGAACTGGACTTTCTCCTGAGAGCTGACAGATGCAATGACCTTGAGCCCTTTCGCCTTGGCTAGTTGAACGACCAAGCTGTGTATATGCGCCATGTTAAGCACCATTCATATTAGAAAACATCAAACTCACGATCCAACGGCGCTCGCACCGGAAGAAACATAAATAACCTGACCTTGCTTCGGTTTGCCTACCATCTCGAGGCCGTAAAACGCCGTCATGCCTGGGGTTTAATACTTTTTCAGTTGCTAAGCCTAACGATTCCGAAAGCCAATACTTGCCTGGCATGCCGAGAACACTAAGATACGCGGTGAGAGGAATTTTGGGATTGTTGGGTACGACTCGCAGGACATGATTACCTGGCAAGATGGCGTATTGTTGAAACGCTACATCAAAGACACATCAGTGTATCGCGATTTGTCTAGCATCGGGTGCGTCTCACGGCAGTCTGAGATTAGGCGAATATCTCCTGGACTAACTCCTGGTACCTCTGATCGTATAACGGAAATCAAAGCCCACCCCCATATACTAAAGACCCATACGTCGTTCAATAACAATAGCGGATGCGCTAAATGTATACTTACGATTTACCAAGCTCATATCCGGGAAAGAAAGACTTGGTGGGTGACGACTCGCGCATAAACGATCGAAGATACGGATCAATGGATAAGTACAACGTTTTGACCAGCGACCCGCCGTTGAGGGGCACACTATCAAGGTCGATAGTTTCGGTCTTTGTGATGATCGTTTTTCCAACGACTGGGTAGCCATTGGGGACCTCGTTAAACACCGCACAAACGTTGTTGATGGGGGCCATTGGGTGATCTGTGTAGGGAGAGATGCTATTGGTATGCTCTACCTATGCGGTCTATATAAGAGCCTTTAATTCCCGAAGTTTAGTCAGCTTCATACGTGGGCCTCCACTTTGAGGTACTTCTATGTTGACCGATGGCCCCGAGTCGCACAGCATTAATAAACCAACTGCCTCTACTAGAGTAGTCAGCGCAATCATTGTTAGCGTAATGATTTTGGGCGTAAAGTATGTATGGCATGATTTGTCAATATCTATTATTAACCTATCTTGAAATGTTGATGGTAAAATGTGAACTATCTGAAATATGAGCCAGTGCTAAGTTGCCCCCCTTTAGGTTGGATATTGGCGGCGTCGATCATCTAATGTGTGTAAGACTCCGAACTACGAGCACTGGCTCATAGCAGATATAGAACCCATAGGCCGGGAGTCAAAATGGAGAGGATCTCGAATCAGTAAAGATACTAGTTATGATAATAAAAGATTTCCCTACCTTTTTACAGCAAAATCATAGCATTCAAAAGTTACTAATTGATGAATATGTGATGATCATCGCAGCCATTATCTATTTTGCGAACCGCGTACCATAATGACACACAGTTCGATACAAATTATATTCGCTTACAACTATACAGTACCAATAGCTTATACATTACGGGTCGGCAACCTTGACATTCACCTTCGCAGTACTAGTGCCAGTCTGGACTGCCAATACAGCTTCTCCCACTTTATCGATGCCGTCCAGAATCTGCTCAGTCCACTTTATCTGGCCAGACTCAACCAGTGGCCCAATCGCCTGGAGGAATTTGACGGGATTCCCACATGTTCCCTCATAATGGGCCTCGCACTTCCATACAAGGAAGCCTTGAACAGTCAGCTGCTTCAACAAGATCTGCCGAGTCGTCTGTGGAAAAGAATGGGCCAACACTGCTCTATAGAATAAACGAATCAAATCGTACCTTGATACCGTAAGCCTCCTCTGTGCTGTTGTATTGAGAGATCGCCCCACAGAGTACTACTCGTCCGTCAGTATTGCATGCAGCAAGTGCAGCCTTGATTTATTACGTATTTCAGCCAATTGTTCTAAGATTGTCTACTAAGCAAACTCACATACCTCAAGTGTGGAGCCGCCAACGTTGTCCCAGTAGATGTCGATTGGCCCTTCCTTTTCGAGGACATCAACGATACTTTCAGTCTTATAGCTGAATGGCACATCAGCGCCGATGCTTTTCATAAATTGAACTTTTTCTTCCGAGCTAGCCGACGCGATAACCTTCAGGCCCTTTAACTTGGCGAGTTGTATGACTAGGCTGAGTATACGGGTGAATGAATCGCTCTGGTCTACCTGCTGAAACTCACGATCCGACTGCGCTTGCACCAGATGAAACATAGATAACTTCGCCTTTCTTCGGTTTACCCACCATCTCGAGCCCGTAAAACGCCGTCATACCTGAGGTGAAGTAATCTATTGAGTTCTCGACATTCAACTGGTAGCAGACAATAAAAACCTGGCATGCCAAGGATGCTGAGGTATGCGGTCAACGGGACTCTCAAGTTGTGGGGTATAACTCGTAAGAGTTCGTCGGCTGGTAGGACAGCATATTGTTGAAATGCTGAAACGACGATTTATCAGGTGAGCGGAATTGGTCGAGTAGTCCTGACCTACGGCTTTTCGAAACTAAGCGGATATCCCCATGTTTAACGTCTGGCAACTCAGATCGAATTACAGAAACCAAACTGTACCCCCATATACTAAGGATTTGACCCGGTTCAGTATTATTAACCTGTACGGCAGATACAGACATACGATTTGCCGATCTGGTAAGGCGTAGAATATGACTTGATGGAGGGGTCACGCATCATACCCCGAAGATATGGGTCAATAGAGAGATAGAGTACCCTGACCAGTGTTCCACCATTGAGCGAGACGTTATCCAGGTCGATCGTTTCGGTCTTCGCAATGATCGTCTTTCCAACGATTGGATAGCCGCTGGGAACTTCGTTGAACACTGCACATACGTTTTTGACTGGTACCATGCTGCTGCTAGGCTTGCGAAATATCCGTGCGTCCTTGCCGTTTTTATAGCGTTATCTTAAGGTGGACCAAACAACAAACCTCCACTCAGGGCTTACTCAGAATCCACTGGCCAAAGTGGAGCTTCCGCCGCACTGATAGGCCGAGAGTCTAAAAGAAGCTAGCTCATATGTAGATACCCGCGGTTTACGGGCTCTCTCTTACTAACACTTACCGTTTGATTACAAATTGTTGATGGTGGAAGACCAAGTGGGGTAAATCACCCGAACTATCAAGTGCGAACAAACGCCAACGAACGTGGTTTGATATCTGCAATAGCGCGTTTGGAGGGCTTATAAGTAACGCGGTATATGTGTCACAATCTGTTGAGGATCTTTGGTTCTCAATTGGTTTCTTAGCGCATTCGTACTTGCTGAAAGGTATGCATAGAGCCTTCAAATACGGCGTACATGCGTGTATGCTTTGCATGAAAAAGAAAACGAGCGCAATGCATACAGTCATAGAGGCTAGGTATCAGATGGCGTTTAAGCCGGCAGTTCATCAATCACAACACAATCATTAGGATACTTCGTACGAAGCAACAGATGTTGGACTTTGCGATTATGTTGGATATCATCCGTGACGTTACGCATTTAGTCATGTGATTCCTATCATTGTATTTACACGCCGGAGCAGTAATTTTATCATAGAGAGAGTTTTTACCTTACCACCATGTAGCCTGCCCGCTACCTCTCGTTTAACAGACTATACCGGGAGTCTCAACATTCAGTGGAGCCAAAGTCATGCTTACTTTCATACAGTTCGTATTACTTTTCGAGTTTCGCAGGGTAATATTCGACGTCCTCTCCAGCTAGCGATATAGAATAGGGATACTTCTGCTCATGGCGTCAAAACGCGTGCATCATCTTGCGAGAATTTTGATAGCGGCACGCGCGCACGTTTTTTCACCTTGAGCCTATTGTTGACGAGTTCCGCTCAACAAATACGGCAGAGGGATTAGACCTTTGGCGTTGTAGTGCGAGTCCGAAGCAATAAGCTGCTAAGGCATATTTGCTGTTATAGGTAAGACTGCTGGAGGGACTACAATCATTAGAGGTTATAGGACAGAGAAGCTTATCCGAAATACAAATCAAGCATCATTTAGTTGAGAGTTTATATAAAATGTCATTTCAGCATACATGCGGTGGTAGAAGGCCAACCGGACGCAACGTAGCGGGTCATATCTTAACCAAATACGTCGGTGGCGTATCGCTCTGCCTGAATAGTCTTCCAGACCTCTGCAATGGCAGCTTCATCTCCTCCTTTACCTTCCGAGATAATACGCGTGCATGCCTCGCGAACAGCAGTGGCGATGTGGCTACCACCGCACGTATAGAACTAGGAAGATCACTATTAGCTGAAGTGGCATTTGTAATAAAGCCTTGATGATTGTATGCATACCTTAGCGCCATTAGCATAATATTCACGGATAATCCCACGTTCCGCCCATATACGACTATTTTTCCTGAAGTTAGCGACCCACGTAAGAACAATCTCAACTCGGCGCTCACTCTTGGATGTAT
This sequence comes from Ceratobasidium sp. AG-Ba, assembly GCA_016906575.1. Classification (NCBI taxonomy): domain Eukaryota; kingdom Fungi; phylum Basidiomycota; class Agaricomycetes; order Cantharellales; family Ceratobasidiaceae; genus Ceratobasidium; species Ceratobasidium sp. AG-Ba. Next base: position 2,904,733 of record CP059614.1, read on the forward strand.
TTATGACCATTCGACTTCTCAGCAGCGCGCGAGAACGCGGGCAAAACATCCACCACTCCAAGTTCGCTCCATTCCTTTAGCTCCCGGTCGTTGTATAAGTAGTCTTCGTCCGGATGTCTGCAACCAAAAAACAAGACGCATTTGCCAACCTGTCGCCCGGCTTTAGCTTGCACCGCTCGCTCTTGAATAAACCCGCGGAATGGTGCCATTCCAGAGCCTGCTGCGAACATCACCATTGATACACTCGGATCCGAAGGTGGGTGAAAAGCTTTGTTGGACGGCCTTACAGCAAGCTGAACACGGTCGCCCTTTCGCAGGTTGGCTAAGTAATTTGAAGCGACGCCAAGGAATTGACCGTGCGATACAACGCCGACCGTAAGAGTAACGTGTGAGGCACTCCAAAGAGGAGATGAAGAGATTGAGTATTGTCGCAAACGCATAGCAGGCAGCAAAGATAGGAAGAGCCCGAGAGACAGGTTGATGTCCTCGTATTTTTCGAGTAGCTCTAGTACGCTCGATGTAAGGGGTTTGCCGTCTTTGAGCCCTGACACAATGACTTCGAGATCTGTGCGCGTGGTAGACTTTTCTGCGTGCTCAAGGAGGACGGAGATGTTACGCTGACTCGCAGGCTGTCCAATCTCCACGAAGCCTAAGGGGTGTAAGTGAAACCTACATGAAGTTGAATTTACTCATACCTGATAAAACTTCGCTAACGCTGACACGTTTGCCGGTTGGCAGTGTTGTTGGACCGGCAGCGCTTATTGTGATCTATACCCAATGTGCTTGAGCAATGGAAATATTGTCCCCGGGGAACATACCTCCTGCTCTGGAGAAATCTTGAATCGTGCGAGCGCTCGGCGAACGTACTCGGGAGGATTCGATGGAAGACTGGGGCGTATGCAAATCAGAGTGGAATACATTGCCGGACAATGAAAGGACTCACACGGCGAGGTAGTCACCAGACTGGTAGGACACGTCTTCTGGTAACTCGATCTCTGATCGTAGCAATGAGCTGGCTATATAAGTCACAAATGCTACAGTAAATACCAATGTGTCGCTTCACAGGTGCTCCTTCGGCAGTCAAGACTCGGTTTTCAACGACGATCCCAAGCTTCGAGTCTGGCTGGCGAAGGGTAGTCGAACGCTCGGTTGGCGTTCCAACTAACTCTACTTCGACACTCGAAGTATGCTTACTCGCATCAATCCCATAACTCTAGCGAAGTTTTTACTGCTTGTAACGACACTAGCCAGTGCTGAATAATAACTCACCTCTGAGAGAACTGTCCACAACTTGTCCTCCCATTCTTCGAAGCTCGAGATGAAGTGTTCTCCTCCCGCATCTCCCTCCCCACGCTCCAATAGGCGTTTAGCTCCCCTCTTTTCCATAGTTGTGTCGATTAAGCGGGGGACACGCTGATAGGTGTGAACCCAATCGTGGTTCCCAGCACCAAACACCGCATACGATACGTTCTTGAGGTTAACAGCACCGTTCGCAGTTAGAACTTCGACAAACTGGGCAGCATTATCCGCAGGCTCCCCTAGAGAAGTGTATTCAGTAGCCGACTATATTCGCTAGTTTTGAGTGAAACTTACCCTCAAAAGACGCGGTGATTATTATAACAGGTCCGTCCTGGGGGATACGGCCGGTGACGCTGTTCAGCGTGCCGATTGTAACTCGGAATCCTATCGAGTAATAAGTATAATCAGGATACAATTCGAATTCCGCCATGTACGCACCCCTCGTAGTGGCACCAGAGGCTACATCTTGCGCGAAGCTTTCGCAGGATCCCGTGTTGCTACCATACAGCACATAAAGGGGTCTGCTGTTGTTGGTGGTCTTGCTAACTACATTTTTACCAGGCTTGGCACCGTTCTTTGACTCGGTAGGAGTTACCGCTACAGAAAAACTTGGGGCGCCTTCACGGGGAATGGCATGGAAGGCGAAATTCTTGGGCTTGAGGGTAAGAGTTTGAACCAGATGAAGGGAGTATGATGGATCAGCTGGTGTAAAATCGAACTTTTGAAATATTGTTGCCAAGCACATGACGCCCTCTTGCCATGCAAGAGGCTTGCCCTGTAGAAACGAGATCTGGTTGGCCTCCCAAATACCATATTTTAAGGTATGACGTACAATGCAAGCCCGGGCGCCGTTCCCAAAGGGAATCCAAGACTTGGGCTGTGAACAAGTCGTTAGCAGGGTAAACGTACACGAGCAGGAGATATCCAAAGCATACAGGCATTGCTTCAAACTTTCCATCGAGCATTCGTTCGGGATTAAATACATCCGCCTTCATGCGTTTGAGTAAGTAAACAGCGGGTCATATAGAGCTCAGAGCTCACATCTTCTCCCCACACAGCAGGGTCTTTTCCGATGGCAGCTGCCAACACGTTCACGAGTGCGCCCTTTTTTATGAGATATTTGCCATTTCCAATCACTTCGTCTTTATACGGGCCAACTGTGAACTGAGCTATACTAGGAGTGACACGAAGCGACTCTCGCAGCACCGCTACAAAGGGTATCAATATTTTAGTCCAAGTCACCAAAATACACCGAAAATAACTCACCGGTGATGTACGGTAGTTTACTCAAGTGTTCTGGCTTCATGGGTTCCTTTCCAAGAACGGTGTCGACTTCATGGCGGACCTTACCGTAGATCTTTGGGTTGTTGATTATGTGGGTCATTGCAAAGGCTAGCATCCCAGATGTTGTTTCATGTCCAGCGATCAGGAACGTCAACATCTGAGCCTGAATCTCCTTGTCAGTAAGACCTTCGCCTAGATATTTTTTCGTTAAATCCCGTAGACTTCCTTCATCAAAAACATACCGGTTTGAGGATCCTTTGCATGCAGCATCGCATTTAAAAGATCGTTCTTCTCGATGGGGTGCTTCTTGCGGTCTTCAATGATTTCGTTGGCCAACTATATTACATGCATTAACAACGTGAGTGTTTTGGAGCTATCAAACCCGTGCCTTTTGCATGACGGCCATATCTTGAGCATACTTGGCTTTGGCACCATAGGATATCGCCTGTACAATGTTTGGTCGCCGAGACCGCATGAGACATTCGACCAGGTAATCCCCCATAGCCTTAACAAAGGGTGGATCTTCCAACGAGTAAAAGTTGTTCAAACGATAGTTATAAGCACACAACGATCTAAATTATCCAATACATAAATTCAGCAGGGGAAGCTAAACCAAACCGCTCGAAACTCACATAGTATCGAAAGTGAGTCGGCTAAAATCACTTGAAGCCTCGATGGGATGCATGGGGCCGAACCGCTCCCATTTGAGACAAAGCTGAGAAAGGATGTCATACATATCGTCAAACATCCCACGGATCGAGAGTGGACCAAAGATAGGCATAAGGATCCGATCTATGCCAACTATTTGAGCGACGCGTCTCTGACAATCTCAGGAACTCACGAGCGATGCCCCATCGAGGATCTCCGTGTTTCGCCGTAAACAAGCCCGTCCCCAAGTTGTCGACTTCGATCAGCGGAGGGCTGAGTGTCTTATGGAAACGCTTCTCGTCTAGGACCTCTTGGGCCAAAGCCACACTTGTGATAACCACAACTTCCTGTCCTTAAGCTACGAGTAAATGATCTACTTATCACATATTTGAGGGCTAACCTACCAAGCATATCGAGTTTGTAGATCTCGCCATACTGCTTCGTGAGCAGCATGTATGAGTTTATAGGAACGACCGCTGCACGTGTGAGATATTAGACTGGTCGTAACAAAGCATTGTGGGATTTGCTATTGCTTACCGTCAATCGACTTGACATTTCCGATGAACGGGATGGCTGGTGGTTGGGGGATTGGTGTAGTCATCGCGATTGGATGATACAAAAAGTGAAATCGAGTGAAGAAAAATGTCGCGATCTCGAAGTTGACGATACGTCCTCAAGATTCAAAGTATATATAGCTCGAGTCTCGTCGTGCTATGTCGTGCATGATGGCTCACACTCGTGATATCCATAGCGCGGCTGGACCGCCGAATGTGCGTCGTCCTACTGGTCGGTTAAGGATAGAAGCCGGAGTTCAAGGGGAAGATCTGCGTTGATCGCTATACCTGGGGCTTCCTTCGAGTGTATTGAGAATCCTAGATCAACTATCTGGCGGCCACGGGCCCGCTCGCAAGCGGCCGCCAGTATGAATAGCGCGCATGGTCCAGATGATCTTTTTTGAAGTTGGAGAGATTATCAGGATGGATTCATAAAAAAAAAGCAATCGGTGCTGAGAAAGGATACGTTCGAGGTGATAGCACACAGAATCCAAAATAGAAATATGGACATATGAGGCAGCCAAGAACCTGAGAAGCCGATACAACAAAGAGTTTTCATCTATGCCTGAGAGTGATTAGCGATAATATAGATCTAAGCGATTGGAGGTATTCCGTTGGGAAACCCCTTTCGTCCTAGTACTCCTGATGTTGAACGAGGGGGATATTGACGCCCACTCCAAGGCGATCCCGGATGCATGTCCCTGGGTTGAATTTGTCTGACACCATGACACAGTAGTTCGTGGCGATAATGAAAGAAAGCGCGCAACTTGAGTAGCACAGGCTGTGTGATTTTCGGTTGACACAGAGAGCAGGTTCCGTTAAGCCAAGTTTTGTTTGATCATATTTGGGTTTATCCTCTCGGCATCCAAGCTTAACCGACTCCGAGTCTGGGTTTGGTTCCCTTGGCGCGGGGCCGCATTTTATGACCAATGGAGTAGTAGCATCCCGGAAACGTGTAAGCTCAGAGCGTGAATCCTAGACAGCATTGATGCTAGGGTGGGGTATGGTACGGCGAGATACCAGTACCGGAGCGGTCATCAACCCGCCTCCCCGCAACATAGTTACTCATGGAACAAGGCACCAGCTGCGTCGAGCTCGTGCACGTGTCGAATTGTTGAATTATTGGTACCAAAGTCCGCTGGAGATAACCACTAAACGTTAATGCACTTGCCTATCCCAAGAATGGGCATCTGCCCGCCGAATCGCTGGATTTCAACTTGACCGTGAGTATTTATGTGGGCTTCTATACGATCTTGGCAACGACGCCGCTTTACGGTGAGTGCGGCTGATGTCAAGGCCCCCGCTTAACCAAGCCACGATTCTAGCTAAGAGATGTTATGTTCAGCTCTGATTCAAACCGGATAAAATGTAGGTCTCGACAGCTTCTGAACTTGAACATACCATTTATTCGTCAACTAAATGCATTGATACCTCGTCTAAAAAAGAACATAACATATCCAACTCCGCGCCCATTAAGCTTGAAACTTCAACCCAACTCCCGTCCTTAAAAGATCCTCCTTCCTCGCAAAAATCTCGGTCAGAACAAAAGAGGCAAAGTTCAGGTCAGACCAATAGTCTCCATGAGCCTAAAAAGTGGCGAATGAGTACAACATTCACATCAGACCCTCTCTGACTTACGGTAATCATGTCTACGTCCACGAGTCAAGATTAGAAATTGGCGCAAGAGAAATAAACTGCTCGTATCAACTCACCAACGTAGTCGCTAATCTTTCCTTCGCTAGGCAGTGCAAAATCAATGTTCCCGTGTGGATTCAAAGCCCTAAATCTACATTGGCTTAGCGCTTTCTGATGGATCCGACCGCCTGTAGACTTACCTCCTCTCTGCTCGGCTATCACCCCTCCGCTCTCTATCCGTCTCGCCTAGATTCATGGCATCACCCATCACACCGTTATCTTCCTTGTCTCTGTTCCCGTTTAGTGCATTGGCACTCTCTTTGGCTCTGGAGCTCGTTTTGGGGGCCGGGCTGTTCGACCGCGAAGCAGAAGACGAAATTGGAAGGCTCAAACCGTCAAACATACGTGTAATGCGAGACCCAATAGTCGTCAAAACGGTTGTACCAACTGAAGGGACGGTCACCTGGCTCATTGTTTTGGCGTGCCTGTTGATAGGAGTTCATGCGCTAAATACGGATTCGTAAGAAACAGAAAAAGCCTACTCAGAATCGACGCAAGGGTTCAGAAGATACCTTGAAAAGTCCACTTAGGTGAGTCTATAGCTCGAAAATGCAAGGACTTTACTCACGCGATGGGGTCCGAAGGATAAAATATATTATAAACGGCGTCCACCGCAAGGCATCCAAATATACCAGTCCGATCTAGCTAAATAATACCGGTGAGCATAAGGCCAGGATTGCGCGTCGTTCTGCACGTACTGCTTCATCTGGTTCAGAATCCATTGTTCGCTCACGACCCTGATATAAATCGATTCAAGGACTGGATTTTTCGAAAGAATACCAACACACCTTGCGGGCAATCAACTGCGCCTGATTGATATGCATAAATACACCCAAGGGGCTCCCAATCATAAACAAATGACTATCAAGGATTATTAGCCTCTCCTTTCACCCGGATAGCTACGAAAATAGCCGACCTGGTATTGAACAAGAAATGTCTTGACATCCCAGTCAGTTCGTCTTGCGTGAACTCGGCAAGTGGACGTTGTGTAGTTGGTTGAGCGGAAAGAATGTGTGCAGCGAGTGCAGAACCGAGTGAATGCCCTATGATATGCTGTATGTATGTAAGCATCTCAAGCATTCAAAGGAGCAGACAAGCACACACGACTCTTCCATGGCTTTCAAATTCAGGATTCCGAGCGCACCACAGTCTATATGCACGATTCCTACAAGACAAACGGTCCAGAGTCAAAGCAGAATACCCTTGATCTGATGCCACTTACGCCGTCAGACAAACAGATTCTATCATTTTGTCTCGATGTTGACTAGATCAACCAAATAATCAAATACACTCGTATGCAAGGCTCATTTGCTCAGACATACCTCATGAAATAGGGTATATCGATGCTACTCCGGTTTTATGAGTCATACCTCGCGAGGAGAAAGGCTCAAATATACTCACAGAACATTGTTTGTCAGTTCTCGTACATAGCTGATACCCATTAACCGCTCGTAAGCCTAAAATCTGATTGAATAAAGTGCTAGAACGTACGGTATAGCTTTCTTGGGAGTGATATCTATTTTCCTCGGTTGGTACGCCTTTCGCATTGCAGAGAAGAATTGAAACATACCAGACAGTGTAAACCGGTTATCCAGTCCGTCACGCGCTCTTTCAACCTCCTCATCTAGGGCGAGCTTCATACTGGCCCTCCACGGAACAGGGAGAAACTGAGCTCGGCGAGAGCGCATTATGCTAGCCAACGCGGGGGACTCAGATTGCTTTCGCTGATAAATAACATTTTAAACAAAAAAGACTAGAAGTGGGAAGATATAGCCGTACCGCGATATCTCTAAACAGATTTGTAGCGTATGTAAAATCCCAAGCTTCATATTGGGCTGTATACTGCCACCTGACTATCAGTATTCCACTGAATCCAAAACTCAAATAACTTACCCCCTGTCCGATCCCATGTATAACCAGAACCAAGTCCGTCACTACCGTATTTTCGGGCCTAGGCGGGACGTCCTCAACAACAGCCTCGATTGATTTTCTCTTATCCGACGGAGGACGTAGGCTACTACTAGTTGGAACCCCTCCTTCACTCTTGATACTCGACGGACGTGAATCGGATTGCGGAGGGTGTACGCCTGGTCGGCGAGTCCGGCTCGCATCAGCCGCGACCTCCAACTTTTGCCGTTTTGCACTCGACTCCTCAAGAGACGAGATGCTCATCCTCCTCCCTTCTTGCCCTCGGCTTGCAGTCGAACTGGCACCAGCAGCCTTGGCGCTCTCTATGCCTCGATAGACTGGGGTTGCCCCAGCCAACAAATCGCCTTTTCCCGTCCCCCAAAATCGAAAGAATCCGGCCGAGGGCGGCGTGCTGCCTTGGAAAATTCGTGCGGTAGAGGCATCCTGGAAGACAACGCTGTAGTTTGATTGGGTAAGCGTGGTCTTGAGCTTATCCTGAGCCTCAATAGTACCGATGGATAGTGCCGCTTGGACCTCGTCTGGGTACGAAGGGAGATACGGCTTTATCGTGCTGGTAAAAAGGCGGTCAATTGATCGGTCAATTCAAGCATCATACGATCGTACTGGTATGCCTGCTCGAGCTCGCGAGAAAGAACTGGCTCGACCGCTCGGGACTGTGAATCGTATTAGATTCACTTCGGGACAAGTTCGTGAAGACGTAGCCCCACCTCATCATACATCCACACACAACGTCGAACCTTGATAGGTGGGCCAGGAGATCTCCAAAAGACAGGGTACAGCTGTGTGTTGACTCCGTCAAAAGGTATTAGCCTACTTGCTCCAACCGAACTCACCCTCATAGTCTTGACGTTAATTTCGAACAACTTGTCCACTGTAACGGGGACGCCCAGAAACCCGTCGTCGTCTTCATCCTCGAGCGGTGGAACATCCTTGACTTCCTCGACATATTCGTTGGCTGTCTGTTTTTCCTTATCTGTCAAGCTATTCCAGGCAGCCTCGCATGCGATAGACTCTTCGCGCGTAAGCGTCTGCCAAGCCACATTAGGACCAAGCGAGACAGGGGCCGAGGACAAAAGTTCAGCGGGACCAGCGTGATACCACTGAACGAAGATAGTCGGCGGACCATCTACTTCCATTCCTGAGCAAGAGAACGGCGAGAGGGATTTTGATGCGAGCAAGGGGTACAGCGATAGGGGCTGCGGTGGATGATGTCAAGTTTAGAAAGGTGATGGTCATGACGTCATGGCAGCCAAATAGCACGACGAACACTCTATTCGGCCAATCTTGGACATGTTTGCAGCAGCTGTGTCAAGAATAGATTTCGGAAGAACCTTATCTGTGAATGCATGGGAGGAGACCCGCTGAAGTGGACGATGTGCCGTGGGAGCCCGTGGTGTTGGCGCCGTCCAGGTTGGCCCCAGGATTCTCTTATGTCACAACACACTGCGCACCCTCACGGGCCACAGCGTTCATTTTAGGCTTTGGCCTCTGGTCAGCGAAACTGTTTTGATTTAAGGCCCTGCATGATTGTACCCGGGCAATACCCGCAGGCTTTTGATGGGTATTGCCAATTCGGCTAGCCGCCCGGGACCCACCCGTCTGCAAAATCGAGGATAGCTAGCTTGCACCAATTAGCGCTAATTAGCAGATTAGTCGGATTAGCTATACCCCCCATAAGGTAGATCTAAATAGAATTGATGTTATAATTATCACAAGCCTGGTGCTAATGGTAGGTCAACTAACACGCCAGGCGTATAGTTAGTGTCCAAATAGACTAGATACTAAGCCTACCTAGCTATATGTGAGAATCCAATTGTCGCAATTAGCACACGTGAGCACCAATATAGCTTGCACGAATGAGCGAAGAAGTTTTCTTATTAGGGCTAATAGGACCTTATAGGCCAAGGATGGAAAAAATTATGGAACAGGATGTTGTTATTGCTTGGCGTTTATACGGCATATATCCTTCCATATAATTTAGCACAGAGCAGAAAGCTAGCACGGGCTACACTCCAGCCAGCTGAAAGTGAATTGAGCAAGCATAAATAAGATACAAGAGAGCAAACAAAAACGCACACAATTGTCCACTCCTGTTGCTTATGCGTGAGCACGCGTTCGACGTCCTCGAGCACGACCCTTCCCCTTTGCACGCGCAATTAATTGACCTTCCTCGTTGTATACAGGCTCAGGCTCAGGTTCAGGCTCAAGTTGAGGTTCGTGTGTAGGCTCCACTGCATTGTTGGAGTCGCCCTCAGGCTCCCTGTTATCGCGAACGTGAGCTTCGGCCAGCTCTTCGAGTGAGTAGCTCTGCCAGTCATTCGGGCTGTATTCGGGAGCATCGGACTGGGCGTTTCCGGCTGAGAAGGGTGGTTTGAGATCGTCTACCCGTTCGGGTTCTGGGGTATCAGGACGGATGTCGTCTTCTGGAACAATTGCCTGATAGGGTACCTCGGTGGGATTGCTTTCTACACCCGAAAATGCACTAATTTGATGCGAAAGTGAGGGTTTGAGTATATAACTACAGTGTTACCCCCGATGATGGATCGGTTTAGTCTCATGAATAAGCGGGGGTCATGCAGGATCTCGAGATTTGATCATATGAAATACATTCTATTTAGTCATACACGAGACATTATATACGACCCAGATTGGAAAGTTTCTGCCGTAGGTTCGAGAGCGAAGCCAAATGAAGCGGATCAAGTGAGCCCAAGTGTGAAAGAAAGGTCAAAACTGCTTCTAGTGATGCGAAGGCCTCGCTTTGAGCCTGAAATGTACTACCGCCGGATGAAACCTTGCTTGTGATTTTGGCATTCTCCTCGTATATGAATTAACCAGTTCTACATGCCCTATTTCTTCACTGAAGCCATATATAACTCTTGCAATTACGCTAGTTGATCGAATGTATGCGAGAAAAATCGTATTCACAGACCGAGAATGAGGATACAAGAGTAGAAGTGTAGGCCAGATTGCACTCAGACCGCTTATTTTGCATACTATCTCATTTCCCTAGCTAATTATACAACATTACGAAGTATGTGGGCAATACACGGAGGGCGGACATCGGGCGCGGACTATTTCGGTTGGGTCTTAGTCAGCATCTGACCCGGAATTTGCAATTTGGCTAGTCTCATGCATCAGCGGGGGTTATGCATGATTGCCAGTATCCATCACCGGGGGTAACACTGTAGTTACTTATCCAACTGAACGAGTGTTCCAGGGTACGCGTGCCGAACAAGACCGCCCGTATATCCAATAGAAGGCATAACCAGAGCCCAGGTCAGTAGGCTTCGAGACGCGTCACTTGTAGGTAGGGCCTAATCCGGAACCGGAAAGGTGATCCAAGACCGCTCAGGCGAGCGTCCGATTCCTGCCACACGTCGTAGTGGATAGGATCCCAATCTAAAATTGCTCAGGCGTACCATCAGCTCACAGAGTTCAATTACAAATTATACCAGATAAGCTAACAGAACTTGGACAGTGGACGAGGCCAAGTTGGTTGGTGTCATCCATGACAGTCGCCCGAGGGAGAACAGGTGTGTGATCTCTCAGACTTGCCGCGGAACGATGAGCCAAACCTTGCGGTTGGGCAAATGGCAGGATGAAGAACATGTAACATGGCACTCAGGACGTTTAGATACTACGTTGGAATGGGAATGTATGCGCACCCGTGAGACGCCTGGTCTGAAAGGATGCACTCAAATTGCAAATAGCAGGGTAGCATTTGGTTCGGTGACTATGATTCGGCAAGGCTTTATAAATGGCTCGCACATCAGATGCCTGAAAGATTTGCGGACGACGATGGATGATGAAAGGAGACTGCTGTATGTGTGATAGCAGCCACGCTGACATAAGACGATTACCTGCGAAAACATGTGGCAAGCACGATGATCCCTCGTGTCGATCAGTATTTCACGGCGCTCACATCGGAGGCTACCCTTGACCGCGTACTTGCTCACATCATAGTGCTTGAACCAACATCGACTCTACAAAAACTACATATCTGATAAACTATGACTCGTAAACCCAAGATCATCAAGCGTCTTGGGCGCTTCGTCCGTGAAGTGTTTGGAGATAAACAACCAAGCCAAGGGACGCCCGCATCATCTCAGCCTATAGACACTTCCCAAATCACGAGTACGAACACCAACACCTCAGCGTTCCAGAATCCTTTACAGGCCGCCGTCCCTGCGGCGCAGCCCTCCCCTAGGCCACCCAACGCGACCATATCCCCAGCTGCTCTCCCAGCAGACACGTCCGCCCAAACACCCCCGCCTACGAATATCGAAAACGTCACCACCACACAGGCAGCACTCAATACCTCCGGTACCGCCGAGGATATCAAGTATAAAGACTGGACAGGGCTCAAGCTGTTCGTGCGCGTTTTGAGCAAAACCCCGGACGTGTCCGGGCCGCTCAAGCATGCGGCAGACGTACTGGTTTCGTTCATCGGCACTTTCGAGGTACGTTGCTCCTGCAGCTATTCAAGCATACAAACCTACGAACCCTGCGGATGACCTAGGCTGTTGCCGAAAACGACACGGAATGGCAGGAGCTTAGGTCCCGGCTCGACACGCTGTTTGCCGATATTTGCAAATATATTGGCACCTCTCCATTTCCCACAATGACCAACAGTATCGCCAACCTACAACAGTATGTATCGCACGTCAACCTGGCAGCCCGTAGTGGATATTGACCTAGATACAGAAGCATCAAGAAAGAAACCGAGTTTATCGAGCAAGTCCAGAAACGTAGTGATATGCATCGATACTTGACCGCAGAGCAAAGTGCAGAGGATGTGCTCAAGTGCTACCGGCGTATCGAAGACTTGTTTCGACGTCTGATGGTGGGTGGTTGCCCATCAACTGTTGGGATTTGACTGACCACTGCCTGTAGCTCAACGCAAACATGGAAACCTGGAAAACTGTCGAGGATCTAGCAACGGTGTGTCACGGATAGAAGTGAAATAGGCTCGTTCCGGACTCATTCGTCTGCCTATCACAGTATACCTATCTTAAAAGTCTACCCAACTCGGAGGCTGCATACTATCGCTCCGCCGACTCTGGAAAACTGAATCGAAATGGATGCACCGAGAACACTCGGGTCGACGTCTTGCGAGACCTTCATGACTGGGCTGGTGGTGCGTCTCCTGAGAAGATTTACTGGCTAAACGGAATGGCCGGTACGGGCAAGACTACGATTGCATACAGCTTGTGCAAGCGGTTGGAAGAAGAGAAGACGTTGGCCGCAAGTTTCTTCTGCTCCCGACAGCTACCCGAGTGTCGCAACGTGAACAAGATCGTGCCGACTATAGCGTACCAGCTTGCATGCTATTCTTCCCCATTTCGGCATATCATTGCCCCGTTGCTCCAAGCGGATCCAAATATGTACAACAAGCCGATAGTTGACCAATTCAAAGAGCTCATTATCGAACCTATCAACAAGGTCAAAGCTTCACTCCCGACTGATCTTATCATTGTCATCGACGCGCTCGACGAATGCGAAGTCGAGACCGGAACGGCCGACATACTGGATGTCTTGTTGGCACACGCGTCTAACTTGCCACTGAGGTTTTTTGTGAGCAGCCGTCCCGACGAGAACATTATATCACGCCTGCAACGCAAAAAGGGAGATGACATGAAAGCTGAAATGCGTTTGCACGAGCTGGCATCTCCAGTGGTTCAGAACGATATCAGGACTTATCTGAAGGCTGAGCTCGCGTCTTGTAGTAGCGTATCTGAGGTCCAGATCAATTTACTCGTGGAGAGATCAGGCGTGCTCTTCATCTATGCCTCAACCGTCGTCCGATACGTTAGAGGTACCAGCAGTGCCAAACAGGCAAGGCGCCTTGGAGAGGTGCTTGCTGTTTCGGCTACGAATGTGAACGAGAGTACCCGAGGCATAGATGCGCTGTACGCCTCCATCTTGAGTGCGGTGTACGACAGCGAAGACTTCAATCAGACAGATCGGGACGAGATGTTACTAGTGCTCCACACTGTCGTCTGTGCGCGTGAACCGCTCTCTGCAAACACGATGGCCGATCTGCTGAAGCTGGAGAGCGAGCAGACGGTGCAAGCGATCCTATCCCCCTTGTTATCGATATTACGAATCTCGGAGAGTGATGTCATCACAACCCTACATGAATCGTTCCCCGACTTTTTGTTCAGTAAATCTCGATCCGGAAGGTTTCACTGCAAAGCGGCAGATCACAACGCACGATTGGCCCAACTTTGCTTTGAGCAATCAAACATGCACTTTAGGTTCAACATCGCTGGGCTTGAGTCTTCCTACATGTTAGACAAGGAAGTGCCGGATTTGGACGGAAGGGTTGAGAGGGCAATCTCGAGAGCTCTGTTTTATGCATGCTGCTACTGGGATGCTCATGTTTCTCAAGCGAATTGCGATGAGAGCCTGGCTGGACTACTTTTGAGTTTTCTTTCAGAACGCTTGCTCGTTTGGATGGAAGTGATGAACCTCAAACGTGTTTTTGCTCATGGAATACGAATGTTATACGAAATGAAGGAGTGGTCACAGGTACGCGCCGCCCACTCATCAGCGATTCATTACCGATTGAACCTCTAGAACGTCGAGGCTATAAACCAGGAGAGCAAATCACTTCTGGAAGACGGTTGGAGGTTTATGTCGGCCTATTCATCAAGCGCTGTGCTGCTGAGCACGCCGCATATATACGTATCTGGCCTCCCTTTTTGGCCAGATGTGAGACCCATGAGCCGCTACTATGATTGTACAAGGTCAAGGATTATTGGTGAAGGGAGTAGTGCGATGGGTCTGAGAAGCGCGAGGTCTGTCCACATCATGAGGAACGATAGCATGGTGATGTGTGCATCATACTCACTTAATGGAAAGTACATTGCTACGGCGCTGTCTGGCGGTACTGTTTGCATCTGGGATGCGCACACTGGGCAACGGGTCGGTCAGCCGCTCCAGGGGCATACCAATTCGGTCAACTCGGTAGCATACTCGCACGACAGCGCATACATCGTCTCTGGCTCTGCAGACAACACTGTGCGCATCTGGGATGCACGCACTGGCCACCAGGTCGGTCAGCCGCTCCAGGGGCATACCAGTTACGTCTACTCGGTAGCATACTCGCACGACAGCGCATACATCGTCTCTGGCTCTGCAGACAACACTGTGCGCATCTGGGATGCACGCACTGGCCACCAGGTCGGTCAGCCGCTCCAGGGGCATACCAATTCGGTCAACTCGGTAGCATACTCGCACGACAGCGCATACATCGTCTCTGGCTCTTGGGACAACACTGTGCGCATCTGGGATGCACGCACTGGCCACCAGGTCGGTCAGCCGCTCCAGGGGCATACCAATTCGGTCCGCTCGGTAGGATACTCGCACGACAGCGCATACATCGTCTCTGGCTCTGATGACAACACTGTGCGCATATGGGATGCACGCACTGGCCACCAGGTCGGTCAGCCGCTCCAGGGGCATACCAATTCGGTCCGCTCGGTAGGATACTCGCACGACAGCGCATACATCGTCTCTGGCTCTGATGACAACACTGTGCGCATCTGGGATGCACGCACTGGCCACCAGGTCGGTCAGCCGCTCCAGGGGCATACCAATTCGGTCAACTCGGTAGCATACTCGCACGACAGCGCATACATCGTCTCTGGCTCTGCAGACAACACTGTGCGCATCTGGGATGCACGCACTGGCCACCAGGTCGGTCAGCCGCTCCAGGGGCATACCAATTCGGTCAACTCGGTAGCATACTCGCACGACAGCGCATACATCGTCTCTGGCTCTTGGGACAACACTGTGCGCATCTGGGATGCACGCACTGGCCACCAGGTCGGTCAGCCGCTCCAGGGGCATACCAATTCGGTCCGCTCGGTAGGATACTCGCACGACAGCGCATACATCGTCTCTGGCTCTGATGACAACACTGTGCGCATATGGGATGCACGCACTGGCCACCAGGTCGGTCAGCCGCTCCAGGGGCATACCAATTCGGTCCGCTCGGTAGGATACTCGCACGACAGCGCATACATCGTCTCTGGCTCTGATGACAACACTGTGCGCATCTGGGATGCACGCACTGGCCACCAGGTCGGTCAGCCGCTCCAGGGGCATACCAATTCGGTCAACTCGGTAGCATACTCGCACGACAGCGCATACATCGTCTCTGGCTCTGCAGACAACACTGTGCGCATCTGGGATGCACGCACTGGCCACCAGGTCGGTCAGCCGCTCCAGGGGCATACCAATTCGGTCAACTCGGTAGCATACTCGCACGACAGCGCATACATCGTCTCTGGCTCTTGGGACAACACTGTGCGCATCTGGGATGCACGCACTGGCCACCAGGTCGGTCAGCCGCTCCAGGGGCATACCAATTCGGTCAACTCGGTAGCATACTCGCACGACAGCGCATACATCGTCTCTGGCTCTTGGGACAACACTGTGCGCATCTGGGATGCACGCACTGGCCACCAGGTCGGTCAGCCGCTCCAGGGGCATACCAGTTACGTCTACTCGGTAGCATACTCGCACGACAGCGCATACATCGTCTCTGGCTCTGATGACAACACTGTGCGCATCTGGGATGCACGCACTGGCCACCAGGTCGGTCAGCCGCTCCAGGGGCATACCGATTCGGTCCGCTCGGTAGGATACTCGCACGACAGCGCATACATCGTCTCTGGCTCTTGGGACAACACTGTGCGCATCTGGGATGCACGCACTGGCCACCAGGTCGGTCAGCCGCTCCAGGGGCATACCAATTCGGTCCGCTCGGTAGGATACTCGCACGACAGCGCATACATCGTCTCTGGCTCTGTAGACAACACTGTGCGCATCTGGGATGCACGCACTGGCCACCAGGTCGGTCAGCCGCTCCAGGGGCATACCAATTCGGTCTACTCGGTAGGATACTCGCACGACAGCGCATACATCGTCTCTGGCTCTTTAGACAACACTGTGCGCATCTGGGATGCACGCACTGGCCACCAGGTCGGTCAGCCGCTCCAGGGGCATACCAATTCGGTCAACTCGGTAGGATACTCGCACGACAGCGCATACATCGTCTCTGGCTCTGCAGACAACACTGTGCGTATCTGGGATGCACGCACTGGCCACCAGGTCGGTCAGCCGCTCCAGGGGCATACCAGTTTGGTCCACTCGGTAGCATACTCGCACGACAGCGCATACATTGTCTCTGGTGCTTCGGATGCCACCGTGCGTCACTGGGTTACTGAATTGCAAGATGAAACGTGTGAGTGTTTTGTGACCTAGTTCTTTTTTTATCCCTACCTTAGCCACTAGGAGTACTGATTTCTTCTCACTAGGGCCAGATGACGCTCCACCACATGTATGCGCTTCATCCTGCAAGCTCGATGGCCACCATCGGCCCTGGGTGCTAAACGATGACGGATGGGCCGTTCTCCCTAGTGGCGAGCACCTGCTATGGGTTCCTTCCGACTTGCATTCCACCCTCGTGCGGCCACAAAATCAGGGCATCGTATCGAGCCGGCATGGAGTTTTATATCTGAAGTTTGATCCTCGTATCCTGGGTCACAACTGGGGTCAACATTTTAATCCCTTGAAGTCATCGAGAAATATCCCCCAACAGTGAACGTTGCTTTACATAACATTGTATTCTGACTAGCGAAACTTTACATTTGGGTATGTTGGTCTTGTCAGGCTATGGGATATAGTGAGATATATATTGACCTCGTCTGTTAGGGAATATACTCAGTATGATTGCCATGCGTGAATACGTTTTCAGTACGGTCTAGGGTGTTTGAAATATTTGTACCTATTGAAACTGCTGTTACCTTACTGATTGAATCTCAACTCGATTTACAAGTTGATGCGAGCAGGAATCGAGTGATATAAAGTTATACTTCCTAAACTGCATTTTGTATATGTAAAGCTAAGAGATGTTCGACGAGTCGGGGGACCATCTGTCGGTGGGTGCTTCGTATCGATGTGGCTCATAGCATTACCCAAGGTAATCGCACTTTTGATATCGACACCCCCAGGCCTTAATTTTTCGAGCAAGGAGATCCATAAGCCGCAAGAGTAGGCGATGTAGGAAGCACGCGTATATACACCTCCATTCTGGAATAAATCCGAACCTCTCTGTTTAGCCATCTTGGAGAGCCAGCTGTGGCTTTACACAATCTATTGATTTCGAGGGCCCGTCTGCTTACGATCATGCCTGCCAGTTGAATATATACAGCCGAGCCAGCAAAGCGAACAATAGCAATATAAGCCAATGTTTTGGCGCATCGGGCAGAAGAATATGGGCGGATCGGTCGCACTCGTGAAATACCTGACCGAGCCGGTGAGTATCGGGTCACTCTATCAACACTGAAGAGAATTTGAGTCGAGAATGATTGGCAAGCTCGGAAGAACTTCGTTATACGGGTGTATGCACGGTAGCCCAGACTTTGATCGCTCTCACACCAAAGGCGCCAAGCACGCTTACGTTCCATGCGAGCGAGTTCGAACGCACGCTTGGATGACATCAGTGCGCGGCGATAACCTATTCGCGCTCAGTGCAGCTGTGACCAAGCGCCAAGCATGGTGCGTACAGTCAAGTTCTATTTCAGCTCTGTCGGCGACTGCACCCGATGGGCAGGACGCCGTGACCTGTCGAGCGAGGGTGATCCCGGAATCACAGACTCGCTGCGCGGCTGCATATATATGTCCAGTCTGTCTCATTTGCCGACCCCATCTGTCCCCATACCCCTCGTTCCACCCGTTCCTAATCTCCCCGCGCCTCCCCGCACCTGCCAGAAACACGTGATGTGAGTGACCGGCTGTACCGGGACGGGTTTGCCGGAGCAGCGGCTGACCGATTTACATACGTCGCTAGTGCCTGCCTGTTGCTTGACACATTAATTCCCCGCCATGCACCGCCGTCTCTCGCTCCGGACCACCAACCAGGTACACCGCCTTGTGCTCGACTTGAACGCTCGCTAGAACCACTTGCAGATTGCCCGACTGACGGTGCCCTCGACACGCACGCTCCGCACGTCCGCACCCCGCAGGAACGCCGAACCACAGGCAGACATGTCCCAACCCCCGATGCTGCGGTACCAGTCCCACCTCCCCGAACTCCCAGTGCCCGACATTGCCTCGACGGCGACAAAGTACCTCGACTCTGTGCGCGCTCTCACGACCGACGCCGAGTTTGCCAAGACCAAGGCCGCCGTCGATGAGTTTGTCGCTTCGCCCCAAGCAGCCGAGCTCCAGAAACGCCTCAAGGACCGAGCGGCGACACCCGGAATCGAAAACTGGCTGGCAGACTGGTGGAACGACGTGGCGTACATGGGCTACCGCGACCCGGTGGTGGTGTTCGTCAGCTACTTTTACGTCCATGTCGAGGAGAGCGGGCGAAAATCGCAGGCTGAGCGTGCGGCGAGGCTGGTGAAGAGTCTGCTGCCGTTCAGGGATATGACGGAGAGGTCAGTGGTCAATCAGCCGCTTGCGTTTATGTAGACTAGAGTGTTGATTGTTGTATTATATTTTTCTTGCTACGTGAAGTGGTCAGCTTGAGCCTGAGAAAGCGCGTACTACCCCTCTCGACATGAGCTCCTACAAATGGCTGTACGCTCCCACATTTTCGCCTGCTTGTGACTAGGTTTGACGGTTGGAGCAGGTTCAACGCGAGTCGCTATCCCGTCAAGCCGTCAGACACAGCGACCAAATTCGATCCGGCAACCAACAACCACATTGTGTTTATCCGCAAAAACCGATTCTTCGAATTCGACGTGACGGGACTGAGCACCGCCGACCTCACGTCCCAGATCCAACGTATCATCGACGCTGCTGGATCCGAGGCAGCTGCTCACCCCGTTGGAGCACTGACAAGCGAGAACCGAGACACTTGGGCCGATGTAAGTTATTCCATCTCGTCATATTTGTGTAGATGTAAACCCGGGTTGACTGGGTAGGCGAGACAACATCTGGTTCAAAATACCAAAAACGCCGAAGCGCTGAAGCGGATAGAGTCGGCCATTGTTGTCTTTGCGTTGGACGACACCAAGCCAGTTACGCGTGACGATGTGAGCTGGGGATGCTGGGTCGGAGACGGCAAGAACCGTTGGTATGATAAGCACCAATGTGAGTCTTCTCTATTTTCATTCGGCTTTGTGATTGATCCGATTGTCTAGTTATCGTGTTTGAGAACGGAAAGTCAGGCTTCTTGGGTACGCTTGTTTCATTCTGGGTTTATGATATTGGGTTCTGACGAGTAGGTTTCTAGGCGAGCATAGTTGCATGGATGGTTCGTTCTCATCAATATTCCAGCCCTCCAAATAATTAACCTGGGGTATAGGCACACCCACTCTCCGACTGAACGAATTCATGATCGCCACTCTCGCACGGGGAAAGATCGACCACGGTTCGGCAAGCGCACGATCCGACCTCCCAGCACCAAAGGAGATTAAATTTGAGCTCGACAACACCGTATGTCCATGATCCTAACTCCTAGCCCTGGCTCACCCAACCATCCTCTCTCAACAGTCCAAAATGCACATCCAAACGGCTACTCAAAACTTTGAAACCCTCGTCGGCCAACACGACTTGCACGTTCTCCACTATGAAGGCTACGGCAAAAACACGATCAAACAGTACAAAGCTTCTCCAGACGCCTGGGCTCAACTTGTCAAGCAACTCGCGTTCCACAAGATGTTCAATCGACCGGGTGTGTGCTACGAGAGTTGCCAAACACGCAAGTACAAGCGAGGCAGAACCGAGGTGATCAGGAGTGCCACTATCCAAAGCGGCGCTTGGGCGCGCGCCATGCTGGACCAAAACGTGGATGTACGTCCTTCTTCCGTTTTTCTCCTTGGCGATTTTGGGTGTTGACTGCGAGCGTGCCTGTAGGATATCACTCGCCATGACCTTTTCCGCGCGGCGGTCAAACAACATCTCGCGTACGCTGCGTGGGCGGCCGACGGTCAAGGCGTTGATCGACACTTGTTTGGTCTGAAGCGCATGATTCGCGAGGGCGAGCCTACCCCATCGATCTATACCGACCCGAGCTATAGCAAATCGAACCATTGGGAGTTGAGTACCAGTCAACTGTCGAGCGAGTATCTTGATGGGTGGGGGTATGGAGAGGTTGTTCCCGATGGGTACGGGCTTTCTGTGGGTCGCTTTTTTAAATTCTTTTTGTAGAGAGGACTAATGGGGTACGGTACGATAGTACTCTATCGGAAACGACTACATCCGATGGACTGCGACGAGCTTGAAGCGAGATACGGCGACACTGAAGCATTATCTCGCCGAGGCCGCCACAGAGACAAAGCAGATGATGGATAGAGCCGCCAAGGCTATTGCCGCCCGGGACAAGAAGGATTAAAAGTTACATTTATGTAATTTAACAATTGATTCGAGTTGTTTTGCTTGAAGGTATCATTACCGGAGTAGATGTGAGTTTGAGTTTAATGAAAGGTATTATGGCATTTGGTTCCATAGACGCGTCCGTGCCCGAAGGACCACCCAAATATTTTACTCCTCAGAATGCCATGGGATTTTGGGAGTGTTTGTGTGACTTCGTTTTGGAACAAGAGGTCCAGTCTTGCCCGAATATCCAAGTTACGCTTAAAGTCCGGACACAAGCTCGATATGATTGCTAGATCATATGATGGATACATGCATTTAATGAGGACATATGGATAAAGAGGCCACACCACGTTCAAACCATGCCAGAGCGCTGACGAACCACTTAGTGAAGCCGTCTACTTGTAAATATAGCAGCTACAAATGATATCAATCAGTCTGGGTCCTATAGTGCAGGAAATGCGATTCCTCACATATAGTGGCCATCGCAGGCGTTGGGGTGTCCGCTCGTGCTGCCATAGTTCAGACGCCAGCGGTTACCCTCGTCCACCATATCATCGGGGTCACCCAAGGAAACGTCGTCTTGTGGGCTACCATTCTTGAAGATGTCTACATGGATACGCTACGTAAGTGTGAGGGACCGAGAGAGAGAGGGTCAGATATACAGCAGATATAGTGACCTGGGCAGGCGTTTGGGTGGCCATCCCTGCTGCCAAAGTTGAGCTTGAAGCGGTCTCCTTGGTCAGTGACTAGGTCGGGGTTTCCGTACGAAACCTCGCGTTTCGAAAGCTACTAGGTGGTTGAGTTCAATCGATATAGTAAGATTACAAGAAGGAAACATCGGCACTCACGTTCTCAACGGGAGACCCAGCGACAAGAGTGGTCACGGCAGCAGCTAGAGCAATAAAAGCACTGGAAAAACGCATGTTGAAAGAACTCAATGAGAGGATTAACTAGGTGATTGAGACTGTTGGTTGTTAGAGTTCAGCTGCACCTGCCCCGTATTTATATCCTAGTGACTGAAATATTGTACATGTGAGTACAATGTATTTGGCGCATACAAGCAGTCTCGGAGCGCCGGCGAGAGGTATCTCGGGCAGCAAATCAATCAAATGCTATGCAAGCGCTCATCCTCTTCTTCAAACATCGTGTCGTCAAGCCAGATTTGAACTATTTTTAGCCACGCGTGCAACGGACATACTGGAACAATATGTTCTCATTTCCCCGCGCTGCCCTAGCCCGAGCGCCTTGACCTTCTGCCTGCTGTAAAAACATCTTAATGAGAATTCTGCCTCTGGTGTTTGATGTTTAGCGATTTTGGGTGGATCCGCGCCCCTGAGGCTCTCGCAGATCAACTAGACACCAGGCAAAGCTTTCATGATGCTTACTTGGCATGATCCCCTAAACAAAAAGTTCGGTTTTAACTTTTATAGAACATATTGTGTCTCACAGAGACAAATCGACACAACTCAGCAGCGGATGCGCCTATTTCACTTGGTTCATCATAATGCGTCACACGCGTCACCGAAAACTAACTAAGTACTACATTGAAACAAATATCAAAATGGCCCGTGTTGCGTTTAGTGTGGGCCTTTTGTTCCCTTTGTGCTAGCCGCCCTCCAACTTTTGTCCTTTGATCCTATGCGTTTAGACTTCCGGTATCCGCACTTCTCATCGGATATTTTTTTTCGCCGACCAGACGAGTTGTTTACCGGAGTCTGTTTTACTGAATCAATTCGATTCGCTTCAAGCCAGGCTGTCAAATAATATAATTTACATCAATGCTGGATAATAGTTCTGTTGTGGTTGGGTTGAACGGCACCTTTGTCTTCATACTTGAAGCAGAATAACAACTTTTCGCTGTTTATCTGCTCGTACGTGCTGCTCCTCAGTCGTAAGAAGCGAGTTTGTCGCTCCACAGAATTACTCTATGGCACCATGACGTACTGTTTTTTGGCAGTGGAGCGAGATTAGGGTCACCTATACTAAAACAGGCCCAAATGCAATGCTCAAATTCGCGGTCGGCGCCGACACTCCACTGCCAAAACACGATGACGGAGTGCTCCACACCATCTGTCCCGTTTTTGACAGCTGACACAGGGACCAAACAACATCTATGACCCCAAAATGGGCCCACTATGTTCTCCCAAAAACCCGGACATCGGGGGTTTGCCGAGTTAGCATCGGGCTTTGGATCTCCCAAGGTAGCAATACATCGATGTCTGCTGCCGATCAGCTTTTCATTCACTGGCGCCGAGGGCCGCTCGAGCTTCTCCTCAAGGGTTTCTTGAAGAGCCAGAGTTTCTTGCTTGACCTCTGGGCCTGCGGTCACCCAGTAAACCGCAACACGGATGCTACCGAATCTTTTGAAGTTTTCCGGCGGCCCGTCATCTAATAAAGTCCCATGTGTGGCGATTTTTGTATGCAGACTCAAGTGAAGCCTACCTTTCTCGGAGGTTGGTCGTAATGAGAAACAAAATGGCCGGATATGACCATTGGGCAACGAGTGTCCCTCGACTTCAAGATCGCCCTCTGTGATTTCTTGCCCTTTCTTGATTTGCCGAATCCGTGCTAGTAGGGCTTCAGATTCGATGGCTGAGCTAGTCATTTCAATACCGTCCAAATAGACTTCGAAAAATAACCTGGCATCAGGGAATGGTAGAGATGTTCCCTCGTATGCAACATGTATGCAGAATGAACTACCTGGGATTGCAGGAACCCAGCATCTATATCAAAAGTAATGCAGGTGATCCATGGTCAAATAATGAGTGCATGAGTATATGAAGGGCTTACTTGGCCACTTTAATGTCTTGATCTTCGACCAATCGATAGCCTGGGAGAGTATTGTCATCTTCTTGCGCATCTCCAATTGCTACGACGACATCGTAAAGTTTCAGGATAGCTTTTGGTTCCTCCAATAGAGAGCTTTCGCGAGAACACATCGAGCAAAAGGGATACACGCTACCGGAACTTGGTTTAGGTGGATTATCGTAGGCAGCCACGCTTTCTGATTAACAAGCAGTACCTAAACATATCCAATCAAGTTCGGGGAACTCAGCAGTTTCAAAGGTATCGTGGCTAAAGCTGATCCATGTTCTTATGAGCGTATACATTCTTCGTTCGTAATTTTAGAATGCTTGTCCAGGCGGCCAATACCCTAAGCACAATGAGCCGAAACCATAAGGAGAGCCAAGCGAAGGGCGCGTCAGATTAATTACGTAATAAAGCCTTTCTTGGCACATGATGCAGCCAACCACCATACCCGCGATCCGATAGAGCCACACATCCCTCAATAGGTGACCAAGCCCTTCTCATCAGGGATCGGAACGTTCAACCAGGTAGTGCAATTGGCCTGGGACTCTATACGACGCAGTCCCAACGTCTCAGCTGACCTTTCTGCGCGAAATCGAAGCTTCGGAGCATCACCCCTATATAGCAAATGTTCTCGATTAAAGCATAATCTGGCCGAGGCCTGGAGTATCATTCCAGTTCGAATTTGACACCACATTCCCGTCGGTATTTGACTTCTGTCCAGGTTTGCTCTTCCACATCGACGTTAGCGAGCTATATAATCTGGTGGAGGGGAACCAGAAGTCCCCAGCTCTCGACTGCGACTCCCTTGCCTTCTTACCGCTTGTTATCATAAGATATGCTCCCACTACTGTCTGCACTCGGACTTTTAGGCTCTGTCAAGGCAGCTGAGAACGGCCTTGTAAGTTTACCGTGTTGGCTTATTTCGTGGGGTTCTTACTGGAGATTCAACTAGGCTCGTACTCCTCAGATGGGCTGGGTATGTTCCGGTCCTTGAAAAACACTTACTCGTTCATAACGCATACCCATTAGAATACCTGGAACAAGTTTGCTTGCGATATCTCTGAGGACCTCATCCTCTCCGCAGCCGACGCAGTTGTTAATACCGGGCTTAAGGATCTTGGCTACGAATGTAAGTCATTTTCGTTTCAACGTACTGTAAAACTAACCTTGTTCTGGATTAGATATTGTGGTAGATGATTGTGAGCGCTTCCTATACTCGGTTTAATGACGCTTGACCAACGCGCCCTCATAGGTTGGCAGGCGGCTAGTCGCGAGAGCGGGACGAACAAACCTGTGGCAAATTCTGAACGGTTCCCTAACGGTATCAAACATTTGAGCGACAATGTTCACAACTTGGGGCTCAAGGTTTGTTTGTTGTCTACAACATGTCGCGACGCATCTCTAACTCGGTAGCAAAGATGGGGATATACAGTTCCGCTGGAACGTGAGTAGACAATTTTCTGCGCAGGTTTCAATGACGGACTAATTCATGCGATGTAGCATGACCTGCGGCCGCAAATTTGGCTCGCTGGATCATGAGGAAATCGACGCCCAGACATACGCTGAGTGGGAAATCGATTACCTCAGTACGTTTTCTCCTTGCGTGATTTTCCAGGAATATCTCACTAATCTCAACGGCTCGTAGAGTATGACAATTGCTACAACCAAGGCCGGGCTGGTACTCCTCTTGTATCATACGAACGATACGCAAACATGTCCCGCGCTCTGAATGCTACCGGACGCCCGATCCTATATTCGATGTGCAATTGGGGCGAAGACGGGACTTGGAATTGGGCAACCGAGATCGCAAACAGCTGGCGTATGAGTGGAGATATTAAGGATGTTAGTTGCCTGGACCGCCCGTTGTTTGCGAAGATTGACTGAAATATTGGCTAGACATTTCCGGGCTACGATGATCGATGCCCGTGCACGTCCATGCTTGATTGCAAGCTTTCTGGGTACCGTACGTCAAGAGTAATGCTGTTTTCAACTCCATGCTGATCCAATGATTTACAGACTGTGCTGCGTCACGCATTCTTGATTTTGCGGCTCCATTAGGTCAAAAGGCTGGCCCTGGTCGCTGGAACGACTTGGATATGTTGGAAGTCGGAAATGGTGGAATGACTTACGATGAGTACGGTACGTGTGAAACTGATTAAGTTTGGAAGTGCCCTCACCCTAATCCATTTGACCAGTGACCCACTTTTCAATGTGGGCGGCCGTCAAGAGCCCTTTGATTTTGGGCAACGATGTTACGGCTATGGCATGGGTCCCAATCACACCGGGTTATTTCGTATACTTACAACAACACTTACAGACCGAAGAAACCCTCGAAATCATTACAAACAAAGCCGTGATTGCTGTTTCTCAAGATCCGCTTGGATCTCCAGCTGTTCGGATCTGGAAGAAAACAGCAGGGGATGGAGATATTCAGCTTTGGGTTTCGAATCTCGTCAACAGGTATGTCGCGCGCCCAGCTTGAATTCAAGTTGTGAATTAGCGTTCGGTTATAATACAGCACGACGGCTATCGCTCTCGTCAACACAGCCTCCAAATCTCAAAAAGTCGACCTGCTATTCGCAGACGCGTTCGAAGATTCCGTGAGTTCTAGTACTCTCACTGACTTGCATGACACTCATTTGATCACATAGCCCCCCGCTGCGCGTAAAGCCTCTTACAGACTGTACGACCTTTGGGCCCAAAAGACAACCGAACCTCCCTCTTGGTCCTCCGTCTCGTCCCAATTTCCGTCGTTTGTCAACTCTTCTGGCTCGTCTAATTCGACGCTCCAAAAAGTTCTGGCGAGGTCGACCAACTGGGGTAAAGACATAGGTGTTCACCAGGGCAGTGTCAAGGGTGTGAGCGTTCCGGCGCACGGTGTCAAGATTTGGCGTGCCGAACTTGCTACGCCCGCTGCGGCGACTTCAGTCTCGGCAAGCAGCGCGTCTAGGACTATGAGGGCTACCACTGCGACATCGCGGACGAGTTCGGGTGTGACATCCAGCGCGACGGCGACTAGTTCCACCTGAACTCAAAAGAATGATGCTATTCAGTTTGAAATGTGAATCTGCCTGGATATCTTGGACAATTGCGTAGTATGACGTAGTGAAACAATGTTTGTGATTTCTTGAATGAAATGTTCGTCGATCTTCTTGCTTATTTGGGCGTTTCTAAGATAGTCCCGTGATCTGGGATCCTACAGTAGGATGTGCTCCCTCCTAGTACCTCGACTATTTGGCTTTAGAACCATTCAACGCCCTCTAAGCTCCTGGGTATTTGATTTAGCATTATGGGATCCTCCCTCCATAACACTCGAGCCCAGTGATATTACAAGCCTTCATCGCACACTGCCACTTGCTCGTTCGTCCGATCCTCACGGTTCTCTGAGTCGCAGTTTTCGAGCCTATAACACGCACAGGGAACTTGGGTTGTGCTTTTTGGGTCACGCTTATCGGGATAAATTTGACGCTCCGCCTGCGGTTTTCGGCCATACCTTGCCACCCAGCCATGTCATCGCACCTGACAATGCAAATATAACCTCAAAGGATGCTTCGCCTCCAAGACATCATGGATAATTCGCTTACAATACCGGAAATAACCATTTCCGCGACCCTACCTGGATCGCGTTTTGATCTTCCGCGGCAAGGGTGTAACAAATTTGCCACCCATTGATGGCCGATGGTACACACTATGCTATCTTGACCTACAGCCCGAGCGGGTTTTGTTCGTGGTCTCGTGTTGTAACACTGCGATCCCATGATGTTCACCCTCAAAGTTATCCAGATAAACAATTTCCGCTCCTTCGAGTGGCTGTTCCCGCTCAGAATAGCACGGGTCCCACATATTGCGACAATGATAACGACATCTTCTGATCTGAAAATTTGGTTTGTGGCACCACGCTTCACACAGCTACCTATACACAGGTCGCCAGAGAGCATCGTATATAATCTCTCACAGATTGTGGGTCACTCTTCAATATCCGGCTGACTCTTTACACCTACCATGGCTACCACTCCCACAGAGCATTTGCCCATATCGACAGTCGCCCCTTCGCATCCAAATCTCTATTCACTCGAGGAACGATGCTACCCACCCAATAACCCAAGTATTGGCACACCACTATCCAAAGTACGTTGCGCGGGGTAGTGATATCATGTATTCAACCAGGTCCCGTATTCAGGACGATTACCCTCAAAACAAAACGATCCCAAAATTATTTCAATCTTTGAAGATCCGCGACGTGATTTTCAAAAACCGAATTTGGGTCGTGAGTCGCTTGGAAAATCATTTCATTCATAGATCAATGACTCTGCATATAGTCACCAATGTGTCAGTATTCGGCCATCGATGGCCACATGACGGACTGGCATCTCGTTCATCTTGGGGTAAATAACCTTATTCAAATCCTTCATGGCTGATTACTTAAAGTCTCATATAGAGTTTAGCCGTTCGCGGTGCTGGCTCGGTCATGCTTGAGGCGACGGCGGTAGTACCAGAAGGACGGATCACACCAGGTTGCGCGGGAATATGGTCCGACACACATATTGAGCCAATGAGACGGATCGTAAACTTTGTGCATGGGCAAGGTGCTATGGTGGGGATCCAGCTCTCACATGCTGGTCGCAAATCAAGCGTGTTGCAACCTTGGTTGCTCGCTCAGCGTACTCCATCGAGTGGAGATAAGGGTACAAGTGCTGTTGCAACGGCCGCAGAAGGCGGATGGGAAGCTGATGGTGAGTGCAAACCCTTACATGCCATACCGGCACACATCTAATTTCTAACTCATTCAAGTGCTTGGGCCGAGTGCGATACCGTTCTCGAGTACGTATCCCACGCCGCGGGAGATGAACAGGGACGACATCAAAAATCTCACCAAATCATATATTGAAGCAGTGGAAAGGTGCAAAAATATTGGATGTATGCTTGTTTTTCCTCTGTGGATGGTTTCTTGTACTCACTCTTCCCAGTTGATTTCATCGAACTTCATGCGGGGCACGGATATCTACTACACTCGTTCTACTCACCCATCTCCAACAAACGTACCGACGAATATGGCGGATCCCTCGAGAACCGGTTACGTCTTACTCTCGAAATTGCTTCGGTTATACGCGCCACTTGGGGAGAATCAAAACCTTTGTTTGTTCGCATATCCGCGACCGACTGGGCGGAATGGCCAGAAAAGAACGAACAAGGAGAATGGACGGCTTGGGGTATTGAGCAAACGGTTGAACTTTCTAAGAAGCTTGGGGCAATTGGCGTCGATCTGATAGACACCAGCTCTGGTGGTAACTGGGTTCAACAGAAGATTCCGGTTGGCCCATTGTACCAAGTAAGGTGGAGAGTAAGTATCAAGGCAAGTACGGCAGCACTGATGCCCGGTTAAAGGTACCATTTGCCGAACGAGTAAAGAAAGAGGTCCCAAATGTTCTAGTTGGGAGCGTTGGGCTTATTACTACGCCACAACAGGCTGAGAAAATACTTGAAGTGCGTCGAATCCTCGTTTGCATGAAATAATAGCAAACTAAACGCATAAGTTCGTCTAGGATGGTCAAGCCGATGTTGTGCTGCTCGCACGCGAGTTATTGCGGCACGGAGACTTTCCGATCTATGCCGCTCGGGAGCTTGGACTGGCAGTGAAGCCTGCGAACCAGTACGAGAGAGCATGGACAAGGATGATGAAGCCACAAAAATAGGAAAAAGCAACTCAACGTTTAGCGATGATTCAGGAACGATGCGCGATTCCTGCTATGTCTTCTACGTAATTCTTCTGCCATTAATAGATTCATTGTGAAACCCAGAAGAGTATGAAGCCTAGAGTACCTTACCTCCTCTGCATACAACCTGAAACGAACATGTCGATTCTTGCTTTCCGTGCTGAAACTCTCGGGTGGTGTCCGGCTGGGCAACAACAAACTACCGAAGCGGTCCTTAGAGCCAATAAGTTCTTTCGCTTACAATGCAATAGGACTGTACTTATAATACTTGATTTTACCTCGATGTCAACAATGAACTCCGACGATACCTGCTATATGTTGTTTAGAGACTGAGTACCGAAGAGGGACTCACTATCCTTAAGTAGAGAAATACTTGGTTTGAGACTGGTCATCGTCTATGTTAGGCATTTTCAGTAATTGAAGTTTCTGGTTCGGGGAATGGGTACTATGGACTTTTTGTTACACTCATTCTGAGTTTCTAAAAGCTCCTCCATTCATCTCAGCCTATCGGCCCCCAACGAACTCTTGCCTAGTATCTTCGCGATCAGCAGTGTTAAAAGGCGCCAAAACAAAACAGACGCAAGCACATAGCTTTCTACTACTAGATCTAGATCTACTTTGCGCCAAGCATATCTTCTGCATAGAAAGGGTGACTAACTGCTTGGCCACTCTGTAAGATGTAGACGTTCCGAAATTCCGCATAAAATAGCTTTTCTGACGTAACGTACCTAAACCGGTCTATATAAGCATCCGGAAACTATTTGACCCGAACGATTAGATAGACCTTTTTTGGTACGCTTCTGATCCGCCTCTTGGAAGTTCGGAGAAGCTGGGATGATACATATCAGCATTTGGTATGTTTCCGACCGAATGTCACAAGGTCGTTTCTTACTGACTTTCCGCACCTTCATCTGGCACAGTACTAGTAGTATAGTGGAAGTCCCATGTTTATTAGCATTCAAACGATGTGAGTTTTGGGCTTAAATTTGTCGATCTTACCCAACGCAAGCTTCTAGAGCCATCTTCTGGCTTTAGGGCTTCTACAATGACTTATTATTTGTGGATGTTCTTGACGACATGCAGGGTTGCCCGATTCGTGCCTTTTACAACTCTCATAGCAAGCCCGCATAAGCTCAAAATTGAATCTTAATGTCTACCCACATCTGGCGAAAACACTGTTGAGGATTAGGTCTCTACGCCTCGGCCAATCCCCAAACATCTAGCTAGCATACACTAGCTCGAACTCTCTAACGATGCTTTTTAGTACTCACCAGATCCGAAGTAGCACGGCCTACCGGTGCTACGGGCATCTCGTCAGCGCTCAGAAGCATCGTTAGACAGTGGGGCCTTATCACATGCTAGCTAGACATTCGGGGGTTGGCTGAGCGCCCTTACATCATGCTTTTGGTTAAACACGTCTTCTATAGTGTATACTTGTGAGCGATCAACCTATCGTGCAAGTAACTCGATTGACACGCCCCGCAGAGCCTATCGCTTTCCAGCTGGAAACTGTCCCGGGTACTGGGGTTTTGCGACACCCAAAGGCACTCGTACTACAAACACCATGATTAGTAAAGCGAGAGTGACCGCTCTATGCAAGCTAGACATGTCTAAATTTGACACGGTCATGTCAAAATTCAACATTTCTGGCTTTTGGCCTTCCCCCTTCGACATGTTTGTGGCCGTTTTCAACAACTATGTTAACTTTTGAGAGTTCCACCTTTGACATGATTCAATTCCGTTTTTGGCATGTTTCGATACTTGCATATATTGGCATATAGACACATGTTTGCGGGCGAATCTGAAGGCATTTTAACGTATTGAAACTTCACATACAATGCGGCGAATTTTGACATGTCCAACCTGTGCGGAGGACCCCGAAAGGCGCCGCTAGTTGTCTATCCTTCATAGCTCCTACCTCCACTCCAACGCCGCTGACATCACTCAAAAGCTCAGAGTCGCAATCGGGTTTATCAGAAAAAAGGTATTCTGTGTATCGACGACCAAGGGATGAGCCAGTTGTACTCAGAGTCGTCTCGGATTTGCCTCCGTTGAGAGCAGTCGGCGCAAAATTCCAGTTTGGAGGCTGAATGGATTGCCTTGTATCACCAATCCGATGACGTTCTGTTGAATCTTATATTGTACCTTGTCTGTGGCTTTCCTATCGATCTTTTTTTGCTCTGTCCTTTCACTCCTAGCGGCTGCTTCCACGGTTAGTTATGGGTATATGCGTCCAGTGCTACATTTTCACTTCACAAGAACGCAAGTCGGGGTAATCGGGCAGGGATATCACACCTACAATACTTGATTTTATGACGGAATGCGTTGGTCGAGCTACACCCGGCCAACCGACCAGGGAGACTGGAGCATCACAGCGTATAAACACTCCGCCGAGGCCGAGAAAATCTTAGCTTAGTGAGAAGATGCTAGATTGAGGACGCGTTCCATGCTCGAAATCAGGCAGGAGCTCCGTTCAGGTCATGTGGGTTTCCTGATATAGATAGACACCAGTCCTATTTTATCACATCACCGAAATCTCAGAGGCGCATATACCTGCTTACAAACGCTCATGGTACATTTATAAAAGCTCCAAGCGATAGCTGAAGTACCCGTCAGCCCAACTCGATTCCAGGCCTTTCATCGCGTAAAATCTCGACTATGTCTCAACACCAAGCCGCCCTTCTTCCCGCGAAGTTTGGTAAAGTCGTGGTCGGGTCTCGCCCTACTCCCACTCCTGAAGGAAAACAGGTCCTAGTCAGAATCACCTCTGCCGCAGGTACTTGGAAAAATATTTCTAAATGGACCTGTTCTGACAGCTCCTAAACCCTAGTGAATCCGGTGGATTGGAAGGTGAAGACTCTAATAATATCCGTGCTCAACTAAAGTAACCGTCATATGGAGTAGATCATAGACTATGGAATTTTTATCAACGATTTCCCAGCCGTTTTGGGAGCCGACGGTGCAGGCATTATCGAAGCTCTAGGATCTGAAGTGACTGGATTTAGCAAAGGGGATAAAGTGTTCGTGCAGAGTCGAGATTCTGATTACTTCCAATTCATTGAGTATATTTACAGATTCTTCCAAGGTCAATACATCCCCGACTTTGGAACCTATCAACAATACGCACTCGTTGACTCTGACGCGATGGCCAAAACCCCCGATAACATTACGGACGACCAAGCATCGACTATCCCTTCAGGTGCAACGGCAGCTCTAATGGCTATCTTCCAGAAGTCTGGCGTAACTTTTCCGGGGGAAGGACCAACGGCGACTGGAAAGCCCATATTGATCTTGGGCGGTAGTTCATCTGTTGGAAAATATGGTCAGTTCGACCCAAATGGTTGACGACTTCAGTGCTAACACCTACCCGCAGCCATTCAACTAGCCCGTATTGCCGGTTTCTCTCCTGTCATTACTACCGCCTCGAGCGCGCACACGCCGCTCCTGAAATCGCTCGGAGCGACGTATGTTTTCGATCGAAACGCCGAAGCGAAGACTATCCAACTGGCATCTTCATCACCCATCACGTTTGCAGTCGACACGGTTTCCATCCCGTCTACCCAAGCCCTCGCACTCGAGGTCTTGCCCCCAGATTCGCATCTTTCACTCGTCCTGCCGCTTGATGAACCTCTGAAACCAAAGGCCACAGATAGTAAAATTAAGATCCACGACGTGTACGGCAGTTCCCATGCGTTCAAAGATATGAGTATCCCCATGTGGCAGTCTCTCAATGCATGGATATCCCAAGGCGAGATTGTGCCGAATGACGTCCATGTCGTACCGGGAGGTTTGGCAGGTGTGCCACAGGCATTAGAGATGTCGAAAAAGGGTGTGAGCGGAGTGAAGCTTGTAGTTCATCCTCAGGAGTAACATCAATCAGAATGAATAGATACAATTGTGTCCAATTTGGCACGCTGCTGGAATGTGGCAAATAGAGGGTGTTGCGGATAGTCCGAAGATAATCCAGTGGGTGGCATTCCAACTCTCTAAGCCTCCGCACCGTCAGTCAGCAAGGACAAGCCTGTGCTCGAGAAGGAAGGTGGAGGCTGATTACTCCTGACAAATCAAAAGCAAGTCACGTGCCGCGGATGTAAGTTTTCCGGTGTGTTCCGCGTGGGGTCGACCTTCCAGCAGTGTCAACCGGCAGCGGGATGACTACCTCCCCGGTCGTGTCTTACTCATCGTCTGCCGATAGTTGCTCAGTCTAGGAAGCGGCTATTACATACTCGCCGCATTATAAAATGGCGCGACGCCAGAGGGCATTCTTCACTCTTCCCCTTCTTCTCTTTCTCGACTTTCCTCCGACCTAAATGACTATCTCCACCCCGCTGTTCAATAATTACGCTGCTCCAGGCGTCGAGGACTACTATCCTGCCAACGAGCCTAGTATTGGTACTCCCTTGTCTAAGGTGTGTTGCACTTTATCGTGAGAAAGGTTTATTAACTAACAGTTCTTGATGACAGGACGAGTATCCTCAGAACAAGAACCTCCCAAAGCTATTCGAGCCTATCACCATTCGCAATGTGACCTTCAAGAACAGGATCTGGGTGGTATGTCAGACTTGATTCATGACGTTTTTGACAATTTAGCCTCACACCTCGGTAACTCGTAGGCCCCAATGTGTCAATACTCTGCCATCGATGGACATATGACCGACTGGCACCTCGTTCACCTTGGTGTACGTTCGTTTTACCTCTCTTCGATCCCGTCACTCACGTATTGTGTAGGGTTTTGCTGCTCGGGGTGTAGGCATGGTCATGCTTGAGGCCACAGGTGTTCGACCAGAAGGTCGTATTAGCCCTCAATGCCCAGGTATCTGGTCTGACTCGCAAATTGCGCCCATGAAACGCATCGTCGACTTTATCCATGGTCAAGGTACAAAAGTCGGCATCCAGCTTGCCCACGCTGGACGCAAAGCGAGCACCCTTGCGCTTTGGGTCCAAGCTAGACGCAACAAGGCTGGGTTCAAGAGTGAGGTTGCGACAGACGCAGAGGGTGGATGGGTTAATGATGGTGAGTTCAAATAATAGGAGGCTGAGTTTGCATGTTCTAACTCGGGTTTGGTGAAAGTCGTCGCCCCGAGCGCCATTCCGTTTTCGGAAAACCAAGTCACGCCACGCGCGTTGACCTTGAAAGAGATCGACGAGCTCGAACAAGCATATATCGACGCCGTGGAGAGGTGCAAGAAGATCGGATGTATGTATGTTTATTCTTTTTGCTTTCTTCGTTGCTGAATTCCAGTTATTCCAGTCGACTTTATTGAAATCCACGGCGCCCACGGCTACCTCATCCACGAGTTCTACTCTCCTCTCTCCAACAAACGTACTGACGAGTACGGCGGATCACTCGACAATCGCCTTCGATTCCCGCTTCGTATCGCCAAGGCCGTGCGCGCTGCTTGGGGCGACTCGAAGCCCCTCTTCTTCCGACTGTCCGCTACGGAGTGGGCAGAGGGACCCGAGCGCGATCCCGTTACTGGGGAATGGAAGAGTTGGGGGATCGAACAAACTGTCGAGCTCTGCAAGAGGCTCAAGGACGTTGGGATCGACCTCATCGATACCAGCTCGGGAGGAAACTATGTCGGTCAAAAGATTGCCGTTGGCCCTGGGTACCAGGTTCCGTTTGCGGAGCGCATCAGGAAGGAGATTCCGGATGTTCTGGTTGGGGCTGTCGGTTTAATCACTTCACCTCAGCAGGCAGAAAAGATCCTCCAGGTGCGTGGCGATGCTCCGTTCTAGGTTATCTTGGCAAATGACAAATGTCTATCTAGGACGGCCAATCTGATGTCATTTTCCTTGCGCGAGAATTGATGCGACATGCGGATTTCCCTATTTATGCTGCTCAAGAGCTTGGCGTGGCGGTCAAGCCTGCCAACCAGTACGAGCTCGCGTGGCGGAAAATGATGATGCCGAGGGCACATTTGTAGACGATATCGACATGGGACTAGATGTATTTATTCTGCAATAATAAGTCAATGTATGCTTTCGGTTTTACCATGTTGGCAGATTAGTGGAGGACACAACTGGTCAATTGAGAGTTCAGAAGACACTTCAAATTAGAAATCGTCTTTTTGAATTACGCCGCAAATCACCCTGCGTCAAACAGATTTGGCGGAACGTATGTGCACTGGGGAATGCCATACAACTCTCCTCTATCAACCAAAATCAGTAATAAAATCACGTAAAAATGGGGTAAAATAAGTTATGGCTAAATCATAAAGCTCGTCAGCGGCGGTCGATCCAGTCTCGCCGTTGGCCGGTTCGGAAACATCAGATACTGCCCGACCAACCCTCATCTAGATCACATAATCCATGATCGTCGCGGCTAACTGTTTCGCCCGACCTGATCCACAGCCTCTCAAAACAAACCACCGAGTAGGACATTAGCCCGAGTCAAAGCTAGTTTGCGTCCAGTGAGTAAAGTATGCATATCGTTCAGAACCTTCATGGTCTTCAGAAACCCCTAGTCTCCGGTTCATTTAGCACCCGAAATTTTATCGGCAGGAGGCGCGCAACATGTAAAAGCTAAGTTCAACCGTATTTGGAGAGTGTGGTCCGCAGTGCGCAATAACTTCGTCAGGAAAAACGTGGCACACAAATTGAGCCTAATTGACTCAAATTATGCTCAATTATAGGATTTAGGGGATTCGCTACCCCCCTATTTCATTAGTACTAATTCCTCTCAACTGAGATTCGAAGCACTTAATTTAGGTCAATTTAGGTCGATTTACACAAGTAAATCAGCCAATGACTCGGCCAAACCCCAAAAATCTAGCTAGTGCGAAGTAGCTCCACCTGTCTAAGTATGCTTTTTAGCACTCACGAGGAGCCGAGTAGCACGCGCTACCGGCGCTACCAGGATCTTGTGGGCGCTAAAAAGCATACTTAGACGCCCGGCTTCTAGTGCGTGCTAATCAGATTTTTGGGTTTTGGCTGAGGATCGCGAGCGCGGAATCTGCTCGTGGTCGCTGCCCATGCTTAGGAAGTGCTAGAGACACTGCCCTCACGAGGTAAATTGAGCATGGAGAGCGGTCACAAGCGGATTCTGCGCTCGTGATCATTGGCCGATTTGCTCAGCCAATCCCCGAATATCTAGCTAGCACGTGATACGGCCCCACTCTCTAACGATGCTTCTGAGAGCTGACTAGATGATGGTAGCACTGGTAGCTCGTGCTACTTTGGGTCTAGTGAGTGCTCAAAAGCATCGTTAGACAGTTCGAGCTAGTGTATGCTAGCTAGATATTTGGGGTTTGGCCGAGTGCCTGTGTACCCGATTTCTCTGCAAAAAAAGTAGGGGGTTATGAGGTGTTATGATATGTATTATAATTAAGGGAAGGATAATGGGGTCATGAGGTCTAATAACTCTGGTGTCATAGTGTTATGAGCACTCATGACATGCCATGACACCATTATCCTTCCCCCCTGTTTTATTACACCTACAGTTTTTGCAGAGTTATGGTCATGTGACCTGACAGTATCAGCATGTATGCTGCGTGATGATACAATACACAGGTTACCAAGCAGTTGCACCTTGTGTAGAGAAAGTATAAGGACGGTTGGGAGACTTTCAGGACTGGGTTACATTGATTTACAAGGATTTAGGGCAATTAACTCAATTATGGACAATTACAATTCTGGAGCTTAATGAAAGTTCCACTTTATCCTGACGGAATTCAATGTCGCTGATGTACTAGCGCCCAGCGCCTCTTTATACTGAGCTTTGCGTCCTTCAGCGTCGGCGAGAGTTCCCCGCAGGACACAACCATATGGGCGTCGAACAGAATTGTCCCATCAATCTCGGACGAAACAAGAGGGTATTAAGCCTGTTTATACTGTAGAAACGTACCATATATATTGAGGAATCGTGTTAGTCGGAGTCCACTGTGACAACGGTACCATATGCAGTCACAAACTAATAAGCTTTAGACTCGGCCTGAGACTGAAACAATACAGCTGTATGTGCAAAAAAAACATTGCAAATTGGAGCAGATTACCGTGTGGAAATTGACAGTGTATGTGAGTCATCAGGCATAACACAGATCAAATTCATTATTGCATGTGGTGCCAGGTATTCTTGCTGTGGTACGTGAATAGTAGAAAGGCGTATACCTATATATATTTAAGCTCAAACTTTCACATCAAGGACAGACACATTGCTTGCTGCAGCAGAAAATCTCCCTTAAACACATTCGTCCATGTAGTTACAATGACAGAAAGTATTTGAAGAAGTATTTCAGAGCCCGTAAAAAACTAAAGGTTTATAAAAGTATCTACTATTCCGCTACCTGAACAGGTTCTGTGCACTGTTGTGTTGAATCAGATTTGCTTGGCTTCCTCGCTCCCCGTCTCAGGTGCGCTCAGCAATTTTTCAGACTCGTTTACTCCTACTGGCGATTATATCCAGCTTAGCGACGCTCCTGCTTTGATTTTTACCTCCCCCAACGGTATCGAGTCGTCCTTTGACATATGGACTCAAATCCCAGTTTCAGATGTGCTTTGTCGCTCCAGTATTTACCAGGCAATTGCCCAGGCGTCTGAGAGATGATTTGGACAACAATTCTGTACATGTCTCTGTGCTGGCTGCTGTTTCAGTTACCAGATCTAGTTGTGTAACTCACCCATTGTCTTGTTATCAAAGTCAGAATTGGCTTACGCATTGATATCTTGTTTCTTATCTGTCTTATTTACATGGTGAGCTATATGTAAAAATTATACTATAGATAGTTTTATTTGTCTTGTGCGTCGAGCTCTCGATGGGCATCGGAAAAATCAAAAAGTTACCTCAAATCGGGTGATCCTGTGACACGGACCGACGTGCAATTTGGTCGCCTAGAGTGTTGGAGTTGGTTTAACAACCGGAGACGGACTCCCGTACGCGGCTACCGAGCCCGGCTGATTGTAAGGCAGGCACGAACCCTTTCGGCTTTAAGCTTGGGGTTGCTCTTCATGTTATTTTATACTACAAAGAGAGAACAACCGTGGGAAGCTTACCTAAATACCAGTATAGGGTCTAAGACACTCAGGGTCTGTGTTTAAGCGCCCAACCTCCTTGGGCTCGACGGCATCGAAACACCATGATTTTTCATCAAATCGGGCTGTTTAAGGCTATAAGTTATACAAAGACACAATGAAATCGTAATATAGGGGATGATTAATGCTTGAACCGCGAGGAATGACTGAAGTGACTATGGTTTGATGTAAGGAAGCACTATATGCGTGGGTTCCTCATTGGGTCAACACATCCAAGAGCTCATTTGAAAGCTCTCACGGTCTTGCAATCTTTTGGTGAGCAGAATGAGGGGGGGGGGACATTTGTTATGTGCCCGTCCCCACATTTTTCATGTGCAATAATAAATCTATACATTTTGATCACAGAGGTTTTTCTTTTTTTTGACTGTGTATGTAGCGTCCTATACTACTACAAAGTTCCAAATGGACGCTGGGAGCAAACCTCAACGTGGAGTATATGGAACAGGACACAAAAGGTAGGACGGGCACATTGGTGTACAACGGAAACAACTCAAGGTGGCTTAGAAACAAACCAAACAATGATGGTGTGGGGTCAAAATCTCTGCAAAAAATGTGAGGGGTCATGAGGGGTCATGAGGTGTAATATAATTGAGGGAAGGATAATGGTGTTATGAGGTCTCATGACCCCAGTGTCATGGTGTCATGAGCACTCATAATGTATCATTACACCATTATCCTTCCCCCTGTTTTATTACACCAACAGTTTTTGCAGAGATGTGGGACAAGAAAGTAGAACGGCCAAATAATTCCTAAGGGAAGCGACAATAGGTTCGATGAAAGGAGAAGATTGTTTAATAAACAAGGCAAAGGCAGATGTGGTGCCAATTTGCCCGTTTTGGGATTCACTCGCAAAACTCGCCCGCCACGGCCGTGCCGAAGAAAGAGCTGGATAAGGCAGCTTTGGATGGAACAGTGTCTCATCGACAGAGGCATCTTTGCTGAAGGTAAGTGAAAGGACTTCACGTCCTCAAGATTTACTCAATATTTTTTGTAGGCGCGAAGCGCAGCGGTAGAACGCGTGTACGTAGATATAATTGTGGTAAACGTAGTGGTTAAAGACAAAGACAAAAAGATAAGACCTCCCACATCATCGCGCATACATGATCAAAGCAGTCACATGACCGCATCCCTTACATCCTCCCCCTCTGGACTCAACCGATCGAGTCCATATTGTCATCCGTCGGTGGAATCAACGGCCCAGGGTGCAGAGCGCTCGTGGAGACAGGCGCCGAGGGGACGGGGAGCACGTCGACTTGATTCCATGCGGTAACCGCGGCGTTGAATCGTGGCTCGAACATCGCTCTGACGTTGTCCGGCATCCAGGCAACTTGAATGCTGCCAATGTTCTCGTGCGACGAATCCGCGCGAAGGACTTCTGACTGCGTACGAGCAGTCATTGACGGGTTAGTCGACGCTGGGATAGCCCAGCGCCAAAGCGTCTGGCCGGGATCGGCCCAGGTTAGCCGCTCGAGATCGCGGATCGCAAACGTTTGCGATGATCGAAATATGAAGTTTCGCCGAGCGGGCGAAAGTTGACCAGTGGCCGTAGCCGACTGCGCGAATGAGACGACATCCTCTGGGACTCCAGGGGATTGTGATAGGTCGGACAATTGCCGAGTGGCAATTGTGTGCTGCACGCGCCGTCGATAAAACGGCTCGATGATAACCCGGGCAATCGACCGGGGCACTCGGAGAGTCCTCCAGAGCCACTCGATGACTCGGATCGGTGTAACCGACTCGGGACTGGGGAAATTGTTGAATCCCAGTATGGAATATCGAATGTACTAGAATAGTGTAGCAATCGCATGACTCGCATATATGTACTAGATACCTACAGAATGTTCTAGGAGATACTAGAAAGACTGAAATACATGTATATAAGGAGCGCATGCAGGCTCCGTAGGTACTCATCCCCGTTGTTAATATCATATCAATTCTATCGTCTTAAGCACACTGCGCTACGCGCATTTATTGCGTGATTATATTCAGCATCGGTTTCAACAGGTTATGAGCCCCGAGCTCACTGTTTAAGACGTCATAGTTACTGTACATATATAGTTGCACATTGTAGAATATATTTTTTAGCGTCGCATACATCGTACGCATCGTTATACGCCCTGGGACAGCGTATCTAAGACCTCAGACGACTACATACCTGAGAACCGATCATGTCCAACACGAACATGAGCTTCACAACATCCGTTTACCGCATCCCGTCGCTTCAAGGCACGGAAAACTTTAACACATGGCGCATCCAAATGCAAGATATACTTACAGACCTCGAGCTTATTGACTACGTCACTGGCGCAAAAACGTATCCGTCAGATACTTTGCCAAATACCGGAAGCGGCAAGCAGACTGCCAGTACGAGCACACGGACCACACCCACCGAACCGAACGACGAACAGAAGGCATGGAGCAAAGCCGACCGAAAGGCCCTATCGCAAATCCGACTACGAGTCGACGCACACGCATTGACCCACATCCAATCATGCACCACATCGAAGGCAGCATGGGATTTACTTACCAACACGTTCCAAGTACAAGGAACCGTGGGACTTATCGACTTGAGACGCAAATTCTTCAGTCACCGAATGGCTGACGGCGAAGACGTTGAAGAACACATGCGTAAGATGCGAGACTGGTTCCAACAAATCAATATTATATCACCCGCAGCAATCACTGAAGTGGATTGGATTACTACTTTAGTCGCCAGCCTCCCTGATACATGGGACGCATTTACTCAGTCCATCGATTTCAACTTCGATTTTAGCGACACCAATCTTCTGAGCAGCAAGATAGCTGATCTCCGATCGCGCATACTCGCCGAAGCGCACAGGCGTCATACCCGACAAGACTCCAATAGGGCATACTATACAAACAATCGACCATACAACAACTCTAACCCCGCATACAATATACCTAGATCAGCTCCACAACACTCCAACAAGTTTAACTCTGAATGT
The DNA here is from genome assembly GCA_016906575.1 of Ceratobasidium sp. AG-Ba. NCBI lineage: Eukaryota > Fungi > Basidiomycota > Agaricomycetes > Cantharellales > Ceratobasidiaceae > Ceratobasidium > Ceratobasidium sp. AG-Ba. Next base: position 2,946,001 of record CP059614.1, read on the forward strand.
AACAATTGTGGCCGCCTTGGCCATTGGGCTGCAGAATGCCGACAACCCGGGGGTGGAGCATATAGAGAAGGAAACAATGAGTCAAGCTACAGACGACAAGGCAAAGCAACTTACAACCGATTCAAGCAACCGAACAATAGGAATGATGACGACACTCATATGGCTTCGTACAACTCACGTGACAGCTGGTCATTTTCAGCGAATGACGAAGATTGGGTTCTCATCAATAGAACCAATGACTTCTGGATAGCAGACAGCGGAACAACGACGCATATAGCTCGTGACAAATCATTATTTAGCGATTACATGAACACAACAGGTACTATACATGGTGTAACTGGTAAGAATGCGATCCTAGGAAGAGGAACTGTTAAATTGAAATGTAAGGTTGATTCCAATGATACAGAATATAGAAATATTACCTTGAGAAACGTTGCATATATACCCACATGCCCAACTAACCTAATTAGTCTTTCGCTTGCTACAGAACAAGGCTTAAACGTAAACATGAGTGCAAATAATCTTAGGATATCGTCACCTACCGGCGATACGATCGCTTTAGGACAGAAGATCCAGGACCAGAATAGCGGTAACTTATGGCAAATTCTATGCGAATCCATAGAAGCACGGCATATATACACCCAATCCGAATCCAATATTGTTCAATATGTAATAAATCACGATAAACAAGCTACAGAGAACAAGGACGAAACGTTAGTTCGAATCGCTCCTCCTGCTGAGGGGGAGATAAGGAGGGAATTTTGCAGCAGTTCAGAGCGATTGAAAGAGTCCGAAGGGACAGGGGGAGCTTTGAAAGTTACAAACTCGGAGCATATAGCCGACACAGAGTCGCCAACGGCGCATTTACTTCAAGTTCCGATTGACTCGAAGCGAAATATATTTTCTAATTTATCTACTACAAAGTCTACACACTACCCGTCGACCTCTCAGTCACCTACATCACCTGCGACTACCGCACAATCTTGTATGACATCTAGCACAACTGCTGAGACCGACAGCCCTCATCCAGATCCTACACATGTACCCAGCGACATAAACCCATCTTTTCATACTCAGACTTGCAGCGACAATACTGGAAAGTGTACGCTTCGTCTAGAACCGTCTGTCGAACCCATCGATACTAGTTCAATCGATAATAACGAGTCAAATTATGGGGGTATCGACAAAAACAACTCAAACGAATCACCGAATATCGAGCTATCGACTTCAAGCCCGCTCGCACTCGCACATACTAACCCAAACTATGGGATTACTGAAGACCGAACCCATCAGACCAAGCTCGATACATCCAAGACGATCAAAGACAAGATCGCACAGTTAGAGCGAACTGGCACACGCAAACGAACCAAGATACCCGCCCATACGAAACTATCCAATATCTATTGGGTATACGAGCTCACGCACAATCGAAACGGCCAAATCACCGGCTACAAGGCGCGACCGATTATCAAAGGATACCGACAAACTCCAAGTCAAGATTTCGCTCGAACCTTCGTACCCACGAATCTCGAATCGCAATACCAATGCCAATCTAAACCCATTGAGCAGGGACTTGCTCTGCCACTTGATGACGACACAAAGGAGAACTTAGCTATAGAAATTGAAGAAATCGATTAGTTACATCGATATATGCATATCTAACATTTCTTTGATTGATTTTCACTTATACGCGAATGATTCTTTTGATTAGTTGATTTCATGCGAGCCATGCTCTTGAGGGGGAGTGTTGAATCCCAGTATGGAATATCGAATGTACTAGAATAGTGTAGCAATCGCATGACTCGCATATATGTACTAGATACCTACAGAATGTTCTAGGAGATACTAGAAAGACTGAAATACATGTATATAAGGAGCGCATGCAGGCTCCGTAGGTACTCATCCCCGTTGTTAATATCATATCAATTCTATCGTCTTAAGCACACTGCGCTACGCGCATTTATTGCGTGATTATATTCAGCATCGGTTTCAACAGAAATGTGTCGCGCTGACGTGCGTCTCGTCCGTAATTACGGTATTATTCAACGGGTCGTTGAATATATCATTCGACGCACTCGCGTCGATCAATGCTACACCCCGCTCATACGTTCCCGGTCGGGAAAAGATGTCAATGATAATTTGCTCAACTCGTTGAGCAAGGGAGGTTCGTCCTTGGCCAGAAGAACGAATTGATTGCACGAACCGCAGCACCGCCATATCGGTGCTGCTGAGCGTCCCGTGTTCCCCGATCACAACGCCGGGAGACACATGCTCGGTACCCTGGATAGGGTGATTGAAATTATGCTCGAGGAGCATTCCCATGCGCACCACTTCACGGTGAGCGGCCGACCGGTAATCAGGCGGCACGAGTCGGGCATTCCGCAATAAGCCCCGCTGGACTCGGAACAGCATCGGGTCGACGCGGGTTTGAGATGGTCCATGAAACATGGAGTGAATATCTTGCGCATCTCGCGCACGCCACATTGCGGCACCTTCCGAATCGGTGGTGTTCACCACCCACCGATCACCCTTTTCGAGAGTGCCATCTTCGAAATTCGCACCGTCCGCCTTCTTGCCGGACTTCGATCTATAGTGGTGAGTATCACCACGGCCACGTCCAAACCCAAATCCTGGGCCGCCCCGAGGGGCATATCGCTCACCGGAGTTTGATTCTCCAGTGTGTCGTCGCTTTAACGACTCGACGGGGATATACCCGTATTCACCCGGATACTCGGGTTGTCCAGTGGGTACCGGAGGGACCTCCGGTACGGGACGATAGGTGACCACAGATTTACCGTGGCCGGGATAAACAGCGCTCCCGCGTTGATTCGCGGGAAGATCTCGGGTAACACCCGAGTACGTGTGCGGTCCCTTGGAAGGGAAATTTGTCGGTGGAACCAAGGTGTTTGAGGGTGCTCCCGCAGGAGCGCGAGAACGGCTCGGCTGTGCCGGCGGCATTGGTTGCGTCCGAGCCGGGGGTTGATGGTCAACCGGTGTAGTCACCGGCAGTGCTTCCTGCCCCACTGGGGCAATGGTCTGAGATGGCGGGTCCATTGGCACATCATCGTAGATGTCAGGCACGAGTCTCAAGACAGCGAGTAAAATATAAAGAAACTCGAATTGACAGAGGAGGTCGAGTTCTTGGTGAGACACCGTCGAACTCGCCCTCATTATATACATGATCCAAGCCACATCAAAACATACACAACCATACAGTGAGTCAGATCAGGTAAGCAAAGGAAGCGTGCTGCGGACTGCGGAATTTCACATCAAATTTGAAATACATCCACGTCAGCAATCTGGAACATTCCATAAGTCACGTGACACATTTAACCCAAATAAGGAAACTATATTTTGAAAAGGTTCTGGGAAAATGTAATAAATCGAGAAAATATTCTTTTATTAATGAAATAGTGTCAAGTCGTGACACTTCCCCCCTTGCTAAGTCCGAGGGGGCCTAGGGACCTGAGGATGACGCAACGCTCTTGGATGACGTCTGTGGAAATCAGCGATTAATTCCGGGGCATTGGTAAGGTGCTCGTAAGGTTCCCATGTCCACTCATTATAACCCAACCATTTGACATAATATTGAATCTTTCCTCTGTGACGACGAGAGTCTTGCACTTGCTCTACCTCATATTCGATGTCCCCTTCTGGTGTTACTTCTGGTGGCGGTTGAGGTGGATCTCTCTCATAGGGGTCGTCCCTTTTTAGAGAAAGTAAAGCGACCGGAAAGACAGGATGTATCTTTAGGGTGTGGGGGAGTTCTAACTTGAATGCTTGTTTGCCTATCTTAGCTAACACCTTGAAAGGTCCTATTCTCTTAGCAGCAAGTTTTCTGGCAGGGCGTTGGGACTGGATATTTCGGTTGTCCAACCAGACCTGATCCCCAACCTTGATTTCCTCAGGAGCACGATGTTTCCTGTCGTAATACTCTTTCATGCGTTCCTGAGATACAGTGAGTGCTGCTTTAAGTTCGTCATAGCCTTTCTGTAACCATTCTGCATGATTGTCCGCAATGGCTAGTCCTTGTCCTTCTTTGTCGCCTACTGCAAACTTTGGATGAAATCCATAGTTGGCGAAAAATGGTGTTTTCCCAGTGGACACGTTGACTCCATTATTATATGCAAACTCTGCTAACGGTAGGAGTCCCACCCAGTCGTCTTGTCTGTGAGATACATAGTGGCGGAGGTACAATTCAACCACTTGATTGAGACGTTCGGTTTGACCATCCGTTTGCGGGTGATACGCTGTGGAAAATGATGGTTTAATGTCCAACCGTTTGTGAAGCTGTTTCAGGAACTGAGACGTGAATTGTGGTCCCCTATCTGATATCGTCTTCCTAGGGAGTCCGTGTAGCTTCCATACATATGTCAAGAATAGGTTTGCAACATCAACTCCGTTTGCTTCATTGGTTGTAGGAATAAAATGAACCATTTTTGTAAGTCGATCGACCACTGTTAGAATTGCAGTAAAGCCTTCCGATTCTGGGAGTTGGGTGATTAAATCAAAAGTGATTTCTTCCCACGGTTTGTCTGGTGCTTCGATAGGGTTAAGCAGTCCTGGTGGGACTTGGTTACTGTGCTTGTTCCTAATGCAGGATTCGCAGTTTGCTACATATTCGTTGACCGATTTTTTCATTGACGACCATATATACTTCCGGTTAAGCAGTTCATATGTTCTAAACTGTCCTGGATGTCCTGCTGCAAGGCTGTCATGACGACTTTCAATGACTAGTTTGCGTATCGACTTGTTGTTTGGAATCCAAATCTTTCCTTTATATCGCAGGAGTCCATCCTCCCATTCCCAGTGCTTGACCTTTTTGTTTTCCTCCAATGCTTTTATAACCTTTTGAGTATACTCGTCCGCAATGTATGCCTCTTGGATGAGCCGTTCAAGGTCATGATCCGGTGTGATTGCTTGGATAAACAGGTTTTCTGGGAGTAAAGCAGAGCTTTCACCCCCCCCTTCAGGGCGGAGTTTTTGGAGCCTTGATAAGATATCCGCTTTTCCATTTTTTCTTCCTGGAATATGGAATATTCGGAAGTTGTAATGAGATAAGACTTCTTGCCATCTAGCTACACGCCCTCGCAATTCTACATTTGTTTTCCACCCTTCCAGATTCTTGTGGTCGGATAATACTATGACGGGTTTTTCTGTCCCTTCTAACAAGTGACGCCATAATTTGAAGGCTCGAATGATTGCTAGCAGTTCTTTGTTATGGATTGTATAGCGCCGTTCATGTTCGTTCATGGATTTGGATAAGAAACCAACAGGGTGCATTTTTCCATCTGGACCAATCTGTGAAAGTACTGCTCCCGTCGCGTAATCTGATGCATCACATTCTAAAAAATATTGCTTTTCAGGGTCTGGTTGGATAAGAACTGGAGCCGTGCGTAGAGCTTCCTTGAGTTTCAGGAATGCTTCATTCTCCTTTTCTGACCATTTCCACTGAATGCCCTTTTTTGTAAGTCCATACAGGGGTTTAGCTATATTCCTGAACCCTTCAATGAAATCCCCATAGAAGTTTAGGAATCCTATAAATGACTGTATATCGGTGACATTTTCAGGTGTGTCCCACTCTACTGCTTTTGTGACTTTCGCAGGGTCCACTTTTACTACTCCCGGGGCAATAATCAATCCTAAGTAATCGATTTTGGAAACATGGAACGTGCATTTTTCCATGGCGCAGTATAGTTTATTTTCTTTTAGCCGTCGCAACACTTCCGACACGTGATTAACATGTTCTTCTGTTTCAGAGAATATTAAGATATCGTCCATGTACACAACCACGGTGATTCCTAATAGATCCCTGAAAATCTCGTTCATGAAGTGCATAAAGACAGCTGGTGCATTTGCTAAGCCAAACTGCATTACTAGTGGTTCGAACAGGCCATACTTGGTTTTGAAGGCGGCTTTCCACTCGTCGCCTTCTTTGATCCTGACCAAATTATACCCCCATTTCAAGTCCAATTTAGTGAAGATTTTAGCTTTCCTTAGCGTGATAAGAAGGTCCTTGACCAGTGGCAGGGGATATGCATTTTTTATAGTCATATCATTCAACTTTCGGTAGTCGATGCACATGCGTAGTTTCCCATTCTTCTTTTTTACGAAGATCACTGGGGATGCCATAGGAGATTTGGACGGACGAATATGCCCCGCCGCCAGTTGGTTGTTTATGTTCTTTTTAAGTTCTTCATCCTCCTTGACACTGACTGAGTAAATAGGTCCATGACGAGGTGTTGCTCCGGGTTTGAGATCAATGGAAATGTCAAACGGGCGATGGGGAGGAAGTTCCGTCATTTCTCCTTCCGTGAAAACATTGGCGAACGATTTATATAATTCTGGTAATATCCCAGCGGCTTTTAGTTCTAAGTCAGGCGTTTTCCCGGCCAAAACTTGGGGAGCATGTTGTAAACAGTTGTTTCGACAATACTCAGAGTTGAATGTGACCCATCCTTTCTTCCATACAATTGTTGGGTCATGGCACTTAAGCCAAGACATTCCCAGTACCATGTCATTATGCCCTGTATTGACTACATAGGCAGACAAGATTTCCGAATGTCCAAAGATTTCTACCTCTAATTGGATGTATTTATCGACCATTCCTGAGTCGATTTCTCTTCCATCAATCACCCGTAATTTCTTGGGTTTGTCCAACTTAATAGTGGGGATTTTGAATTCTTGAACGATGCGTTCATGTATAAATACTGATGTGGCACCGGAGTCCACCATTGCCCACCCATGGAAGGGCTTTGCTAAATATGTGGTTTTCTTTTCGGGGGTCGTTTGCAGTGGGCAGGCTCTGAAGTATAATTGGAGTTGTGATTCATTTCCCAGAGACATACATTCCAAATTATTACATTCGTTTTCCAACACCACACTGCTTAAAACTTTGCCCAAAACCGCCCCCCTGGCACGGTTCAGGCTCCTTCTTTTCCCGACTCCTCATCACTCGTGTCCGGGTCTTCTATAAAGGCTTCATAGCCTGAAATGTCCTTTGATGGGCACTGGTTTGCCCAATGTCCTTTTCCGCCACATTTGTTGCAAATAACAACTTTCTTCCCTTTTCCTGCATTATCTAGGTCCATTGCGTCGGGATCCCTTTTTGGTGGTGGCGCAGTTGCAGGTTTAGTATCTTTTTTCAGATCTCTGAATTGCAATTTCACTTCATTTGAATCGCCATCCCATTGTACTGTGGGTTGTATTCGTCCCCCGAGTCCTGGACCAATCCTAGTAATTTTTCCTTTTTTGGCTCTACCATCGGTTCCGATCATGTATACGCGATCATTCTTGCTGAACCGCTCTTGAGTGGATGGGCTGCTAGTTGTTACCGTCTTGGCCACACTCGACGTCTTAGTAGAAGAATTTGAAGTTTTCTTTCCTCCGAATGAGATAAGGTGTCGGTCGATGTCGAGGGCGCGACCTGCCACATGAGCTAGGTTATGTGTTGTGGGGTCATAATTTTGGGCAATCATGCTGTTACGGATTTCGTCGGAGAGTCCGTCGTAAAATTGGTCTCGGAGGGCGGCGTCATTATATCCTAGACCTGCTGCATATAGGTTGAATTGAGTGACATATTCTTGGACTGTCTTATTTTGCCTTAATTTGCGCAGTAGGGCTCGATGGTTTTCACTCCTGTTGACATCGCCGTATCGTTGGCTAAATTCAGTCCAAAACTGGGCTAGATCCGATAACCAAGGGACGTTGATGTTATTGATATATTGCTGTTCTTCAAATGCGTTGACCCATTCTGAGGCCGTCCCTTCCAAATACGACGTAATGAAGGCGATTTTTTGTTCATCAGTGTGGGATGGCATATTGGTAGCAATATAACGACTGCAGGCTATTCTAAAAGCAATCGCGTCTTCTCGTTTTGTTCCATCAAATTTGTTAGGCGCTGCCATCTTTATTTTTGTGGAGGGAGTCGTGCTAGGTAGAGTCCCTCCTGGACCTCCTTGTCCACCGGCACTGCCCGAACTGCCTTGCCCACTACTTGCTGACCTTGTAATCCCTTGAGTTGCAACAACTTGATTTATTGTTGTTTGCAGGCTCGCAACAGCGGCTCCTGCTGCTGCTAACCCAGTGTTGGAGTGAGCGGTATCGGTCACCGCTTGATTATGTACATGTGTGACTGCTTCCACTAGCCACTGTAAGATGTCGGAGTTTTGGGCTGTGGTCATATCCAATGGTGCAGGGAATTGAGAGGGTTGTGACATGATGGCAGAGATGAAAATTTATTTGCGCAGGCGGTACGGTAAAATCAGGCTATACAGATGAGATTTGGGCGGATAGGATTGGTTATGATTTCTAAAAAATTTTCGGCGCCCGTTCACAATGACTTCAAAATACAGAGATGATTCTTTTCCTTCAAACCGAAGGCTCCCTTCCAATGGTACAGTTTCTTTGGCGTATTCTATACTGTAAAGTATAGGCCACTCGGATAGCGCAATGAGTTTATCAGCGCACTTCCGACGACGAGGGGTCCGAGTTTTCTTCAGGCGCTGAAACTGTTTGAATTTGGCCACTGGGTGGCGAAGTCAGAAATGTTGGTGTAGGGAGAGATTGGAGGAATTCGTACTCGCGAACTTGTTGTTCCAGCTGAGTAATGCGATGGTTTAATTGCGCTGACCACTCGAGGATTTCTTCAGTATAAGCCCGAAGCCAAGCGTTGTCTGCTCGAAGTTCGTCGACTTCGGATTGATAACGACAAGCGTGAGATTCGGCACGGGTTGCTCGATGAAGAAGGTATTGAATAAGCTGGCGATCTAATCGGTCCAGCTTAAAGGAGGTGTCGAGGAATGCGCGCTCTATATATATAGGCGTCCTTCTTTGGACAGAAGCGACAAGCCGCGGATCGAGGGTCTGAGTTGAGGCGATGGCAGATGTTGCACTCAGGGGCCCCAGGAGGAGTTACGAACTGTTGTTGGGACGGGATGACTTTTTGTGGTTTTACAGCCACGCGACAATAGTCGTATTCTGAGTTGTCCCTTTTATAACCTTGATATTCCCTAATGTGGGAAGATTTGAAGGGGCAGTTGTCGGGGTTGTGGCCGAACCAACCGCAGAGGATGCACCGATCAGATTCGGTGAAAATAGTTGCCAGGGTGGTAATTGTGCTCTTGGAGCCGCCTTGTATACGCTCAGATAAGCAGTGTATCCCACACTGCAGGAGGAAAGGGAAAGTGACCTTCGTTACCCAACTACTTAAGGGCAAAGGGTAACCCCACCGCTTATTGACGGAAGCGATTAGCCTGCCGAAGCTTGTTCACGTGTGCAGGAGCCTAATTCTCACGAGCTGCCGCGGCCTAGGCCCAAGGAAGCGCTCAAATGAGGTTCGGTGTGCGGTGACGTGATAGGGCAACGACTAAGCGTGACTGCGGGAGGGGAGGTAGATAGTGGAAGGCAATAAGGATGTGAGCTTGAGACGACGCCAACGGCGTATATGGCAACGACAAGGATGGTTTCGGCAAACGACGGCCCTTACCAGAAATCGACCAAGAACTCGACCTAATGTCAGGCACGAGTCTCAAGACAGCGAGTAAAATATAAAGAAACTCGAATTGACAGAGGAGGTCGAGTTCTTGGTGAGACACCGTCGAACTCGCCCTCATTATATACATGATCCAAGCCACATCAAAACATACACAACCATACAGTGAGTCAGATCAGGTAAGCAAAGGAAGCGTGCTGCGGACTGCGGAATTTCACATCAAAGTTGAAATACATCCACGTCAGCAATCTGGAACATTCCATAAGTCACGTGACACATTTAACCCAAATAAGGAAACTATATTTTGAAAAGGTTCTGGGAAAATGTAATAAATCGAGAAAATATTCTTTTATTAATGAAATAGTGTCAAGTCGTGACAGTAGATGTCGCCCTCGTCGTCATCATAATAGTCCGGGTCCGCATACGGATCCGGGGGCATTGTCGCAGGCACCGTCGAGTTGGGTGTTGAAATATCCCTGGTACGGGATCTATACAATTCATCAATTTGATGAATGTAATCATTGCGGTCGTGCCGCCACTGCTCTCGCTCCTTCTCGAGCGTCTCCTCTGCCCATCGCGCGGCGCGCCGGTACGTTGCCGCATCTTCGCGGAGGTCTTTTGTGTCAGCACGCTGTTCCTCCAGCGCCTTCTCGGCAGTGTTGAAGAATTCCCACGTGTTGCGGGCTTCCTCACGGGATAACTCGAGCGCTTGGTTGGCCCAAGCAAGTTCGGCGCGCAGCCGCGCGACCTCAGCGTTCAGTCGGGAGATCTCCGACTGAGTATTAGCCGAATATTCGGCAGTAGCGACACCAGCGCTCACCTCGTTCCCCCGTTGGGCATTTCCACCGATGCTATCACCGGTTGTCATCGTCACGTCGGTATCGGCGTGATGGCCATCCGGTGTGACCACCGTCTCATTTGACCCACCAGCGTGGGTAATTTTTGTTATTCCGACTGGGTGCTCAGTCGGGGGGTCTGCATTCGGATCCGGCGGTGGGGGGCTCATCGTTAGTGATGATGGTTGAAGTCTGGCTGAAAATTGCCAGCTCGCCATTACCTAATGATGGCATGCAAGCGCTAAGAATCGCTCGCCAAAACTTTATCTCATCAACGAGATAACTCCTCAGGTTCTGTGACACCCTGTAACTCGAGGTATCAATCGAGTGCTTCTAGGTCACTGCATCGTTGCAGTGATTCCCATGTCTGGTCTCCTTTGGACCATTTAACTAAGAACATAATGTTCTTTCCTTGGTACTTATGGTTTAGGATATCTTCAACCACCCATTCGGTTTCGGGGTCTTCCCCGAAATCATAATAATGATTCGCGTCCCGAGAGGGGAACAATAGATCATTATTCGGGTAATGTGGCCTTAGTAGGCTACCATGAAATACGGGGTTAATTCTCCGTTTCTTAAGCTCCTCTGGTAACTCCAGAGTATATGTGGATGCGTCTCGGTTGACCGAGAGTATTGTGAACGGCCCGATGTATTTCGGGAGTAATTTTCCTGCCCTACCTTTCGGTAGTGATAAGTTTCTTGTCGAAAGGTACGCTTTCGACCCTACTTCTAACGCTGGATCGTCTTCTCGACATTTCTTATTTGCTTGACCGCGCATATACACGCGGCTTGTGATTATTGCATCGAATGCGCGATCGATGTTTTCAGCTGCTTGCTCAGCTAATACTTGTACACCTCTAAACGAGGTGTTGACCTTCGGATAGCCTATCAGTTTAGGCATCCATCCATAGTTCAGCTCAAACAGAGCAAATCCTGTACTCGAGCTTACGCTCGAGTTGATAGCCAATTCCGTTGCCGGAACTTTCTCGCTCCAGTTCAACTGGTTGCTGTCAACCAGCAATCGTAGGATTTGAGCTACAGTTCTATTAGCTCGCTCGGTCGATCCATCCGTTTGCGGGTGGAATGCAGTAGACATAAGTAATTTAACACCGAGTAATCGGTGCAGCTCCTGCCACATTGTGGCTATGAACTTTGAGTCTCTGTCCGAGACGATTGTATCTGGTAGTCCATGTAACCGTACCACTTCTCGTAGTAATAAAATTGCGGCGTCTTGCGCCGTTATCGTCGTTTGAGTTGGTATCAAATGAACCATGGATGTTAGTCAACAAATAACGACTAATAAGTAATCGAGACCCCCGCTTTGGGGAAATAGGCCCATAAAGTCCATACCGATAGACCCCCAAGGTCGACTTGGGATCGGTAATGTATGAAGTAACCCCTGGGGGAGTTGCGATGATGTTTTCATCATTTGACAGTTGCCACAAGACTGGCAGAATTCGATAATTTCCTTGGCCATTGTTGGCCACCAGTACCATCGTCGTATATATGATACCGTTTTCTTGGACCCCATGTGTCCAATTGCTGAATGTCCGAGGTCAATAATTATCTCGGGCACCCTCCTCCTCTTATAGAGGACGTCCGGGATGCAAATCGCATTCCACGGCCTATATAATAATAGGTCATCCCGCCATTCAAAGTCGGGATGTGCTTTTATATCAGCGCATATACGGCCAAAGAACTTATCTTTGGCTACGTTATCTTTGATAACGTTCACTATTTCCTCGGTATTGACCAGTACCGATAAGTCATGTCTTTCCGGCATTGCTGAAAGCTCTTTCTGTCGCATAGGAATGCGACCATCATAATCTCCATCCTCTGGGGATTGCTCGCTCGTCGGGGCGGGCTTTGGTTCTTCCTCCCCCTCTGCTGAAGGCAGGGGGATTATAGTTCCTCGATTGTTATTCGAGCGGCTAGTATTCAACTCGTGTGACTCCTTCGCACGAAGTTCTTCTCTCTTGTGCATTTCGCGAAGTTTCCAAGTCGGTTTTACAGCCCGACCAGCCATTACGGGGATTCCAGGGGAATCCTCCCCTTCTGGGTCAAGTCGGCGGTCTGCCGAAACATACTCATGTTCTTCTCGAACATCGTCAACGGTATCACTAGCGTACCGTCGTGACAGGGCATTGGCAACGATATTGGCCGATCCGGGAATATGTTCGAGTTTAAAGTCAAACCGCGATAGATATTCCAACCATCGTACTTGTCTACGTGACAAGTCTCGTTGAGTCTGGAGCCATTCCAGACTTTTATGATTGGTCAGTACTTTAAATTGTCGACCGAGTAGCTTATCCTCCCATTTCAGGAGGCCTTCAATGATAGCAAGCAATTCTTGCTCGGTAGTCGTATAGCTCATTTGAGCTTGGCTGAACTTCCTCGAATGGAAGCCTGTGGGTCGAAGAGTCTTCCAATCGACCCCTTGTCCATACATGCAGCCCACGCCTGCAACGGAGGCGTCACAGACAAGCCAGATTGGCTCCTCCCGACTGATATTTATCGGGCGAAGTATAGGAGCTCGACACGCAAGTTCCTTTATGCAGTCAAAGCTGCGTTGGTGGATTGGTGTCCACAGAAATATTCGACCCTTCCGGGTTAGATCGGATAGCGGCCCAGAATAAGCCGATAAGTCCGGCATGTATGCTGCCAAATACTGTACCAGCCCGAGGAATCGCTGGATATCATGTGCATTTCGTGGAACAGGCCACGAACGAATTAAAGACATTTTGTCTTTATCAGCATGTATTCCGTCGTTGTCAACGACGTGGCCTAGACATTCCATACGCTCAACGTATAGGTCGACTTTCTTCTCAGAAAGGTGTAGTTCCGCTTTAGTGAGCGTATCGCAGACGACTTGTAAAAGTCGTTCATGTTCCTCGATTGTGTCGCTGTACACAAATATATCGTCCAAATAGACGAATATGCCTCGACCAATCCAAGCACGGAACAGATGCGTCATAAGGCGCTGAAAAGTACTAGGGGCGTTGCAATCCCCTTGTTGCATGACATTACTGTAGAATGTCCCGTATACGGTCTTAAATGCCGTCTTCAATACGTCCGCAGGGACGATGCAAATTTGCTCATAAGCGTTGGTCATATCCAACTTAGAGCGGTAGATCGCGCGAGCTATATGCTCGCGTATTTCATCCTGATCAGGGAATGGGGTGATATCCTTCACCGTATTGTCGTTGCGCTTGCACAAATCAATCACCGTTCGTAGTGATATTTTGTCTTTCTTAAAAAGACATAACATAGGAGCGGCGGATTCAGCCGTTCCCTCGAACCACCAATTGGCTCTCAAGTAGAGCTCAATCTTATCGCGAAGCTGAGGCTTAAGGGCCTCGGGACAACTTAAATGATGATATACTATCATCAGATGCTCATCCACGAAATGGATTTCGTGATTGATCTCCCTCAGTGGAGGGAGTCGTTCCGGTGCTGGTGCAGTTAAATGCGCCAGCGACTGCTGCCATTTTTCACGAAGCAAAGGTATCGCTTTGTCTCTTAACGGGGTTGGTTTCCCCGCTCTATCTTCTTTGGATAGTCACTTGGCCTCACTGGCCATTACTTGACGCTCCGATCTTGCAGGCTCGGCTTTAGTCGACCCACTGGGTCGTTTGGCAAACCGCACACGCCGGTCAGCCGACATTTCTGGGACCTCAGCCCGGTAGCCATTGGGTACGTGAGTGCCCTTTATATTTATCACGTCGAGAGAAAAATCGACGGCAGCTCCGAACCGTCGCATGAACAGGGTACCAATGATTATGTCATATTTTTCGATGTTTACTACATCGAAATAATGGGTCCCTTTGACGGGGCCTATCTCTACCTCGGTGTTAACACCAAAGTTACACTTCCCTCGACTACCTTTGAGGTGTCAGGACCCTGTCGTCTCTCTCCTTTGTTGTCCTTAAGTAGTGGCTACGTTCGTTTGTTGTGTGGTAGTTTGTTTATTTGGTGGTCTATCTGTAGTTTACACGTACGAGTCCGGTGGTGGACGAGATAAAGCAAACTAGGGCTCCTAGCTCTACTTCATCGTCTTATATACCCTGTGCAAGGGTATGAGTCATTGCTGCGGCGCAGTCCGCAGTTGTTTACTGGTCACGTGACCTGTTTGAGTATGTGATGATAGTGTTAGGGGGTCATGTGACATTGTTTACACATTATGTAACTCGCTCTTAGGTTTGTGCGGCTCCGAATCTTATAGAGCCGCGCTGAGTCCGAAGGTCACGTGATTTGAGCGCCCGGATCACGTGACAACTCGCTCCTTGCTCCTCATTACAAGGGAGAGAAGTTTGAGGAGCGAGTTGGATAAGCGCCGAACTAAGCGCCAAGGTCACGTGACCTTCCTCATAGCTCTCGGATACCAAACGCTTATTCAGCAAATAAGCGCCGAGGTCACGTGACCTTGTTTATAGCAAGTACGACCTTGGAGAAAATGCTATAAATCAGTATTAAATTACCCTTGTGTTCTGTGTCCGTTGTGCGGGTCACAACATTATCCCCCCTTTTTGTCACGTCTTGGAGGATTTCGAGGCGTGTTGTTTGTCCCATATAAAAAGGTATCTCATGCATCGACAGGGATAAGGGCGCTGGACTCGAACTGACAACCTGCGGTCTGACTAATCAGCCGGTGGTGTTGCTTAAGTCAGGCTAGACCCCTTATCCCTTACGCTACATAGGATTGGTAGCTACCAGGGTTCCACAGGGAATACTCCCCGCAGCGTGGTGTTATAGGCAATAATAATAATAATTACTTAGGGTCTAGGTGTCTTTTTATGGGAATACAAAGAAAGGTCTTCCGCCCGAGTATACCCATTCCACGTTCTTTGCTACCCACGCCTCCCCTTCCTCTCCCTCTATGTCTGACCAACACCTTGTAATTGCCGCCCGGCTGTTCCCCAGGATCACTGTTGGCCGTACCTTCATCGTTTTTACCCGCTGGTAATGGCCCGTGAAGTCCGCTTCGTATTGGCTCAGGGCTTTGAGGGAGTACTTGCCGTTTGTGGATACCATGTCGTCCAGTATCCATACATCGGCGTCCTCCGACAGGTTCGCCACATTCCATGCGTTGCACATTCGGCTGTGCGATCCCTTTGAGCGGGCGTAGGCAGTCTTCCCAGTGCCTGTCTCCCCCTCGATCACCAGGATGCGATGGCGCATGCCTGGACCCTTTGGCCGGACTTCTTGGTCGAACCATCTGTCTGCCTGGTCTATGTGGTCCCTGTACTCGGGCGTCTCGAGGTTGACTGGGATTGCCGGTAGAAGGCCGGCATCTGTCTTGTAGGCAAACTCCGCATATGCCCGTACGGAGTTCCATGACTTGGTCATGTCGAGGGGGCGCAGCCGTTTGTAGGCCTGGTAGAATTCGTCCCTTGTTGCTGACCCCACGATTTCCTCGCCATCCTCCAGGTCAGCCTGCTCTCTTGAGCGTTTCCCCCTTCGTCCTTCCTTCAGGATCCCTTCAAGGGCCTCCAGGGTCAATTCCCCAGCCATCAGCTCGTCGACCTCCTCTCCGTTTTCCCCCACTGTCTTCCACAGGTAATGGAAGGCGTCCCGCGCCGGGTTCCCTCCTGGACCATCCTGGAGACCCTTCTGCAGGATGTTGGGGTGGTTGCCTTCGAAGTCCCAGAACCGGGCGTTCTGGGTGTTCCATCCGCCCTTGCGTTCTTGGCTGATGGTGAGGGCATGGACATGGAGGGGCCGGTCCGGGTTGAAATTCGGCTCTTCTGGGTCGTGCCGTTCTACCACTGCCAAAGTGGCCCAGTGGTTGGGCCGGTTCCGACAGAAGGCCTCGTATCTGCTCGTTATTTATTTAGTGCTGCAGATGAGGTGTTCCAGGAGCGTCCTTACCGAGCCACTAGGCCGGACGTGGGCTCCTCCGTTAACTTCGACCAGGTCAGGAAAGCAGCTCTGGACTGCACTCTGAACCTTCCATTCGGCCCGGTACCTGTCGGCTCTTCGGACCCTCGACCCATCGGCGTATGCCGCGAAGAACTTGGCTCGGGGGCTGCGCTCACCTCCGATGGTGCTGGTGACGGCGAAGCCTGCCGCTGCGCTGCCTCCCGAGCAGCCCGGATCCGTGCTGCGCCGCTGAGTCCGATTCCGAATGAGGGCATTTTTGGTTTGTCTAGTGTGTGTGGCGTGGGATGGGGGCATGGATTTGATCTTGCTCCTTCTCCTGATGCCACCTGATATATCCGTTGTGTTTGTTTTTTCTAGTCATGTGATGACGCATCTCCGAGGGGTGCCCTTCCTTCGTTCCATCGCGTCGGCCTTGTCCTCGCTAACGCTCGGGGCCTCCGCTCCTTCACTCCGGTCGGTGCCCCCTCTCCGACCCCTCCGGTATAACGAGATAACGGAGGGTCATGTGACTTTAGAGGTCACGTGACTGGCTCTTGTTTGTTGTTTTTCCTGGTTCAGTCATGTGACCATTGTTTACTGGTCATGTGATGTGTGCGTGTCATGTGACTCCACTATTTACTTGTTTGAATGGGTTTGGTCCTTCTGTTAATTGTAGAAAAATAGAGTGACTTGCGGCGATTCCATATCACCTGTCCTCCTTTAACATGCGCGTTATCACACTTAACTATGACCCACTGGATTGCACCTGCTGGTTCCCCAGCGCCAATCTTTACTGTGACTACTGCGACTCTGTCTGCGACGCTGCTCTTGCCGATTTCGAGGCTGGTGTCGGCGACTGGACCTTTTTTGGCGTTCCAGGTAAGTGTGTCATCCCAGGTCATGTGTTCATTGCTTATTCTTTTTTCATCAGATGCTTTATCCGAGGCTGAGGAAGCGGCTCATGCTGCTGCTCTTGCCGAGTTCTTCGAAGAGGGTAGTCCCCCTGAGGAGTTTTGGGATACCCCTGAGTCGGGGTCGTCGGCCCTAACCAATTACATGTCCTCATTCCCTGCGGGGGAGGCGCCCTGGAGGAGTGTTCGCCCGTCTCGGTCCTCTGCTTCCAAGACCAACAGGAAGCAGAAAAAACCTTATACCCGTTCTGCCGTCCGTAAAAGATAGATTTCGTGTAATTTTTCTCCGAAATAGATCTCTCTTTTGATTTTCCCTTGAGTGCCTCTGATCTTTAATCACGTGAATGTCGACTCTGTTTGTTTACTGTGCGATGCATTCGTCACGTGATGTTGTTTTGATGGGTGCGTGTTGTAAGTTGTCATATAAGGGCAGGTTCCGCAAGATTTGTTTGTCCCACCCAATGCCTCTTATCTTTCACAACTACGATCCCTTGGAGTGTTCTTGCTCCTTCATCTCCTCTGAGCTCTACTGCGCCTACTGCAATATTGTGTGCGACCATGCGCTTTTTGACTTTGAGGCGGACATTGGTCAGTGGGTCTTTTTCGGTCGATCTGGTATGTTTTTTCTCGCGGCTGCCTTACAGCATGTGTTTATGCCTATGTTTTCCAGATTTCTCCGTCTCCGAGGAGGCGCGGTGTTGGGTTGCCCTTGACCAGCTTTTCCGTGACGAGCGCCCTATCACACCTCCCCCAGTCCCACCACGTACCCCTTCTCCAGATCCGTTTCAGGGTCTTCTGGACGATTCTGTTGAGGTAGATGTCCTTTGGTCAGTGCCAAGGCCCCGATTTGCGCGGGCACCTGTGTTTGCAGCTCCTAAGGGCAAGAAACCTTACGACCGGCCTGTTTCCCGTAAGCGGAAGAGGTGGTGAATCTGTATTATATCGTAGTAGAATATGATTTTTCACAGTCGAGACATTATTTCTGGAGCGCGTGAGATAGTCTATTCATTACGTGTCTCCAATTCTTCCAGCAGGGGGACCATATCTTCAGTCATGGCTTCCTCCAGCTCGTTTGTTTTTCCCTGCTTTTCCCACTCTTCAAAATCGAAGTGGCTTTCCTGATCGATGTCCGCCTTCGTGGTCGTTACATCTTCTTGAATTTCATCCCTGATTATCAGGGTTTCCATGCTGCTGGCCAAGCTCTTCCTTCCGTCACCCTCCGGAGGTCGTACCTCCAACCATCTTTTGAAGTCTGCCATGTTAGCCTCCTTTCTCATGATGAGGACGTACATTTCCTCCATTAAGGTTGCTTCTAGGAGTCCCGTATAGGGTGCCGCTGGCAGCTCCTTCCAGTCCTCCAAGAGGGCATGGGCCCTTGCTTCCACGTTCCAGTCCCCTATTTCTGCTTCTTTTGCGGCTTCAGGGCTACTGGTCCTTCTTTTTGTTTGGCAGCCTTGGCAACTGCGTCGACGGTCGACCCTATAAGCCCATCAATTACGTACATTTTTGTCCGCATCAGGGCCCCTCGTGTCCTGGGTGCTCCCCCGTGACACCAGGTTAGCAAGCCCCTTTTTGGATCCAGGTATTCGTTAGGGCCTATCCAATTTTGGTCGTTACGCTCCCTCTTTGGGATGTATTGTAGGTTAGCTCCTGGTAGAACCCTTTCTGCATACCTCTGCGCTTCCTCTACTGTATAGCAGTGGACCTCCGCCCATTGATGGCTTCCCTTGTCAATATAGGGTTGCCCCCCCTTCTTCTTTTGGGGTTGCCGTCGCACTGCCCCTGCATAGGTATCATTCAGAAGTGCGTACCTATTTCCAGTTTTCGCTAGAGTTGGCGGGCGGTGTTGGAATGTTACGTGTTGTCTGGTTTGTTGATTTAGGGTTGGTTGGTACGACATATTTGGGTAACTGGTGATCCGTAAGTGTATGCGTTGGATGGGATGCGGTGGTTCACTGGGGTGTTGGTGTCTCTACTTTCCTTCGTTGGCCTCTTGTTTTATAGATCTGCCCTCCTTCTGCTTGCTACTCTTTGTCTTGCCCTTCGAGTCATTCGGCATTGGTGCACCAGGTAAGCGCTTGCGTAAGTCTGCTAGCAAGTCATGCATTTCGGCAAACTTTTCGGCACGTTCCATTGTGTCCTCTATGGGGTCATACCCTTTCCACCTGATTTGGTAGTAGAGTCTGCCATTCCGCCATTCCCAGTTTACCACATGGTCCACCTCGTATTCCTCTTCCCCTTCTTCGGTGATGATTGGCGGGGGCTTTACTTGTTTCCGATGGAAGTCCTTGTCCTCTGTCACCGGTGACAGTAGGTTGATGTGGAATACATTGTGGACCCTTATGGTTTTTGGTAGATCCAGACGATAGGCGTGTGATGAAATTTTCTCTGTGATTGTAAAGGGTCCCCCTTTCCTATTATCTAGCTTCTTGGTTGGTCGTTTGGATGACAAGTTTGTCAGTAGTAACCATACTTTGTCTCCAACCTCGAGTTCCTTGCTTGGCTTCTCTAAGGTTCTGTGGAGCTCCATTGATGCCTTTGCTTCGTCCCAGATCTTCTTCATTTTTTCTTTCATGGAGTATGCTGCTGGTGTATCCCTCTCTTCCTGATCTCCTTTTAGCATATTCCACCTTGGCGTTGTTCCATAGACCGTTTCAAAGGCTGTTTGGCCTGTGGCTGAGTTTACGTGGTTATTATGGCAAAATTCTGCAATTGGTAACCACTTTGTCCAGTCGTCTTGCCTGTAATTGCAGAAGGTTCTTAAGAACCCTTCTACCCACTGGTTTGTTCTCTCTGATATTCCATCTGTTTCCGGATGGTAGGCTGTGGAAAATCTAGGTTCGATCTTCAGTCCTTTGTATAGGGCTTGGAGGAATTGGCTATTGACGGTTGGACCCCGATCAGATACTGTTGTCTTTGGGGTGCCGTGTAATTTCCACACCTCCCGGATGAAGATCTCTGCCAGTTCCTCCGCATTTGTTGATTCCAGGCAAGGGATGAAGTGGGCTTGTCTGGAGAATCGGTCAATTACCGTCTGTATACTATCATACCCGTTTGACTTGGGTAATTTTACTATGAAGTCGTATGCTATGTCCTCCCATGGCTTTTCTGGGATTGGTAACGGTCTGTGCGGTATTGACTGTTTATGTCCCTTACTTCTTTGGCATATTTCGCAAGTGTCTACATATCTGTTGACTTGCGCCTTGATACCTGGCCAATAGTATTCCCTTGATATTAGTTCTAGGGTTCTGGCATGACCCTGATGTCCTGCAATTGGT
Source organism: Ceratobasidium sp. AG-Ba (assembly GCA_016906575.1). Classification (NCBI taxonomy): domain Eukaryota; kingdom Fungi; phylum Basidiomycota; class Agaricomycetes; order Cantharellales; family Ceratobasidiaceae; genus Ceratobasidium; species Ceratobasidium sp. AG-Ba. Next base: position 2,966,378 of record CP059614.1, read on the forward strand.
GAATCGTGGAATCTTTGGAGTATTTCTAATCTGAGGTCCCTGTCGTCTGGGATATAGATCTTTCCATCATATTCCAGTATTCCGTTCTTGATGTCGTATCTTCTGAACTCCTTCCTTACCGAGGGTGGTAGTTCCTCTTTGTTGGAGACGCTTTCCCATAGCACCCGAATGGTTTCATCTTCCTTCTGTGCTTCCCTTACCTCGTCCAGGAAACTGCTGCTGATGTCTGCCATGAAGCCTATGAACTTGTCTGGTGCTATCATGATCTGGGGTTCTACTGGTATGTCCCCATGGTCATGTCGTCTGGATAGCGCATCTGGCTTTTCTGACATCTTTCCCGGTCGATATACTATCTGGTAGTTAAATGATGCCAACAGTAAATACCATCGCGCGTGCCTTCTATTCCATACCTTGGCTTCTTGCCAATATTGGAGGTTCCGGTGATCGGTATATACTGTTATTGGTATTTTGGTTCCTTCCAGCAGTAGCCTCCAGTGCTCTAAGGCATGTACTATAGCTAGTAGTTCTTTATCGTATGTGTCGTAATTCCTTTGAGGTGGTGTGAAGCTCTGTGATAGGTAAGCTATAGGATGTAGCCTTCCATCGTCTCCTTTCTGGCTTAGGACTGCTCCTAAGGCCACTCCTGATGCGTCTGTTTCCAGGATATAGGGTTCGTCTGGTCTCGGGTGTATAAGTACCGGTTCCTTTGTGATGGCTTCCTTGATGTCCTGGAAGGCCTTCTCTTCTCTGTCAGTCCATTTGAATTTAATACCCTTTCTGGTTAGCTCAGTTAGCGGTTTTGCTTTGGTGCTAAAGTTTTCTACCCATCGCCTGTAGAAGCCTGCCAACCCCAGGAATGCCTGTACTTGCTTAACTGTAGTTGGGGCTTTCCATTCCAGAATGGCCTTTACCTTCTCCTTTTCCATGGATATTCCTTCTGGGGAAATGACAATCCCGATGAAAGAGGTTTCTGTTGTGAAAAAGTGACATTTGTGCGGTTTCAAGAATAGGTGGTTCGCCCTTAGCCTTTTCAAAACTTCCCGTACGTGTTTTACGTGGTCTTCTCTGTTTCTGGAAAAGACCAGTATGTCATCCATGTAGACAACTACATTGACCCCAATGAGGTCTTTGAATATATCGTTCACGTAGGCTTGGAAGTAAGCTGGGCCGTTTATTATCCCAAAGGGCATGACAAGGGTTTCGTAAGTGCCCCACCTTGTTCTAAAGGCGGTTTTCCATTCATCACCTTCTCTAATGCGGATGTTATTGAATCCCCATCTAATGTCCATTTTACTAAAGATTTTGGCATCTTTTAGCTGTTCTAGAAGCTCGGTCTGTACTGGCATGGGAAACCTGTATGGTTTGGTGATGGCATTCAGTTTCCGGTAGTCTACTACTAATCTGAGGCCTCCGTCTGCCTTATTTACGTAGAAGCAAGGTGCCGCCATACTGGATTGGCTTCTCCGTATTTTCCCATCCTTTAGTTCTTGCTCTATGTATTTCTCCAGAGCTTCCGATTCAGCTGGTGTCATAGGATAGGTCTTGGCTGGTTTTGGTAGCTCTGCTCCTTCTATTAGGTCGATTGCGCAGTCAAACTCTTCTCTGTGTGGGGGTAGTTCCCTGAAACCCTCTTCTTGGAAGAGGTCAAGGAAGTCCGCAAATTCCTTTGGTATCACTGGTTCATCTGTTGCTGCCTTTCCTGAAGCATGATCCTTATATGTTATGGTTAAATCTTTCCACACAATGATTGGTTCTGCTTCGTCTAGCCAGTCTTTGCCTAATATGATCTCCGTATCCCCTAGGGGCATCACATATAGATCACATCTTAGTGTTTTACCTTCTACTTCAATCTGGAGCTCTGTCTTTTCCGATATCACGTCTTCAATTTCTTTGCCATCTATGGCTATTACCGACTTCTTGTTGGCGAGCTTTGTGGTTGGTATGTTCTTTTCTCTCACATAATCCTTGTCGATGAAGTTACGTGATGACCCTGAGTCAATGAGTGTTTTGGCTGGTTCCATGATTCCTCCGACTGATGTATATATTATGGATTGATTATTTGACTTCTTAAGGTAATATACATCAGTCGGAGTCCTTTTCTTTGGGTCTTCTGACACGGATTCAGTTGACCCTTCTAGTTTTCCGACTCGGATTCGGAACCCTGCTCATTTGACTCCTTTTCAGTACTCGCCTTCCCTTGCACCTTGGTTTTGTTATAGGTCCATTGACCCCGACAGTCTTTCATGACGTGTCCTGCTTTACCGCACTTGATGCAGAGCCTTTCTTTCCTGCGTCGGTCCTTTTCCTCTTTTGGTATCCGTACCATTGTCGTTTGTTTAGCTTCGGACCTATTCTTCTGAGTATTGATTGGATTTTTGTTCCCTTGTGTGTTTGCCCTTGAGGAGTTCCATGTTGATGACCAAGATCCAGCATTGGGCTGGTTAAGTGTCTGATTTGCATATATCATGTCATCGAGCTTGCACACTACCTTGTATAATGCCTCCAGATTGAGTTTTTCGTCATCCATCAGCATTGTAATTCTCAGAAGTTCCTTCCTGACTTCAGGCTTGAGACCTTCTTTGAAACGATCCATAAGTGCTTCTTCATTCCAATCTACTTCTTGTTGCAAGGTCCTGAATTGGGTTACGTAGGCTTGTGCGCTTTTTGTTTGTGTAAGCTTGCTTAGTTCCCGGATGGCTCTTTCCTTCTTTACTGGGTCTGAGAAATCATCCAAAAAGGACTTTTTGAAACTGGTCCAAGATTTCAAGGTAGGGTGTCTTTCATTTGAAGATAGTTTGTGCAGGAATGGTTGTGCCCAATTTGCGGCATCTCCATTCGACATGTTCATCAGTACGTTAGTAATCTTCCTTCGGTCATCAAAGGTCCCTTCTTCGTAATCATTGAAGTAGATTTCCATTTTCATAATGAAATTTTCCGCTCACTGTGGGAAGTCAGGGCCGTAACCTAACCCCCGACAGGCCTTTTGCCTTTCAGGGCGTCCCAGACGGCCGCTAGGCCGAACCATGGCCGGAAAAGGGCCCATATTTGGCCTTGGCAAAGCGGCCCCGCGTTTCAAAACAGGCCAATTTGGCCACATGTGGTCAGCACAGCCACATATTGGATGGTGTGTTGCGGCCATAGTTGCACTGCCACTGGTCTGGCCAGAAACAAGGCCAAGGACAACAAGGCCGCTTGGGCCTTGCTTATTCAATTTTTCACGAGCTGTAGTATAACAAAGCCAGATAAATGCGAAAAAAGTGGTCGTATTGACAGAAAAGCACAAGTGAGGAGAGCAAAGAGCATCAAAAAGGAAAATAAAAGATCAATCGTAAGCGTCGTCGTCGTCGTTCGTGAACTGAGTACGCGCGCCATTTCTGCTACAATCAATAATTGCCCATTCTCCAGCTCCTACCTGAATTCTCCCAACAACAGCATCTATTGTCGTGAGGTGAAAGATATCTGGCGTCGACAAGGTCCGGTATGTAACTTTTGGGTTTTCGGGCAGTGCTGCGTCCCGGAAACCTGTATCTTTACACGATCGGATACGCGCAACAAGATAGCAATCGCGTTCATTATTTCTTAAACTGAGTCAGAATATCACCTGTAGACTAGAGACAATAGACACGTACTCGAAATCCGTTATGAACTCGAGGTAGTAGATACCTATAAGCTGACCATAGTTTACCTCTTCGTATGGAATATCTGGGCCATTGACATCGTTCATATTTGCGTCTGGTAGTACTGTAAACTATGTAGAGAAATTAGCCATAAGCCAATCCGAGAGTAAATGTCATAAAGCTCACCCTAACGAATGAATTGTCGCGAGAAGAGCCAGTCGAATCCTGGGTGCGTTGAACAGAACTAGCTGTACGAATGCGGTCCCCATCGTCAGTCATGCGGAAACGGCCATAGCTGACTATCGTCTGCCAATCAATGCGTGCACGCAGTTGTGCTCCTGTGGTGAACCCGTGTGGGCGGTATATCGGGCCAAGGAATCTTGTGAGCTGGTTTGTGAGTTGGGTATCAACAGGGGGGGCTTTTCTGATCGGAATGCCGAGTATGATATTTGGAACTGAGGCAGTTTAAGTTAGGTGACTTTTTGATAAAAGTGTAGAGATGCTCACACTCCGGATATCGACATTCACGGCTCGATAGTCGTTCGCTGCCATCTATTCTCCATTTAACCGTCGATCTTGGTAGTGTAGGTAGACCAAAAGTATGGGCTACTACCTGCATTTGCGCACGGCGCAGCACAGCGTTGTCGAGGTGTCTATATGGTTGGAATCGGTTCTTCACAGCTGGGAGGAGATAGCCGCAGAACCGTTCCATTACGAACGCCCAAGACGCCCAGAGAGGGCCTGTTTTTCGGATGTAGTATGGTATATGAAGCAGTGCATGAATTGTGAGCGGGCACGCGGGCAAGCGATGATAGTCGTGTTGGTAATAATACCTGTTATTGCACTAAGACCTTCCGAGCGAACCAGCTGAATATGGCTCACCGTTCGTACTCTATTACCCAACGATTAACCATCCGCTGAAGCTCGTCGACCTGTTCTTCGCTGATATCGAGCTGAATAGACATAATGATGATATCACGCATTAAGAGAAAATGTCTGAAAAAAAACATGAATAAGCCGCGAGTGAAGTGGTGCACGAACTTACTCGAAGTATGGCTCGGGAAGTCGACCGGCAAGGACAATTGGGGCAACATACTGAATCCAAAACGAATAGGCTTCAGCCTTGTATAGCGTCTGGTCCTCTGCGATATCCGGTAAAGTACCAACGAACGATACCGGTATTGTGCATGTTGCCTTTGCCGTCTCTTTTCCAATCTGTTTCCAAACCGCCTCGGCCAGCTTGTAGTGTCCTGCGCCTTGATCCATTTTCTTGAACTTACCAGTCCAGTGCTTAATCATATTCGGCACAAGGTTTTCGAACAGGAGATGCATGATGTCGTAGGGAGCACAGTACGCCAGATCAAACGACTTGAAGCGAGCAAAAATTGGTCGGTCGTTGATACCGAGCTCCTTCGCCAGTTGTTTACGGCGCCCTGGTCGATCATCCAGGCTATCGAGCGACTCATAGTGATGGAGGAAAAGTTCATGGGTGCGCAAGAGCAGCATGTCTGGAGGGTATCCGTCCCCATCATCGCCCGGAAGAGCGAGTGGAACATAATACACCGAGTTTTTTTCGCGCCTACACAGTACGCCTTGAGTATAACAGGTGCGACAGGGGACCATGGCGTTGTGACCTTTCATAGCAAGAAGTTTTGAAACAGCAGGTATGTCGCCAAAGATCATGATGAGAAACGCACGGAGCTTGAACTCCGTAAGCTCCTCGTCGCCCTCGTTTTCGGGATGTTCCTCGTGTTCGGGAACTGTGGCGGGGGTTGTTTTGATCGAATCGACGCCTTGCTCAAGTCGTAGGAGCTCCTCGAGGACTGGCACAAGGAACGAGTTCAAGTCCTTGCATTGTCTAGGACCAGGGATAACACCAACACAGATGATATTTTCAAGACGTACACGGTACTTCGGATGCAGATTGTAATTGATGAAAATAAGTGGCCACGCTGTAGACAATCCACGCCTCCGTCGCTTAAACAGAGTAAAGCCGTCGGTCGAAAGTCCGAGTGCGAGATCCTCAGGGTTATCTAAAATCCTGTACTCGGTGTCGGGATCGAGTTGGGTATTCCGAAGTTTACGATAGTGCTCACCATCGTAGACGTCCTGGACCATATCTGGCTCCGGGTTTGCCTCGACTTTAGATCGGTACATCAGCTTTGCAAGAAGTTGGCGACTCCGAAAAAGTGCCTGAAGTTGCGGGATGAGGGGGGTGTAGTGGAAGGAGCGTCGTGGGCGACCAGCAGCAGAGTATCGGGCCTCCGCACAGTACGGACAGGCGTCTAGATCCTTGTGCTTTCCAAGGAAACAGCAACATGAGTTGACACAACAGTCATATGCACGAGTCCCAAAACCGGCAAGGACGGCTAGACGCCGATAGGCGATAAACTCGCTGGGTATATCGAGTGGTTTGCAAGGGCCGTAACGAAGCTCGTTGTATGTCTGGCGGGAAAAGTGGGTGCGAAGCCGAGTAGCTAAGAACTGGAGGGTAGTCCTATCTTTAGTCGATAGGGTACTGTCGTCTTTTTAAATCATGAGTTTTTAGCCTTGATTGACGACGGAAGCGCAAGGCACTTACACAAGTTCAGCCATTCTTCGTCGGCAATATCACCAAGGTGCTCTTCCATGAGCGCTCGTGCCTGCCCATCAGTCAAGTTCGGCTCATAGAGTGGATCCAGCCCGAAGCTGGCAGGATCGACAGGCGGTTCGTCGAACTCGGGATCCCCATCGAGGTCGTCAGCAAGTTCTTCAATGGAACTTTCAGAGCTGTTGTCGCTTGGAGGGTCGGGCCAGTTGTCGATCTCAACTGAAGGATTAAACACAGGCTCATGAGCTTGTTGAGGCTCTGTGATGGAGTACATTAGCCAGACTACAGGAAAGGAACAATAATATTTACCGGCGCGTGGGGGCGGTTCGCCATGGTGAGGACCAGCGGCCGCAATCTCAAAATCTCCGGGACCAATATCGTTATCTTGACGGACCATGGCCGGGGCTTCAACGACATCTAGAATAAAAATACGGTCAGCATACTGGCGTGTGAGATTAAAGCCATACCCACCTTCGCCCATGTTCTCATCTACCTCCATTGCAGCGTGCCCAGCTAGTTCATTTACACCAACAAGTGCGTCTTGTTCCAGAGCCGCTGCGTCGTCAACAAAGCCTGCTTCGAGGAGGCGCCGATTAACTCGATCAAGGAAGATCTTGAGGTGCCGCGCAAGAGTTCGAGTATCATAAGCCTTATTACAGCAGAAGCAGAGTCTTTTGTCGCTGGGAGGAGGGTCGGGCGCGTCTTGTGCGTCCATTGTCGCTTCGAGAATGGGGTAGTCGTGCAGGGGATCATACTTATAGTTGAGGTCGAGACTAGGGATGGACCGGATCACGTGGCATGGACTCACCTTGAGGCCTGATCGCCTCCGCCCCAATTCTGCCACCACGCCTCTAACGCCCCGAAGCCTCAGTCTTTCCTACTTGGGCATTTTGTTTCGATTTTTCTCAGATGGAGCAGCCAACATGTGGCCTTGTGTCGTGGGCTGAGTACGTACAATTCCAGCAAGCGATCACGACACTTTGTGCTAATAGATTTCCCCGGTATAAGCAGAAATCGATTTAAAGTGTAGGCGGCACCGTATTATGTGTTCTACATCATTCTATACACACTGACAAAAGAATGTTTACATTTCAGGCTGCCGTCTGCCCGCATATCTAGCAACTCTGATTGTAATCTAGATTTGCGACCGCCGTTTTGCCGGTTACAGGGTGGTGCTGGTATGTCCCCCATCATAAAATCTTGATCTTGTACGTCGCTGATTCGCATTAGGGTAGCTAAATAATCCATGACCGTCATTTCACGCCTCTCACCCTTAGCACGCTTGTCGTGCATTTTTTGGTTCTCAAGCTGCGTATGAGGTAAGTACACTATTCCAGACGAGCCAACGCGATCTCCTGTTTTTCTAGGTTCATCCTCGAGGCTTGGCAACGGGACGCCGGATCTTGTTCTTGTCCCACGCACTTGTGGACTCTATCAGTGAACGTAAGTCGCTTGGAACTCAAGAGCAGGGATAGAGACGTGCGTTTACTAACACACTTAGCTTTGCTAGTGTTCTACGACCGTACCAAAATGTGCAATTCTGCGGCCGCCGTCAATATTGCAACCTGGAACGATGACATGTGGAACGTCTTTTGCGCTCGGTACGAGCCTCCTGGCAAGCAACAGAATGACAAGTCAAAGTAAGTTTTTGTTGTCGCTACTACATGTCAATTAATAGTGTATGTGATAGTTCCCAATCACCAAACCCAAAAGTGATAAAACCGGCGATAAAAGCATACCAAACATTCATCGAGGAGCCACCCAATGGTAGTACCTCCGCTTACTCTCTGGCGCCCCCAGCGTGATGCGTCATGCCAGGTGTGAACCAAATTTTCTCTGAAGGTCGTATACTTACACCACCTCTTATGTATTATTGCAGCTTGGATTTTACTTGGACGGCAAACAACAGACGCGATCTCAGGCTTTTGAGAGCGCGCAAGTCTACGTATCCCATCGTTTATATCAATCCAATCCCGACTCTTGTCCTCCGTTCGTGTTCCCACCTTGCTCTCATGATCCTTACCTGTCCATCCGCCTCTTCACCCTGTTCTATATAGCATTATCTTCCTCTCAAGACTGTGTGAACTTAGCAAACAAATATTGTCGCATAGCAGCGCTGTTTGTCCAAGATTCGCCCTCCACCACCTCCTCAACACGCGAATTTGGGTTTAGGCTTATCGTATGAGGTTCTCGACTCTCGGATCCAGCAATAGTCGCGCTCAATTGAGCCGATTTGCTGGTCCACTGCAACTACGTACAATGTGAGTAAATCATGCAACGATAAATGATTGGATCTAGGAATCGTTGTGTTTGTCCAGAGATCCTAGTGGCGCGATTCAAATACCAGCACGCGATTCCCTGAAATCGTCAACTCAGCTAGCCCCCTATCAGCGTATGCCTTGAATTGAACGGCTCTTCGATACATCTGGACGCCATCGATTCACCGCCTTTAACATGCGGCACTCGCCCTCTACCGCTTGCCCATCGGAATCAACAACATTTTAAAGTGTCCTCGTATGCCTGTTCCACTCACCTCCCCATCTCCTCTCTTCATTATGACCTGCACCAGATGCCTTCTGAACGCCCCACAACAACGGCTCAACAGTGACAACGAGTGCTCATCTTGCGGTTCCATCTTGAAGAGCTCGTTACCACAGGTAAAGTAGGTTATCGGTTGATAGGCCTATTGTCGCGAAACTAACACCTTTCCTTTCCTTAGCATTCGTCCTAGGCAAAGACGACAGAGTATATTAGAAGACTGTAATATGCAAACTGGTGAGACGAACTATTCTTGTAATGAAATCCTGGATCATGCTCACTGTAACCAGTTTCGTTGTGCCGCACCCGTCTCTTGGGCGGAAATCTATTGACGACTTACCCGTGGGTGATATCTGGTGCATATGCCAATACGTGCGCCAGATTCATCACCCACCTGTTCTCTGGTCCAAACGCTTCCCCCGCAACCGCACAGCGCTCCCTGACCCCCCACGTTACACTCCTTGTCTCTGATACTCCGTCCTCGTCCCGACTCGACTCGGTTGACTTTGTACAAAGTGCTAGAAACGTCTCATGCAAGCGGTCCCAGGCGACAGCAAACCTGGCATGTCCTTTATGCCGCGGTTTCCCCAATGAGTTCGGCATCTTCTTGAACTATTGTCGCGCCCTCCGTTTTGACGGCAAGCCAGACTACTCGTACCTGCGCAAGCTCTTCCGCGAGCTCTTATCTCGTGATGGCTACGAGTACAATACCTACAGTTACGCATTCAATCGAGCTAACAGTTTATACACTCGTAGGTACATCTGAACCCTTCTTTGAGACATCATACATCTAGTAGCACGTTCCATCATCTGCGTATCTCGTTCTGTTTACACCAATCGATCCGCAATGCCTGCATTACATTTGTACTACTGATTGACACCGACATCCTGTATCCTATTTCCATGTTTGTTACATCCTTAGCAATACACTCGTTGATTGAATCACAATAATGATATGTGCCCTCAATGACACCGAACGGCGATTGGGGCAGTCCATGATGCTTCATACGCCGCCACGGCTGTCTGACACTCTAAACATGTAATAAGGCAAGGGTTTGAATGAATCGTACCCTTTTCAGGGTTCCTTTCGCTCGTTTCTTTCTAAAAGTACAGGTGTTTTGTTCGCTGCTCTCCCTCCTCTCCCCCCTCCGCTCGGCACAATGGCGCAGTTGAGCACAGAGGAGCTCTTGGCCATGTTGGCCGCTAGAGGTACGCGTCTCTGTTTATTCACCCGCTCTTTACAGCTGATATGTATGGGAATAACAGGGGTCAATATACCTACTCAATCCACTACGCCGACCAATCTAGCTCCCAGGATTGATGTAGCTGCTGCCACGCAGCCTACCATTCTTGCCGGATCAGCCGCACCAGCTCCATCAACTGCAGCCACCAAGCCCATGCCAGTCGCTCAAAGCATCCCGCCCGTCAAGCGCGCACGACCCGTCCCGCGTCCGCCGCCCAGTCCACAAACCGAACTCGTTCAACGTGCATCGTCTGTCCAACCCCCGCTGATCGCCCAAGCTGCTACGGCTACCCACTGCGCCACTTCTGTGCCTGCTGCCACGACTGGCCGATCCGCTGCTCACAATCGGTCTGGAGACCGCACCGATCCTGCCGCACCTGTTGAGAACGAGGCAGCTGTCCAGTCCGCCCCTATATCTCGATCTTCGACGCCTGTTCAGTCTGTTACTACTCGGTCTACTGCTCCATCTCGACAGGTAGCCTCGTCGCGCTCGGTCAGGCTCAATGTAGCTAGTGGACCCCTAGCTGGATCTCGGCCAAACCGTACAAGTGCCAGCCCATCGGCTACCGAGGATGCGCTCGACACAAATCCGCAACCAACTCGACGTTCAATCCCTGTTCTACGGAAACTGAACAAAACCGAGTCTGAATTACTTCAGCGTCAACTTGCTCAACTCCGTGTTGGGGGAAGAACAATCCAACTCAATTTCATCGGACTCAAGCCTCCCAACCTCAAGGGGAGTCACACCAAAGTGTCCGACATAACGGAGGCACTTGGCCTATCGGATGACGATTATGGTATTGTCCGGGTGCGTTCCAAAACTTGTTACGCCCAACTTTTTCACTTACTGCGCTTCAATAACAGAAGGTCACAAAGTATACTCTGGAGCATACACCTGGCATCGACATGAGCCAAACGAGTAAAAAGCAACTCGTGGACGATCTCGTTGATGCGGCTGTTGATCAGGTAAGATTGCGTAACATTTACCGCACATACACCTGTATTCTAATGCTAGACACATAGGTTCTAATGGCCCTCCCCGAGTTCGAACCTTACAGGAGCTACGGTAATTGGCCGCTAAAGCTGATTGCGACAAAGGTTCTCCGGAACACAACCAATGGTTTTCAAAACCGCCATCGTCCAAAGAAACCAAAACCGGAGGCCCAGGAGTCCGAACGTCAAGAGTCCGAACATCGAGAATCCGAACATCAAGAGTCCGAGCATCAAGAGCCAGAACATCAAGAGCCCAAACACGCCAGCTCCACTAGTAACCAAGACAGCCACGCAGATACGGGGGCCCCGATTCACTCTCCCCTTTCCCAGCCCCAGCCCCAGCCCCTTACAAAACCGGCCGCGATGGCTCCTCTAACGGCCAGACATGATGAGGTGGCAGTTTTGACCAAGGATGTCGACGACATGTCGATCGATCCTGCTCGCGCCGGTGGTAAGCAAAGCAATCTGACAAAATGAGGCTATATGCTGAACCTGAGTTGCTACTGGCAGATAACACTGTCGACTCGTCTCCATTTTCTCTGCCCCCAGAACTAACTGGAAGTGCCCGGGATGTACCACCGGCAATGGAGGTCGAACCAACACCGGCGCCTCGGTCTCTCAGTGCTTCGCATACCTTCCCCACCGCACCCGCATCGCCCGCAGTAGCTGAACCAGTCCAAGTCACAATCAACTCGACCGTTACTGCCACAGCAACAAACCGATCTGTTTCAAAGGCAACGTCAACTGTCTCGGCTCCGGCTATTTCGACCCCCTCGAGGGCTCCACGTACTCCATCACGCTCGGAAACTGATGCCGAGATGTCGCCCGGCGTGCTTGCCCATATCCAAGGCCTCAGGCGAGTGATCTCTGCGAGCAACCGTAGTCGCCTAGCCCCTTCCGTCCAATCGATCATGTCCATCCTAGATCGTCTAGACGCCAAGGCGATCCCGATTGATCCCCAGGCTGTCCTTGCACTGAGCCCCACCAAAAACGATGGATCCCGCCCTCCCCCATACTCCGAACCAATCCTAGATATCGATCACAACTCGGACGGTGGTAGCGAGCTCAGCGATATCCCTGAGATCGAGGGAGGTCTTGTAACTGATCCTGAGGATATGGAGTTGGACGACAATGTGGTTGCTAATGTAGGTCGCAAGGGGAAGCAACGCGCCACCCAGACGGCCAAGGCAGTGAAAGCCGCAGGTGAGAAGCGCAACGCTGCCCCGGTGAAGGGAAAGGGCAAAGCGGTCACTCCTCCCGCTGCTGCAGGCGGTTCGGGGTCAAGCTCATCATTGCAAAGTCAGCCCGCTCGTCGCTCCTCGCGACAAGTGGCTTCGGTCAGTCATCTTATTTAGTAACGATCATTTAACTGATGGTTACATCCCATTTCAGACAAATGTTGCTACAGCTCCCCCGCCGAATAAGCCGAGCCAAACCAGGAAGAAGTAGCACATGGTCTACAGTCCGTGCGATTCTCCTGACTTTGCGTTTCCCTCAGCGACGAACCTTTCTATTTTGTCTTATCTTTCACGACACGACCACTCATGACGTTTTCTCCGTCTTTTCCTCTCTCGCTCAGCAATATCTTTTATACTCTGGAACGATTGTGCGATGTCTTTTGAGGAAATGCGAATGATATAATGATACATGTTCTACCATAATTGTGCTACGCGGGCCGTAAAACAAACAAATGACAACAATGTAAGGGGAGCACACTACAAAGCCGGACAGGCCGCGTACAGAGGTCGTTGTATGCACACCGAGCGGCCAAACGGACCGCTCCCGGGGCCGACCAGATTGTTTGAGGCCCAAAGGGCTCGGCCCCAGGGTTAAGAAGTCCTTGTTCCAAAGCCAGATTGGCGTTTGAAAAGCCGCTACGCGTTTGAGCGGCCCTGTCTTGGCCGTATTTGGACATTTTGGGCTTCGTTTGACGGCCTGGCCTTTTATGATGTCTTTTTGCGCAAAGGCATTTGTGGCCGCCAGGCACGTTTCATCGGGCTTTTGCTCAAAGCCTTTTGGGTCTTTTGGTATGCCCACGCCCGGGAGTTAGGTTAAGGCCCTAACTTCCCACAGTGCGCTTCTTTGCCTTTCCTACCGTTGAAGGCCTCTGGTTTCTTTGTTCGGGCTTCCTTGGGAATTATGTTTCCAGCTGTAGTTGTTTGATTCAAGAAAGATGGTCTCTCTGGTTCAGGTTCCTCTTGGTCCGATTCCGATTCCTCTTTCCCTTTTCTTTCCGGCCTTGCGGTTGGCTGAACCGTAGATTCCCTTTGGAATGACCTATGGGCAAAGGGTTCTAGGGACGGTGATCGTGACCTGGATGGAGGGTTTTGTGGTTCTCTTTGCGGTCCTTGTGTTCCAAAATAAGGGGTTCTTTGAGGTTTGGGTCCCTGATCGGGCTTTCCTTCTTGTTTGTTGACCAGGTCTGTGATTCGTTGTTCTATCGTCTCCCCTAATTCTTCCAAATGTATGAGCCGATCGTTTGAGTTATTGTTCACTCCCATTTGAGCTTGCAGTGTCCGGTTTAGCTCCTTGAGTGTTGCTTCCAGCCCTTCTACTTGCCCGGTTAGGTTCTTTGTGATGTGCTCTATCTTGCTAGCCCTTTCTGCCGCCACATATGCGTTGTTTACTGCCTTGGTGGCCTCCCCTTGGGTTACTTCGCATAACTCCCTTTGCGCTTCAATCAGTCTTTTGTTGGATTCTGTTGCTTCAATATACTTTTGTACCTCCCTTAGGACATTACTCTTAAGAGTGGACAGTCCTTGTTGTAATGCAACTGCAATAGTTCGTATAGGGTTATTTGCTAGGGGCACCAGGATTCGTTCCCCGGGCGCTTGCTGGGTTACGTTACCTTCCTGATCTCCAAAGCTAAGGGGTGGTTGTGTTTGTTGGTCCGAGAGGACTTCTTCCCCTTGTTCCTGTAATATACGAGTCATTTCATCCACTTTGTCAACTGAGTCATCCCGTGTGGGGATTGAGGGTGCGCTATCTGGAATATGGATAGTCCTTTGGGGACGGGGGTGTATTATCTGTGGTTGATCTTGAGGCATTCCTCCAGGCATCCCTGGCAGCGTGATGTCTGCTGGATCTGCGGAAAGGGGTACAGTAGTTGGTTGTGTCAGTGGTGGTGCGTTTGATGCTCGGCTCATAGCTCTGGTTATTCTTCCTGTGTTCTGCTGCGCCATAGTTTCCTATTGTTCTCTTATGTAACGCAGAGGTTGGTCGGTATCTCCTTGTACTCGGCCCTTAGTATTTGTGTGAAATACTTGTGTTACGCCACTAGTTAAGTAGTAAGTTTGCTTTATAATGTCAGGACCCTGTCGTCTCTCTCCTTTGTTGTCCTTAAGTAGTGGCTACGTTTGTTTGTTGTGTGGTAGTTTGTTTATTTGGTGGTCTATCTGTAGTTTACACGTACGAGTCCGGTGGTGGACGAGATAAAGCAAACTAGGGCTCCTAGCTCTACTTCATCGTCTTATATACCCTGTGCAAGGGTATGAGTCATTGCTGCGGCGCAGTCCGCAGTTGTTTACTGGTCACGTGACCTGTTTGAGTATGTGATGATAGTGTTAGGGGGTCATGTGACATTGTTTACACATTATGTAACTCGCTCTTAGGTTTGTGCGGCTCCGAATCTTATAGAGCCGCGCTGAGTCCGAAGGTCACGTGATTTGAGCGCCCGGATCACGTGACAACTCGCTCCTCGCTCCTCATTACAAGGGAGAGAAGTTTGAGGAGCGAGTCGGATAAGCGCCGAGCTAAGCGCCGGCGCTTACCGACTGGTCACGTGACAACTCGCTCCTCGCTCCTCATTACAAGGGAGAGAAGTTTGAGGAGCGAGCGGGATAAGCGCCGAACTAAGCGCCGGCGCTTACCCGCTGGTCACGTGATAACTCGCTCCTCGCTCCTCATTACAAGGGAGAGAAGTTTGAAGAGCGAGTTGGATAAGCGCCGAGCTAAGCGCCGGCGCTTACCGATCGGTCACGTGACAACTCGCTCCTCGCTCCTCATTACAAGGGAGAGAAGTTTGAGGAGCGAGTTGGATAAGCGCCGAACTAAGCGCCAAGGTCACGTGACCTTCCTCATAGCTCTCGGATACCAAACGCTTATTCAGCAAATAAGCGCCGGGGTCACGTGACCTTGTTTATAGCAACTACGACCTTGGAGAAAATGCTATAAATCAGTATTAAATTACCCTTGTGTTCTGTGTCCGTTGTGCGGGTCACAACATGAGGGCTAGTTGTAAACCAATGGGTTTATCTAACGCCATTGGCGTGATGTTCGCAACCCTCACGAATGTGGGGGATATCATATCGGTGCAAGAGCCCGAATCAAACAATACGTACGCCAATGTCGTACCGACCTTAAAGTACCCAGTCATGGGTTCTGGTCCTCCTCTCGCCGATCCGGTTGAGCACCCTTCTTGGGTGCTACTCGCTTCCTCACCACTGGTGTGGATATCGGTTCCGGCTCGGCCGGCGGTTTCTTACTAGTTGATGCGGCGCGCGCATCAACTTCATCTTCCAGCGGTACTATACTCACCGCTCGGGCCGATACAGTGCCGTACTCGGCATTGAACTGATTCCAAATGGAATCCTCGTCGTCACTACCCGAGTAGTCAGCCAGAGGGTGGCGAGGTTCTTCATCCTCACTGCTCATTTCATCTTCCGACTCGGAAGACGAGGCCATCGCCATCGCAACATTGATGACGTCTTCGGAGGAGGATTCTTTGCCCTCAGTATCGGGAACAGGCTGTACAGCCTTCGCAGAAATGCTACCCTTCTGTGGGCAATTGGGCGCGATGTGTCCCTTTTTGTTACATTTGTAACAAGTCAATTCCGATTCATCTCGGGATCGTCCACTCGGTCTATCCTTTGTAGACGAGCTACTACCGTGTTTAGTCCGGTTCTTGGTCTCCCTCGTTGTATACGAGGGCCTCGATTTCTCGCGACGCTCGCCTCGCTGGCGAGACTTGCCCTTACGGTCGACTCTTCGACTGCTGGTGTTGTTGCCCGACGATGGTTGCTCGGGCTCTCTTTCCTCCTTAGCCATAATCAAGGCTAACTCCGTGTCAACGGCGCTACAGACAAGTTCCGTAATGTTTTCGAAGTCGTGAACGGCATGGAACCCGTTACGATTGACTACTTGCCTAATAGGGGCATGTAATGCACTCATGTACCTCATCGCAAAGGTGAGGGGATCAGGTCGAATCGGCTGTTGATCAGCCAGTAGGTTAAGCTCTTCATAGAGCTCTTGGGCATCCATGGTCCCTTGCTTGAGGGTCCGGAATTCATGTGCGGCGATTGTCGCACTAAGCGTAGTGAGAAATCTACGCTGTAATCCCTGGATTACTTCCAGGGTGGTCCATCCTTCGGGGCCATATTCACTCTTTTCCACACTTTTGTGGAACCAGCTTTGTGCTTTACCAGTGCACAAATGTCCGATGATGAACACACGATTATTATCGTCTGCTACGGTAGGGCCGCAAAGGTCATTCATACGAAAATAGCGGAGCACTCCGCTTATCCATTCCTCGAAGTCTCGAAGTCTCGGGGCGCCATCGTATGTCGGCGGGGGCTCTAATTCAAGCCCCTTTCTTCCTAGATTCCTCTGGGAATCTACGTCGTTTTGATGCGCTTGAAGCGTATTGATCACCATACGCGAAATGCTGTCCGTTGGGACAGCTCCAATAGGATACCCCGCCGCTCGGGGTTGAGGCGCGACTTGAGCTAGCGCGGGGTTCACTACCGGTACCCGTTGAACAATAGGCGTAGCTACAGGGCTACGCACACTTCCTCGTGCTAACCGATTGTTCGGTCGTGCGTTATACAGTGCCGAGGTCTGCCCGGCAGGCGAACTGGCCAGAGCTCTACTGGCATCTGGTATCGCGTGTGTGTTACTCACGCGGGGAATTGGGGTATAAGGCGCTCTAGATGGTAGATCGCCTGTCCCCGCGAGCGACATCCGTCGCCCATCTCCAGGCTTGCTAATAGCAGGCACTTGTAGTGGTTCGCGCCGGCGTTGAGCACGCATGGCACGTTCGTCTGGTCCTTGCGGTAATGGGGTTACCGGAGTAAACGATCGACGACTATCTCTCGTCGGATAACTCATCGACGTCGACGAACTCGACGACGAACCGCCTTGACCGTCAGGGGCGGCGGTTCTCTGCTGTCGCTCATCATCGATTATTTCCGTGATAATTGGGCCATTGTATCCCAGCTCTGTAGGGATACCTCCGGTGTCGGGATGCACCCCGGCCGCGTCCTCATCGGGTTCTTCCTCGATGGTATGGACACCTGATTGTCGATCACGATCGGCAAGATATCCCTCCACTACCCTAGAAGGGGTACCAGTCCTATCCTGGACACTTCCAGGTCTCATCTCATTGTCCACATCTGGCAGTGGAAGTTGATCGGTTGAATCTTCTCGACCGATGGTATCATCATCGTACCGTGGCTCCGGGCCCAGTTCGGTACAAGCACTAATGATGCTTCTAACGCTGCGAATACTACCAGCAACGCTGGTATTGTCAATGCTATTGAATTGCACCGTAAGATTCTCGATCATCGATTCGAGTCTACTCATACGCTGGTCTATCGAGCGTGTGTGTTCTTGAATCGCGTTAGACGCGATCGATTGCATTTGCTCTCGCCGCCGTTCGGCGGCCTGTTCCCTCGATGTCTCTGTGGACAACCTCGGTTGAGAGGTACTGGGTGGAATGTCGGCCCTAGGGGTCGACGTGCTTGGCCCGTCAACCGCTCGTGGAATTTGCGCCGTCGGCGCATAGGAGTACGCGTTACCAGACGCGGTATATCTAGTACCGCTCGTACTTTGTCGGGCCCTGTTAAAGCGAGACCCGATAGGGGCTTGAATGTAACTCGACCCGTAGGGTTGAGGGGAGCGAAAAATTCCCCGACTGTTCGGGGATTCCTGCATCGTCGACGGTGCTCCAACCGTACGTTGACTCGAGGGAGTCGATGGAGACCGCAAGGGAGATGCGGTAGGTGTTCTGCCGCGGCTTGGGGTGCCACGCACGGTATCGCTTCCGCTGGCTCGCGGGCTCATGGTCGGCGAAGGGCGGCGCGGCGCGTCAAACGCGCCGATCGTGGGGTATGCGGGTGACTTGTCACCTGTAGTGTTACTCATAGTAGCTTATTACGACTTTACACGTCGTGTTTCTTTGTCCTCGGGTACGGGGATGGCAAATGCGAGTTAGCAGTAAAATTTACGCGTTTAGCGTTCAAAAAAGTGAAAGGACTTCACGTCCTCAAGATTTACTCAATATTTTTTGTAGGCGCGAAGCGCAGCGGTAGAACACGTGTACGTAGATATAATTGTGGTAAACGTAGTGGTTAAAGACAAAGACAAAAAGATAAGACCTCCCACATCATCGCGCATACATGATCAAAGCAGTCACATGACCGCATCCCTTACAGTAAGCTACTCCTCAATTGAATAGTTATCCTATCAAGTTTAATATATATAGCACGATCAACACGCTGCGGACGTAAGTAGCGCACCCTGTAATAGCCCTAATAAACCTGAGCGCGTAGCGCAAAGCTCATGCGTCTTTGGCGCATGTGTGAAGACAGTATGAAGCTCGCGAGTGCCGTCTTCACAGACAGGGATACATTTGCATAAACTATGAACTACATGGTCTTGAAGCTGAGCGCGAACATCAGGGCAATTGGGATGGGCCTGAGAACCTATTGGAGCCCTGAGACAAGTAGAGGCTATTGGCCCTCTGGGGATGCTCCTGGAGCAATAGAGAGCCTAGAAGCCCTCATGTACAAACAAACCCTATGTAAATATGTTCTGTCATAAAACCTGGCTTTTTATCTAGCCGTGGAATAATGTTTTCCATAACAAAAGACCTACTAAATGCCACAAACTACCCCAAGGACAACATTGGCCAGCCTGGATATATGCTGGTTGGGTGGGATTTTACACTGGAGAGACCTGACTTAAGTCAGGTGACACAGAGTCATGAGGGCACCTGTATGCGCAAATTTCAAATTTCTGAAAATTTGTCAGCAGGTGCGCTAGACTTACAGCACCCTAAATATACAATCAGAAGCTTGAATGCATTAGAACTGAAGGAGAAATAAGCAAAATACTGTCCCAATCACGACACTTTTGAACAAAATCTGCCAGGTGATTGATTTGAAATTATTGCTTATACATCAGACTTCTAGGCTCTCTATTGCTCCGGGAGCATCCCCAGAGGGCCAATAGCCTCTACTTGTCTCGGGGCTCCAATAGGTTCTCAGGCCCATCCCAATTGCCCTGATGAAGCAAGCCCGCCGCAGGCGCGTGTGGGAATACGGCAGCGAGCTTGCGAGCTGCGTATTCACACTAGTAAAGTCAATGATTGCAGGCCTTGTATGTGCGCTAAGTGGGATCCGTAGATGAACTCTGGGTGACCACAAAGAACTTGAGCAGCAGCCGAGTAGGCGCCGAGCTGAGTCATATCTCCCACATTCGGCGAGCACGTCATGATCTCGCCCACGACGAGTTCTAATAAGAAACGCCATGTGCAGCTCCCATATCTGGTCTCGATCCTCTATCACACTTCATTCGAACTGGCGTCATCATGGCTAAGGACTCGTCCGGCGCTCGGCTTACTCAGAACCTCCACCTACCCAAGCTCCTTCTCATTCCCGTCCTTATCCTCGCCCTTGCGCTCACTATAAATTCCTCTCCTGACATGACCAGTCGGATACTCCAGTTTTTCCGCTTATCTTCAAGCTCTTCGACTCAGAACAAGATGCCTAGCACAGCTGCGCGAGCGCCCGTTTTCAAGAACCTCGGGGCGCCGGGCGTCGACGAATATTACCCTCTGAACGAGCCTACCCTCGGAACGCCTTATTCCAAGGTTGTTTTTTCGTATGTTCTCTTATGACCGGTGCTAATTCTTCACCGTTGCTTAGGACGAATATCCTCAGAACAAAGATATCCCGAAGCTGTTTGATCCGATTACGATTAGGGACGTGACGTTCAAGAACAGGATATGGGTTGTACGTCTGTGTCCCTTGAGTCGCGATTCCAGCAAGTAGCTAACACAGATGACAGAGTCCGATGTGCCAGTACTCCGCCGTCGACGGGCAGATGACTGACTGGCACCTCGTTCACCTCGGTGTAAGGCCTATCTCTTCCCACTTACTCTTCTCTCTCCCTTACACCTTTCATCGACACAGGGATTCGCAATTCGCGGTGCAGGCTCTATCATGTTCGAGGCATCTGCAGTCACACCCGAAGGCCGAATCACACCCGAAGATGCCGGGATCTGGTCGGATTCCCACATTCCGCAGATGAAGCGTATCGTCGATTTTATCCATGGCCAAGGTACGATGGTCGGAATTCAACTTGCCCATGCGGGGCGGAAGGCTAGCACGCTCGCGCCTTGGGTACAAGACCGACGCACCAAGGCCGGCGGTGTGGGGAGTGAGAGTAGTATTGCGCGCGAGGAGGAAGGTGGATGGGAGGAGAACGGTCAGTTAGATCTTTGTGATAAAGGAAATGGCGTCTGATTGGGTGGTTTGGTGAAAGTGATCGCCCCGAGCGAGATTCCGTTTTCGGCGACTTATCCTAAACCACGGGCCATGACCGAGCAGGAGATTGATGGTATTGCTCAAAGTTTTGTGGATGCAGTCGAGAGGTGCAAGAAGATTGGCTGTACGTTTCCTGTCCTTATATCTGACACTTCGAAAACTGATCGCACGATGACAGTCGATTTCATCGAAATACATGGCGCTCATGGATACCTCATTCACTCATTCTACTCTCCCCTCTCCAACAACCGAACAGACGAATACGGCGGATCACTCGAAAACCGTCTCCGTCTTCCGCTTCGCATCGCCCGGACGGTTCGCGAAGCATGGGGACCATCGAAACCCCTCTTTTTCCGCGTCTCGGCCACAGACTGGGCAGAAGGTCCCGAAAAGGACGAGAAGACTGGAGAATGGAGGAGCTGGGGCATCGAGCAGACCGTGATTCTTGCTAAAGAGCTGAAGAAGATCGGCGTGGATCTGATCGATACGAGTTCGGGCGGGAACTGGGTGAAGCAAAAGATCCCAATCGGACCTGGGTATCAAGTTCCGTTTGCGGAGAGGGTGAAGAAGGATGTGCCGGATGTGGTCGTTGGAAGCGTCGGGTTGATTACGAGTCCGCAGCAGGCTGAACAGATTCTTCAGGTGCGTCGAAGTTTTTCGTTTTGTATATGTGCTATGCGCTGATGGGTGTTGACGTTGTAGGACGGCCAGGCGGATGTGGTCTTCCTTGCCCGCGAGCTTTTGCGACATGCAGATTTCCCGATTTATGCTGCGCAAGAATTGGGGGTGGTCGTCAAGCCGGCAAATCAGTATGAGCGCGCGTGGACACGGATGATGCAGCCGAGGAGCACCTGATAGATGTTGAATGTTCATTCAGATACTACTGAAGTAATCAAGTCATCGCTTTGGATTGTTTTATCTTTCCCCTCGTCTCATTAGTGGTTTGCGCTAGACGTCCTACAGGATACTCTTACGCAGGGAGGTTTCCGGGACCGCTAGTAATAGATGTACTTAGCTTGACTACGAGAGTAGAGGACTTTGTATTGGCTGTACCTAGTAATACAGTAGAAGTACTACAGGCACAGGAGTAAGAGAAATGGAACAAAAACTATACCTTAACTCAACTACGAGAGTAGAGAACTAAGGAGAAAGGAAATTTTCTGTGAAGCATATAAAAGGAGGAAGAGCACAAACAGATACAGGTATTCCGCATATACACACGAACTATGATTTTATTCCAACAGATACGCCTGTTTGATCAAGGAAGGTGGTTGTTAATGGTGTTGTTCATCAGTGAACACATCTGTTTTGTAAATGACATTTACTGATAGATACCAGCACATTCGAGCTAGAATCAGTTACTGGCATTCCAGTTCCCGAGGTACTATTCAATTCCCTCAACTAGATCGATATTGGTTGATAAGATACTGAATCGAGCTGATTGACGACACTCATGCTCTGTAGGTCCCACAACAACGTGATCCCGGTGGCACACCATTCAAGGAGCTTCATAGATGGAACCCGGGTATCAACCTCCGTGCCACCGTTTCCCTCCCGGAGCCCCCACCTTCTGGCCCTTCACAACGTAACTGCATCAATATGACTATCCCATCGACCCCTTGTCGTATCTCTTCACCTGATGGCGACCAGGAATTTCTCACTGCTTTGGGACGTGGTGACGACACACCAATTCTGATCATGCCTAACACTCTCATCGAAAACGATCAACTGGTAACATGTATTGTATTCCTCTTTTTAATCTAATTTTATTTTCTTGCATTTGTAGTGGAGCGTTGAAAACCAGACGGCCGGTAGAATCGCGTTCCTCCACCGGGAGTCCAAATTGTATATTGGTCTACCGGGCGGCGAGCCTGCGGTCGGTCAAACGTTACTCTTGTCCAAGAAACCGATTTTCTTCACCCCAGAGCAAACAGATCAGCCCAATGTATACCGGTAAGGAACACAAACCACAAACATAATTTCCATCAAGCGCCAACAAACGATGACGTGATTTCAGGTTTTCTGTTCCCATAAAGGGTAATAACCAGCCTACGTACTTGTCTTACTCTCTGCTGAGAATCTTTCCTCCTCGGGTGAGTAGGCCATTGAGACAGGTGCAATTTGTCTCATGTGTGCACATCGCAGACCACGTTGCGATCAAAAGAAGACCAGACAAGCGACTGGGTTCTCAATTTCCCCTGCTAGTTAGAGCGATTATTGCACTTCTGAGCAAATGAACGATGTTAATGGAGGCGTATAAATGAAATACCTTACAGAGTTGTCGTGCATTAAAGTGTGAGAACGATCAATTGACGAAACCATAATCAATTAGGTAACCAGTCAGACTCGCGATAACACTCCGACTACTACACGCTGAAACAACCGCCCATACACACGCATATAGCTACTCAAACTTTTGATTGTTCGCCGGGGACGCTCTGTTGCATCTTTTCTGTGCTTGTGCCCACATGTTGCCTATCATTTTCCCCTCCTTTAAGGTGATAGATTTGGTGATACCGTGAATCCAAACACATGTTACAATTTAAGCTCTGGCGATGAGTAGGGACGACCCCATTGCTGCGGCACCAAAATTCCTGTTTGATTGAGCGTGGTTGACCTAAGGAATTTAGTAATAAAGGCCCTGTATGGAGACTAGCCATAGCCATGAACTGCCAGTTCCTACCGGAAATTAAAGTCTTAGAAGGCTAGAAGATATCGTTTGCATATAGCATGTATATATCCGGTTAGGTAGTTGCGCTTCACTACGCGAAGATTCCATTGTAAGTATTGACATCGAAAAATCAGAGATAGCCAGGTTAATGGGTGCATCGGCAGCGTCATACGAGGGGTGATCTTAGACGCAACGGATCGAAGCACGGTTTTTCATTTGCCTACTGTATTCTGTATATAACTCATCAGGATAAAAGTTCTATTGCATGACTAGACAAACAAGAGAATAACATCTGTGGCGTTAGTCTTAAGCCTCCAATGCAACCATCAAATAACATTCCTGCTCCTTACAACTCTCTCAGTCGTCTCCCAAAGTCGCTTTGAGAGCTCAGTGTCTTGAGCGTACTTGCTTGGCACAATAATGGAGCCACCGGGCCCCAGATATCTCCCTTTGAAAATTCCTTCCGCTCGAACATTTGGACTTGCTGCGGCGAATACAACATTGCCTGCTCCCTCCGGCTCGGACATGAATACGAGCTGACATATTGCACGTGCGATTATACCAAAAAATGGCATTCCAGCCACAATCTTCAAAGCCGAAACTGTCAAACCGAAGGGTGGGTGCGGTGCTCGATTGGGCATGCAACTTACTCACCAGTCGCGACGTTACCGGGGTGCAAACTAACAGCAATAATGCTGCTTTCTTGATTGTCCAAGCGTTCTTGGAGCTCGCTCGTAAACAAGGTAATACCCAGCTTGCTACGACCTGCACATGATCAATGTATACCATCGGCAAAACGGTGCCAAAATCTGTTTACCGTAGCGTGCCAGTCGGCTTCCCCACGAATCATAGTCTCCGGGTGGAAAATGCGCGTTGAATTCAGCTGGGTCCGTAAACGTGACGCTGGGGTTTCCCCGCGCATGCATATCATGTGCCGAAGAAGATACCTGCCGGGCACGTTACTATGATTGGTACGAGGCTGAGGGTTTTGCCCTGCACTCCCGACTCACGTTTACGATGCGCACATCGCTCCCAGGCTTGGTGCTTGTTTGCTTCATCAAGTCTAGTAGAGTCATAGTCAAGACAAACATTCCGAAATAGCTAGTAATGTTCAGTTTACAATTGATCCTCGGCATTTAGTAAAGTGTCTTACTTGACCGCCATCATTATCTCTATTCCATCCTCATTTATCTCAAACATCTTGTCGGAACTAGAACGCGTTATATATGCGCTCACCAGGGACACCAGCAGACTTACATTGCTGCATTATTCACTTCGAAATTTATGAAATACGTTATTTTCAGCCTACCCGCACGCCTCAGATATCTCACCCAGAATATCCAAAGAATTTTCAACTTTGAGAAAGCCCTCCGCTGAATCTTTTGATCTCTGAATCGTGGACAAGTCTACCCATAGCCACTTGATCTGACCGCTTGAAGCTGGGACCTGGGCGCGAATTTCCTTAATGGCTTTGGTACCATCTTCTTCCCGTCGACATCCAAGATATACAGTGGCGCCGAGCTCGTAGAGTTGCTTGGCTACGTGGAACCCGATTCCGCGACTGCGTCGCAGTACACCAGAGTCAGCTCAGGTTACTAAGATTCTCAAGCGCTTACTTTGCACCAGTCACGATGACTATCCTGTTGTGTAGGTTGGATTGGACGTTGGGCGTACTTGAAACGTAGGATCCCATGATGGCTCTACCTCAGGTGGTGGTTGTCAAGGGCGAGAGTGGTAAGCTCGTAAGACAGCAAGACCTTTATAGAAAGCTGCCCGGATTTTGGTGATTACGTGAATTTGCTTACCCCCAGAGATTATGCGGGACGGAGGCATCAACTTTTCAGGATACATACTCCAGGCTAGCAGTATACTAAAAGTGTAGGAACTCCCAAACAGGTTAAGACAGAAGTGTCAGCGCCGGGCCTCCGTGGTTGAGACGATAGCCGAGATTTCTTGGCAATCCGTGTTGCAAAGCGGTCCGACATGCGCATTTCGAAGCTTTCATCTTCATTGTTACTTTGTCCACTTGACGGGCCTTATGGGTATTTTCGTAAGCTTGTTGGGTTACGAAAAACAAATGCAGTCACGGATGCCAAAACTACTATGATTAGTCATATTTCGGAGACTGCCGTCAGCATACATCTACAAAACGTCTCTCAAAGCTCAACTGTATAAGCAAGAATCGCTACTACTCCACACAAACGAAGAAGTATTCCGAACTGAAATCAATCGAAGCAAAGCCACTCTCGAGTCAGAGTGTCGTCGTTTGTGGCCAGAGTCATGACCCTGCTTTGCAGTAGGGCATTATGAATTCACTGCTTCAATTCATGGGAAATTTTCTTTCGATCCCTGAGCAACTACCGGCTCGCTGATACATCAGCCCCACACTTGGTTCAATAGACTAGGTGCTAGGGCGAGGCATCAAACTGGGGCACACCACAACCTATCGGTTCGACAAACGCCTCAGCGCGCCGGACATGAGGTTTGTGAAACCGAACGGTCATATGGGAGTTCGTAGCTCAAGAGGGGTGGTCACTTGCAAAGGTAATCCGATCCCAGATAAAGCTGAGGAGACATGAGGCGAGACGAGGCTTTATATATATCCACGATAAATGTGTGTAAAGGTTCCATAACAAAATATAGATAAGGGTGTGTCTGTTATTCAGTCTGATAAAAAATGCTCAGATACGGGCTGTTTCGTGTGTGCGTGTGCGTGCGCATGCACCTCAAACTAGAACTAAAAAAAAATTGATATATAACACGTCGACGGAGCTGCAAGAAAACAATTATATTTTTCACAGACGATCAATCGGCCGGACCTCGAGCACATTCAACCATGCATAGGGGACCACCTATATTCCATAACAATGTGGGTTAGTGAAAGTGCTTGACTTGGATTTCCAAATAACTTACACTCTTCCGGAAAATCTGCATCCACAAGACACTGATCCATGCCTGGGTACGCTTAGTTCTGCAAGGTTTTATGGGTACAGGCAACACTCACAATCGGTCATACAACTATATAGCTGAATAGGTCTATACCAGGGGGCAGCCGAGACAATGCTGGCTGCAGCCAAGACGGTAGTCACGAAGACGACTAGGCATGACAACAACTTAGCCATCGAACTCCTCAATAAAGTGCGACCGAGGGCTTACTGCGCATGGTATGGATTCGTTTGTTCGAGTTGTGGTAGAGTTTCGGGAGGAAAGATGCCGTTGGCGGCTTTTAAACGCCCGGCAGGAGCAAAATAAGCACACACAAGCCGTATCATACGCAAACTAAGAGATATGAGGGGCGATGTTCATGCTAGATATATGAAGTCTGTAGATGCGAGGTGCATTTTTTTTTATTCTTATGAGGCTTCCGAGTGTCAGAAAATATAGATTGTATGCAAAGACCAGTCATGAATATATCATGACCCCTGGTGCGCGGCCACCAGCCGCGAGGTTGCGTACAGCAACAACGCCGGTCAGCACACTTTGACGTTATTCCCCAATCCTCGCCGCCACATTTTTGCCTGAAATTTGCGCACCAGATTGCTGTAAGAATGCTAGATTGTGCCATGTTATATCATGAATTTTACGAGCTGGATTGTCCAGAGATCCGATTCATACATTGGTTACTTCTGGCTACCTAGCAGGCCATCTAGATCCTAGGCTTGAAAGCCAGAAAGTATGGCATGAGGCCAGATTTCCTGCAGATCCGGTCCTACGTACAATCGGGGTGACAAGAACTTTTGGATTATGACTATTTATGCTCGCCAGTTGACCTAATTCTCTCCTGCTTCGGCTTCTCGCACGTACGACGCGCATAGCATCAATAGGCAATTCTATGAGGTAGGTTGTGCTGCATGCATCTCAGTTTCTGGGACGATAAGCTATTTGTCGCTCTTCTGTTTCATCCATTGACAGGCCACTGAATTGCACATGTCTATATGAACCAGCTGATTATCCACTCCACGCTGCGCATTCTTCGATTGACAACATTCTTCAATTGACGATCTAGTTCGGCCTCATTTGTCACAGCCTCATCGATGGTATTCTAGTATACAAAGAGGCAGCAAAAGATCTTCTTTCAGTTTCCTCTCCTCTCAGTGCAAAGGCATCGACATGCTCCTTCCAGCCGGATCTTGTCAGTTCGGTGTTTAAACATACCAAAAGTACTCCCTGCTCATCCCCGTCGAGAGCGAAGAACATGCCCCTATTTTGATCTTGCCCCCAAGCTATAGATCAAATATGCAAACGGCCCGCGCCATTTCCCCCTATTTTGGTGAGGTCTACTTATCTATTTTTACAATGTGTCTTGGAACCCAATGAGGACAATACTGCCGCATTCCTTCACTCTGATTCCCGCCTACACCCCGGTGGCCGGGGCGGAGATATTGATATAAACCAAACACTTAGTCTGCAATATGAACCTGCTTTGTTCACTCCCAACATCAGCGCCGGGCCTCCGTGGTTGGGACAATGTCGTTATTTGCGGCCAAAGTTATGACTCCGGTTTTGAATTACTGTACGCGTACTAATTGTACCCACATGGCACCTGCGCTGCGTGACAAAAAACAGGATTTTGCTTAACCACAGGCTAGGTTGCGTGACGTGACAGAAAGGCTACCTACCCACCAAAGGTGACGGGGAACCAATATTTAGACCATAATTATACAAATTTTACGTGGTTTCCTGCTCTCAAATCTAATGTCATGCTCTAAGACTGCAGGTACGTGCCTTTCCCCTCAGCGTTGCTCTTAATCCCATTCTGTCTCTTCCCAAGCCTCCGATCGATACCCACAATCTCGCAACTCGTATTCTCTGCTTAAATTGACACATACATTGAAGATAACATTTAGTGTACATAGTAGTTTCATGTATTATAGAGCGTTTAGTCGTGATTTTGTTTGAATTTTGTCGCCGTGACAATCTGTTCTGGGCTTAACCACTGGCCCAAAACCGTGATGCTTCAAACCACTTTTTTAACCACAACCACGGGCTTCTGTGACGTGACATGTGGGTACATTTACTGCGCGTACAGTATTAGCGCAACTCAGGCTTTGTCGTTCTGGGTCGGACATGCCTATATATGTGAGCTACATATACCGAGCCCAGCTTTCGCGGTGTGCTGGGGGAGTCGGTCCGCTGCAGGCGGACCGACGAGTGGCCGGGCCGCCCAGAGTGCGACCGCGGGGATCGCCCCCACAAACGCATCTGGGCGGCACTGGGCCCGGTATCATACCACATGAATTACGGCATTGACTTATATAGCCTTATTATGACTGAGGGCGGGCGGTGGGCTAAAAAGAATGCGAGGGCGCACACAAACGCGCACCTCGTCGTGGGCCTCTGTACGAGGCCAAAGGGTCACGTGAGCTGTCCGACCCACTCTTCCGCCTGAGTATTCATAATGCTTCCTCCGCAAGCTTCGTAGCATTATGTCACTTATGGGTTAAAACTGGTTCAATATATATGATTTTTCTTTCGATCCCTTAGTAACTACTGGATCGCCGATACATCGGCCCTACACTCGGCTCAATAGACCGGGTGTAGAATTACGTCTTATTTGTTTGCGCAATGCGATTCTAACAATAGAAATATTTGCTTCTTAGCTCGAGTCTGCTAGTCTCGTAAGTAAAGAGTGAAGTAACTATGAATTCGCTGTAGATACATGAGAAAGAGCGAAATTTTTCATTCAAATATTAGACGCTTGTCGTTACATCGATTGTAATACATGAGTGATATGCAATACATGTACAAAGCATCGTAGAAAGAAAAGATACACGAAATGCAATATCGTGCATTTCATCACTTATCGTCATATCGCAACACCGGGTGCTAGGACGAGACATCAAACTGGGGCACACCATAGCCTATCGATTTCACAAGCGCGGCAACACGCTGGACATAGGGCTTGTGAAACCGAACGGTCATATGGGGTTTCACAGCGTAAGGAGGAGGGGGCGGTTACTTGCAAAGGTAATCCGATTCCAGATAAAGCTGAGTAGAGATAGCATGCAGGAGAGACGAGGCTTTATAGGTATCCACAATAAACGTGTGTTAGGGTTCCATACGAAAATAGAGATGAGGGTTCGTCTGTTATTCGGTCCGATAATATGTGCACAGCTACGGGTGTGCTCGTGCGTGTACAACTCAAACTAGAACTCAAAAGACATATAGATATATAACCCGTCGACGGAGATACAATAAAGCGCGCATATTTGACAGACTATCAATCAGCCGGATCACGAGAACATTCGGCCATGCATTGGGGACCACCTGTATTTCATGATAATGGGGCTCAGTGAGGATACCTGACTTGGATTTCCAAATAACTTACATTGCACCTTATCACCACCTTCAAGAATGCACCGAGTCATGCCTGGGTATGCTTAGTTCTTACAAGGTTTCACGGGTAAGGATGACACCTACAGTCTGTCATACAGTTATATAGCTGAATAGGTCGATACCAGGGAGCAGCTGAGACAACGCTAGCTACAGCCAGAAGGGCAGTCACGAATGCAACTGGGCACGACGACAAATTAGCTATTGAACAACTCAAGATGATGCGGCCGAGGGCTTACTGCGCATAGTATGGTTGATTCGTTTGAGCTGTGGTAGAGTTCCGGGAGGAAAGCTGCCGTTGACGGCTTTTACATGCCCGGTGGAATCAAAACAAGCACATACAAGTCGTACCATGCGCAAATTGAGAGATATGAGTAGCGCCCTTCATGCTGGATATTTGAAGTCGATAGACGCGAGGTGCTTGTCTTTCAGTTTTATGAGGCTTCCGAGTATCAAAAATATCGGTCGTACGGGAAAAAAAAAAAAAAAACAGTCATGAATATACCACGACTCTCGATACGCAGCCACGCTGGTCGGCATACTTTGATTTTATTTCCTAAACCTCGCCTCCACATTTTCACGTTATGTTTGTTCACCAGATTGCGGTAGGAACGTCAGATTGTGCCATATTATGAATATTATGAGCTGGATTGTCCAGGGATCCTGATTCATACATTGGTTACTTCTGGCCATCTGGCATGCCATCAAGACCCTAGGCTTGAAGGTCGGAAATTATGATAAAAGGCTAGGCTCCCGGCAGATCAGCTTCTATGCGCAATCACCAGGAAAAGAACCTTTGAGTCATGACCACTCTTCACACTCGCAAGTAAAGCTATTTATCTCTTGGTTCATTTCCTATACCGAAGATGCGTGATGCATTGACAGACAAATCTCCGAGGTACGTGCCGCTGCATACATTCCAGTTTTTGAGACAATGAGCTATCTTATCAATCCAACTTGCTCTATTTAATCGATTGATAGGCCACTTGTTGGAGATCCGTTCGCTCAGGCGGATCATCGCAGTTCGCTTGCGTTTGTATGATCCTGCCGATTCGCTTAGTTTACCGATAATGTATAAATACAGTCGTGTTCTACCTGTATATACATCGGAGTTTTATTGATTCACCAGTTCCATTTAGCTTCAGTTTATGACGCGTTCTATTCTTCCACTGCATACATGCTAAGGGAGAGCTTTTGAGAATTTTCATTCTCAACACCACTCCATTGCACATTTCTAGATGAACCGGCTGACCACCAGCTCCATGCTGCGCATTCTTCGATTGACACTCTAGCCCAGACTCATTTGACATAGCCTCATCGATGGTATCTTGTTATACAAAAGCCGCAGCGAAAGCATCTCCTTTCAACCCGCCTCCTCTCCTCTCAGTGCAAAGACATCGACATGCCACTTCCAACCGAATATTGTCACATTGGTCTTCATATAGACCAAACGTATTCGCTGCTCAGCCCATTCGAGATCGAAGAAGGTGCGCCTATTGTGATCGAACCCCCAAGCGATGAATCAAAACAAACGGTCTGCGTCGCCATCATCCCCCCCTTTGGGCTGGTTTTTGCTCATGTATTTTGGCAGTGGGTCTTGGAGCCCAATGATGACGACAATGTTGCATTATTTCATCCATATTCCGGCCTGTACCTCAGTGGCCGGGGTGGAGATGTTGATATCACCCAAACACTCAGCCTAGAAGCTGAGCCTGTTTTGTTCACTCCCGAGTCTACAGGGGGCGAGGATAAATGCCGTTAAGCGATTTATTGCAAGATTCATTGGCGAAAAGTGGTAATAATAACATCTGCACTCTAGGTTTTCTTTCCGCGTTGGGGAAGATGACGTACTCGCGTACTTGTCCTTGTCCAAACTAAAGATGTCGCCTCCTGGTGTAAGTCGGGTCCCCGGGAGAGGTCTTGACGATTCTCATTTTCGCGTCTCATAGGCCACGCTACTACCCAAACAGGACGATGGATGCGATTGGGTGGTTAGCGCCTCGGGGTGATCCAACTAGCTGATCGTCTATCCCAGTTGAATGTTTCTTTTTTTCGACCGTCAACCTGTGTAGAGATTCCGCGTATTGAAGTGTTGAAAATGTGAATCAAGAGTGAAGACCGTGAGGTACCAGTCGCAAAACTTGCTCGATAAATCGACTCGGTGCTTTTAGTCAGTGTGGAGCAAACAAACGGCAATATAAAAAGCTAGCGGCTGAGCCTAGACCAACGTTTCATAGCATGAGTGGTCCGCAGGATGATCTGACAGACGCCGTCGGGTGGATTATGCGAATACTCATTCAATGCTTATCCATGACAGACGCCCGAAACGAGACATTCACTCAGACAACGCCTGGGGAAGGATGATGGGCGCGCGGCAGTGAGAATCCTGCTGAGTCAGCAGCGGGAAAGTGGGGAGTCCGGGAATCAGGCGCCAGAAATTGCGAAGCGCGTCATGGTTCCACGTGGGGAAGCTTATTCTGGTTGTCAGGAGAGGCTGATCGCCGATGAAAATATCGCGTATATAAATACCGACGGGGGGTGTTGGCATTGGCTTGGCTTGATTCTTCCCCTCTCTGTTCTGTTCCTACTCCAGTCCATTCGTTATTCAAAATGACCTCGCGCTACTCAGATGCGAGCTCCATGTACTCGCATTCAGAGTACACACACGACGACCATGCGCCTCCCGTGCCCACACCAGCACCAGAACCAGCACCCATGCTCGCACCTTCGCCAAGGCCCCCCGTGCCAAAACGTTCCAGTCAGAGATTGAGCGTACGACCACCCTCGGGCGCACCCAGCCCAGTCCGCCGACAGAGCACAAACTCTCCCGACACACCCGTCTCCAACCAGCGTGCATCGCTCCTCCCCATGTCGGGCTCTGCAACGCCCGAGGCTGTCACCCCTCGCTCGAGCACGGCCTTTCTCTCCCGCCCCACCTTTTCCTTTCGCCCCCTGTCGAGCGTATACCCGGCCCAGCTCGCCGAACCACGAAAGGGGTTCTTTGGAGCACGCGATTCGAGCTCGGGTATGCCACCCATGCGCCAACGCCCCCAAGCTGCCTTTGTCCTGCCCCCACCGTCCGACACGGCGTTTTCGTCCATCCGGTCCGGGAGTGTGGTGAGTTTCCAGTTATTTTTGGAACTGTCCAAGAGGCTGATCGCGTGTTGTTGGGGCTTGTTTTTTCTAATTGACAATGCGGTGCGCAACGGAGATTAGGTGGACATCAACGATCCCGATCGGTACATTGGCACTGTCCCCGACGGCCACAAGGCGGTCGCGCGTCTCGACGAGGGGTACTCGTTTGATCCTGATCCTGGTCATTGGGGTGCCGCCAACATTGCGCTCAACTTTCCTGTACGCACACGCGGTTTGTTTTTGGGACGGCTGGAATCTGACCCTGGTTGCGGTTTCGGTATTTATAGGAACCCGACGACGATTTGCACAATCCCGACCCGAAACGGGATCTCAAAAACGATCGACATGTCGCGTTTAGTTGGCGCGGGTTTGTCAATGTGGGAAGTCTTGCCTTGCTTTTGCTGGCGTTGCTCGGGCTCTTGTGAGTGTCTTGTCGGTTGGGTAGTGGGGAGAAACGAGGCTGACAGGGGGAAAAGTGCGGTATACCCCATGTTGTCATACTTTTTACGAACGCCGTCGTCGACGCTCGGAGGGTACAATCTCGGCGGGATCAATGCGAGCGGGCAGGTGCCGGATATGCTCGGCAACCGAGGTTTGTTTCCATTTTGTCCAGCACACGTACCTTGATTGACAAACTATCCATGTGTCAGGTTTGGTTGACCCGGATACCCCGAAATCGGCGTATACGCGTACATCGTTTATCGACGGACAGGAATACGATCTCGTGTTTAGCGATGAATTCAACGTCGAAGGGCGTAGTTTTTATCCGGGTGATGATCCGTACTGGGAGGCCGTTGATATGCATTACTGGTGGGTCGCTTCTACACTTTTCGTTCCATTTTTTCTGACTGCGAGGATAGGTCCACCAACAACTTGGAATGGTACGACCCCTCTCAAGTCACGACTACCGGCGGTTCCCTCAAAATCACGCTCGACTCGCACAAGGAGCACGACATGA